>CM035841.1:41155884-42355884 GCA_020510985.1 Pholidichthys leucotaenia | reverse complement strand
ATCAATCAATATACTCGCTGAATACTGACAGTGGGGAAAAAAAGTATTTAGTCAGCCACTAATTGTGCAAGTTCTCCCACTTAAAAGATGAGAGAGGTCTCCAATTTTCATCATAGGTATACCTCAACTATGAGAGACAAAATGAGAAAAAAAAAATCCAGAAAATCACATTGAAGGATTTTTAATGAATTAATTGGTAAATTTCTCGGTAAATTAAGTATTTGGTCACCTACAAACAAGCAAGATTTCTGGCTCTCACAGACCTGTAACTTCTTCTTTAAGAGGCTCCTCTGTCCTCCACTCGTTACCTGTATTAATGGCACCTGTTTGAACTCTTTATCAGTATAAAAGACACCTGTCCACAACCTCAAACAGTCAGACTCCAAACTCCACTATGGCCAAGACCAAAGAGCTGTCAAAGGACACCAGAAACAAAATTGTAGACCTGCACCAGGCTGGGAAGACTGAATCTGCAATAGGTAAGCAGCTTGGTGTGAAGAAATCAACAATTATTAGAAAATGGAAGACATACAAGACCACTGATAATCTCCCTCGATCTGGGGCTCCACGCAAGATCTCACCCCGTGGGGTCAAAATGATCACGAGAACGGTGAGCAAAAATCCCAGAACCACACGGGGGGACCTAGTCAATGACCTGCAGAGAGCTGAGACCAAAGTAACAAAGGCTACATCAGTAACACACTACGCCATTAGGGACTCAAATCCTGCAGTGCCAGATGTGTCCCCCTGTTTAAGCCAGTACATGTCCAGGCCCGTCTGAAGTTTGCTAGAGAGCATTTGGATGATCCAGAAGAGGATTGGGAGAATGTCATATAGTCAGATGAAACCAAAATAGAACTTTATTGTAAAAACTCAACTTGTTGTGTTTTGAGGAGAAAGAACACCATACCTACTGTGAAGCATGGGTGTGGAAACATCATGCTTTGGGGCTGTTTTTCTGCAAAGGGACCAGGACGACTGATCCGTGTAAAGGAAAGAATGAATGGGGCCATGTATTGTGAGATTTTGAGTGAAAACCTCCTTCCATCAGCAAGGGCATTGAAGATGAAACGTGGCTGGGTCTTTCAGCATGACAATGATCCCAAACACACCGCCCGGGCAACGAAGGAGTGGCTTCGTAAGAAGCATTTCAAGGTCCTGGAGTGGCCTAGTCTCCAGATCTCAACCCCATAGAAAATCTTCGGAGGGAGTTGAAAGTCCATGTTGCCCAGCAACAGCCCCAAAACATCACTGCTCTAGAGGAGATCTGCATGGAGGAATGGGCCAAAATACCAGCAACAGTGTGTGAAAACCTTGTGAAGACTTACAGAAAACGTTTGACCTCTGACACTGCCAATAAAGGGTATATAACAAAGTACTGAGATGAACTTTTGTTATTGACCAAATACTTATTTTACCGAGGAATTTACCAATTAATTCATTAAAAATCCTTCAATGTGATTTTCTGGATTTTTTTTTTCCTCATTTTGTCTCTCATAGTTGAGATATACCTATGATGAAAATTGGAGACCTCTCTCATCTTTTAAGTGGGAGAACTTGCACAATTGGTGGCTGACTAAATACTTTTTTTGCCCCACTGTACGTGAAACCTTGAGCAGATGCATTTCTGTGGCCCGGGAATTTGGAGTCATGTTCAATGCAAAGCTCAATAAACTGTGATGTTTGTTCAATGCTCCCTGTTTGTAAATAAAAAAATATTTTATTATGCAACTAATGCATCTTTTCATCTTTTAATACACTGGGCTGCACGGAGGCGCAGTGGTAAGCACTGCGGCAGCACAGTTTTACCCTCGGCCGGGGGATCGTGGGGATCATGAGATCGTGGGTTCGATCCCTGCCCCCGGCCAACAGTGATCTGTGTGGAGTTTGCATGTTCTCCCCGTGTTGCGTGGGTTTTCTCCGGTTTCCTCCCACATGCTAAAAACATGCAGGTTAGGGATACGGGGCGCTTGCGCACGCAGCGACCGGCAGCTGGTGGCTTGTCACAAGACTGCAAAACAAATCTACCTACGGGTACAAAATAAGTACAAAAAAAAGAAAAACAACAAAAAAACTATAGACACACTGCAGGCCAGTGAGCTACATTATACTTGCATGTAAACATCTTTTTAGTGATGTTTGGAGTTGTTCCTCCCATGCTTCTGTGTTTGTGTGTTTTTTTGTTTTGTTTTGTTTTTTTGTGGGGTGGAGCAGTGGTGAGTGGGTGGTCAGTGATCAACAGGTGACCAATCAGGAGCTTTCCCTTGAGAAACCCCGGCATGGCGCTCTGAACTGTGGGGAATTCCCTTACCTTCAGTCAGCATGCTATGCTGACTAAGTCAGCATGCTATGCTGATTTAAGGTAAGGGCTCATTTAAAGGCTCATGAAGTCAGCGAGTAAATAGTCAGCCACTTCCTGATTTCAGATTGGGACAGCCCTTTACTTCACGTGAACGTGCCTAAAGTCAACGAGTCTGCAAGGGAGGAGAATGAGATTCGACCAGAATGTTTCTGGCTACTTCAGTATTCCTGCTTAGCCTGATTGGTTATAACATTAACCAATCAGATGGATATGCTTGGCTACCTTGGAGGAAGAGGGAGGAGCCGAGGAGCGGCAGGACTGAGGCAGAGGGGGATGAAGGCGTTCGTTTTGCACAGCAAAGCAGTGGAGGAGGAGGCGATCAATCATATGCAGGGGTAGCAGCGGAGAGAGGCAGAGGGGGGGGGGGCCCAATTTGAATGTGGCTGTGCCAGACTACGGTCTCAGTGGACGAGCACCGCACTATGAGCTGAGAGCAGCCACATTCAAATTGCACCCCCCCACCACCACTCAGTCGCAGGCGGATGGGGGACTGGTTGTTAATAAAAAGTAAACACATATTTGGCAACTACACATTTATCTGTCGCCTCGACTGTTTTCAGAAAAATGTTTTGCTTTTTACTTTTGAAGATACAGGCAAAACTTCCAATGTCCGGAAGCGTCTTGAACAGACTAGCAGCCCACCCACCACTGTGTGACCCCTGCAGGTTGAGAGTGGGGCAACCCATCACGTGCAAGTCCTGCAGGGCGCTCATTCGAATATTCATAGATCCATGCACACTTAAGCAGGTGAAAGATTTAAAATCTCTTTCACACATGCTGTTGGAGCCTAGGACACAGTCCAGGGACGGATAATTTTTTTCCACACACAAGGAGTTGTTCAGAACTCCTGAGACAAAGATATAGAGTGATGATAATCAAGTCAGTGGCGGAAATGAACCTGTAGGCTGGCTGCCAACCGCCAATTAAATCTAAAAGAAGAAAAAGAAGAAAGTCTCTTTCCAAATAATTGTAAGGCAATGAAAGTTTTTTGTGGGTAAAAAGCCACAATATACTATTTTGAGCAATACACATTTGTTTTTGAGATGGTTTTAGAGCTGCCAGTGTGCACCTTTAAATATCAGTGCAGGAATGTGAGCCTTCACTCCATATACAGTGAAATATTCAAGCAATTTTTAATGTACTTGTGATGATTATGGTTATCTTTTTTAATTAAATTACAAATCACAATATTATAATTTACCAAGATGCACCAATATTCAGAAGAAAGGTTGATATTATGGTGACAATAATAAAGAATACAAAAAAGTAAGTTGCTCCTGTAATTCAACCATTGACTGCAGTTAACATATAGCTAGCATAACGGAAGAAGCTCAGCTGTCAGCAACCATCGTAAGAGAGATTACTGTCCAACAGCAGGTAAACTATTTAAACGACACACACTAATAAGCCCCTTTTCCACTAGTACCCACTCAGCCCTACTCACTTCAACCTGGCGCGCTTTGTAGGCTTTTCCATTAGTACCTGGTAACACGTACTTTTTCCGTACCTATTCCACTGGGGTTCTAATCATGCTGAGTCGGGCTGAAACTATGACGTCAACAGACTGCAGGCTACTGATTGGTCAGGGCATAACGTCATGACAGCGCCATCTTCTGCAGAATCTAGAACCGCCATTTGCAAAATTGTTCAGCGAGCAAACATGGTCAGTGAGTAAACACAATATTAATAGAGATAGCTTCCCAGGTTTTGCGGAAATCTACACCGTGGACCAACGAAGCGGTGCGGACTTTTCTGTACTTGGTGGCTGACGATAGAATCCAGAGAGAGTTAGATGGAGCGACCCGCAATGAAAAAGTTTAAAGGAGGTCTCTGAACAGATAACAGCCCACGGATACAACCAGACATTAAAACAATGTAGGGAGAAGCTGAAGAAAATGCAAAGTGATTACCGGGCCATCAAGGATCACAACGGTCGAAGTGGGGTGAACAGAAAGGACTGGAAGTGGTTCAATGCTTGCTATTTACAGACATCGGCCGGCGAGCAATGGCAGGGAGATTGGGGGTCGACACGTCATTGTTGCAAACCATGTATGGTGAGTGTTTTGTTTTATTGTGCATCTTTTTGCTTATTTATCCTATTGGTGGCAAGCTCACTTTTTTGAGCAATAACAACACCGTTCTGTCCTGGCTAACAAGTGTTAGTGAGGAGCGCTAGCTAGATAGCTAGCTAGTAGCCAACTCTGCTGATTTGCGTTTGCTTTGTCTGAAGTATTTGCTTGCGAGAGCAAAATGATGAAATATGCTAATCTATATAAAACTTTATTTGAGCCTCACTTACATTACTGCAATATCATATGGTATAACACATTTCCAACTCACCCTTTCCAATTCACCTAAAAAAAGCTAGAAATTCTCCAGAAGAAAGTCATAAGTGCCTTATTATAGTCTGAATATAATTCTCGTACTTATCCTCTTTTCCATCGTTATAATCTTCTAAGACTTGCTGAGCATAATTACTTCCAGAATGCCTGTATAATGTATCAGGTTGTCCACAAACTCAACTATAAATTATGTGAACTCATTCCAACCTTCCTTCCCATGCACACCAATACCACTAGAAATAAAAACCAAATTAAAGCTGCAAGCAGCTGTAAGTGGGCCTGCGGACCCCGGCGCCCGTCGTGCCTAGCTGGCTTAGAAAATTTCCCATCGTTACAGCAAGCACTGCATGAATAATAAACAGTTTGGGGCAGCACTTCCTGTTAGCAGTAGTAGAACCCTAGGACGAGGTTGACCAAATGCGCCAAATGCGTCAATTGCGCGAGGTGGAAATCAGGTCACTGCCACTTCCTGTCAAAATGGCTAACTTCCTGTTGGGTGTTGACTATCACTTCTATGGAGTTTTTTGCATGTCTTGACATGATAAACATCTCACCCGATTTTCATCTTTCTACGTGAAAATAAGCATGGGCCACTCCCCATTGACTTTACGTGTTAGGTGGTGCTGTAGAGGTATTTTTGTGGGGTCATTCATATTTCCTCCAAAATATTACATTTTTTGCCAGTCTTGAGGTCCCTGCAAAAAATGGTGAGTTTTCGTGCACGCTGACTACCCCAAAAATAAGATCTTAAATGGAGAAGAAGAAAAAAAATCTAACAAATACAATAGGGCTCTCGCCCACTGACGTTGTCAGTGGCTTGGGCCCTATTTACTGGGAAAAAACAAAGACTAAAATCCACCAGGTTGGTCTTCCGGTTATGGCTGCCACGTAAGACGGACGTGTCTCACTCTGCTCTGCTCCTGGAGAAAAAAAATCGGCAAATAACTCTCTCATTTGGGACAGAACGTATCCCAGCGTTTGGGCGAGGATATGTCGGCGAAGCCTAAGGCTGGAAAACCAGGTAAAGGAAAAAGCGAGCCACCGAAACAGTCCAAATTAACGGACTTTCAGGTCTGTGACGCAGCAAACAAAACTCCATATATGGCGGAGGAGGCTGGCAACCGTGCGAAATCTGCGGGGAGCGGCGCAGATGCGCTGATGGCTGCCATGAGTTCAATGAGAGCGGACTTTTCCTCTAGATTTGATGGGATTATGACAGCGTTGGAAGGAATAAGAAAGGAATTGGGTGACTGTGTAGAACGAACGGCGCAGATGGAGCTCCGTCTCGCTAGTGCTGAAGATGACGTCACCCGTCTTCAATTAAAGGTGCGCACTTTGGAAAAAAAAATAAATGTCTAGAAGATAATATTTTGGATTTGGAATCTCGGTCGAGACAGAATAACTTGAGGCTGGTGGGTCTTCCAGAGGAATCAGAAGGTCGGGACGTATATTCCTTTCTGGAAAAGTGGATTCCGGAGGTGCTGGGCAGCGAGGAGTTGCAATCAGCAGTGGTTCTGGAAAAAGCACATCGTATTGGCCCACGGAGAGATAAGGGACCGCCGAGGACCTTAATTATGAAGTTTCTTAGCAACAGAGACAGGATGAAGATCTTCAACGCTGCACGAGCTAAAGGAGAGATTAAACACCAGGATCAGCAGGTGCGGTTCTACCCAGATTTGGCCACAGGAATCCAACAATTGAGGAAGCAGTTTGATCTCATACGTAAGGAGCTGCGCAACCTTGGGATTCGTCATGGTGTAATCTATCCTGCGAGACTGCTGACCACGTATGAGGGCAGAACCCACATCTTCAAGACCCCAGAGGAGGCGCAGGAGTTCATCAAGAAGATCAAAGAAGAAGAAGAGACTGGTGGAAGCTAAGCATGAACAAAATATAAGGTAGAATAATTAAGCATTTGCACAGGCATCTGACTGACTTGAAGTAAATAGCAAGTTTACAAAATATAGATTGTATTATATATTTAAAAAAAAACAAAAACAAAACAAACAAAAAAAAACTATGATGTACAAAGTTGTTAAAAATTTTGGAGTTAAGTTGGAAAACTACAGAGGAGAGTTAATGTTACGTCATTAAAAAGCAGTAGAGTTAGGGTGATTGGGAGGATGAAGAAGGAGTGGCTTAGGCTGTTCCCCGTGGGTGGGGAGGGGTCGATGGCTATATCGGGAGACGAATTTTTCTTTTGATTTTGGGGGGTTCGCCACAAGTGTGGGAAGGGGGGAATTTGTTTGTGTGTAGTTTGTAGGATGAATGTTCAACCACTCATGTTTTTGCTTCTCTGTATGAGCATGTTTTACACTGCAAGGTAATCCCAAACTCTCTATTGATCATAAACCAAAGTGTTAATCTTAATTTAACTTCATGGAATTGCAGAGGTCTACAAAATTTAAAAAAACTTAAACAAGTTATGAATAAAATAAAAGACATGGGTTCAAAAATTGTGTTTTACAAGAAACTCATCTAATAGAGGAGGATATAAAAAGAATTAGGAGTAGATGGCAAGGAAGTGTCTTCACCTCATCATTCTCATCCCGGGCCAGGGGAGTTATGACTCTCATACATAAATCAGTCCCTTTTCAAGTGAAAAATGTAATTGGAGACAAACTTGGAAGATATGTAATTATTCAAGGTTCTTTGCTATTAGAAAATATAAATCTTGTGAACTTATATGGTCCCAATATAGAAGACCAAAAGTTCTTTGCTAATTTATTTCTTATTTTATCATCACTTACAGGGCAACATATAATAGCAGGGGATTTTAATTGTACATTGAATCCAGGTATAGATAGATCAACAGGACTGGATTGTACGCACAATGGATGTAGGATGACTATTAATCATTTTATGAAAGAATTGAGATTGTTAGATATATGGAGAGAAATGAAACCACAAGTTAAAGCCTATTCTTGTTATTCCAGTACCTACAAGACATTCTCACGTATTGATTATTTTTTGATTTCCACAGAATTAAGATCCAAGATTCAAAAACTGCTTTTATGATAACATCGTGATCTCTGATCATGCACCCTGTTGTCTAATATATGTAGATAAAAAATTGACAAAGGAATCAGGTAGATGGCAATTTCAGCATAAATGGCTTCAGGATGAGGAATTTGTCAAGTATATAGAAAAACAGATAGACGAGTACTTTGACATCAATACTACACAAACATCAGCATGTGTAAAGTGGGAGGCTTTCAAAGCTTTTATTAGGGGACATATTATTAGTTATACAGGATCAAAATCTAAGAAGACTCGAGAGGAGAGAGCTAAATTGGAACATAAAATGAAAAGTCTTCAGGAAAAAAGTGTATGCAGGAAGTGATCCAAGGTTGGAGAATGAATTACTGATTTTGAGAGCTGAATACGACAAAAAATCAGCGAATAGAGCTGCCTCGAGTCTTCTAAGATTGAAACAATCTTTTTATGAGCAAGGTGAAAAATCAGGAAAATTATTGGCATGGCAGATTAAACAATTAGAAATTAAAACACCAATTACTAGTATTATAAGTAACGGACAGGTAGTTATAGATCCTTTAGAAATTAACAGAGCCTTTAGAGATTACTATGAAAAATTATATGATACTAAAAATGAATTTGATTTAACAAAACTAAATGGGTTTTTGAACGAACTATCTATACCGTGCATTCCAAATGAAAACAGGGCGATATTGGAGTCTAAAATTAGTCAAGAAGTTGGGCTAGCCATTGATAATATGAAATCAGGAAAAAGTGCAGGACCAGATGGTCTTCCAGTTGACCTTTATAAAAAATTTAAGAATAAATTAATAAAACCTTTTTTGGAAATGGTTTTAGAAGCATTTCAAAATAATAATTTACCATCATACATAAATAATGCCTTAATTATACTGCTGCCAAAACCAGGTAAGCCCTCTAATAAATGTGAAAATATGAGACCAATAAGCCTATTAAACGCCGACCTTAGATAATCTGTAAAATTTTAGCAAGACGAATACAAGAAATTTTACCAAATATTATTAATCGAGATCAGAATGGCTTTATAAAGGGAAGGCAAGGCTTCCATAATGTAAGAAGACTATTTAATATTATTTATTTTAATAAAGAAGCACCGGATACAGCTCTCCTATCACTGGACGCCGAAAAGGCCTTTGATAGAGTTGAATGGCCCTTTCTTTTTGAAGTCCTACAAAGGTTTGGACTTGGAAATAATTTCATAAAATGGGTTCAAATAATATACAATAATGTTACAGCAGAAATCCTAACAAATAACAATATTTCAAAACCAATAAAAATCAATAGAGGATGTCGACAAGGCTGTCCACTTTCACCTTTACTGTTTACTATGGCAATTGAACCTTTAGCGATAGCGATACGTTTACATTCACAAATATATGGAATTAAAGTTGGACCAACAGAACATAAAATCTCCCTGTACGCCGATGACATAATTTTGTTTATGTCGAATCTAAAAAAAATCAATTCCAACCTTGTTGAATTTAATAAAGAATTTTGGGGAAATATCAGGATATAAAATAAATAAAACTAAATCTTCAATATTAATGCTAAATGAGACCCAGAGAAATTACCCAGCCCCTGAGGTAAATCAATTCAATGTTGTAAATCAGTTTAAATATTTAGGAATCCAAATTGTGCCTAAGCTAGAATCAGTCGCCAGTGTCAACTATGAAGCCTTAATGTCAGATATCAATGAGTTAACTCAGAGATGGATGTCACTACCAATGTCGATGATCGGGAGAATCAATATACTTAAAAGTAATATTTTACCTAAAAATACTTTATTTATTTCAATACATTCCCTTATCACCACCTTTAGATTTATTCTCAAGAATAAAAAAAACGTTAGTGGAATTTATATGGAACAACAGGAGGGCTAGATTACGTCTGTCTTTATTATATTTACCATTTGATCGTGGAGGTCTGAAATGTCCAAATTTTATGTTGTATTATTGGTCGGCACAACTGAGGTCTATGACATATTATTTTTCATCAAATGATCTCCCTCACTGGACTGAAATGGAATCATACAATTTACCTTTACCTCTTCCCATATTCATATACTCAGATTCGGCAAAAAAATTACAAAAACAAGTTAAAAATCCATTTGTAAAGCATATGATCAAAATATGGTGTGAAGCTAAAAACTATTTAAAAGAACCACAGTTATTGTCACAATTTAGTCCAATATGGGGTAATCAATATTTTAAACCAGGGAGAGCGGACGCTGTATTTAAAGTATGGAATTTAAAAGGGATACAAAAGATTCAGGATTTATATTTGCCATGTGCAGATAACATAATGTCTTTTGAAGAGCTGAGGATCAAATTTAATCTCAATAGAACACATTTTTTTAAATATCTTCAACTTAGAAACCTTATTCGATCAAATCAAAATAAAGCTCTCACTCGACCTATTTATTCATCCTTGGAAAAAATGATGATGAAAGATAGTAAAAGAAAGGGTATTATTTCAGAGTTTTATAACTCATTGACACTATCTTCAAGTGAAAATTCACTGAAAAGATTAAACTACTGGAAAGAAGATCTGCAAACTGAAATTTCAGAGGAACAATGGGAATTGGCTTGTACAGAAGCTCAAACCAAATCAATAAATGTACGCCTTAAATTGATACATTTCAAATGGTTAATGCGGATGTATGTTACACCGGAGGAGTTAAATAAATATAACAAAAATATACCAGATACATGCACAAAATGCATGGAAAGTAAAGGAACTCTATTTCATTGTGTATGGGAATGTAGATTAATAAGAATGTTTTGGGAAGAGGTGAGGGTAACAATTGAAAAAATAATCTCAAAACAAATCATATTGAATCTTAAATTGTTTTTGTTGGGTCTGTACCCAGAAAAGCATAATTTTAATAAAAGTGAAAGAACATTCATAGACCTCAGTTTGCTTAATGCCAAAAAATGTATTGCACTATTATGGAAAAAGACTCATAGACCAGATGTGACTCAGTGGTTAAGACAGATGTTAACAAACCTTCCATTAGAAAGAATAACATATATACTGAAATCAAAGGAAATTGTGTTTGAGAATATATGGAGACCTTTTATTGATTATGTAAAAAATTTAAACATAACTTTTGAAGAAGAAGGTGAATGATGTGTGTGGATCTTGTAAATTCCAAACTGGTGAACATAATATGTATACTTATGTATTGGATTGTCTAGACTAAACAGAGGAGCATTGTTGAAGATTTGATTTTCCTGGTGGTTGTTGGTGTTTTTAGTGCATCTTTTTTTTTTTTTTTTGTAGTACTTTAGTGTTAGTGTTTGATTGTATCATGTTTGTTAAAAAAAAAAAAAAAGGTTCAATAAAGATATTGTGGAAAAAAAAAATCCACCAGGTTTAGTATTGTGTGCAGAGGACCGCAGATTTGGAATGAGCTTGATGAGAATCTAAAAGTGTCACCTTCCGTCTCCATCTTCAAGAAAAAACTAAAAATGCACCTCCTATCATTATATAATTAATCTATTTGTTAGACAAAACTTGCTCACTGATGAGTTGTTACTCCATTGTGATTTTGTTTTATATGTTGATATCACTCCAATAGTATTTAATAACTTGACAATGTATCTTGAACTCACCTACTAATTCAATGTAAACAATTGCTGGGATTATGTGCTATATGTCTGTTATATGTTTGTTTGATTCTGTACACAAAGACATCAGACTGATTTCCATCATCATTTTATTGTATAAATGGGCTCCCTACTAAAAGCTTTAAATAGCTTATTTGGGATGACCCGTTCACACTCCAAATCAATGTGAAAAAAAAAGCCTATTGTATACTGCTACTCATGCTGTTGATATTCATATTGTAATTCATTCATGTTGATAATGTGTGATGTGTGTGTGAATAAAGGGTTAAACTGTAATCCCGGTTAAAATGTTTTGTGTATGTGTTGCACTTTGGTGCTGTGCATTAAGTTGTGTGTACAGGTGCATCTCAAACGATTAGAATATCATGAAAAAGTTCAATATTTTTGGTCACTCATTTCAGAAAGTGAAACCCATATATTATATAGATTCATTACTCACAGAGTGATCTAATTCAAGTGTTTATTTTAATTTTGATGATTATGGCTTACAGCCCATGAAAACCCCAAATTCAGTTTCTCAAAAAATTAGAATTATTACATAAAATTAATTTAAAAAATGTTTTTTAATAGAAATGTTGGCCAACTGAAAAGTATGTCCATGTACACACTCAATCCTTGGTCACGGCTCCTTTTGGATTAATTACTGTCTCAGTGTGGCGTGGCATGGAGGTGATCAGCCTGTGGCACTGCTGAGGTGTTATGAAGGTCCAGGTTGCTTTGATAGTGACCTTCAGCTCGTCTGCATTGCTGGGTCTGATGTCTCTCATCTTCCTCTTGACAATACTCCATAGATTCTCTATGGGGTTTAGGCCAGGAGAGTTTGCTGGCCAATCAAGCACAGTGATGCCATGGTTATTAAACCAGGTTTTCATACTTTTGGCAGTGTGTGTGTGTGTGTGTGTGTGTGTGTGTGTGTGTGTGTGTGTGTGTGTGTGTGTGTGTGTGTTGGGGGGAGGGGAGTGCCAAGTCCTGCTGGAAAATGAAATCAGCTTCTCCATAAAGCTTGTCAGCAGAGGGAAGTATGAAGTGCTCTAAAAATTTCCTGGTAGACGACTGCACTGACTTTGGTCTTGAAAAAACACAGTGGACCAACACCAGCAAATGACCACTGTTCAGATAAAAGTAAATTTTGCATTTTATTTGTAAATCAAAGTCCCAGACTCTGGAGGAAGAGTGGAGAGGCACAGAATCTAAGTTGCTTGAGGTTTAGTGTGAAGTTTCCATAGTCAGTGATGATTTGAGGAACCCTGTCATCTGCTGGTGTTGGTCCACTTTTCTTGATTGGTTAATTCTTGGTCCAGAATTAACCAGTCACATTAAAACTCATGTTAAATGGGAGTCAAAACACACCTGCCACCATTTAAAGTGCCTCTGATTAACCCCAAATAAAGTTCAGCTGTTCCAGTAGGCTTTCTTGACATTTTTGTAGTCCCATCTTACAGCACAAGCCATGGTTCACAGAGCTTCCAAAGCATCAGAGCAATGTCATTGTTCGAAGGTATCAGCCAGGAGAAGGGTACGAAACAATTTCCAAGGCATTAAATCTACCATGGAAAACAGTGAAGACAGTCATTATCAAGTGGAGAAAAGATGGCACAACAGTAGCATTACCAAGAAGTGGACATCTCTCCAAAATTGATGCAAAGACGAGAAGAAAACTGGTCAGGGAGGCTGCCAAGAGGCTGACAGCAACATTTAAGGAGCTGGAGGAATTTCTGGCAAGTACTGGCTGTTTAGTACACGTGACAACAATCTCCCGTCTTCTTCATATGTCTGGGCTATGGGGTAGGGTGGCAAGACAGAAGGCCTTATCTTATGAAGAAAAACATACAAGCCTGGATACATTTTGCAAAGACACATTTGAAATCTCCCAAACGCATGTGGGAAAATGTGTTATGGTCCGACGAAACCAAGGTTGAACGTTTTGGCCATAATTCCAAAAGGCAAATTTGGTGCAAACACAACACTGCTCATCACCAAAAGAACAGCATACCAACAATAAAGCATGGTGGTGGCAGCATCATGCTTTGGGGCAGTTTTTCTTCAGCTGGAACTGGGGCTTTAGTCAAGGTGGAGGGAATTATGAACAGTTCTAAATACCAGTCAGTGTTGGCACAAAACCTTCAGGCTTCTGCTAGAAAGCTGAAGATGAAGAGGAACTTCATCTTTCAGTACGACAATGGCCCAAAGAACACATCCAAATCAACAAAAGAATAACTTCACCAGAAGGAGATTGAGATTTTGGAATGGCCCAACCAAAGTCCAGACCTGAATCCGATTGAACATCCGTGGGGTGATCTGAAGAGGGCTGTGCACAGGAGATGCCCTCACAATCTGACAGATTTGGAGCATTTTTGCAAAGAAGAGTGGGCAAATATTGCCACATCAAGAGGTGTCAGACTGATAGACGTCTACCCAAAAAGAATGAGTGCTGTAATAAAAGCCAGTAATGCTGCAACAAAGTATTAGTTTTAGGGTGTGCATATTTATAAAACCAGGTTATTCTAAGTTTAATATTTTTTATTTTTCCACTTAAATGATTTCAGTCTGTTTTTCAATTCGATTATACAGGTTATAGGTCACATTAATGGTATATCATTAATATCATCAATATCCACTGTATATTTTTTGGAATTCAGAGTTAAATTATTGTTCTGTTGTGGTCTGCAAAAGTATGGTCAAAAGTTCAAATTGTATGAGGAACAAAGTAAAGCTTTTTGCCACGTTCCATTTCAAATTTATTAAAAAAAGAAAAGCAGTTATTTTAAAATAATCTGCCTTTGTCCATCAGACAGGCCGCTTGATTGTCCAGTTTGAAAACTAATCTTACAACCCATTTTTATTCTCTGGCTTTTGACCCAGTTTGAGACACTGATTTTATTTGTTCTCATTGTGTCTATTGTATGACTACTGTTTTGTTTGTGCTGCTCAGTACTTTTTCAGCTGTATTTTATTGATTTTATGTTTTTATACTTTATTTATTGTTAATGTACAGCACTTTGTGTCAGCTGTCGTTTTGAAAGTGCTTTACAAATAAAGTTGGATTGGATTAAAAAAAAGATAAAAATTAGCCATAAAATAATCCACAAATTTAGAATAGTCTCAAATGTAGAAGAATAGTCATAATTTTACAAGAAGAAATTACAAATTTGAGGAAAATGGTTGCAAATTCAGCTAAATTTACAAAGAAAAGTAGAAAACTATAAGAAAATTGTTCAAAATTTTGGAGAAAAACCTCAAACCTTCAAGACTGAAGTCATTACTCATGTTTTTATGTAGGTACTCTTTGTACCATTAACTCCAGGGTTTCCTCTGGTAACATTTCTGGGTGGCGGCCCACATCGCCAGAAAATTTACCGCCACGCCAAGAAGGAGATATGAATTTAAGAAAAATATATGAAGCAATGACTTTCCGCAAGCACGCACACGAACAACGTGCATGGCCATCATCTGTGCAGAGTTTAGAAGCGCTCCGCCCACGCGAGCTTTCGTCAGTCAGCAGGCAATGTCCAGGGATGGCAACAGGAAATTCTGATTTCAGCTGAAATCTAATTTAGTCGATTGACTTACGGGGGGGCCGGGGGGGCGCAGCCCCCCTGAAGCTGGGAGGTTTTCAGTAAAATACAAGTAATTTAGACTGAAAAAAATGATTAAAAAAATGAAATACTAGACTTAGATAAATCATTAAATTTAATGAAAAGTTAACTTACTTTTTCTTCAATGTTGTCTCACTGTCTTTAGTCCAACATATTTAACAGTTCTATTAGAGTTTTTTACACTATTTACACTGGTCACCAAGTCACTTCTAATGTGAAACTTTCTTCCTTTTGGCAGCAAGCTGTGTCAGTCTCTGAACTTTGAACTTCATCTCCTTTTCTGGTTTCTTCAGAAACTGTCCAAGTGTTTCTGTTACCTCATTGAACTTTGAGCCAATTTTCACCTTTACTGTCACTTCGCTCCCCGAAGCTCCTGGGTTTTTATGATTTTTAAGTACCAGAACTGTGCTTACATGACATAAAACAAACAGCTGAATGCCACTTATTACTGTATAATATTGACTTATGCTCCAAGAAGATAGCATTCCTAAACTAGAAAAGCACTCAGAGCGTATCCCTCCGCCAAGGCTCCTTCCGTTTGTCATGGATCAACTCCAAAATGTAATGGTTTTGTGTGTAGGCCTATAGCCACTTGTGGTGAAAATTGCATCAAAGTCTGTCCATCAGTTTTGGAGTATTGTTGCTAACACAATGTGAGAAGATAAGCGCCTTGGCTGAGGTATGCATTCTCAGATCATCACCAAAATATAATGGGTTCCTCTCTAGCCCAAGAACCACCTCTGGTGAAAATTTTATCCAAATCCATCCAGTAGTTTTTGTGTAATCCTGCTGCACAAATACAAAAAAGCCCTTGATGGAGGTATGCACTCTCAGATCATCACCAAAATCTAATCACCTGTTCCCCGTGCCATTGCACACCTTTCCTGAAAATTTCATGAAAATCCGTCCATCCCTTTTCCTTGCTAACAAACAGACAGACAAGCCAACGCCGATGAAAACATAACCTCCTTGGCAGAGGTAAATATTCCAACAAGCATTATCCATCACATGCACACTTGATCAAATCAAAATCAGTTAATTTTATCTATTCCATAATAGAAATAAAATTCCAACATACCATTACTTTTTATAATTTCAGCATTCATTTTCAGATCACCAGTTTCAATCTCCATTGAGTCTTGAGCAGCTCATTCCCCCCCCCCCCCCGCGCAGCCCAGGTCATACAGCCGCTGTACGCTGCACTCAAACGGAAACCGGCGGACAGAGTCGACTGGACTCCTGAACGGGAGCAGGCGTTCTGAGGTTAAAACAGCGCTCATTACCCACGTCTCGGACATGGGCATAGCGGCCGTCGTGGAGCAATGCGTTGCCGGTTCTTGGCAGCCGCTCACCTTTTTTTTAAGCAGGTCTTTGCACGACAGTGAGCGTAAATACAGCGTGTTCGACAAAGAGTTTATGGCTCTCTACCTGGTGTACGCCACTTCCGGTTCTGGCTGAAAGGGCACACTTTCACTGCGTCGTGGACCATAAGCCGCTAACGTACTTAACGTACATATAATATACAAATAAAGCGGAATTCGGTGAATTACCGGAAAAATCACATCCCTGAGAACAAACCGAAATGAATTTTTGACAAAGCATACGAGCCATTTGATTGGTCCAATCGTTTGCAACTATCCAATCGCAGGGCTGTTTACAATACAGCAGTAGCTTGAGTACATCCGGGTTATCGCGAGACTTCGGGGAAGCGCCGAGCGCGTATGTTTTTTTTCTTCCAAACTTTATTGAGAACAAGGTAAAGGTACAAAATTATGACATAGATGATGATAAAATCGGCGGAAATCCGCGGATCGGCGGAAAATTGCCATCCCTGAGTGTCTCACTACCGGCAGCAGCATCTTCATGGAAAAGGAGTGAAAACCGGGAAGTCAAACAGCAGAAATGGACTCTATTTGAAGAGAAACTTTGTGAAGAAGTCCGCCGTTTCTTCATTGGTGAAAATCCTGGCACGTCAGCGCCTTGGTGCTACCAATCGGGCAGGAGTGAAACTACAAATGATGGTTGTGTGCATGTGTCAACCGCTTGGCCTGGGTAGATGAAAAAAGTGAGCATGTACAATGCCACATCCGTGCCGGGCTCGTCCAAAGCGTACGCGGACCAAGGTGGACTAGAAGGGAAATGCAGCATGAATAAGGCTTGACTGTCCGACAGAAACATGAGTTTATTAAAGTACTTTAAACACGGAAAAAAAAAAGATCAGAAGAGGTATGTAAGCACTGGAGGCATTTATCATGGTTTTAACCCGCTGGAAACGGGAGCAATAATGGAAGAGTCGCTTAGCTAAGAGATGTGGTTAGAATTCAAATGCAGCCAGCTTCAAATGAGGGGAAAGGCAAGGGGGACTGATGAATTGCTGAGGATATATTTCACCAGCCACTACAATATTAAGTTATGTTCCCAATTATGTACCTGGCAAGTTAAGATGACCGAAATTCACCAAGTCAGTTACTTTAATCCGTCAGCAGCCTTCAGACAAACTAAACATTCCAGCATTTGGATTTCAAAATAAGGGAGGTTTTTCTTGGCGGTGAGGAGATTTCTAAAAAAAAAAAATATAAATACAGTATATAGAAATATTATAACAGAAATAATGGCATCCTTTGTCATTTAAGTTAATTTAAATCATTAAATACAATTTTATTAATATTTTTCTTTGTAATGAGAGTTAAAATTATTGTTCTGTTCTGACTGCAAAGTTATGGTCAAAAATATAAATTGTTATAAGAAAGAAGTAAAAAAAAAACACAGTCTGTTTCAAATTTATTTATGAAAGAGTAATTTTATATTAAAAACAGACAAAAATAAGCCATAAAATAATCCACAAATTTATAATAAAGTTTCAAATGTACAAGAAAAGTCAATTTTACAAGAGGAAATTACAAATTTGAGGAAAACTGTTTCAAATTTAGATAAATTTACACATAAAAGTAGAAAACTATAAGAAAATTGTTACAAATTTTGGTGAAAAACCTCAAACTTTCAAGGATGAAGTCATTACTCAAGTTTTAAGTGGGTGCTCTTTGTACCCTTAACTAGAAATTTTTGGTTGTCTAATTTACATGGCACTTGATATTTTCTAACCTGTTTGTATACCACCATAAACAGAGAGAGAAAATGGATTAGACAGAGCTCAGAGAGGGCAAGATGAGACAGAAGAGAGGAGCCAAGGAGAGGAAAGTGTTCAGGCAGAGGGTCCAGGAGAGGTGAGAGCAGAGGAAGGAGAGAAGGATGACAACAGAAAAAAGTCCAAATACAGGACGTCTGGGTGGGACCCCAACTGGTCCAGTATTCCAACATTCAAGCCTTGGTTGAACAATACTTCAAATTGTAAGTTCCATTTGCATGGCAGTGGCTCAGGAGGTAGAGCAGGTCGTCCAATAACCGGATGGTTGGTGGTTCGAATCCCGCTCTCCCCAGATATCCTGCTGTTGTGTCCCTGGGCAAGACACTTTACCCACCTTGCCTCCAGTCCATAGCACTGGGTATGAATGTGTATAAATGTTCGGTGGTGGCCGGAGAGGCCGTTGGCCCAGATTGGCAGCCACATTTTCGTCAGCCTGCCCCAGGGCAGCTGTGGCTGCAGTAGTAGCTTACCATGACCATTGTCAGTCTGGAGTGAATGAATAATGTATCTGTAAAAAGTGTCCATGATAAAGCGCTACATAAATCTGATGCATTATTATTACATGCAAAGTTACTGTGCAAAATTTAAAAAAAAAGAAATAAATTGTATAAAATAAACATATTCATACATGTGCCCCCCCCCCCCGAAAAATATGTTGCCACCGTGCCAGGGTCTTTAAGCTAGAGGAAACACTGAACTCAACTAGAAATTTTTGGTTGTCTACTTTTAATTACTAATTTCATAACACTGCTTTTACATGAGTCATAGCAATAAATTACTATTATGAATGTTTTTCCCTTCCCTTTCCTACCCTTTGTCAATGAAAAAAGAAACACTAGAATAAAAATACAAAAAATACACATTTTTGTTCTTTATGTACATCATGAAAAAAAAAAAAACCTGCAGGACAAAATGTAACACTTGGTATTTTCAAACCTGTTTGTATACCACCATAGACAGAGACAGAACCTGAATTAGACAGAGCTCAAAGAGCGAACGATGAGACAGAAGAGAGGAGCCAAGGAGAGGACAGTGTTCAGGTCGAGGGTCCAGGAGAGGTGAGAACAGAGGGAGGAGAGAAGGATGACACCAGTAAAAAGTCCAAACACAGAACGGTTGGGTGGGACCCCAACTGGCCCAATATTCCAACATTGAAGCCTTGGTTGTACAATACATCAAATGGTAAGTTCCATTATTCAAAGTTACTGTGCAAAATTTAAACAAAAAATAATGTAAAATTAACATATTTTGGTTACAATCGTGTAATGTGTTTTCTGCCCCCTGGAAAAATATGTTTCCACCATGCCAAGGTCTTTAAGCCAGAGGAAACACTGAAATATTAGCGCTGATACAAGGAAGAACATCTGATTATTTCGCTACACAATGTTAATAAATCATCAGAAATGATAACAATAAACTGTCAGCCACAGGGGGTGCACATGCCAGTGTACTTCTAGTGCCGGTCCCAAGCCCGGGTAAATGGGGAGGGTTGTGTCAGGTCCAATGTAAAACCTTTGCCAAAACAAACATGCGGATCATGACAAATGAGACTTTCATACGGGATAGGTCGAGGCCAGGGTTAACAATGACCGCCACTGGTGCTGTGAACCAACAGGGTGCCGAAGGAAATAGGGCTTCTGTTGGTCGAAGATCGAGGAGGAGGAGAGGAAGGTGTGTTAAGATAGAGGGAGAGAAAAAGAAAGGTATAAGTGTGGAGGTGAGAGTAAGGACGTTAAATGCAGGGACTAGGGCTGTCACGATAACCGCAATGATGCAATACCACGCTCTAGACAAGCCTACTGCTGAGGATAATGAGCAACTGCAACAACCGCGGTGTCTACTTTATTTGTGTGTGTCTAAATCTCGTTGTTCAAAAGTGAACGAGATGTAAAGTGTATTTTACATCTTGTTAAAATTAAATTAAATTAAAAATTAAATCACCCTTATTGTCATTCAACCGTACAACCAATCATGTACAGCAGAACGAGATTGTGCTTTACCTATCTACAGTGTAAATCACACACACCCCAAGTGCAGAATCAGAGGGCCGCTGCCATGCAAGGCGCCGCCACAGAGTTCACTCCTCCATTCCATTTATTGCTGAGCACCAAGCTGGACGGCAGGAAGTTCCACTTTTATATGGTCTTCGGCATGACCCAGCCGGGATTTGAACCCCTGCCTCCTGGGTGTGGGGCGGATGCTGTACCAACTGAGCCACCACTCTGGTAAATACACGTAAAGTGTATTTTTATTGCCAACAGCATGTTTGCACCCGGTACTGTGGAAGCTTTTATAGCAGTGATTGCTGGCGGCGGCAGCCCCGTGTGGGGCACTTTCTCCAGACAGACTCCAGCAGGCAGTTAGTGGTAGAAGCGTTTGGACTCCTTGCTAAATACAGCCATGACAGTAAGCACTGAAAGGGCACAAAGTGTGCTATTTCATTCTGAGCGGAGTGTGTATGATCCTGACAATTGAGCTCCAAGAGCTAAACAACTACTGCATAGTGCATTGCTTGTTTGGAACGTGATATTTCGGACAGTGGCAAAAATTCAAAAATCACTGAGACAATAGCCATGCAGGGTCCTGCATGGAGGCTGTCCTGTTTAAATAATGGACAATGGTATATTAATATCAGAGAAGATATGAACCTGAGATGGCATAAGCCTATGTACAGTGTGCAAATGAGCAATGTGCAAATGAGCAATGTACAAATTAGCACCCAGTGTGAGAATTTCTCTGTAATGATAATACACAGTAGACTGTACAATGATAATTTAGCAGCAGTGATAATATGGACATGAGACGGGGTGAGACTATGTACACTGTGCAAATGAGCAATGTGCAAATTTAGCAACCAGTGTGTGAATTCCTATTTGCAAAACTGTGTCGGGAGTTTGTTATTTTGGCAGTGGAAAAGAAGGAGTTTTTTAGTCTGGACGTCCTGCATTTTACACTTCTGTACCTCCAGCCTGAGGGTAGAAGTGTGAACATTCTGTGCTGTGGGTGGGTCGGGTCCTGGAGGATGGCAGCAGCTCTCCTTTGGACTCTGCGGTGGTAGATGCTCTGCAGAGGGGGGAGTGGAGTCCTGATGATCTTCTCTGCTGTCTTCACCACTCTCTCCAGGCGTTTGTGGTCCAGGACAGTAGTGCTGCCGTACCACACAGCGATGCAGTTGGTCAAGATGCTCTCGATGAGGCAGCTGTTGAAATTGTTGAGGATCTTGGGAGACATGCCAAATTTCTTCATCCTCCACAGAAAGTACAGCCACTGTTGAGCTCTCTTAACCAGCTCTGTGGTGTTAAGTGCCCATGTAAGGTCCTTGCTGATGTGGATGCCTAGGTATTTAAAGCTGCTCACCCTCTCCACCTCAAGCTTCCAGATGAACAGCAGCCAATGGGGTCTCCTCCTCTCCTTCCTCATGTCCACTATCATCTCCTTCGTCTTGTCCGTGTTGAGGGTGAGGTTGTTGTCCTCACACCATGACACCAGGTTGGCCACCTCCCTCCTGTAGGATGCTTCATCACCACCAGTGATGTGTCCTATCAATGCTGTATCATCTGCGAACTTTAGGATGATATTGTCCTTGTGGGAGGCAACACAGTCATGGGTGAAGAGGCTGTAGCGGATGGGGCTGAGAACACAACCCTGTGGGACACCTGTGTTCGTGATGATGCTGGCTGAGGTCCTGTTACCCAACCTGACAGACTGGGGCCTGCCAGTCAGAAAGTCCAGTAGCCAGTCACAGAGGGTGGGGTGCAGGCCAATTGAAGACAGTTTGTTTGTGAGTTTGTGGGGGATGACCGTGTTGAAGGCGGAGCTGTAGTTGAAAAAGAGCATCCTGATTTAGGAGTCTTCATCTTGCAGGTGGGAGAGAGAATAATGGAGTGCTGCAGCAATGGCATCTGAGGTGGACCTGTTGGGCCGGAAGGCATACTGCAGGGGATCCAAGGTATCTGGTATGCTGTCCTGAATGAGGGGTAGCACCACTCTCTCAAAACACTTCATGGTGATTGGTGTGAGTCCTACCTGCCTGTAATCATTCAGACAGGTCAGCGGGCTATTTTTGGGGAGGATGACAATGGCTGTGGTTTTGAAGCAGGAGGAGACTATGTTCTGGTTGAGGGAGAGGTTGAAGATGGATGTGAGACCGTCAGTCAGCTTGGCAGCACATGCTCTGAGAGCCCATCCAGGGATGTTGTCTGGTCCTGCTGCCTTGCGGGGGTTGATATTCCTCAGTGCTCTGTTTACCTTGCCTGATGAAACGTTTAGTGGAGGAGACAGGTGCGTGAGTGTGTGTCTCCTCTCTGCACTGTAGCTGGAAGTCTCAAAGCGGGTGTAAAAGATGTTGAGATCATCCAGCAGGCTGTCTGTAGAGCTAGTTGTGCTGCTGTTGGTCCTCTTGTAGTCTGTGATGTGCTGCACGCCTTGCCACATGCGCCCCGCGTCAGGAGTGGCGTCGAGGCGGTCCAACTTTTCCCTGTACTGCCTTTTGGCTGTTGTTACAGCCTTTCTCAGTCCATACCCTTGCAGCTTTGTACTCAACCTCATTGCCTGATTTAAATGCGAGAGAGCTTGCACGCAGCCTCTGACGTACCTGACTGTTGATCCAGAGCTTCTGGTTGGGGAACTTCCTGACTTGTATGGTGGGTACGATGGTATCAACACATGTGCTGATGTACCCAGTCACATACTCCGTGTAGTCCTTTATGTTTACAGAAGAATCCTCCCAGGAGGCTGCAGCTGTCAACACATCCCAGTCTGTACAGGCAAAACAGTCTTGCAGGGTGCTCTCAGCCTCTGGAGTCCAGCATTTAATTTGTTTCATAGCAGGGTTTGTTTGTTTCAGCTTTTTTTCTGTTGGCTGGGTACATCAAAAGGGAGATGTGATCTGACTGTCCGAAGTGGGGCAGGGCACCACTCTGTATGCACCATGTATGCTTGTGTAAACATGATCCAGTGTGTTCTTATCGCGGGTGAGAATGTCTACATGTGGGAATATTTGTGAAGTACAGTCCGTAAAATGCACTGGTTAAAGTCACCCGCAAGAATAAAAACAGCATTGGGATGGGACGTCTCTAATGTGTTGATGACGTCATGGAGTTTGCTAACTGCTGCTGTGTAGTTGCCTCGTGGGGGAATGTAAACAGCAGCCAAAAACACAGTGGGAAATTCTCTTGGTAGATAATAGGGACGGCATTTCAGCAGTAAAAACTCCATATCAGGTGAACAGTGCTTGTAAACAGTCTGTACATCAATGTTACGAGCGTAACTGGAACTATCCCGGGTGATTTAACCAATTGGTTAATTGATCGCTCCCAGGACAAACTTCCAATTATTGTTATCTCAGCCTGGGATCACAAATCACAAAGTCCGTTTCGACCTTTACGTCAAGGTGGACTGACCTCATCATTTTCGCCCTTAGGTAAGGTAGACCACACTTCGTCATTCCTGCCCCTAGGCAAGGTAGACCACACCTCACTAGTCACTTTCACCCTTGGGCAAGGTAGACCTCACCTCATCACCCAGGCTGGGAATTGAACTCATGCCATCAGGGTCCCAATCACCTCCTGCTCTACTACTGAGCCAAAGAGGAATTCCTCCCTAGCACCTTGGCTAGGAGTGGAGGTATACCCTAATGGTTCATGACTTGCACCACTGACTAATTTCCCATGGAGGGGGTCATCACATCTACACCATGAGATGTTTATAAACACACACACGCCCGCCCTCTCATCTTACCTGAGGCTTCAGTCCAGTCCGCCCGATGTGCTGCGTGAGTCTGAAGTTGAATGGCGCACTCAGGGACTCTAGAGCCGGGTCTCACAGAAAATTAGGACGCAGCAGTCTCTTATCTCCCGCTGGTCTTCAGTCCATACTCTTCGTTCATCTAGTTTGTTTACACGAGACTGTACATTAGCTAGCAAGAGGCTAGGTAGTGGTGAGCAGCTAGCGCGAGCTTTTAGCCTAGCATGTAGCCCTCCTCTCTTACCTCGCTTGCGCCGCTTCCAACGCGCTCTCTTGGGATCAGCATGCTCACGTGAGCTCAGTTCTTCGGGGCCTTCCTGGGGGGGGGTGCTGATCGCTGTGTGGACGCACAATGCATTGTAGATCGGGTGGTATGAAGCCAGTAAATTCCGTATGACTGCTTGTCTTGGCGATGTACAATAGTGTCTGTTGGTTGTATGTTAGCAGTGCATGACCTATATGCACTGTAGAAAGAGCAGTAAACATGCAAAAAAAAGAGAAAAAGTTGGCATTTGAGAACACAAGCAAACACGTCTGCCTCGGGGGGCACCATGTTGCTGAAGTGAAGAAGAAAGGGAAAGGTAGGAGGAGAGAAGAAAGGTAGATATACTGTGTGTTTAAGAAACCAGATGGACGGGAAGTAACGCTAGGAGCATTGGAGGTGGATTTAAACTGTTCTACCATGGTGTAGAAAGGAAGAGAAATGGAGTAGGAGTAATCCTGAAGGAAGAGTATGTGAAGAGTGTTCAGGAGGTAAAGAGTAAGTCAGCCAGAATCATGAGTTTGAAGCTAGAAATCAAAAGTGTGATGTTGAATGTTGTCACTGCGAATGCCCCACAAGTTGGATGTCAGATAGAAGAGAAAGAGGAATTCTGGAGTAAATTGGATGAAGTGGTAGAGAGCGTTCCCGGGGGTGGGGGGGAGTGGTGATTGGAGCAGAATTTAATGGACATGTAGGTGAAGGAAACAGAGGTGATGAGGAGGTTCTGGGTAGGCATGGTCTTAAGGAGAGAAATGTGGAAGGACAAATGGTTGTGGAGTTTGCTAAAAGGATGGAAATGGCTGTGGTGAACACATACTTCAAGAGGAGAGAGGAACATAGGGTGACTTACAAGAGTGGAGGAAGGTGCACACAGGTGGACTACATCTTATGCAGGAGATATCTGAGAGAGACAGGAGACTGCAAGGTGGTGGCAGGGGAGAATGTAGCGAGACAGCATCAAATTTTTGTCTGTAAGATGACTTTGCAAAGGAAGAAGCAGAAGAGAGTGAAGGCAGAGCCAAAGATTAAGTGGGGGAAGTTACAGAAGGAAGAAGGTCGCACAGAGTTCAGGAAGGAGTTGATTACCAGATGACTGGAAAGTACAGCAAAAGTATTGAGGAAAATGGGTAGAAAGGCATGTGGTATATCCAGTGGATAGAGGAAGGAAGACAAGGAGACTTGGTGGTGGAATGAGGAGGTACAGCAAAGTATCCAAAGGAAGAGGTTTGCAAAGAAAAAGTGGGATTGCTCAAGTAGGTTTATTTTGTCTTCTTTTAATTATTTACCTTTTTGTTCTTATTAAAGACAAAAATAGAAAGGAGATGGTTTTTATCTTTACATGTTCCGCCTGTTTGATGAAGGCTGCAGTGAACAGTCGAAACATGTAAAGAAGATAAAAACATCTATTTTTTGTCTTTAATAAGAACAAAAAGGTAAAAAAGTGGGATTGTCAGGGAGATGAAGAAAGTAGGAGTATTTGGAATCTAGGCACATGGTAAAGACAGAGGTGGCAAAGGCAAAGGATAAGACATATAGTGAGCTGTATGAGAGGCTTTAGACTAAGCAAGGAGAAAAAGATTTGTATCGTCTGGCAAGAGAGATCAAGCTGGAAAGGATGCACAGCAGGTTAGGCTGATTAAGAACAGAAATGGTAATGTACTAACAAATGACGAGTGTGTTGAGTAGGTGGAAGGAGTACTTTGAAGAGCTGATGAATAAAGAAAATGAGAGAGAGAAAGAGGAGGATGAATGAAGAAAAGATGGTGAACAAGGAAGTCCTGAAGATTAGCAAGGAGGAAGTGAGGGAAGCTTTGAAGAGGATGAAGAATGGAAAGGTGGTTGGTCTGGATGACATACCTGTGGAGGTATGGAGATGTTTAGGAGAGATGGCAGTGGACTTTTTAACCAGACTGTTTAACACAATGTTGGAGAGTGAGAGGATGCCTGAGGAGTGGAGAAGAAGTGTTTTGGTACCAATTTTCAAGAACAAAGGTGATGCTTAGAGCTGTAATAACTCCAGAGGGATAAACTTCATTAGCCACACTATGAAGAAATGGGAAAGAGTTGATAGATAGATTTGTTTATTTGACAGGGACAGTGCAATAAACATAGACAAGTAATCAATGGCAATCAATCTGATGTGTTGCACAGAGTGTATAGCTATTAGCTAATTTGCAACTCTTGTCCCTGGATGGGCTTTAGAAAGGAGAAACAAGTAAAAAGAAAAAAAAAAAAAAAAAAGGAAAGAAAAGGAATACACAATAACCACATACACCAATGCAAAAAACATAAATACATTATAAATACACAATTATAAATATTATAAATATTATAAATACACAAATATAACAACCTGACACACATTTGCCTATTTCAGGCCTCCCTCCCTTCGTCACTCACTATAAACAAACACATTCATTCCTTCCCTTCATTCACTCTCACCCTGCAGACAATCATTTCATACATGGGTACATTCTTGTTTATTTTTCAGCCAGTTTTTAACCTTTTTAGTGAATGTTTTAAAGTCCGTTATTATTTTAATTTCATTTGGCATTGTGTTCCAGATGTGACTGCCCTTTATAGAGAAAGCTGTTTGTCCAAATGTGGTTCTGCGGTGGAATATTTTACAGTTATTGTTAACAGAACTCCTGGTGGCTCTGCTGCTGTCCTGTCTTTGGATGAAACCAGCAAGTGGCTCGGGAGCTGATTTATGGAAACATTTGAAAGTTAATTTCAGAAAACAGAGGTCAATGAAACTCTCAAAACTCAATAGGTTGTATTTTTTTTAAATATTACAGTGATGCCACCTAATGGGCTTTTTGTTGAAACCATGTTAAGAGGAGAGGTGACATCAGTGAGCAGCAGTACTGTTCCATGCCAAGAAAGAGTACTACAAATGCAATGTTTGGTCTAAGAGTGCTGATGGAGAAGTATGGAGAAGGTCAGAAGGAGTTGCAGTGTCTTTGTGGAACTAGAGAAAGCATCTGATAGGGTGCCAAGAGAGGAAGTGTGGTACTGTATGAGAAAGTCAGGAGTGGCAAAGAAGTATGTCAGGGTGGTGCAGGACATGTATGAGGACAGCGAGACGGTGGTGAGGTGCGCTGTAGAAGTGACGGATAGATTCAAGGTGGGGGGTGGGATGACATCAGGGATCAGCTCTGAGCCCCTTCTTGCTTGCCATGGTGATGGACAGGCTGACAGACGAGATCAGGGAGGAGCATGGACCATGATGTTTGCAGACGACATTGTGATCTGTAGTAAGAGTAGGGAGCAGGTGGAAGAGAACCTGGAGAGGTGGAGGTATGCGCTGAAGAGAAGAGGAATGAAAGTCAGTAGAAGCAAGACAGAATACATGAGTGTTAATGAGAGAGGAAGGTGCAACGGTGAAGATGGAAGGAGAAGAAGTAGTGAAAGTAGACGAGTTTAAATACCTGGGGTCAACCATCTAAAGCAATGGAAAATGCACAAGAGAGATGACGAGGAGGGACAAGATTAGAAATGAGTATATCAGAGGGACAGCTCTGAGTGGTTTGGAGACAAAGTAAGAGAGGCAAGGCTGAGATGGTTTGGACATGTGCAGAGGAGGGATAGTGGATACATTGGACAAAGGATGTTGAAGATGGAGGTGCCAGGGAGGAGAAAAAGAGGAAGACCACAGAGAAGATTCATGAATCTAGTGAAGGAGGACATGGAGAGGGTTGGTGTTTCAGAGGAAGATGAAGGGATAGGGTGAGATAGAGGCAGATGATCCACCGTGGAGACCCCTGAAGGGAGCAGCTGGAAGAAGAACAAACTGTCAGATTTTCCACTGGTCATGTAATTAAGAATATATTTTAGAGTTCAATCTAACTGATATGGGCAGCTCGGTGGTGCAGTGGTTAGCACAGTGGCAGCACAGTAAGAAGGTCACAGGATTGATTCCACCCCTGACCATCGTGGGTTCCATCCCACCTCCTGACCATCAGTGACCCTTCTGTGTGGAGTTTGCATGTTCTCCCCGTGTCTGCGTGGGTTTACCCCGGGTACTCCAGTTTCCTCCCACAGGCCAAAAACATGCAGGTCAGGTTAACTGGAGACTCTAAAGTGGACCTGGGTGTGAATGTGTGTGTGAATGAGATGAGATGAGATTCAACTTTATTGTCATTACACATGTATACAAGGTAACGAAACGTGACTTGGCATTTGGGCACGCTCTGCAGAGCGCATCCAAGGCCGGGGCAGCCGCTAGGCGCCAGTCAATGGCAATGGTGAAGGGATTGGTGCCGTACTGTGGCTGCCTCATCCATCCAGGTGGATGTCCTGAATTTCCCTCTGGGGATCAATAAAGTATACAAAAAAAACCCAAATATACATATTTAAAATAAACATTAATTTATGTATTTTACAGTTTTAATTTACTTTAATTTAACTGTTGTTCAGTTGGTGACTTCAACAAGAGTTAAAGTTTTATTTTTTCTGGTCATGGTCCACTCTCTGTCTGGTGAAGATTCTCCAATAAAAGATAAAAAAAAAGACAATAAATAAAAAAAGACAAAAGTTAAGTTCCATCTCTGTCAAAAATGTCCACAAAAAAATCTCTCAACAGACATCGTCATAGTTGCTAAGCAACTGGGTAGTGTGTGGTCACGCAGACATAGGTCCTCCAAAGACCAGACCGTCTCATTGAGGACCTACTCTCACTGTAGTGGCGGTTCTGTGCTGACCGAGGTTTGACCCCTAAAGTAGGGAACCTCTGTCAGTGTGATCGCTCCCTACCGTTCTGCAGAACAGCACCTTCCCCCAGCTTTGGAACCGCTGGAAGAGGTGGTCTGTGGAACAGAACAAATGTAAATGTTCACACGTGTATGAGCACGTACATGTGCACGTTATATGCATTTGATATAGGCTATAATAATAATGGATTAGATTTATATGGCGCTTTACCTGTCAAGTGACATCTCAAAGCACTTACAGTGAGTCCATTATTCATTCACTCCAGACAGACATTGACAGTGGTAAGCTACTTCTGTAGCCACAGTTGCCCTGGGGCAAACTGATGGAAACATGGCTGCCAATCCATGCCAACGGCCTCTCCAACCACTACCAAACATTTATACACATTCACGCCCAGTGAATGTGTATAAATCCCCACCAATCCAGGGAGTTCTCAGCATAACACCGACCAGTAGCCCTGGTCCTGGGCCATAAAAGTGACCAGTGTGCCTTGGTGGGTGAGTCGCTGTGGAATCACGATGAAACCACTCAGAGATGGGCCGGAGTGAACCAGGTGATAACAGGGATGGCTATAAGGGTGATTAAGATCTGAAGAAAATAACAATATAAGCCGCGCTGACAGCGAGTGTCCTGATAACAGTGTTAGCTCGTGGGCTAATAGGCTACCTTTAGCCGCCACTTCATCTACATGACGGACAGCTAGGTGGGCCAATAACAGAGCAGTGGGCGGGTCTCAAGGACGGCAGTGGGTTGGCTTTTTCTAAATTTGACGTATATGATTTACCTGGAAAAGTCAAAAAACGTTTTGGGGAGTTTCTCAGAGAAAACGAGATAAAGGCAGCGTGCTTTTTTCTGATAGTTGACTTTTAGGAAAATTTGTGCTTAATTCCATGATCAGTTGATACATTTGAGACAGTTAAAGCCTACAAACTCACCATTTTTCACTGAACGACCCCTTAATTAATTTTTAAAACGCATGCCTCTGATGGCAGGCTGCTGTGGCCGTCGGAAAGTTGGTGACAGAAAAACTTGTTAGAAATAAATTTAAATCAAACTCACCACTGCTGCTAAAAATCGTCTCTGTGCTGTTTTTAAACTGTAGCTCTCTTCTATGCTGTTTTCTCTGATGAATGGGCCTTCCTCACCCCCACATAAAGTTAATGTGTCCCACAAATTTACAGCTTTCTTTCTAGGAAATTTCCGACTTTCTCCACTTAGAGCAATATTAGACTTTTTCCTGTAAATGTGAGACTTTTTCATAGTAATTTGAGACTCTTTTCTCATCCATTTCATTTTTCTTTCTGGCAGAAGGTCGTCTATTTACCTTGAGGCCAAGATGGAACGCAGCCCTGAAGGTGGTGTCCCATGCTCCTCAGTTTAATGGAGTCTACAAAATATCTGTTTCTAGACACATTTTCATGCTGTTTGTGAACTACAAACTCCACATTTTAATTCATTTTTAAATGAACGCTGTGTGCTCAGCTGACTGTCAGCTGCCACCATCCACACCCTGCAGTGAAAACGCAGCAGCTCCACGTCTGTGCTCCACCCGCGTGCGTGACACGAACAAGGAGAACCTTGTCAAACAAAATACGATCAAATCTAATCTCAGTATGGTCGGTGCTGACCCCCGCTGAGAGGACCATGACATTTAAGCAGGGAACAAGGCAAACGGCACCAGTCAGAGTCCGACCAAAGCAGCCATAAATCCGCCTTTAGATGCAGCCGAACCGACCTGGGAGTAGTGATGTGCGGATCGATCCTGAAATATCAATACCTCCGATACCGGATCTTTATGCTCTAAAATCGATTCTCAAATCAAAATGTCGATACTTTTGATACTTAAGTCATTTGAGTTTGTTTTTTGTTTTTTTGTTTTTTAAGTCATTTGAGGTAAGGTATTACCTTAACAGGAACACGGTGAAAAGTAACTAAACTATTGAGATGTTGTCTAAGTGACACGCGGTTGGTGGGACTACTTTTTCTTCCGCCTGGATAAGTGTGTCATGCGTTTTTTTAGATTTAAAAGACATACTGTATTAGGTGTAGTCGCATAAAATATCGGTATCGCCGATACCAGCCTGAATTTCACTCAGTATCGGATCGGAAAGGAAATCAGTGGTATCGAACATCACTACCTGGGAGTGTTCTGACCTCCTGGGCCGCGGTCTACGAGGCTGCAACACCTGAACTGACACACATGCTCGTGCTCGCCACAAACTCGCACCCTAAATCATGTGCTCGTACCACAGAGCTAATATGCAAAAACCTCTGAAACACACAGCTGGACACATGAAAGTCAACACGAGAGCGGCTAAGCTAGTTAAGCTAGCTGGTTTTAGCTTGGTTCACCGTTCTTTTAAATCCGGTTTGAAAGCAGAAACGGAACCAGAACCTTCTCCAGGTCAGCTTAGGTGTCTCTCACGAATATTCCTCACATTTGTTGGTGACAAACAAAAGTCTTTAGAACAATTTTACCAGCAAGTCTCGGGTCAGGCCTCAAAGCTCCACTGGTCTCGTCGCCATTTGGGTTGAGAAATGACTACATCAAACTGACACGACGGCAGTGATGTCGCCTCCTCTCTGCCTAAACCCAAAAAAAGAACCACTGGATCCACTTAACAATCCGTTATTCGGTCAACATAAACTTATCACAGAAAAAGAGAACGTGCTATTAATTAGTGATGGGACGGCAGGCTCCGAGCTTATCCAGGAATTTTCTTTAAAACTTTATTGTCAAAATACAAACAAACAGGGTATTTCACAAAATTCAACATCTCAAAATTCTAATCCAACTTGAGCAATTAAAAAAAGGTGACGGGCAAATGTACACAATTAGCAAAAGGTCAAACAAAGGGACATCTATTTTCAATTTAAACCTCTATCCATCCATCCATCTTCTACTGCTTTTCCGGAGATCTGAGTCGCAGAGGCAGCAGTTCAAGCAGAGAAGCCCAGACTTCCCTCTCCCCAGCCACCTGCTCCAGCTCTTCAGAGAGGATACCAAGGTGTTCCCAGACCAGCTGGGAGACACAGACTCTCCACCGAGTCCTGGGTCTGCCCCGGGGTCTCCTCCCAGAGGGATATGTCTGAAACACCTCAAGTGGGAGGCGTCCAGGAGGCATCCTGATCAGATGCCCGTACCACCTCAACTGGCTCCTTTCAATGTGGAGGAGCAGTGGTTCTACTCTGAGCCTCTCCCAGATGACTGAGCTCCTCACCCTATCTCTGAGGGTGAGTCCAGCGATCCTATGGAGAAAGCTCATTTCAGCCACTTGTATCCACAATCTCGTTCTTTCGGTCATTACCCAAAGCTCGTGACCATAGTTGAGGGTAGGAACGTAGATTGACTGGTAAATCGACAGCTTTGCCTTAGAGCTCAGCTTCCTCTTCACCACAACAGACCGGTACAACGTCCGCATCACTGCAGATGTTGCGCTGATCTGTCTGTCAACCTCTCGCTCCATTTTCCCCTCACTTGTGAATAAGACCCCGAGATACTTAAACTCCTCCACTTGGGGCAGGAGCCTGTCCCCAACTCGGAGAGGGCAATCCACCTTTTTCTGGCTGAGGACCATGGAGTCGGACTTGGAGGTGCTGATTCTCATCCCAGCTGCTTCACACTCAGCATCAAACCGTCCCAGTAAGACCTGTAGGTCATTGCTGGATGAAGCCAACAGGACAACATCATCTGCAAACAACAGAGAGGAGATCCTGGTCACCAAGCATGACACCCTCCGTTTCCTGGCTGCGCCTAGAAATCCTGTCCATAAAAATTATGAACAGGATCGGTGACAAAGGGCAGCCCTGGCGGAGTCCAACTCTCACTGGGAATGACTCCGACCGAGTGTTGGCAATACGAACCAAACTCTCACAATGATCGTACAGAGACCGAAGAGCTCGTAACAACAAGCCCGATACCCCATACTCCTGAAGCACCCGCCACAAAAAACCATGAGGGACGCAGTCAAATGCCTTCTCCAAGTCCACAAAACACATGTAAACTGGTTGGGCAAACTCCCACAAACCCTCGAGGATTCTTGAGAGGGCAAAGAGCTGGTCCGATGTGCCACGGCCAGGACGAGAACCACATTGCTCCTCCTGAATCCGAGGTTCGATCAACGGCCGGACTCTCCTCTCCAGTACCTTGGCATAGACCTTCCCAGGGAGGCTGAGGAGTGTGATCCCTCTAAAGTTGGAGCACACCCTCTGGTCCCCTTTTTTGAAGAGAGGAACCACCACCCCAGTTTGCCATGCCAAAGGCACTGCCCCCGACCTCCACGCAATGTTGCAGAGACGTGTCAACCATGACAGCCCTACAACATCCAGGGCCTTGAGGTACTCAGGGCGAATGTCGTCCACCCCCGGGGCCTGCCCACCATGGAAATTTTTAACCACCTTGGTGACCTCAGCCCCTGTGATAGGCGAGTCATCCCCCTCGTCCACAAGCCCTGCTTCCTCTGTGGAAGGTGTATCAGTGGGATTGAGGAGATCCTCAAAGTATTCCTTCCATCGCCCAACGATATCCCCAGTCAAAGTCAGCAGCGCCCCATCCGCACCATTCTAATAAAAAAAAAAAAAATTTAAAGCTTTTTTTTCATTTGTCAGATTTAGAGATTTACTAAACAAAAGGAGTTTGTTTTTCCAGTAAACATGCTGGGGTTTGGTTTTAAAGTAGCGGCATTTATGAACGAAAAATTTCCCCAGTAACAAAAGGTTATTAATGACAAATTCAACCTTCTTGTCTTCCTAAAGGATGCCAAATTTCACATTTTTAACAGTTAGGGGAGACAGTACAATGTCCTTGGATCATAACCAATTCTGCATATCCATCCAGAAACAATGTACAGAGTCACAAATGAAATACAGGTGATCTAGAGTTTCAGTTTCTCTCTCACAGAACTCAGTTATTCATTTCCAAGTTAAATTTCAATATTAAGAATTCATCCATCCATCCATCTTCTACCGCTTTTCCGGAGGTCCGGGTCGCGGAGGCAGCAGTTCAAGCAGAGAAGCCCAGACTTCCCTCTCCCCAGCCACCTGCTCCAGCTCTTCAGAGGGGATACCAAGGCGTTCCCAGACTAGCTGGGAGACATAGTCTCTCCACCGAGTCCTGGGTCTGCCCCGGGGTCTCCTCCCAGTGGGACGTGCCTGAAACACCTCAAGTGGGAGGCGTCCAGGAGGCATCCTAATCAGATGCCCATACCACCTCAACTGACTCCTTTCAATGTGGAGGAGCAGCGGTTCTACTCTGAGCCTCTCCCGGATGACTGAGCTCCTCACCCTATCTCTGAGGGTGAGTCCAGCAATCCTACGGAGAAAGCTCATTTCAGCCGCTTGTATCCGCGATCTCGTTCTTTCGGTCATTACCCAAAGCTCGTGACCATAGGTGAGAGTAGGAACGTAGATTGACTGGTAAATCGACAGCTTTGCCTTAGAACTAAGCTCCCTCTTCACCACAACAGACCGGTACAACGTCCGCATCACTGCAGATGCTGCTCCAATCCGTCTGTCGATCTCTCGCTCCATTTTCCCCTCACTCGTGAACAAGACCCCAAGATACTTAAACTCCTCCACTTGGGGCAGGAGCCTGTCCCCAACCCGGAGAGGACAATCCACCTTTTTCCGGCTGAGGACCATGGACTCGGACTTGGAGGTGCTGATTCTCATCCCAGCCGCTTCACACTCAGCAGCAAACCGTCCCAGCAAGAGCTGGGACGGTTGGCTTCATCCAGCAATGACCTACAGCTCTTATTAAGAATTCATTTGTGGGGTAAATCTCATTTATATTTTTAAAGTTAACTTCCTTTACCTTAGGGGGAAGTGGAAAAGAGGTAAAATTTTCCCTTATCTTTTTAATAATTTTCCCGAAATTTTTAAATATCCATTTCATAATTTTTGAGAATATAGTTTCTTCTAATTTGGTTTGGGGAAATCTCTTTCACCCATAAATTCCTCAATGTCTTGTTGTTGCATTTCTTATCACAGAAGTCTGTTCCGTCTACCAGAAGTTGTTTCAGACATGGGGAAGAGCTGGAGTGTAGTGCATGTTCTCTCACCATGAATCTAAAATGAATATAGCATTTGACAGTCTCTTCTAAAGACCAGGAGAGCACAGGAGCTGGAATTTTGCACAAAAGTCATGATGACTCAATATGTTCTCCTCCTTATTCATGAAATGAGAAACTGAACAAACACCTTTAGAATTCCACTCTTGCAGGTACACAGACTTTCTGTTAATCAGAATATATCGATTGTTCTCTTATGTCCGGAAAAGGAGGAGGAGGCGAGGTGACAGTTTAGATATTTTATTATAAGAACAAGAACCAAACAGGAGTCACTCCATACAGGTCAAGGGTCCACAGCAAAAGAGATAGAGCCCCTTCCACCATGGTCTCTTATACTCCCCGTGACACTACCACCAGAAAGGTGGAGCGTCACCTCCCACTACACCCAGGGCACCGCCATATTGGTACACCGAGCTATATACATAATATTAATGTCTAACATCCCCCCCACCCCGAAGAAAATCGCAAGCACACTAAATGGGCCCTCCCAAAATTTACAACCCAACTCATACACTAAGAATAACAAGAATTCACAACATACAGTGGGGCAAAAAAGTATTTAGTCAGCCACCAATTGTGCAAGTTCTCCCACTTAAAAGATGAGAGAGGTCTCCAATTTTCATCATAGGTATACCTCAACTATGAGACAAAATGAGAAAAAAAATTTCAGAAAATCACATTGTCTGATTTTTAAAGAATTTATTTGCAAATTATGGTGTTAAATAAGTATTTGGTCACCTACAAACAAGCAAGATTTCTGGCTCTCACAGACCTGTAACTTCTTCTTTAAGAGGCTCCTCTGTCCTCCACTCGTTACCTGTATTAATGGCACCTGTTTGAACTCGTTATCAGTATAAAAGACACCTGTCCACAGCCTCAGTCAGACTCCAAACTCCACTATGGCCAAGACCAAAGAGCTGTCAAAGGACACCAAAAACTAAATTGTAGACCTGCACCAGGCTGGGAAGACTGAATCTGCAAAAGGTAAGCAGCTTGGTGTGAAGGAATCAACTGTGGGAGCAATTATTAGAAAATGGAAGACATACAAGACCACTGATAATCTCCCTCGATCTGGGACTCCACGCAAGATCTCACCACGTGGGGTCAAAATGATCACGAGAACGGCGAGCAAAAATCCCAGAACCACACGGGGGGACCTAGTGAATGACCTGCAGAGAGCTGGGACCAAAGTAACAAAGGCTACCATCAGTAACACACTACGCCACCAGGGACTCAAATCCTGCAGTGCCAGACGTGTCCCCCTGCTTAAGCCAGTACATGTCCAGGCCTGTCTGAAGTTTGCTAGAGAGCATTTGGATGATCCAGAAGAGGATTGGGAGAATGGCATATGGTCAGATGAAACCAAAATAGAACTTTTTGCTAAAAACTCAACTTGTTGTGCTTGGAGGAGAAAGAATGCTGAGTTGCATCCAAAGAACACCATACCTACTGTGAAGCATGGGGATTGAAACATCATGTTTTGGGGCTGTTTTTCTGCAAAGGGACCAGGACGACTGATCCGTGTAAAGGAAAGAATGAATGGGGCCATGTATCGTGAGATTTTGAGTGAAAACCTCCTTCCATCAGCAAGGGCATTGAAGATGAAATGTGGCTGGGTCTTTCAGCATGACGATGATCCCAAACACACCACCCAGGCAATGAAGGAGTGGCTTCGTAAGAAGCATTTCAAGGTCCTGGAGTGGCCTAGCCAGTCTCCAGATCTCAACCCCATAGAAAATCTTTGGAGGGAGTTGAAAGTCCGTGTTGCCCAGTGACAGCCCCAAAACATCACTGCTCTAGAGGAGATCTGCATGGAGGAATGGGCCAAAATACCAGCAACAGTGTGTGAAAACCTTGTGAAGACTTACAGAAAACGTTTGACCTCTGTCATTGCCAACAAAGGGTATATAACAAAGTATTGAGATGAACTTTTGTTATTGACCAAGTACTTATTTTCCACCATTATTTGCAAATAAATTCTTTAAAAATCAGACAATGTGATTTTCTCGATTTTTTTTTCTCATTTTGTCTCTCATAGTTGAGGTATACCTATGATGAAAATTGGAGACCTCTCTCATCTTTTAAGAGGGAGAACTTTCACAATTGGTGGCTGACTAAATACTTTTTTGCCTCACTGTAGATATACAAAGCTATCCATGCACACAATTCAGGCCCCGCAGATCATTCCACCATTTTAATCTTTGCAGTCTTTAAACACAAAAGAGGCCGTGTAAAACAAATTAATGCCCAAAGTAACTATATATATTCCCAAGGCACTTCAAACAGTAAACAGTTACAAACAATATGTACATTAACCTAATGGCAGTCCCAAAACCCCCACCCCAGCACTCCCACCCCACAACATAGGCACTTAAGCACACACAGTACTGGGGAAAATTTACATTTCACACATTATTCCTTGTTTTAGCAATTCACACCTCACCGTTTTTCCCTTTCACCACATAGGCACACACACATACACGGAGGAAATAAACAAAGGTTACGCGGTTTCCAAAATTTAAAGAATAGCAACAACATTAACATAACACAGCATGAAACAACATACCGCTAACCCCCCCTTTAAAGTTCTACCAAGGACCCCCTGGAGGCCCGCCTTTGGAATGTCCGTCTGGCGGCTCTCTCCCAGAACGTCTCCGCCGTTTCCTTTCTGGAGACGGGCTGCACAGGCATGTCTTCTCCCTCATACGCTGCAGCTCGTTTGAGTGCCTCCTGGATCCATCAGACAGTTCTAAATAATCATCCTCGCGGGCCATCACCACCCGTAACCGTCCCTGTTCATCCCCTTGATCCCATGTTCTGCGGACTCCTCCAAGCCGAGACTCAACCCTAGGGCGGACCTTGTTGCCAATAGTTAGGGGAGTTCTCACTGGCCTTCTCGGTCCACCACGTCGTGACCGGGCTTTTCTTTGGTGTCTCAGAGTCCCGCCAACCCAGTCCAAGCAACGCCTTGGATCCCAGACGCTCATAGGTGCGTCTGAGAATCGCACCACTCGGTTTTGCCCCGCTCTCTTTCATTTTTGGCGCCAAATCAGCCACGGCAGCGCCCGGTTCTACGGCAGAATTCAGACGGACTCCGGAATTACAAGGTGCCTGCTCACTGGCTCCACTCGCCACTGCAGGTGTCCATTCGTGCCATTTGGGTCCCTCGTCCAGGGTACCACAAACTCTGGCACCAGAGCCTCCCCACAGTGGCGCTCCATAGTGCTAGTCCAGCCCGTCTTCACTCACCCCGGGCAAATCCAAATCCCACACTTCGTTGTCATCTCCCACAAAGAAGGGCCGGTCCCACAGCCCACAGCCGGACCACTCCTCCTCGACACCGTAGGCTATTGAGAACCCAAGCCCATAAAACAGGTCACAGCCCATCAGGTTTTACCCTTCGGTGGAAACCATGAACTCAACGGCACAATTACTGCTGACCTGTATCTCGCTGACAGCAGTAGGGAGCCCACAATGTCAAAAGGGTTGTTACCGTAGCCATAGCAGGTGGTATCTGACTCGCTCACTCTGTAGTGTGGGAAAAAGTTCTTCACTGTGGACCAGCTCAGGATGGAGACCGCCGATCCCGTATCCAGCATCAGTGGTATTTTGACCCCGTCCAATTTGACGTTACAATAAATACGTCCGTCTGTGCTCGGTGAAACCATGTGGACCACTGCAGGTTCCCTCGTGGAGGAGCTCCCTTCTGGTCTCTGGTCCCCTTGCTCAAAGTTTTTGCAGGTCCTAGCAAAGTGGTGGAACTGACCATACTTTCCACAGCGCTTCCCTCTAGCTGGGCAATCTCTTGCTTTGTAGCGGTGCCTGGCGGACCCACAGCCATAATACCTTGGTGTCCCTGGGGTGGACCTAATTCTCACAGCGGCGGCATATTCCTCATCACTATCACCGTCTTCGCCGTCCAGATCTGCAGCCAGTGCCTTCCACTGTTTCTCGTCCCTCAGCAGCTTTTCATCTTTGCCGAGATTTTGGGCCAGCTTCTCCGCTGCCTCGTACTGCTGCTTTATTTCCATGGTGGCGATCAGCGTCAATTCCTGGTGTATGTAAGGAGACGTGTCCTCGCGGAGGAAGTAAGTACATGCTCCGCCAGTTGGTTGTGGATCATTTCTTCCTCTAAAACGCCAAATTGGCACTCTCCAGCCAGCTGCCATAAGTCTGCTACAAACTGTTGCACCGACTCACCCAGCCGCTGGCGTGGCTGTCGAAACTGAATTTTCTTCATGGTGTTATTTTCCGGGGCGTGAAAATATCCCACCATAAGCTTCACCACATCATCAAGCATGTCACCACCGCCTAGTGTGCTTAGGATTCTCTGGCCCTCCATTCCAATATTGTGGACCAGAATCTCCTTTGCACACAGCTTTTCAAGCTCACTGAGGTCCAGAGCGATGAGGTAGTTTTTGAAGGCCACATACCACCTGGCCCAGGGAACGGGCGGCTCGGTCGGAGCCTCCAGAAACGGCCGAAAGGTAGTAGCAGCTTGCTCCATACCTTTTGTCCTCATCGCCAAATGTTATGTCCAGAAAAGGAGGAGGAGGTGAGGTGACAGTTTAGATATTTTATTATTAGAACAGGAACCAAACAGGAGTAACTCTGTACAGGTCAAGGGTCCACAGCAAAACAGACAGAGCCCCTTCCACCATGGCCTCTTATACTCCCTGTGATGCTACCACCGGAAAAGTGGAGCATCACCTCCCACCGCACCCAGGGCACCGCCATATTGGTACACCTAACTATATACATAATATAAATATCTAACATGTTCCATACAGGGGTGTCATGAGGAGTGAAATTATGTTTATAAATCAACTTCCAGTACAACAGAACCTACTGGCAAAAGGCAGAAAGTTTGACTGGTAATGAATGAGAATTAAAGTCACAATGCAATAAAACGCTATGCCACCCATTTTTTTTAAAAATTAAATTGGGAAAAATTAACCAGAGGGACTGAACATTCTGGATAAAACTTTTTAACCATTTGTGCTTCAGAACTCCATTCATGGTATCAAAATCAATTGCAGTTAGACCGCCATCCTGAAATGTTTTAACTAAATCATCCTTTCTTATATAATGACATTTATTTCTCCATATGAATTTAAAGTTAATATCATTAATTGATTTTATTAATTTCCCAGATATAGCTAAGGAGAAGGCAGTATCATGGTCCGCTCTGCTCATTATCCGCAGCTGCATGCACACCTGATCCTCATTAGGCTGGGACTATATCTTCCACTCTGCCCGGAGTGGCAGTGCGGAGATGTCTCCAGGAGAGCTTCATTGCCGAATCGTCTCAACTACCAAAGTCACAGCCAAGCCAGCCCTCACCTGCGCTAGGAAGATCCAACCTAACCCACCATGTAAGCACCATTGCCAACTAAATTCTTTCTACTAGTCCCCTGTGCACAGGCGGAGTCCATGGCGGCGGAGTCTTTTCCTCTTCCTCCTGGGCGGCAGACTTACCAGCTCCTTCTCCTCACCACCAATCTCTACACTCTCCTGTCGGGATTATACCGCCGTCTGAAGAGCACTGTCTCCCTGGCCACGGCCGTAACGCCAAACCGGAGAACTTCACCATCTGTTCCCACAGTAAGCCACACAGTAACTGTTTAACTCCAGTTGTGACACTCAGTAACCACCTCTCTCTGTGTGTCGCCAGGGTTGCCAGGCCGAACAGTGTCTCACTCAGTTCCTAGCAGTTCCAGCCTGCACTCACACTACAATTCACTCACGTTGTTGTTAATAAACTTTATTGTATCAATTTGGAGTCTGTGCCTCGTCACTGGGTCAACAACCATGTCAGGCAGGACATATTAGTCTTGAAAGACTGTTCATTTTACACAGTAGAATCCTTCCAAAGGTTGTAATGTCTCTCTTTAACCAGTTGTTTAGTAGAGATTTATATTTCTCTACATTCTTTACAATATTCAAATTATCCCTGACTGTTTGGTTCTTAGAAACTGTAATACCTAAATATTTAACCTCTTTTTTTTAACTATTATGTTATGTAAGAAATTATGAGGAAAATTATGTTGAGGTAATAAGTCACATTTATATAAATTAAGTTTTAATTCAATTCAGTTCTATTCTATTCAACTTCAATTCAACTTTATTTATATAGCACCATTTCACAACAACAGTCATCTCATAGCACTTTCAACTGTAGGGGAAACCCCCACAATTGCAGAAAGACCCCAGCAATCAGGCGATCCCCTGTGAGCAAGCACTTGGTGACAGTGGAGAAGAAAAACTCCCTTTTAACAGGAAGAAACCTCCAGCAGAACCAGGCTCAGGGAGGGGCAGTTATCTGCTGCGACTGGCTGGGGGGTGAGGGGATAGAGAAGATGAAAAGAACAGACACGTAGAGAGCAAACAGCACGATAGGGACTCAATCTATGGGAGAGAACAAACAGATATTAATGACCAGCAAAAAAATTTTTTTTTAAAAATCACTGACAGTGAAGAAAGGAGTGAAGCCCAGTGCATTACTGGAGGTCCCCCGGCTGTCTAAACCTATTTGCAACATAACTAAGGGAGGGTTCAGAGACACATGATCCCTCCCTAATTGTAGCGTATATCAAAAAGGAAGGTTTAAACTCTATTCTTAAAAACAGAGATCAAATCTGACTCCCGAATCCAGATTGGCAGCTGGTTCCACAGGAGAGGAGCTTGATAACTGATGGCTCTGCTTCCCATTGTACTTTGGGAGATTCTAGGTACTACAAGTAATCCAGCATTTTGGGAGCATAGTGCTCTGTTAGGATAATAGGGTAGTATCAGATCTTTTAAATAAAAGAGGGCTTGATTGTTTAAAGCTTTGTAAGTGAGAAAAAGGATTTTAACCCTCAAGCGACCGAGTGGGGTCATTTATGACCCCAGCCATATAATTTAATGTGCCGTCTCTTTATTTTTTATCCAAATTTTCTTTCCTAGCATGAATTTGTCAGTCTACTAATCCTACACACTTTCATAGTTTTTTGCAGGGATCAACCAATTGGTGTGGCGTAGACATCGCAAACTCTTGTGGGGTCATTTATGACCCCGAAGAGAAGCATTGGTTTTTAAACGTTGGTTTTATAAATTTTATTCAAATGTTCCACTTCTAATAGTTAGTTAGTTAATCCCTTCACACCTGAAGGTGTATATCGGCGGCGCCTATCTCCGTTTCTCTGACCCTAGGCCACACAGCTACTGTAAGTAGTGAAAGCTACAGCGGGGGGTCAGTCCTCTGGTAGCTCTGTGTGTAACTTTACTTTCCCCATTCCATTATGCGGAGCACCACGCTAGAAGGCAGAAAGCACCATTTTTATATGGTCTTTGGTATGACCCGGCCGGGATTTGAACCCCTGCCTCCCGGGTGTGGGGCGGATGCTCTAACAACTGAGCCACCACTCCGGTTTCCACTTCTAATCAGTACTTTATATTGTATTGCAGTGAACCATGGCTAACAGACCTAGGATAGCAAGATTTACATTTGTCTGTTTGTCTGGATTTGTCTGTTTGTTTGTCTGTTTGTTAGCAAGATAACTCAAAAAGTTATGGATGGATTTTCATGAAATTTTCACAGATTGTCAGAAATGGGGTATCCTACAGATGATTAGATTTTGGTGGTGATCCGGATCACCGTCCACAAGAAAACCGCCATTACGCAAAATGCCATAATAGGTATCATGATCATCATCGTAACTACAATAATAGGTATCATCATCATCGTGATGATGATATGATGACTATGATAACTATGATGATGATGATGATGATGATGATACCTATTATTGTAACTATGATGATAATTCCAAGAGTGAACTGACAAGGACTGTCTAAATAAATGTAATGTTGTTCTTACAGTCTGCGTTTTGGTTATTTCTTGCAATAAAAGTATTATTAGCAAACACATTTTACATTAGATCATTATAAAATATCTGTCTTAAATACAGGGAGTAGTTTTGGTACGATAAACCTCCAACCAGCCATTTATAATAAGGATCCCTGTACAGAGCACAATGGGGTCATAAATGACCCCACTTGGTCATTTCAGTCCGTAAAATAGCTTGGTCGCTTGAGGGTTAAACTTAATTCTAAACTCTATGGGAAGCCAATGAAGGGAGGCCAGAACCAGAGAGATATGAACTCTCTTTCTAGTACCTGTTAAAACTCTTGCTGCAGCATTTTGGATCAAATGAGACTTTTTTTTAAAGATGTTTTAGGGAAACCTGATAATAAAGAGTTACAATAATCTGATCTAGAGCTAACAAAAGCGTGGATCAGTTTCTCAGCATCACTCTGAGACAAGATGCTCCTAATCTTGACAATATTATGCAAATGATAGAAGGCAGTCTTAGAAACGAATTTAATATGTGAATTGAAAAACAGATCTTGATAAAAAACTAACTCCAAGGTTCCTCACAGAGCTATTAAGTGAAAGAGTAACCGCATCAAAACTAAAAGTTTGATTTGGAAAGGTATTTCTAAGGTTTTTTGGACCAACAAGAATGACTTCAGTCTTATCAGAATTTAATAGCAGGAAATTACAAGTCATCCAAGCTTTGATTTCCTTCTTCTTCGATTTCGGCTTTTAACTTGGCTAATTGATTACTCTCATCAGGCTTCATTGACAGGTATAATTGTGTGTCATCTGCATAACAATGAAAATGTATACAGTGCTTCCTAATAATGTTGCCTAATGGAAGCACATGAACTAAAAAGAGTAGGGCCTAGCACAGATCCCTGTGGAACTCCATGACTGAGCTTTGAGTTGAAAGAAAACTCATTATTGACATGAACAAACTGGAACCTATCAGATTAATAAGATCTAAACCACTGCAACAAAGTTCCATTAAGTCCAACATGGTGTTCTAATCTACCAAGTAGAATATTATGATAAATAGTATCAAAAGCTGCACTAAGGTCTAAAAGGACAAGTACAGAAACAAGTCCATTATCAGATGCGATAAGGAGGTCATTAGTGACCTTCACTAAGGCTGTTTCAGTACTTTGATGGATTCTAAATCAAGATTGAAACTCTTCAAGGAAACCATTTCCCTGCAAGTGGTCAAATAATTGCATAGCAACAACTCTTTCTAAGATTTTTGAAATGAAAGGCACATTAGAGATTGGTCTATAGTTAGCTAAAACTCCTGGATCCAGCATTGGCTTTTTGAGTAAGGGTTTAATTACAGCAGTTGTAAAGGTCTACGGTACATGGCCTAAAGTTAATGAAGAATTGATTATTTGAAAAATAAAGCTACCACGGCCTAAAATTAATGAAGAATTGATTATTTGAAGAATAAAGTAACCAATAAATAGGAAGACTTCTTTAAATAACCTGGTAGGGATAGGGTCTAAAAGACAAGTTGAAGGCTTTGATGAGGAAATTTTTTTTTTTTAACTCTGAAAGGTCAATGGGAGTAAACTCATCCAAACAGATGTCAGTTGAAGGAGTTGTAGTAGTTACTGTATTTAAGTTAACGGTGGGAAGAATCTGACTGATTTTATCTCTGATAGATGAAATTTTATTATTGAAAAAGTTCATAAAGTCCTGACTAGTAAGCTTTTAGGGAATGCTGGGATTGACAGAGTCCTGACTCTTTGTCAGCCTGGCTACAGTGCTGAAAAGAAACCTGGGATTATTTTTGTTCTCTTCTATTAATGCAGAATAATAACTCGTTTTAGCTTTTCTAAGAGATTTTTTTTTAAATTAAAAGATGATTTCTCCAAGCTAAATAGATTTCATCTAAATTAGTGGAGCACCATTTTCTTTCTAATTGACGTGTCTTCTGTTTTAAGCTACGAGTTTCTGTGTTGAACCAAGGAGTTAGAAATCTCTGATTAGACTTTTTTTTTTTTAAAGGGGCCACCATGTCTAGAGTCTGATGCAGAGAAGCTGTAACACTATCTACCATGCTATCAATTACAGAAGGAGCAAGCTGTCTATAGCTTATTTCTGTTTTGTTGACACATGACATAGAGGAAACAATCTGCATAAATTTGGCAACAGCATCATCTGAGAGGCATCTACTGATGTAATATTTTTCTTTAGGAGCCAAATAGTCAGAAATAGTAAAATCAAAGGTTAACAGACAATGGTCTGACAGTACAGGGTTATGAGGAGACACTACCAGATTTTCTATTTCTATGCCATTTGTCAGAACAAGGTCCAAAGTATGGTGGAGATAATGGGTAGAATTTCCTACTTTCTGAGAAAACCCCATCAAGTCTAATATTGAATTAAATGCCATATTGAGGCAATCACTATCTACATCTCCATGTACGTTAAAGTCCCCTACGATAATTATTCATATCTGATTTCAGCACTAAATCAGCTAAGAATTCGGCAAATTTGGATAAAAACTCTGAGTAGGTTGATGGAGGACAATAAACTATGGCAAATAAAATTGGGTTTAGCCTAAAATTGCTAAAATGCCCGATACTGAGGACCAGGCCCTCAAAGGAATTATAATGTGTTTTTTGCTTTACATTAACTAGTAATTTGGAATGGTAAATTGTTGTTACTCCTCCTCCACGACCAGAACTTCTGGGATTTTGACAATTTAAATAACCAGAGGGAGTTGATTCATTTAAACCAACATAATCCTCTTGCCCTAATCAAGTCTCTGTAAGGGATATTAAATCAATCTGATGATCAATTAACAGATCATGGACTAGCAGAGACTTGGGAGTTAGAGAGTTATGATATTCCTATCCTAGTTAAGCCTGTTTTCCACTAGCCCAGCACACCTCGGTACGGCTCGATTCACTTCAGTACGGCTCGGAATGCTTCTGTCTCCATTAGCACGGTGTTGTGCTTGTGCTGTGATGGTTTGTGTTAGGAGGTTTTAGAAGCGAGGCGGCGCCAGATTCCCAGCGAGGCGGGGCCACACTCCCGTGACGTTACGCACCCGACTGAGTCCTTATTTACACGAGACAAAAAATGGAGGATCCAAGGATTATTGCCTTGCTCGCTCTGTGGTTTTATCTCACAATTAATTTTATCTCATAATTAAGCTGCAACAACACAAGTCACTTTTGTTTTGAATTAACTGCCAAATGACCTAGAAATAATGAGCTGAAACTTGTTTTTATTCGTATTAAATAATGAGACAGTGGCACACTGGCCAACACCAAATTGTATTATTTTTTACATCCTAGGGCATTTTGGATGTACTGAATAAAAAAAATTCTTGTTTTTCACCTTCAGGTCAACGTTTGGAACAACAGTATTATTATTTTCCATTTAGACGATGCTACACTCCTTCTAAAGTATTGTAATTCTATGAATTTGGAATGCCGATAGAACATTCAATTTACATATACTTGTACCTACTTTGACTTGGTGCTAATTTTTTATGATATTTCAATGAAAAGAACAGAAAGCTTACAAAAACATTTGTTTTTTGGTCTAGTTAAAAATTACATTACCTTTACAATGGTTGACCCCTGACAGGATGATCAGCATCATTTTCATCAGACTAGGCAATGGAATTTCTATGTAATTATACTGTTTTATAAGTCAGTGTTATAACAGACAAACCACACTTTCCAAAACAATTCCATTTTATTATATACAAAATATTAAAATTAAAAAAAAAACTTTGCAACACAACATGAAGGTTAATCGACATTTTATACACGCCGACCACTGAGTGCCTCTACACCAGCTTCCCAAACTGGGTCAGGAAGGCTCGGTTGAATGAAGCCGTCTCTGCCTGCTCTGGTTCAGGAAGGCTCGGTTGAATGAATCCGGGCGGGCTGTCGCGGCGGATGCGTGGGATGATTCTATAAGGAAAATGCACACAATAAAATACAGCACGAAAGTGCAAGATATACAGAAAAGACAATAGTTTTTAACAAGAATACATACGCTTATTTCAGCGTATTGTTCACATGAATAATTAAAATAAAAGCTTTAGTCCACAGTGTGCTGCAATAAAGCAGCGATCATTATCCACAAATGAACAGCTTTTTTATTGCATAAATAAACTGAGCGTCTTACCGAATATATTTGCGAAAAAACGCACAATAAAAAAAAATTAAAACTCACCGTTAAAGGACTCCGATGTCGAGACCTCCCCGTATATTTTTTCATTCCGGGCGGCTCCGTCTAACTCGCGCTGGATACGTTCGTCTGACAATGCAATGAGCAGACACTGCACCTCCTTATTGGTCCATGGAACACCCTTATTACGCGAAGCCATTTTTGATAGAGAATAAATGAAAATAGCACAGCAATACACTGAAAAGAAACCGCCAACAGTGGTTGCGTGCTGAGTAATGGCGGTCGTGAAGATTCTTTTTTTTTTTTTTTTTTTTCAAAAACTTTATTGAGAAGGTCGTGAAGATTCGGTAGAAGAGGAGGAGGAGAGGGGCGGTTACAACCTGACCAATCAGTGCCGGTTACGACCTGACCAATCAGCGGCGACCAGTCTGTTAATGTCACAACACGGCACAGCTCAGCACTGCTGTACCCTGCCCTGGAGCGGGGCTGAGAATCGCGGCTGTTAAACCGTGTTGGGGCTTGTAGAAAAGCGTACAAAGCGTGCTGAGCTGTCCCGTGTCACGCTAAAGCGTGCTAGTGGAAAAGGCCCTTTTCATGATATTCCTATCCTACAAGAATAAACATACATGAATCATACATAAATTCTTCAGCAGCAGCAGCATCTTCATGGAAAAGGACTGAAAACCGGGAAGTCAAGCAGCAGAAAGCAAGCAGCATTTCTTTGTTGGTGAAAATCCTGGCGTGTCAGCGCACTGGGGCTACCAATCAGGCGGAAGTGAAACTACAAATGATGGTTGTGTGCATGCATCAACCACTGGCCCTGGGCAGATTAAAAAAGTGACCATGAACAGCATCACGTGTATGCCGGGCTTGTCCAAAGCGCACATGGACCAAAGTGGACTAGAGGGGAAATGCAGCATGAATAAGGCTTAAAACAACTGCCCTGCAATTGGGAGGCTTGAATTCAAGTCCCAGCTAGACCATTCTTGTAATTTTATTTTTATTTGCAAGGTGAAGTGTCTGTTGTGTTTCAAAGAGCTTAGGTCATTATTACACATCATTATGCTGAGGCTCTATTGTGCTCTGCATGACAATAAGGACAGAGATGAATGTACTGGGAGAGACAGAAACTTTTCTATCCTACACTGTACAAACTTGCAGTAGCCTTCCTTTGCACACCTGCACCCTCTGTGCTCAGAGAGTATTCTCCAAAGCTGGAGAAATAATCTAAAAAAAAAAAAGAAATCCCCTTAGTTCAAAGACTGTTGAAAAGTTTTTATTTCTTAATAAAAATGGATACATACCACAAGCACATTCACTGTAGTCACCCGAGTTTTATTATTTCTTTTTTCCTGATGATCATTGATATTTCTTAAAAGACAGTGTATTGAAACGGAAAAAATACACACTAAACCAATAATGCCCTTGTAAAAATCTGCATGTTGTATAAATTTTGTCCACTAGATGGCCTAGTAGAGAAAATAAAGTTTCACATGAGACCTCGTCTATGAGCCATTTTGATTAAAAGCCTCAAGTCCTCTAGAAAGCCTCATCTGGCCATTACTGCCTGGACCTGTCTGGATCTTTCTGTCTTGTCTTAAATTGACTATTAATGTTTACACTCATTAATGTACATGATCAGTTTAGCTGGAGTTCATCAGATTAAAAATGAATACTCACCATCACTTGTGTGTACTGATTTTTGTGTCCTTTTTTGGGATCTTACAATATTTCTTGTATTAACATACTGCAAGTAGCATTGTACCGGTCTGTTGTGGTGAAGAGGGAGCTGAGCTCTAAGGCAAAGCTGTCGATTTACCAGTCAATCTACACTCCTACCCTCACCTACGGTCATGAGCTTTGGGTCATGACCGAAAGAATGAGATTGCGGACACAAGCGGCTGAAATAAGCTTCCTTCATAGGATTGCTGGACTCACCTTTAGAGATAGGGTGAGGAGCTCAGTCATCAGGAGAGGCTCAGAGTGGAACCACTGCTCCTCCACATTGAAAGGAGCCAGTTGAGGTGGTATGGGCGTCTGATCAGGATGCCTCCTGGACGCCTCCCACTTGAGGTGTTTCGGGCACGTCCCACTGGGAGGAGACCCCGGGGTGGACCCAGGACTCGCTGGAGAGACTATGTCTCCCAGTTGGTCAGGGAACGCCTTGGTGTCCTCTCTGAAGAGCTGGAGCATGTGGCTGGGGAGAGAGAAGTCTGGGCTTCTCTGCTTGAACTGCTGCCTCCATACCTGCTGTCCTGGACCTCTGGAAAAGTGGTAGAAGATGGATACAAGGATGAACATAAGGGTGAGACAAACTGGCTTATTTTAACATTCTGATCAGATTGTTATGTCCATAATCTGTATTCCAATAACAAGGCCAGAGGTGCAATAGAACTTGTCTCAATTAGTGATTCACAGTATAACCAGGCGCTCCAATACAGGCAGAGGCAAAGGTCAAAAGAGACCGTGCCTCTTCCGCATCAGCCTTTTATACTCAGGGTGGGGGCGGAACTGGAAAGGTGGAGCCACCACCCTCATCACACAATAATATGTCATTTTAATATATAACATTCACCCCTCCCCCCTTTAGAAAAGTCCAAAACACATGCACACTAATTAGGCCCTCCCAAATTTAATGACGGAGTCATGCTCTAATTACAAATAAAATAGGCCTATCCATACACACAAACAACTAAAACTATAGGGGGACAGGTGGACTGCCATCCCACCTCCACACGGTCAGACGGATTATTCTGCTGTCTCTGATGATAAAAGTCCATGAAATAAAAATTGCCGTGTTCCTATTATAACACAAAATAATCCCATAAACTTATATACATAAAGGTGAAAGTTCAATGTTACAAACAAACAACTAAGCAGTTAACATGCACATTCATACACCACCATAACATTCCCAATTATACCACCCCAACCCAGGCAAACCCCACAGTAATACACATCCCTAAATATGGTGACGCTGTGGGTGACCCCCACAGCCTACAGGACAAGCAGAGTGCTCAGCTGGAGCAATTAGCAGAACAGTGAGATGTATGGACTGATATCAATAGGTAGAGAGGAATTCCGGTGCCAGTAATCCTGCTATTGATATGTGTGACTCTAATGCAAATGTCCATGCCTTCCTGCTGTTTACTGTGATGCTAATATGCCATGCATGCATTGTCTAGCTGGGTATATAAGTCAACTGCATATCGCTTGCTCTCTCTCTCTTACTCTCTTTTTGATCACACGCATTGCCTGTTTGCTGACTAGAGACACAGGGCTCGCTCCAGCGCGCTCCCACAGCGCTGGGGTGAACCCTCGTGATGGAGGATGAATAAAACACCCTTTTAAACTTCAGTTCGCCGTGCCCGCCTGCACTTATTCCGTGCCTCCACAGTGGTAACCCTTATTTTATCCTCCACAACGCTGTGGAGAGAGAAATAATCAGGCAGAGAGGTCCAGATCATATCAGACTTTATTCAACTCCCTCTCTCCATTTCTCTAGAAACACAACCAACAAGAGTAACAGCTCTCAGGCACCTTTCCTCTTAAATCATACAACTCGGTCAGCCTTCTCTCTGTGCTGCCTTAACATCAAAGCCTTTGTAATTCCCATTCTCTTTGTCACTGTTCACATCAACACACCACCCCCACATCCACACAAAAAACCCCCATGACAATTCCCTTTTGTCTTTTAAGTCTGAGTGTAAATATACTGAGGAGGATCCCCACAACTCACACATTACATGGGTATTTTTTTTTCATATGGGTACCTGTTATAGCAGACTATTATAAGAAACATATTAACTACATAGCCCAGGCAATTCACACTTAACCCACCCCATTGCCCCTTGCTACCATGCAGTCGTAAAGGAGAAGCCACCCCCTGGGGGACTCATCGGGCGAGTCCCACCCAGATCGTCTTTGTCCCTTTGTCCCTGGAGGTGAGCCATGTCGGGGCCCCAACACCTCCTTCTCCTTGATAATGCGCCACAGTTTATTGGGGTGTCTCCATGAGTCATTTGACAGTCGAAGGTATCCGTCCTCCCGAACAGCCACCACCTTCAGCTGCCCCAGTCCTCACGTCGCTTCCTATTTCTGTGGACACCTCTCAGCTGAGCCTCCTCTCTGGGTTGAGCCACATCACCGACTCTCAAAGGAGCTCTACTTGACTTCCCATGTCCACAATGTCTCAACTGGGCTTCCTCACCGGGCAGCGCCACACCGGCGACCCTCCGCAAAGCCCCACTTGGCCTGCAGTGTTCCTGTGTGGCACATCTGTTTCCCGTGCCAGCCAGTCCTGCCCCGCTCTCTTTTATTTTGAATGCTGTGGTAGCCGTTGCAGCCCCATGCTTCTCGGTATCTCCAGGTCAAACCCCGGAAGCAGAGGGTGTCATCTTCAAAGCCCCCCCCCCCCCCGCAATTATGGACATTCTACCATGCCACCCAGTTCCCTCACCTAGGGTAACGTGGGCCCTGACACTGAAACCCTGCCCTGATGGCCATGGGTGGTAATTGTCCTGTCCATCTCCCAAAATACTAGGCCATGTGTTGTCCCAAACCGCATTGTTGACCACTCACGGAACCGGCCGGTTCCACAAACCCCAGCCCGACCACTCCTCTCCGCTGCCACTGGTAAATGAGAAGCCCAGTCCATAAAACAGATTGCAGCTCATCACATTCGACCCACTCACAGTCACCACAAACTGTATGTTGGATACCACCGCTGTCTTGTACCTCACCGTCAGTTGCAGCCAACCCACGATGGACAGCCTATTACCGCCATACCAACAAAATGGCATCAACAGACCTCTCACACGATGGTAGGGGAAAAAACTCTTCACAGTAGACCAGTTCAACATGGACCTCACCGCGCCTGTGTCCACCAACAATGGCACATCCTCGCCGTCCAACGTAACAGTCAAATATGTGCGGCCTTCTGTGCTCAGGGATATGGTGTGAATAACAGTAGGAGTCTTGGAAGTGGAATCCACTTCACGTCGTCATTCCCCTCGTTCAAACTTTTTACAGACCCTGGCAAAATGATTTAGTAATCCTCACTTGCCACAGCGTTTTCCTTTTGCCAGACACTCCCTCACCTTGTACCAGTGCTTGGTAGACCTGCAGCCAAAACACTTTGGTGATCCCGGGGTGGACCTAATTTTTATAGCAGTAGCATAATCTTCCCTGTCATCCACACTGTCGTCGCTATCTGGATCTATAGCCTGCGCCGCTGATTGTGAGTCGGGTTGCCCCAACGTTGTTCTCTCACCGAGGTCCCGTGACAGATTATCCGCTGCTTCAAACTGTTGTGCTATCACCACAGCTTTGGCCAACATCCGCTAACGGGAATGAGTAAGGAGTCTTGACCGCACCGCTGCACAGAGTGTGTCCTCCGCCAACTGATCTTGGACCATTTCCTCTTCTAAGGTCCCAAACTGCTAACACCCAGCCAGTTGCCACAGGTCAGCAACATACCGCTGCATTGACTCTCCAGCCCGCTGGCGGAGCTGTAGGAACTGGATCCTCCGAACTATGACGTTCTCAGGGGCGCGAAAGTAGTGCGCCATTAGCCCAGCCATGTCCTCAAAATTGCCGCTCACTCTCAGTGTGCTAAGAATGCACTGTCCCTCCATGCCAAGATTATGGACCAATATTGCTCATGCACGCAATTTCTCCAACTCACCAAGGCTCAATGCCACCAGATAATTCTCGAATGTGGCAAACCACCTCTCCCATGGCACCGGTGGCTCACCAGGAAGCTCCAGAGATGGCTGAATGCCCGAAATACCTTTATCCATACTTTCATCCTTGTTGCCAAATGTTATGTCCATAATCTGTATTCCAATAGCAAGGCCGGAGGTGCAATAGAACTTGACTTTAGTAGTGACTCGCAGTATAACCAGGCGCTCCAATTCAGGCAGAGGCAAAGGTAAGAAGAGACCGTGCCTCTTCCACATCAGCCTTTTATACTCAGGGTGGCAGCGGAACCAGAAAGGTGGAGCCTCATCACACAATAATACGTCATTTTAATGCATAACACAGATCTAAATATAAGTGATGCTGGTGTAATAGTATATTATGAATAAATATCAAATTTCCTAAGGATGTTGTGAGACATTGCTCTTAATGGTATATATTTTGTTCACAGAATAAACATGAAAATGTATGTGATAATCTGTGAGGTAATGAATCAAGGCTTATTAATGTGTTATGCTCTATATTTTGCACTTGTCTGGTTGTTTATTTGAACAATCAATACATGTTTTTTTGTTGGCTTGTTAAATTCTTGAAAATGAATATTCACGTCAGACCTGCTGCATTTTGATCATTTTTTACCCTGGAGGTGGGGGAAGGGGGGGTCCTGATTAAGTCGAACATGAGTGGTGTATGCGGTCACCTACCGCAACTTGATTGGTTCATCAGCTAAGCTGTTCTGAGAGATGGCGGAGAGGACTAACGATAAAAATGCAAGTTTGTCAAAAAAATGAGGGCAAAACGAGGCTGCCAATAAATTTTCTCAGATTTACCAAAAATAGAGAAGACTATTGTCACGAGCCAAGCTGGCTTGGCTTTCCCTGGCTCGGGCTCAATCTCTCTGTGGGTTTGGTTTCACTGTTTATGTGCATTTTGTGTATTTCTGTTCCTCTCCTATTACCATAGCCACTGCCTGACTGGCAGCTGTTAGTCAGCTTCTGTGATCTTTTTCCCACGCTGCTGACAGTCTGTCGTTCCAACCATGCCCCCTTGCTCCCCTTAATTCCACCAGCTGTTCCTAGCCCTGGTAATTATCTTTCCCGCGCCTCACTGAGCTGTGCCCAATTTGTGTGGCCAGCGGTGTTTGTATTTAAGCGGCTCTTCGCTAGACAAATGCCGCTGGGTCATTGTACGAGTCACTCCTGTTCTCCATGGTGTGACTGTCACATCGGGAAGGACTCATGGATTATGCTTGCTGAGAGAAGTGGACTTTCTGGACTGTTCTTACTCGTGAATAAACTGTTTGTGTTTCTCGGTGCGGTTGCTGCTACACTGGACCAGAAGCGTTTCCCCCCTTGCAGTAATTCTGCTACGCTTCTGGTGGTGTTTCTCCCCACAGCATAACCGCTACGCTTAGGCTGTTGCCCAGTTTGCGTTCCCCCGAGTAATTGAACTCCCCGTAGTCTTCCCCGCTCTCCGAGCGCATTCATATTGTATTATGACCAACTTGTTCGTCTGTATTAGTGCACAGCGTTGTCAATAAATATGTGTGTGGTGAACTCCTGCATATAAATCCTTCCATCCTTTCTCCTCCTCCATGCACTATGGTGAAGTGCACAAAGAGCTCATGACAGAATGACCCAGCCCGAAAAGAAGATTTAGCGGGTTCACCCACACATCCCTTTTTCTTTTTTGTGTCATTTTCTGAACTGTTTCTTCATTCACTGGCTTTTTGCCCCACTAAGCCTTCAGCACGCAGCTCCCATGCCGGCTGGAGGAAATTAGCGGTGAGGCATCCCACGGTGGAGGAAGAATGGGTGGCGAACTTCATTCAGGACTTTATGGAGGAGGCCCATAAAGCCTGCAGACCCAAGGTGAAGTGGAGCAGCCTGGACGCAGCGGAGGGAATTCTGGAAGCGCATCCTGGTCTCTGGGATTACCCTCAGTAAGCGGACCTGATCGCTTCGGTCTACGTGCTCCAGCGCACGTTTCCTGGTGTGGGGAGAGCGGCGTTCCTCGCGGAACCCAAGTGGGAATGCACTCCACAGTCTGCAGCCGTTCTCTCCCCCGCTTCACCATTAGTGTCAGTTGCCCACAGGCAGCGTCATCCCGCGAGGAGACGCTGGGAGAAGCTCTCCTCTTCAGCAGCGGCAATCATCATCTCAGCCACCGAGAGGTCCGCTGGATTCACCCGGGCCACGCCTACCTCCATCATCAGGAAGACGGCTCCTCCAATAGTCTGTGGGGGGGGGGGGGGTCCACGTCATCGCTGGCACGGAGGGGGATGAGTTTCTGCCCCTTGCAGCTGTGCAGGTCATCAACCGGGATGACAGGCAAGTATTTTTTCATTCTAAATCATTCATTAACATTGAACCTTGCCTGTCACCCGAGGGAGAGGCCCTGTATCAGCAGTCCACTGGGTCCTCTCCTCCAGCTGCAGCTAATGATTGTTTCTTTCTCCTTTCCGTATCTCCTCCTTTAATTTCTGAGGATCTGCTGGTCCAAGAACCGGTCCACCTGACGGTGGAGGAGGTTGAGGCCCTGGATGATCCTGCCCAGGAGCCTGCACAGAGGCATTTCCCCGCAATCCCACCGGTGGACGAGAAGTGGGTGAATCTGCTCACCTTCATCAACCGCTGGGTTGAGGAGGAGCGCCGTGGGAGGGAGGTCCGAGGACGCACTTCTCCGGCTGTGAGGGTTCCACCCCCTATGCTTGCTCAACCCACAGATTCACCTTCAGACGAGGAGTAGGCTAATCCGCTTGCCGTAGTCAACGGCCGGGTCGAGGAGGAGCGTCAGAGGACCAGGACTGCAACCACCATCACGCCTGCTGTGGGGACCGCCGCAGCAGAGTCATCTCCTGGACCAGACCTCCGGCCGACGGGATCCAGACTTTCACCATCGACAGCATCGGAGTCCTGGACAGTGGTAGAGCTCGAGCACAGGCAAGTTATCTCTCCTGCAGTTCAATTGCCTTTGATTGAGAGATCTTCTCTGGGTCTTGGGGAGGAGAGTCGTGTGCGACTCTTGGCCACACCTGGGCTCCCCTCGCCAGGCTCTGCCACTGCCAGAGACCCTAACCTCTTCTTCTCTCCCTTGCCTGTCGAGCCCCTCACTAGGGTCGCCGGAGAGGCGCTACCATCACCGGGGTTGCCTACTGATCATGACGGGACGTTGGTGGCCCCAGAGGACGTCGACGGGGGCACAGCACCGGGTGCGATGACGGAGGCTATGCACCCCAAATCGCCGGAGTCCTGGAGGGTGGTGGAGCCCGAGTTCAGGCAAGTGTGCTCCATTATGTCAAAACCTCATATGTCAATGTCACACTGCCCGACTCACGGTGAGGAGGTCCCAGGGCAGCTTGTAGTAGCCCTCAGGGCTGCCTCACCGGGCTCTGCCACTGCCGGCAACCCTAACCCGGTTTCTTTTTCTCTCCCTCCAGGGTCGGAGCCCCCTGCCAGGGTCACTGGAGAGCAGCTGACTTTGCTGGAGGCCACCGAGGATTGGGATCCAGCGCCAGGTGGCGTTAGGAGCACCACCTCATTGCGGGAGCAATGAGGCCCCCATTGGGGGTCACCTCTAGTGCAATGGTGCTCCAACTGGAGCCCATTGTGGGTGCAGCCGCATCCCAGACTGGGACCATCATGGATGCAGCTCTGGCCCAATCGGGGCCTACCGCAGGTGCTGCAGAGTTGCTGCCAGAGGTCACTGAGGGTCTGGCCCTACCGAGGCAGGACGTCGCTTCTTCAGCCCCTCCTGCCAAGGTCGTCAGGGCTCCCCCCATCAATCGCTTCCTCAGCCTGGTGTCCCTGCGGGATTGCCCTCTCACCGTGGGTGCAGCTTTGACCCAATCGGGGTCCATCGCCGGTGCAGCTGAGCCTCAGCAGGAGGTCACCGTGGGTGCAGCTGAGCCTCAGCTGGAGGCCATCATGGGTGCAGCGAGGCTCCCACTGGAGCCCATCGTGGGTGCAGTGGAGCCGGCCCACTTGGAGGCCATTGTGGGGGCAGCAGAGCCGGCCCAGTCAGGGTCCACCGCGGGTGCAGCGGAGCCGGCCCGATTGGGGTCCACCACGGGTGCAGTTGCAGACCACCCTGAGGACACCGTGGCCCCTTTGTCCCTTACCTACGCCGTGAAAATCCTCTTCCTCTTGTCCTCTTATCCACCAGTGAGCCTTCCGGTGGGTAGTCCGCCTCCTGCGTCACCCCTTCGGTCCTGGTGGCTAATCAACGCGGGCTGGCTACCAGAAGAACTGACTCCCCGGGTCAGGTGGCTTATGTTTTCTGGTAGGCATCGGCCTCCTGAGCCCCAACGCCCATGGACTTGGGGGGGTTAATCATGGGCCCTGGGCGGGGCATTGTGTTCCCTCGTTCCTGTTGCCTCTACCGCCCACCTGGGTTCGTGTTGTTTGTTGTTGTTGCAACTGTTGGGTGCGAGGAGGGGGGGTCTTCTTGACGTTACCTGGGGTGTCTGGGAATCCAGCCCTTAAAGGGGCAGCCCTGTCACGGGCCAAGCCGGCTTGACTTTCCCTGGCTCGGGCTTGATCTCTCTCTGGGTTTGGTTTCACTGTTTATGTGCATTTTGTGTATTTCTGCCCCTCTCCTATTACCATAGCCACTGCCTGACCAGCAGCTGTTAGTCAGCTTCTGTGATCTTTTTCCCACGCTGCTGACAGTCTGTCGGTCCAACCACACCCCCTCACTCTCCTTAATTCCACCAGCTGTTCCCAGCCCCGGTAATTATCTTTCCCGCGCCTCACTTAGGTGTGCCCAATTTGTGTGGCCAGTGGCGTTTGTATTTAAGCGGCTCTTCGCTAGACAAACACCGCTGGGTCATTGTACGAGTCACTCCTGTTCTCCATGGTGTGACTGTGATGTCGGGAAGAACTCATGGATTATGCTTGCTGAGAGAAGTGGACTTTCTGGACTGTTCTTACTCGTGAGTAAACTGTTTGTGTTTCTCGGTGCGGTTGCTGCTACGCTGGACCAGAAGTGTTTCCCCCCTTGCAGTAAATCTGCTATACTTCTGGTGGTGTTTCTCCCCACAGCATAACCGCTACACTTATGCTGTTGCCCAGTTTGCGTTCCCCCAAGTAGTTGAACTCCCTGTAGTCTTCCCCGCTCTCCGAGCGCATTCATATTGTATTATGACCAACTTGTTCGTCTGTATTAGTGAACAACATTGTCAATAAATGTGTGTGTGGTGAACTCCTGCATTTAAATCCTTCCATCCTTTCTCCTCCTCCGTGCGCTATGGTGAAGCGCACGGAGAGCTCATGACAACTATATTTTTAAAAAAAACGGTGTACTCTTCTGATGCGGATAGATCAATAAGACGAAAAACGCACTTGGCCCACCACCTATCAGGAAGACGGTTCCTAGTGGACTCCGGCTCGCAGAAGAGCCTACTCCCTCCAACTAGCGTGGACAGGCCAGCAGCAGGCAGCGGCCCGCATATGAGTGCAGCAATCGGTTCTTCCATTGGGACATTTGGCACAAGGCCTGTGACTGTTTGTTTCCAGGGACACAGTTTCAAGTGGGACTTTGTAATTGTTTCCATTACAGTTCCTATCGTCGGCACGTATTTTCTGTGTGCAAATGGTTTACTTGTCAATGTTGCTAACCAACATTTAATTGATGCTGTTTCTTTCCCCACCTTTCTGTTTGAGGCTGGAGTAGCTCGGCTTTTGACACATACTAACTTTTTAACATCAGATAACGCTTTTCTGCATTTGCTGGCAGATTTCCCGTCGTTTACAACACCTGCTTTTTCAACGGCAGATACTAAGCACAGTATGGAACATTTCATTCCTACCACCGAACTGCCAGTTTTTGTGTGCGCACGATGCCTCGGCGCAGTGAAGTTGGCCATAGTGAAGGAGAAGTTCACCACTATGGAGTGCTTGGGTATAGTGAGGCATTCTAACAGCCCACGGGCCTCACCACTTCACCTGGTACCTACGGCAGATGGGTCGTGGTGGCCATTTGGTGATTTTTGTCATCTGAACAATGCCACCGCGAATGAGCATTACCCTATCCCGCACATCCAGGACTTTTCCGTGCATCTGGCGGGCTTCACCATTTTTTCAAAGGTGAATCTAGCATGCGGTTATCACCAAGTCCCCGTGGGCGTGGAGGACATCCCCAAGGCTGTGGTAATTACCCTGTTTGGTCTTTTTGAGTACCTGCGCATGCTTTTTGGCCTTACAGGTGAGGCCCAGATGTTTCAGAGGCTGATGGACTCAATGTTACGTGACCTTCCATTTGTGTTTGTTTACAACAACATATTAGTGGCCATCCCATCAGCTGAAAAGCATCTGTCACACCTCAAACAGGTTTTTGGGCAACTTGAAAAACACGGCCTGATTGTCAACCCAGTTAAGTGTCAGTTTGGGCTGCCGGTGACTGACTTCTTAGGTCACCGCATTTCATCGCAAGGCGCGATTTCATTGCCTTCTAAGGTTCAAGCGGTAGCAGAATTTCCCCGTCCAGACTCCGTTAAGGAACTGTAGGAATTTTTGGGCATGGTAAATTTTTATAACCGTTTCCTCCCTCGCACTGCCCACCTCTTGCAACTGCTTTATGAGGCTCTGAGGGTGAAAAAAGGCCAGCGACCCTGTCACCTGGACTTCCGAACAAATCTGGGCTTTTGACGGAACTAAGTCAGCCCTGGTGAACGCAGCACTCCTTGCTCATTCCGTGCCCACGATGCCCATAGCTTTGACAACAGAGACCTTGGATATAGCCGTGGGGACAGTAGTTGAGCAGTGTGTGGCAGGGGCATGGCAGCCCCTCATGTTTTTCAGTCGCAACCTGCGAGATGGCGAGCGCAAGTACAGTGTTTGTGACTGGGAGTTGCTGTTGCTGTACCTGACAACCCGTCATTTCCGTTTCTTGTTGGTGGACCACTCTTTCGAGGCTTATGTGGATCATAAAATGCCTAGTGGTTGCCATGTTGAAGGGGACTGAGCCATGGTCTGCTCAACAACAGCACAACCTGGGGTCCATCTCCAAGTTCACAACAGATGTTCAGCACGTGGCTGGCAAGTTCAACCCCATTGCTGACTGCCTGTCATGCGTGCTTGTGTGTCCAGTGCATCTTGGGATGGATTTTTCTGCCATGGCTGCAAAGCAGCCCAGCGACCCAAATATCCCAGCCCTTCATTCTGCAGGTGCAGCCCTCAAACTCAAGGAGGTGGTGATGCAGGAAGGTGGTCCTGCTCTCCTTTGTGATGTCTCCACTGCCCCCCCCCCATTGTAGCAGCCTGGTGCCGTAAAGTTTTTGACTCAATTCACTCTCTCTCAAACCCTGGAGTTCAGGCGTCAGTGAAACTGGTTGAGTCCAAGTTTGTCTGGCCCGGCCTCCACAGGGATGTCAACGGGTGGATGGCTGCATGTGTGGCGTGTCAGCACGCTAAGGTCCACCAGCACACCCATGTACCCCTCGAGCCGCTTCGGATTCTGGCTAGACATTTTGACCATGTGCATGTGGACCTGGTGGGTCCTCTACCTCCTTCGCAGGGTTTTACGCACCTACTCACCATAGTGGATTGGACCACCAGGTGGTCAGAGGCGGTCCCCCTGTCCTCCACTTTAGCTGCGGGTGTGGTGCGCACGTTTCTTTCTGCCTGGGTCGTGCGTTTTGGCACTCCATCAGATATTAACTCAGTAAGGGGCCCCCAGTTCGTGTCGGAGCGCTGGTCGGCACTGGCAAGGTCCTTGGGGGTGCAAATACACCGCATTACAGCATACCACCCTCAAGATAATGGCATGTGTGAACATTTTCACCAGTTGCTTAAAGCGGCGCTGAGTGCTGCGTTCTTTGATTGTAATTGGGTGGATCATTTGCCTTGGGTGATGCTCGGGCTACGTTCAACTCCCAAGGAAGATCCTGATGCTTTGCCCGCTGAACTAGTGTTCGGTCAATTACTCTGCGTCCCTGGAGGGTTTTTGCCCAAAAGTTCTGCCCCTCAATCCGGTCCCACCGTCTACCCTTTTTTGCCCATCAATGCACTGGATCTGAGCCCCATTCATCACTGTTTTCCACTATTGTTCGGGCCTACTGAGCTCAGTTCAGCCTATTTCATTTTTGTGCGGCGTGACACTCATCACTCACCCCTTCAACCCCCATATGATGGTTCATTTCGGGTTCTAGAGAGGGGCCCTAAGAGTTTTGTGCTCAATATGGGTAGGTGCAGAGAGCACGTCACGTTGGATAGGCTTAAACCAGTGCGCATTATGGCGAACAAGGTTATGTTTCTGGACCGGGTCCCCTGCCAGGGTCGCCCCCCTTCAGGACTCCAGCTATGTCTGCACAAGATGAGTTTTCTGGTTTCCTGCCTGCAATGGACTGAATGTCACCTTCCCATTGTCCACGTGGATGCCCTACATGGCAGGTTTCTCCTGTGGTTCCGGCTACAGGACAGCACAGTCGTTATGGCAGGCTTATCGGGCCCAAAGTAAGAGACTGACTTTTACTCCTAGAGTCCCCTCTGGGTGTTTGGGGGGGGGGGGTGCAGACTGATAGTGAGCCTCTCACCCAGAGGGATTTGGGGTTGAGAACGTAGTTTGTTTGCCCAGTATTTTGGAGTACGGGAGGTAGTAAGAATCAGTTTATTACAGTTGAGTAAAATAAAAACTCACCTGCAGCGTCTGTATGTTTCTTCCTCTTGCCACAGTGTCATCCCCGTTGATCCCTCACGTCTTTATTGGCTCTTTAGTATTATGATGATGTTCACAGTCATGTTTTTGCCACTGCCCTCTCTGTATTGTGCCCTGCATGTTCATTTTCATGTCTCTTGTGCATCTTATGATTTCTACTATATTATAATATTATTACTGCATACATCTTCCTAAACGTGGGAAAAACCAAGGAGATTGTGGTCGACTTCAGGAGGGGTCACACACAGCACCCCCCTCTGATCATCAACAGTGCAGCTGTGGAGAGGGTGAACAGCACCAGTTTCCTGAGGGTGCACATCTCTGAGGGCCTCACCTGGACCAACAACACCACATCACTGGCAAAGAAGGCCCAAACTCGCCTCCATTTCCTCCGCAGACCGAGGAGAGCACGAGTCCTACCCCCCATCATGCAGTCTTTTAAACGGGGCACCCTTGAGAGCATCCTCACCAACTGCATCATGGTGTGGTATGGAAGCTGCACTGCCACCTGCCGGATGACACTACAATGCATAGTGGATGAAGCCAGCAAGATCATTGGTTCCCTCCCTGCCCCCTGTCCCCCACCCCGGACATCTACCCCACTCGCCTCACTGGCAAAGCCACAACATCACAGGCGACACCTCCCATCTGCTACACTCCCTCTTCAGCCCCCTGCCCTCGGGGAAAAGGTACCATAGCCTCCGGGCCTGCTCCATAAGACTGCTGAACAGCTTTGTTCATCAGGCCATCAGGACCCTGAATTCTGTTCACCCCCCCCTTCCCCCCAGATGGTAACACCTGCACAATGAACTGCGTCTGCTGAGAGAAACCCGGAGAGAGTGGAGGGACTGCTGTGTGTTTGTTTTTACCGAGACATGGCTCCACGGCAACATTCCTGACGAGGCCATTCAACTGGAAGATATGGCGATGTTCCGTGCCGACAGGGAAACGGCGAGCTCCGGTAAGAGCCGGGGGGGGGGGGGGCTATGCATCTATGTTAACAAGAACTGGTGCGTTAATGCCCCGTTAGTGTCTAAACACTGCTCTCCGTTGGCGGAGTTCCTTATTGTAAATTGTCGGCCTTATTATTTGCCGAGGGAATTCAGCAACGTGTTTGTAGCTGGTGTTTACATAGCGCCGAGCCCTAATGCTAAAGCTAATGCTAAGAAGGCACTCAGGGTACTGCACAAAGTGATCAGTGAAATCCAAACTTCACACCCGGACAGTTTTGTGGTGGTTGCGGGGGATTTTAACCACACCAGCCTAAAGACTGTGCTCCCCAAGTTTAAACAATGTGTAGACTTTAAGACCAGAGGAGAGAATATGTTGGACTTAGTGTACACAAACACAGATGCATATAAAGCGATACCCCGCCCCCATCTCAGCCGTTCTGATCACATGTCCGTGATGCTGCTGCCTGCCTACAAACCTTTATTGAAGCGCAGCAGGCCAGCAGTGAAACAAATCAGGATTTGGCCAGAGAGTGCAACCTCTGCACTGAAGGACTGTTTTCTGCACACAGACTGGAAGGTCTTCAAAATAGCAGCCTCCAAGGAAGACAAGACAGATGTGGAGGAGTATGCTGATACGGTCACCAGCTACATCGCGAAGTGCACAGAGGATGTCACTACAGTGAAGACCATCACTATGCGGGGTAATCATAAGCCCTGGATGACTGCAGAGGTGCGCCCGCTGCTTACAGCCAGAGATGCAGCCTTCAGAGCGAAGGACAGGATCGCCCTCCGCTCAGCCAGGTCTGCGCTTTCAAAGGGAATTAAGGCGGCAAAGCGCGCCTATGCAGAAAAAATCAAGGGACACCTCTGTGACACTAGGAACACCAAGCAGATGTGGCAGGGAGTTCGGACACTGACGGACTTTAAGTCTAGGCAGGGGGTCGATGATGACGACGCTTCGCTTCCAGACAGGCTTAACGACTTCTTTGCACGTTTTGAAGCATCAAACTCGACAATCAGAGGGAGGGCTGGCCCACCCCCACCATCGGTCGGACCAGCTTTTACTATCAACACAGCGGACACACGAAGGACCCTAACCAGAGTCAACCCACGCAAAGCTGCAGGTCCAGACAACATTCCGGGACGTGTGCTCCGAGACTGCACGAGCGAGTTGGCGGATGTCCTGACTGACATTTATAACATCTCCCTGAGTCAGGCCATCGTTCCCAGATGCTTCAAGACCTCTATCATTGTACTGGTGGCAAAGAAACCAGTGGTGTCCTGTTTGAATGACTATTGTCCTGTTGCACTGATACCAACTGGGATGAAGTGCTTTGAACGGCTTGTCAAACCACACATTACAGCCTGCCTCCCTGCATCACACGACCCACTCCAGTTTGCATATCATTCAAACCGCTCCACGGAGGATGCTATAGTCACCACCCTACACTCTGTCATCACCCACCTGGACCAGAAAGACACCTACGCCAGACTCCTGTACATTGATTTCAGTTCAGCATTCAACACCATTATTCCCCAGAGACTGATGGAGAAATTACTCCTTCTCGGTCTGAACACCACCACATGTCTCTGGATCCTGGATTTCCTGACTGAGAGACCTCAGTCTGTCCGGGTTGGAAACAACATCTCCAACTCTGTCACGTTGAGTACCGGATCCCCTCAAGGCTGTGTACTCAGTCCACTGTTGTTTACACTTCTAACACATGACTGTGTATCCAGACACGAGGGGAACAAGATTATTAAGTTTGCAGATGACACCACGGTGGTGGGACTTATTCAGAGGGATGAGGAATCAATGTACAGGGAAGAAGTGAGAGACCTGGAGGGCTGGTGCAGGGAGAACAATCTGGTGCTCAACGTGGACAAAACGAAGGAGATGATTATTGACTTCCGGCGGTCACAGCCTGAGCACGTCCCCCTCAGCATCGGTGACCGTTTAGTGGAGAGAGTAGAGAACATCAAGTTCCTCGGAGTGCAGATCTTGCAGGACCTGACCTGGAGCAAGAATTCCTTGGAGATCAGGAAGCGGGCTCAGCAGAGACTACACTTCTTGAGGAAACTCAAACAGGCCTCTCTCCCCATCTGCATCCTCAGGACCTTCTACAGCGGTGTGGTGGAGAGTGTTCTGACGTACTGCATTGCTACATGGTACTCCAGCTGCAGTATGTCAGACAAAAAAGCCCTGCAGAGGATAGTCAAGGGGGCGGAGAGGGTAATTGGAGTCTCCCTCCCCTCTGTCCGAGAACTTTTTCAGAACCGTTGTAGGAGCAGGGCACTGAACATTGTCAAGGACCGTTCTCACCCTCTGCATAAACACTTTGAACTTCTTCCATCTGGTAAACTATTCCGGAGCATCAGAGGCAGAACCACCAGACTGATCAACAGCTTCCTTCCACAAGCTGTCAGGATGCTGAACAGCTGACCCGGAATCTCTCATACACACTACTGCACCTACGGACATTTTGTATATTATAGTTAGTTATTCTTTTTCCCCAAGTATGTCTCAGGGATGTGTGAATGGATGGGGGGGTGGAGGTGGGGGGTGGAGCTATGTGGGAGTGTGTCTTAAATCATGCTGCTTCTTATATGGATGCCGAGAGAAACGCAATTTCATCTTGCCTGCACTACAGTTGTATGCACAGCAATATGACAATAAAGTTTGATTTGATTTGATTTGATTTGACAATAACTACCTCAGATGTTGGCACACAAAGACTGGCACACCAACAATAATACTGTTGTTCCATTGTACATTTGCTGCTTTATGTCTCTGCACTTTAACCCCAACCATTTGCACAAATGCCATAACTGCTGCTGTCTGTATATCACTGCAATACTGATCATGTGCAATCATATCTATCACTATCTGCATCTACACTACCACACTGAAATGCACAACGGATATTCATCTCTTGCTGTCTGAATATAGGATTGCTAGGTTTATTATTACTAATCGATTACCTAAACTAGTCGTTTACCTCTATGGAGGTCAGAGTCCTTCTGGCTGCCATTGGCACCACGGGTTGCATCACTGTATATAGACTATACATAGACTGCTGCTGTCACTGTTTGTTCTTGATTTTCTTTTTTTAATCCAGCCTAATTCCTTTCTTTTTATAAAATGCACACCAATGTAGAGAGAGAGAAAAACCATTTCATTTTTCCTGTATGTCCTGCACGTATAGTAGTATTGACAATAAAATCTTTGAATCCCTTAATCCTTCAGTACAGACCAACAGTGAAAGCCATCAGACCAACAAAAAAAGCAGGTACATGTGTGGCCAGAGAGGCCCTCCGATGCTCTTAAAGACAGCTTCAGTACTACAGACTGGGACAATTTCAAGCATGCAACCACTCACAATCGACACACAAACACAGAGGAGTCACTGAGGCTGTTGTAGCATACATATGTAGCTAAATGCACTGATTATGTCACTCACTGCAAAGCCATCACTGTTTGTGCTAACCAGAAGTCATGGATGACAGCAGAGGTTCACGGTCTCCTGAGGGCTTGGGACGCAGCCTTCAGGGCCGGTGACACCACAGGACTAACAACAGCTAGGGCCAGCCTTTTCCGTGGAATCAAGGAAGCAAAACAACAGTACAGCAACAAAATATCTGGTCACTTCAGCAATACCAAAGATGCACGTTCTCTCTGGTGTGGCATACAGACCCTCACCAATTACAAACCTCCACCTCACACCTGCATGAGTGTCATCACACTGCTTAACAACCTAAATGACTTCTTTGGCTGCTCTGAAGCACAAAACAGCACATCAGCACAGAAGACCACTCCTCTTCCAGACGAGCAGGCTATAACTCTGGATCCGGCTAGTGTGAAGAAGACCCTTTCCAGGATCAATCCATGCAAGGCAGCTGGACCAGACAACGTACCAGGTCGTGTTCTGAAGGACTGTGTGGAAGAGCTCAAGAACGTCCTGGCTGACATCTTCAACATCTCCCTGAGTCAAGCTGTTGTCCTCACATGATTCAAAACTGCTTTCATAATCCCAGTCCCAAAGAAGTCCGTCCCATCCAGCTACAGCGATGACCAGCCCGTAGCACTCGTAGCACTGACCTCCATCATAATGAAGTGCTTCGAGCTGCTGGTCAAGCAGAACATCCCACGGCCCATCTAATTTTGCATACAGGTCAAACAGATCCACAGAAGATGTCATCTCTGCTGCTCTCCATCCAGCCCTCACCCACCTGGACTCAAAGAACTCCTATGTGTGAATGCTGTTCTTGGACTTTAGTTCAGCATTCAGCACAATCTCTTAGGATCTGTGCATGGGTGGAGGACCATGCTCATGTTTGAAGTTCATTCTTGTTATTTTCTGTGTTTATCATTGTCATTTTTTTCCGGGGTTGTCATTTCTGCCATGTATATTCATGTCTTTGTTGGTTTTCCTCTTAGTCCAGTTTATTAGTATTCATCATCATCATCATCATCATGTTATGATCATTATTCTGGTCTTGGGCTTGAATTTAGTTTTGTATGATTCTCTGTTTGCTATTATTATGATTGTCTTGGTAATGTCTCCCTTAATCCTCTGTTCATGTTTCTGTGTTTCCTGTCAGTGGTTCTATGTGTCGCCCCGCCTGTCTTGTTTTCCCATATCTGTCATTGCTGTTTACCCCATGTGTCAGCTGTTAGTCTTGATTAGCATCTTCACCTGTTTGGTATTCACTGATCACATAAATGCCTTATTTTAACCCATGACTGCATTTATTCTGTCTGGTGTCTTTGAATGTGTCATAATTCAATACCTGATAGGCTCAAACGCAGAGCAAACCACATCGGATGAATACTCAGACTCAGGTGGTAAAATAAACTCAACTTTAATGAAAACACAAAATACAGAACCACACAAACTAAATAAACATGCACACCTAAGGAACAACGCAAATTAGATGCAAACTTAAATTTACACAAAGACAGGAGCACGCTGGAGCCACATACAGCCTGGAAGAGAAGGAGGAGAAGGAGGAGAGAAATAAGATAAGATAAGCCTTTATTAGTCCCACAATGAGGAAATTCCAGGATTGCAACAGCACAGGGATTGCAACACTCAGAGCAATAATTAAGAAGATAAGAAAAATAAGAGCAGTGAATATACATATGTACACATAAATACTGTATATAAATATATATACACAGTGCGGAGCATTGTAGCTAGATGGAATAAACAGCATAACCGTCTACTTAGTTATCCATAGTATGAATATGTACCCATACATATTGTCACCCTCCGTAGCGACTGATATTATCCTAGTTGTATACTGGAGGGGACCATTTGTGTAAGTCTGTTGCGTCTTTTGCATTCAATACTATTAGGTCGTCATGTTTTTTTGCTATCTCTGCGAGCAGCCCTGCTTAGGTTATACAGTCTGACAGCTGTAGGTAGGAAGGGCCTGTGAAACCTCTCGGTTGCGCACCTAGGATGATGTAGTCTGCTGCTAAATGAGCTCCTCAGTGCGTTCAGTATGTCCTGCACACGGTGGGACTCGGACTCCAGCAGAGATGACAGTTTAGCCACCATCCTTCTCTCTCCTATCTCCTCCACTGGGTCAAGGCGTTGCCCCAGGACAGAGCTAGCTTTCTTGATCAGTTTGTTCAGTCTCTTCCTATCGGCTGCGGTAATGCCACTGCCCCAGCAGACCACTCCAAAAGTGATGGCTGATGCCACCACTGTGTCATAGAATGTCTTCAGCAGCACCCCTTGTACACCAAAACACCTGAGCCTCCTCAGTAGAAACAGCCTGCGCTGTCCCTTCTTGTAGAGTGCGTTGGTATTGCGTGACCAGTCTAGTTTATTGTTCAGATGAACACCCAGGTACTTGTAGGATGTCACCATCTCAATGTCTATTCCCTGGATGTTTACTGGTGCTGTGAGGGGTTGTCCTCGCCTGCGGCAGTCCACCACCAAGTTCTTAGTTTTCCTAGCGTTGATCTGGAGGCAGTTCCGATGGCACCAGTCCATGAAGTCCTGGATAAGTCCTCTGTACTCAGCTTCATCTCCGTTGGAGATGAGGCCGACGATTGCAGAGTCGTCAGAGAACTTCTGTAGATGGCAGTGTGTTGTGTTGTGTGAGAAGTCCGCAGTATAAAGGGTGAACAGGAAGGGAGCCAAAACCGTTCCCTGGGGGGCCCCCGTGCTACCGATGATCGTGTCGGACACACAGTCCTGGGTTCTCACAAACTGTGGCCGGTTAGTGAGGTAGTCCAGGATCCATGATGACAGGTGCTGATCCACTCCTGCGCACAGCAGCTTGTCCTTCAGGATCATTGGTTGGATGGTGTTGAAAGCACTGGAGAAGTCAAAGAACATGATCCTCACCCACCCTGGTGGGACCAGCGGGCGGAGGTGAGCAAGGAGCAGTCTCTCCAGGGTCTTCATCATGTGAGACGTCAGGGCCACTGGTCTGTAGCTGTTCAGGTCTTTGGGGTGGGAAGTCTTTGGTACAGGGACCACACAAGATGTTTTCCACAACTGTGGTACCCTCCCCAGCTTCAGGCTCAGGTTGAAGATGTGCTCCACAATCCCACACAGCTGGTCTGCGCAGGACTTGAGGAGCTTCGCGCTGATGCTGTCCGGTCCCGAGGCCTTCCTCGCCTTGATCTTCCTCAGCTCCGTCCTCACCTGGGTCTTAGTGAGGGTCAGGTTGGGGGGCTGTGTGCTGGGAGTGGGGGGGTGTTGGTGGAGTGGGGTGTGGACAGCAGGTCTCGATCACTTTAGAGGCAGCAGTGGTTGTTGTGCAGTCGGGGGGGAGGGCGGCTGGTCAAACCTATTAAAAAACAGATTCAGATTGTTCACCCACTCCCTGCCCCCAGTGGCCTGGGAGGAGGTATTCTGGAGCCCAGAGATGGTTTTAAGGTTTCTCCAGACCCCGCCGATGTCGCTCTGTTGCAGCTTGTCCTCCATCTTCTTCCTGAAGCTGTCCTTGCCTTCTCTGATCTTCCTCCTCAGCTCCCTCTGTACAGACTTCAGCATCTCCCTGTTCCTCGACCTGATGATCCTCTTCTTCTCTATCAGAAGTGTTTTTATCTCAGGGTTGATCCAGGGTTTGTTGTTCGAGCAACACCGTATGGTCTTGGTGGGTACGGTGTTGTCCACACAGAAGCTGATGTAGTCCGTGATGGTGTGAGTGAGGCCATCAATGTCCTCACCATGTGGATCGCAGAGCTGCTCCCAGGCAGTGGTTTCAAAACAGTCCTTTAGAGCATCCATTGCCTCCTCAGGCCATAAATTCACTGTGTGCATGACCAGAGGTTGTCTGTGTACTAGGGGTTTGTACACCAGCAGGAGATGAACCAAGTTGTGATCCGATCTCCCGAGTGGGGGGAGTGGTGATGAGGTGTACACCTCCTTAGTATTTGCATAGAATAAGGCTAGTGTTTTATTGTCTCTAGTGTGGCATGTGGCATACTGGGTGAACGTGGATAGAATGGTGGACAGTGAAATATGGTTGAAATCACCTGAGACGAGGAGAAGACCACCTGGGTGTTGTGTCAGCAGCCTGCCAGTTACTGAGTGAATGACGTCACGCGCTGTCCCAGTGTTCGCCGTCGGATTGCATAAATAACAATGCAGATCACGTGTGAGTATTCCCTCGGGAGATAGATAGGCCGCATGCTAACAGCTAGCAACTCAATGTCTTTGTTGTAGTGTTGTTGTTTAACTGTGATATGTCCCGGTCTGCACCAGCTGTTATTGACATACATTATCACTCCACCGCCCCTTGCCTTCCCACTGTCTGGTGTCCAGTCTGCCCGTATTGCGTGGAAACCCTCCAGTTCGATGTTAGCATCTGTTGCTAGTTCTGTTAGCCACGTTTCAGTAAACAACATCAAGCTACTCTGTCTGAAGACGCTCTCGTAGCGGGAGATAGCCGCTAGCTCGTCAGTCTTATTGAGTAGCGATCGTACATTCCCCATAATAACGGATGGGAGGACGGGTCTGTACTTTATATTCCTCGCCCGCCGTCTTACTCCAGCTCGACATCCACGCCGTTTCTGTCTTATTCCTCCCGGTATGTCGAGTTTTTGCGTTAGCATCGTGGGCCGGTTAAGTGCTAACAGCTGGTCTCTATTGTACTGCCTCCTGCAAGAAACAGTGGCTCCGTCCGCTGGCTCAGGAGGCATTTGGGTGATCTACATGTCTGTGATGGAATAAAGGTGTCGCTGGATCAGAAAGATTAGCAAGAGAGCCAGATAGTAAATAGAAATAGGAAGAAATTGATCCGCTGTTGCAAAAAGGCAGCCTACTCGTGTGGCGCCGGAAGTGGCAATAATAAACAAGGATAACTAAGGAGGAGAAAGATGAGAGGGAAGAAAAGACATACTGTACAAACAGAGGGCCCGGCAGGGAACTCTTGCATGGGACACAATGGGGGATGAGGAGAGGATGGGTAGACCAGGGTGGAAGAGTTCATTGTCTGAAGATGAAAAGGTTCAGGTGAGCGTGCACAGCCCCAGAGACACACCGCTGAAGTGGCAGCAAACCTGAGAAGGGAAAGACACTAGAGGATAAGGCAATGGGAATAAAGATTGTGCCAAACAACATTAACTGGGGTTGTTAGTGGCAGCAATACCCAATGGTCCAGCGGGAAAGCATTCACACACTGGCTCTTTATATGCCAATAGACCAGGATGTGGCAGCTGTGTCCACTCTCGCAGGTGTGCTGATGAGTTCCGGAGCCGGGAAGAAACAGAAACAGGAGTGGAGGGGGTGCACACTCACCTGATCATCACAGTGCCCCCCCCACACCTCCTGGCGTCCCACCGAGCGTTTGAGGATGTGCCCAACGAAAAGCCCGTACCATGCCCTTGTCATGGAAGTAGGACCCTGGGATCCATGACCTCTCCTCCGGTCTATACCCCTTCCAGTGGACAAAGTACTGAAGGCCCTGGCCCTGATGACAGACATCTTCTGTAGATCTTCTGAAGATCTTCTGTACCATGTAGATGGTCTGACCGTTGATAATCAGGTGGAGGGGAAGGGGGTCCGGAGGAGGGCAAAGAGGGCTGGCTGAGAGAGGATTAATCCAGGAAACGTGAAAGTTTGGGTGGATGCGTAGAGTAGGCGGCAGGTCAAGCCGAACAGTGACATTGTTTATGATGCAAGACATTTTAAATGGACCCAGATAGCGTGGTGACAGCTTCCGAGACTCCGTCTTCAAAGGCACCTGCTCAGCGGACAGCCAGACCTTCTGTCCCACGGTGTACTTGGGCACCAGCACACATCTGTGGTTGGCATAGTGTTAGTTCTGCTTGGACAAACAGAGAAGAGAAGCTCAAGTGGACCTCCATGGATGGTGACAGCGGCACACATGGGCCTCCATGGATGGCACGGCAATCCCTCTCTCTGCCATAGGTAATAATGGCAGCGTGTATCCCATGGAAGCCTCGAAAGGTGTCAGGCCAGTAGCAAAGGAGACAGTGGTGGTTTGTTCGTATTCCACCCATGTCAGGTGGATGCTCCAGGTGGTAGGGTTGCAGGATGCTACACACCTCAGAATGGCCTCCAGAGACTGGTTTGCATGCTCAACCTGACCGTTGCTCTGCGGATGGTATCCAGAAGTGAGACTGGCGATGGCATGCAGGGAATGACAGAAAGCTTTCCAGACCTGTGATGTGACTTGTGGTCCTCGGTTTGAGAAAATGTCCATGGGCATCCCATGCAGGCAAATGACGTGGATGGTGAGAAGGTTGGCAGTTTCAGTGGCAGAGGGTAATTTGGGAAGGGGAACTAAATGAATGGCCTTAGAAAAGCGATCAATGATCGTGAAAATGATAGAGTTACTTTGTGAAGGAGGGAGGCTCATGACGAAATCAATGGCAATATGGGACCAGGGGCGACTAGGTACAGGGAGGGAATGAAGGAGGCCGGCTGGGGGAGAAGTGTCAAATTTATTTGCAGCACAGACATGACATGATTTCACATATTCCTGCACATCTCCCCTGAGCATAGGCCACCAAAAAAACTTGCTGTAACAGTTCAATCGTCCTAGAAATACCAGGATGGCAGGAAAAAAACTGGTGTGCCCCCATTGAATGACGTTACTGCATACAGAAGAGAGGACATACAATTGGTTGTCTGGGCCTCCGTCAGGAATGGGTTCAGAGGACTGGGCCTGCCAGACCCTCTGCTTGATCTCCCAAAAGAGGGCTCCTAAAATGCAGGAAGAGGGCAGGATCATCTCCAGAGGGGAAGCAGCAGCTGCAGCAAGGGAGAAGGAGGAGGAATTGGAGGAGAACTGGCACAAGAGACCATCGGACTTGACATTACGGGACCCTGGGCTGTAAGTAATGGAGAGATTAAATCAAAGAAAAAACAGGGCCCACCGTGCTTGACGAGAATTTAACCGTCTGGCAGATCTGAGGTATTCTAAATTTTTATGATCTGTCCAGATAATGACTGGTTGCTTTGCTCCCTCCAGCCAGTGCCTTCATTCCTCCAGCGCCAACTTAATAGCCAACAGCTTGCGGTCACCAACATCATAATTCCTCTCAGCTGGGGTCAGCCACTGAGAGAAATATGTGCATGGATGAAGCTTCTGATTGGAGTCCGAAACACTGGGAAAAAACAGCGGCCACCCAATAAGAAGCATCAACCTCCACCACGAACTGAGTCTGTGGGTCAACCTGTGCCAAAATGGGCGTGTCAGTAAAGAGGGCCTTAAATGTCGCAAAAGCTCATTTAGCAGCCTCGGACCACTTGAACGGGATTTTGCATAAGCTGCAGAGCTACTTTACTGTAATTGCTGATAAACCGGCAGTAGAAGTTGGCAAAGCCCAGGAAGTGTTGAGGCTGCTTCCTGGGGGGCTGGCCAGTCTACAACAGCCTTTACCATAGCCGGATCAGCCTTTAATGCGCCTTTGGCCATGATGAACCCCAAGAAAGAAGTGGAACAGGTGGTAAACTCACACTTCTCGGCTTTCACAAAAAGCTGGTTCTCTAGCAGCCACTGCAGGACAGCTCGGCTGTGGACTACGTGCTCCTCCAGCATGCGAGAAAAAATAAGGATGTTGTCTAAATAAACAAAAACAAAATGGTTCACCATGTCCCGAAGGACATCATTGACTAATTGCTAGAAGACAGCAGGGGCATTTCTCAGGCTGAAGGGCATGACCAGGTATTCAAATTGGCCCAGATGTGTTTTAAAGGCTGTCCCCCACTCGTCTCCCTTGCGTATGCGAACAAGATGGTATGTGTTACGGAGATTGAGTTTAGTGAACACACGTGCCCGTTGGAGAAGTTCAAAGGCTGAATTCATGAGGGGCAACAGATATTTATCATTAATGGTGATAGCGTTAAGTGATAATCAGTGCACGGCCACAGTGACCCATCCTTTTCGTCCATAAAAAAAGAACCCAGCGCCAAGAGGGGCAGATGACGGACGAATTAAGGCCGGTGCTAAGGGAGTCTATTATGTAGCTCTCCATCGCCTCCCTCTCCAGCCTAGATAAACTGTAGAGCCGACTGGATGGCAGCCACGCACCCGAAAGGAGATCAATAGCACAGTCATAGGACCGATGAGGTGGTAATGAAAGGGCCCTTGACTTACTAAAGACCTCCCCTAAGTCATGATAGCCCTCGGGCACGAGGCTGAGATCCATCAGCTCAGCCGGAGTGGAGGAGATAGGGAGAGTGGGCGAGTGTGATGCCGAGCGGAGACACGATGAAAGGCAAAAAGGGCTCCAGGAAGAAATGGAACCCTGGTCCCAGTTAATAATGGGGTTGTGTTTGCCATGGATACCCCAAAATCACTGGTGTGGACGAATGAGGAAGGACAAAAAACTGGATAGTCTTGTGGTGGTTACCGGAAAAAATGATAGAAATAGGTTCAATTTGACCGCTGTGAGCCTACAACCAGATAGAGCAGACACATTTAATGGTGTCGAGAGATTCCTGGTGGGTATCTTAAATTTTTGAGTCAGACCCTGTTGAAAGAAATTTTGTTCAGCTCCAGAATCAATCAGAGCTGATGTTTTACACTCAGCCCCTGGTAACTGAACGAGGGCTGGGAGTGTAAAACTATTGGTAGAATGTGGAGAAGATCCTCCAGGCAGACCCCCTCACGGTTACCGGTGGGCCAGATATTTTGATTGAATTGGGACATTTTGATATCACGTGACCAGTAGCCCCGCAATACATGCAAGCCCCTCTTACATGCAAACCCACCTCTTCCAGGCGCCGGTGTTCCTCTGGAGTCAGACGAGCCTGACCGAGGACCATCGGCTCCTGTGGTGACGCTGATCGGGCAGCGTGAGAGGACGGGGGGGGGGGGGAACGGACAAGGAAGCAGCAGCCCTCTGCTCCAGTGCCCGCTCACGATACCGGTTATCAAGGGCCACCGCCTGTGCAATTAATTCATCTAAAGAGGAGGGATTGGTGTGATGGAGGTTGGCATTTAGACTCCAGGGAAAAACGCTGCATAGTGCAATGTCATTCCATCTGGAGTCCGCCGTGGAGACCCGGAACTCAACCGAAAAGTCGGTGACCGACCGACCTCCATGACAGAGTCCCATTAAATGTCTAGCGATATTCCCCTCACTCCCCGTATGATTGAACACCCGAGTGATTTCCTGCACAAACCATTCGTATGTGTACAGGGGCCCCTCCAGACCGCTCAAGATGGACTGAGCCCACTTAAGCGCCCGGTCTCGGAGTAACAGGGTCATGAATTGAATTTCTGCCGAATCATCTCTGTACTCCCCCTCCACATGCTGAAAATAAAGCCGGCAGTGGAGCAGAAATCCTTTGAATCCCCCCACCTCCCTCACATAGGGGGCAGGTAAGGGAATGGAAATAGTCCTGTGAATGGGAGGACTGCCGGAGCAGAAGGTGCAGGAGGAGCCGCCTCACTAGAAAGTCGGCACAGGTGCTCGGTAACAGTAGCCAATTGTTGCGTAATAATTTGGAGTTGTTCAGACAAGAAAATGACCTGGCGCTCCGTGGCATCCAAACGCGAGAGTGCTGAATGCTCACCAGGTGAAGTGCCAGCTGAGCGTCAATCCTGGCTGGACCGTTCTGCCATAATTCAATACCAGATAGGCTCAAACACAGAGCAAACCACACTGGATGAATACTCAGACTCAGGTGGTAAAATAAACTCAACTTTAATGAAAACACAAAATTAAGAACTTCACAAACTAAATAAACACGCACACATAAGGAACAACGCAAATTAGACACAAACTTGAATTTACACAAAGACAGGAGCATGCTGGAGCCACACACAGCCTGGAAGAGAAGGAGGAGAGAAATAATTAATAAACAAGGATGGGCAGCGCGGTGGTGGAGTGGTTAGCACTGCAGCAGCACAGCAACTCACCCTTGGCTAGGAGATCCTGGGTTCGATCCCAGCCCTCGACCAACAGTGATCTGTGTGGAGTTTGCATGTTCTCCCAGTATCTGTGTGGGTTTACTCTGGGATTTCTACAGTTTCCTCCCACATGCCAAAAACATGCAAGTTTGGTTAATTGACATCAAACTGGGGATTCTAAATTGTCCTTAGGTATGACTGTGAGAGTGAATGGTTGTGTGTCTCTCTGTGTTGGCCGTGTGATGGACTGGCGATCTGTCCAGGGTGTACCCTGCCTCTCGCCCATAAGATGCTGGGATAGGTTCCAGCACCCCCCCCCCCTCCACCCCCATGACCCGAAAAAGATTAAGCGGAAGAAGATGGATGGATGGTAACTAAGGAGGAGAAAGATGAGAGGGAAGAAAAGGTTTACTGTACAAACAGAGGTCCTGGCAGAGAACTCCTGCATGGGACACAATGGGGGATGAGGAGAGGATGGGTAGACCAGGGTGGAAGAGTCCACTGTCTGAAGATGAAAAGGTTCAGGTGAGTGTGCACAGCCCTGGAGACACACCGCTGAAGTGGCAGCAAACCTGAGAAGGAAAAGACACAAGAGGATAAGACAACGGGAATAAAGACTGTGTTGTGCCAAACAACATTAACTGGGGTTGTTAGTGGCAGCAATACCCAACTGTGCAACGGAGAAGCATTTGCACACTGGCTCTTTTATACACCAGTAGACCAGGAAGTGGCAAGCGTATCCAATCACGCAGGTGTGCTGATGAGCTCCAGAGCCGGGAAGAAACAGAAACAGGAGGGGAGGGGGTGAACACTCACCTGATCATGACAGAATGTCATTTTGCGTGATTTCACACTTCATGTCAAGTACTTTGTTCTTCTCTTGCCTCGCCTGAATTCCTGCCAATTTTAATATTATTTAGTTTTTGTCAAGCCTTGTTTTGAGCCCTCAAGCTGTGTTGGGGTTGTCCAGCTCAAAATTGTCATGATTCAACAACCTGAGGTTCAAATGCAGAGTGTACAACTCCAGAAGAATACTCAGACACAGAGTAAAAGTACACACAAAACTTATTCCAAAAACACAACTGAAAATATACCACAAATAAATTGAGAACCCAAAACTCTGAGGGCATACTGGAGGGACGCATAGCCAGTAAACAGAAAGGAGAAATGAGAAAAGTTAGCTGGAGAAGATGAGATTAACTGATAAACTGAGAGGAAAGAGGACTTGCAAGCTGAGCAGAGGGCCCGGCTGTGAGACCCAGCATGTAGAGGAAGCTAAGGGAGCTGTAGACTGACCGGGTGGGGCAGAAGGGAACCAGATGAGATGGTATGAGGGAGGAGTAGACCAGACGAGATGGTGGAGAACAGGTGTGGACCAGACGAGATGGCGGAAGGGCAGATGAGTGTGCACAGCCCCGGAGAGACACACCACTGCGATGGCAGCAACCTGAGAGGGAAAGGAGAAACTCAGTCAGCAAATAGTCACAGTTTAACATGAACAATAATCAAGCATTAGTTGAGGCAGCAATACCCAACGGTCCAGCAGAGAAGCATTCAAAGACTGGTTCTTTTATATGCTGACAAACGGGGAAGCAGTAGGTGTGGCCAATCCTGCAGTGTGCTGATGAGCTGAAGAGCCGGGAAACAGACAGAGGTAAAACACGGGAGGGGAGAGGAGCATGGTCAACTGATCATCACAGTGCCCCTCCCCCCCTCAAGGGACACCTACTGGTGTCCCTCTGGGCTTATTGGGATGTCCCCGGTGGAAAGCTAGAACCATGCCCTTATCTTGGAAGAATGATCCCGGGATCCATGACCCCTCCCAATGGACAAGATTTTGCTGGCCCCGGCCCCAATGACGGATGTCCAAAATCCTCTGGACGGTGTAGGTGACCTGGCCGTCGAGAACGCGAGGAGGTGGAGGAGGCTTCGAGGCAGGACAGAAGGGGCTGATGAAAACAGGCTTTATCTGGGAAACATGGAATGTTCGGTGAATGCAGAGTGATGGAGGAAGCTCGAGCCGGACAGTGGCATCATTGACGATTTCAGAGATGGGAAATGGACCCAGAAAGCGTGGAGAAAATTTCCGTGATTCTGTCTTCAGAGGAACCTGTTCCACAGACAACCACACCCTCTGCCCTACAGAGTACTTGGGAGCTGGTGCACGTCTGCGATCCGCGTACAGATGGTTCTGCTCGGCTAAGTGGAGGAGAGCAGCCTTGGTAGATCTCCAAATCCGGCGACAGTGACAAGCATGGGCCTCAACAGACAGCAAGGCTACTTTCCTCTCCGCCATAGGGAGAAGAGGCGGCGCATACCCCGCAGAGGACTCAAAAGGCATCAATCCAGTGGCAGAAGAGATGTCAGAGTTCAGGGCATACTCCACCCATGTTAAATGAGAGCTCCAGGTAGAGGGATTGCAGGAAGCCATGCACCACAGGGTGGCCTCCAAGGACTGGTTGGCACGCTCGACCTGACCATTACTCTGCAGGTGGCATCCAGACGTAAGGCTGACGATGATGCCGAGGGAGCAGCAAAAAGCCTTCCACACCTGGGATGTGAACTGCGAACCCTGGTCAGAAACAATGTCAATTGGGATGCCATAGAGGCAGATGATGTGGAAGGTAAAAAGGTTGGCAGTCTCAGTGGCTGAGAGTAACTTAGGCAGGGGACCCCGGTTACATGGTCACAATAAACCGATCGCTGGGAATAAACTGATAATGGTTTTGTTGTGTTTACATGCACTGATTAAATGGATTATTGGAGGGTTAACCACTTGAGTTTTTGACCATAGGTACATGGCCACTTGAATAATCAGATAACTCCAGAAATCAAATCATGACCAGTTTATTCGTGCACATGTAGCCATGGTCACTGTTGAACTCTTCCTCGTCTTGTGTTTGGGGGGACAGCATCAATCCTCAGTCTGAGTTTGTCAGTTTTGGATCTTGTGAATTACTCCCTCTTTGAATGGGCCTGCACATTGATTCAGTTTAATTTCCTCATTAATATCATTGTTTAACTTCAACATAAAAAAAATCCCAATTTATGTGCCATCATAAATGTTTGAGCTTGGAGATGGAAATGTTTTGTGGAAAAGTAAAGGTACTGCATAAAGTGTTCTGTTGCTGTAATCTTTCATTAAAGTAATGCTGTTTCTGCTAATTTGTCTCAGAAATGTTTTTCCTCCTCTCTGTGTCTGCTGGGAGCCCAAACATCGGGATCACTTTCTCAGCTTAATTTGTGCATCCATAAGCAGCACAGAAAATCATGCTGAGACCCTGATCTGTGAACACTTTAGGATTTTACTGTTTTTGGCATCAAAATACAATTTACGAAGTATAACCCTTCTGACACTGGAGGAAAATATTCTTTTTCCATAATTATGTGTTGTTATCATATGGATAAATAAGAAATAGAAAAAAAAGGCTTGCTTTTATTTGAATCACTGGTGCTGTTATTATCTATTTAAATTCAATCATGTAACCCCAGTCCCACCTGGAAGAGGAGGCAATGGTGCCAACATGCTGCTCTCTGGTATTAACTGACAGTAATTTGTCAGGCAGAAGTTCAGAGATGGAATAATGAGAAAATGAGAGCATGTCTTTGCACTTTTATTAATTTTAAAATATACAAATTCATGGCATTTGTACTACATTTACTGTTGCACCTTGACTACATTGTGCTACAAAGGCCTCTTCTTTTACTGAGTGTTTTCCAACCAGCTTAGTCACTAGTTTTCAGAGTACAGTGTAATGTTTATGTACTAGTACATCTTAGTAAATAGAATATCATGATTTACATTCTAATTTCAAAAACTATAAACAAAATTGAATTTAAAAAAGGCCTGACATATTTCCTTGTGCCTGTAATGAATACTGAACATCCATGCATCCATCTTCTACTGCTTTTCCGAAGGTCCGGGTCGTGGAGGCAGCAGTTCAAGCAGAGCCCAGACTTTCTTCAACCCAGCCACCTGCTCTGGTGCTTCAGAGAGGACACCAAGGCATTCCCAGACCAGCTGGGAGACATAGTCTCTCCAGTGAGTCCTAGGTCTACCCCGGGGTCTTCTCCCAGTGGGACATGCCCGAAACACCTCAAGTGGGAGGCATCCAGGAGGCATCCTGATCAGATGCCCATACCACCTCAACTGGCTCCTTTCAATGTGAAGGAACAGTGGTTCTACTCTGAGCCTCTCCCGGATGACTGAGCTCCTCACCCTGTCTCTGAGGGTGAGTCCAACAATCCTACAAAGGAAGCTCACTTCAGCTGCTTATATCTACAATCTCATTCTTTCGGTCATTACCCAAAGCTCATGACCATAGGTGAGGGTAGGAACGTAGGTTGACTGGTAAATCGACAGCTTTGCCTTAGAGCTCAGCTCCCTCTTCACCACAACAGACCAGTACAACGTCCGCATCACTGCAGATGCTGATCCGATCCGTCTGTCAATGTCTCGCTCCATTCTCTCCTCACTCGTGAATAAGACCCCAAGATACTTAAACTCCTCCACTAGGGGCAGGAGCTTGTCCCCAACCCGTAGAGGACAATCCACCTTTTTCCGGCTGAGGACCATGGACTCGGACTTGGAGGTGCTGATTCTCATCCCAGCCGCTTCACAAATACCATCAAACCGTCCCAGTAAGACCTGTAGGTCATTGCTGGATGAAGCCAACAGGACAACATCATCTGCAAACAACAGAGATGAGATCCTGTGGTCACCAAGCATGACACCCTCTGTTCCCTGGCTGCACCTAGAAATCCTGTCCATAAAAATTATGAACAGGATCGGTGACAAAGGGCAGCCCTGGCGGAGTCCAACTGTCACTGGGAATGAGTCCAACCGAGTGTTGGCAATACAAACCAAACTCACAATGATCGTATAGAGACCGGATAGCTCATAATAACAAGCCAGATACCCCATTCTCCCAAAGCACCCCCCACAAAAAAAACAAGCGGGACGTGGTCGATTACCTTCTCCAAGTCCACAAAACACATGTAAACTGGTTGGGAAAATTCCCACGAACCCTCGAGAATTCTCAAGAGAGTAAAGAGCTGGTCTGATGTGCCATGGCTAGGACGAAAACCCCATTGCTCCTCCTGAATCCGAGGTTCGACCAACAGCTGGACTCTCTGCTCCAGTACCTTGGCATGCACCTTCCCAGGGAGGCTGAGGAGTGTGATCCTTCTAAAGTTGGAGTGAATCCTCCGGTCCCCTTAATAAAGAGAGGAACCACCACCCCAGTTTGCCATGCCAAAGGCACTGTCCCCGACCTCCACGCAGTGTTACAGAGGTGTGTCAACCATGACAGCCCTACAACATCCAGGGCTTTGAGGTACTCAGGGCGAATCTCGTCCACCCCTTCATGGATCGCCGCCTTATTGTGGTGGGGGGTTTGAGTACCCTAGTGATCCCAGGAGCTACTGTATGTTATCCAGGGCAATTTGCCTCTGGTAGGGTCACCCAAGATAAGCTGGGTGAAGGGCCAGACTAAAAACAATCCAACAGACTCTCTTGATGAATGCTAAAACAAGGATTCAGTGTACTCCACCCAGTATGGGGTTACCGGTGCCCCATCCTGGAGCCAGGCCTGTGGGAGGGGCTCGGTGGCTAGTGCCTTGTGGCCAGGTTTCCGCCCATGGGACCCGACCGGGCTCACCCGAAGGAGTGTAGTGATATTTAATAAAATATAGTGTGATAAGGTACAGAAATTATTTATTTTATTTAATAGTGGGTGTGCGAGGGGACAGAGTTAAACCGTCACCTCTACACTCACTAAATAAAGTAGGAAAACACTCGTAAAGAGGGTGCACCAGTTCTAAAAGAACAACTTGTATTGTTAACTTAATTTCATTGAATTTCCATACCTTCAATTACTTAATGGATCAGTCTCAAAATTTAAGGGAGTTCTTTTCCTGCCATGATCTAGGAGACATATATGCGAAAGGAAAACACTTCAACTTCTCTCATTTACCCTTTTATTAATCTCATTCAGGTTACACGATATAGCATTCAAATGATGGATAAACAGATTCAAATGATTAACAGGTGTCTAATATTGCATCAACTGTTAGTGGATTCCTGAACATAAAATCTAGAGTTAAACCTTTGTGGAACCAAGGAGAAACTAGATTTTATGTTTCAACGGTAATGGAAGGCTGAAATGTCTAACAAAAACAGAATGCATTTTTATGGGGAAAATTCATAAGATGATTACCTAAAAATGAACTTCTGAATTAATATAAAAAAATGAAAGGAGGTTACTTAAAAATGGATAAGAATCTTCCTTCAGTTTATAGATTTGTCCTACGGCTGAGAGACTAATTGTACCAAGAAATACTGGTTATGTTCAATTGTAATTGAGATTTTCAGGATATCACGTTTAAACCCAGCAGATAGGAAAATGGGAGTCTCACTTACGAACAGCTGTAGGTCCACATGTTCAGTGGGTCAGCGCCAGCTGGGGTTTGACAATTGGGACCCAGGGATGAAGCGACTGCTGCAAGGCTTCTTGATGTTCACAACCAACCATAAGAAGTGTAGACTAGGCCGGGGGCTCACAGACGGACAGCGGATAGCAGCAGCAATGGCTGTCTCGGAGCAGGCGTGGAGAGTCCTTTTGGCAACCAGTCCGAATTTATGATGTCTCTGGCCGCGAAATAGACCAAAAACTGAAGGAGGACGTCTCTGTCAGGCGTGGATGAGGCCAAAAAAAGTCCAAAAACACAATCTCTGTTCACTTTAAAACAAGAAAATTAAAAGTCCGCTTTAACTGCATGAAAAGTCAGAAAATTGCCCAACCAGTTTACATGTGTTTTGCGGACTTGTAGAAGGTATTTGACCGCGTCCCTCTTGTTTTTTGTGGGGGGTGCTTCGGGAGTATGGAGTATCAGGCTTGTTGTTACAAGCTATTCGGTCTCTGTATGACCATTGTGAGAGTTTGGTTCGTATTGCCAACACTCGGTCGGACTCATTCCCAGTGAGAGTTGGACTCCGCCAGGGCTGCCCTTTGTCACCGATCCTGTTCATAATTTTTATGGACAGGATTTCTAGGTGCAGCCAGGGAATGGAAGGTGTCATGCTTGGTGACCACAGGATCTCATCTTTGTTGTTTGCAGATGATGTTGTCCTGTTGGCTTCATCCAGCAATGACCTACAGCTCTTGCTGGGACGGTTTGCCGCTGAGTGTGAAGCAGCTGGGATGAGAATCAGCACCTCCAAGTCCGATTCCATGGTCCTCAGCAGGAAAAAGGTGGATTGTCCTCTACGGGTTGGGGACAGGCTCCTGCCCCAAGTGGAGGAGTTTAAGTATCTTGGGGTCTTATTCACGAATGAGGGGAAAATGGAGCAAGAGATTGACAGAAGGATAGAAGCAGCATCTGCAGTGATGTGAACGTTGTACCGGTCTGTTGTGGTGAAGAGGGAGCTTAGTTCTAAGGCAGAGCTGTCGATTTACCAGTCAACCTATGTTCCTACCCTCACCTATGGTCACGAGCTTTGGGTAATGACTGAAAGAACGAGATTGCGGATACAAGCAGCTGAAATGAGCTTTCTCCATAGGATTGCTGGACTCACCCTCAGAGATAGGGTGAGGAGCTCAGTCATCCAGGAGAGGCTCAGAGTAGAACCGCTGCTCCTCCACATTGAAAGGAGTCCATTGAGGTGGTATGGGCATCTGATTAGGATGCCTCCTGGACGCCTCCCACTTGAGGTGTTTCGGGCACGTCCCACTGGGAGGAGACCCCGGGGCAGACCCAGGACTCGGTGGAGAGACTGTCTCCCAGCTGGTCTGGGAATGCCTTTATATCCTCTCTGAAGAGCTGGAGCAGGTGGCTGAGGAGAGGGAAGTCTGGGCTTCTCTGCTTGAACTGCTGCTTCCGTGACCCGGACCTCCAGAAAAGCGGTAGAAGATGGATGGATGGATGGAAAAGTCAGAAAATCTAAGAAAAACATTCAACTAGGATAAGAATGGCTTCTGAGGTGAAGAAAAAAAAAGGATTTTGAGAGTCTGACTCTCTTTAAGGCGAGCTTGTAAGAAAAAGATGATTTCTCCTCAGTAATCAGAAAAACGAGAAAACTAACGCAGGATTTGACAAACTTCACACACAAAAAGGTTTCTTAAAATTCACAGAACAATTTAGACAAAAGAAAACTGCAAGGAACTTTGAAGAAGTGAAAACAAAAACTTTTCTTTTAGATCTAGATCTCTATTTTTCTTTTTCTCTTATTCTGTCTTTTAATCTTCTAACTTCTTCTATTCTTTTATTCTTCTATTCTTCTCTTCTTCTTCTACTATTCTAATCTAACCTGCAGGGCGTCTCTTGCACATTTTAACTGAAGTGTGCTGTTGGTCATAAAACCGGGGCCGGCCGCAGGACAGGCCAACCAGCTTTCAGGAAGAGGAGTTTGAATGGGCTTTGTCCAATGAGGAAACATCTCTTTGTTTGGGAACAGCCAATCAAATGAAAAGGGCATTATCCCGTGAAAGGTAGAGGGGAATGGTGATCAGGAATGATATCATACAAGGATTAATACCCATTCAGTTCTTATGAAATTAGGTGTTCAATATAAAATCTACCTAAATTAAGTGACTTTGCTAATATTCAGTGATCATGCATTTATACCATTACTAATAATATTAACATTCATTTGACTAACACTCATGAACATAAACATTCCTAATACATGTTTCTGATATATCTGTACTCACATTTAAATCAAGGATTAATGAATTATTGCAAACCCTAGTCGGTGATCAAAAGGATGATTTTCAGTGTCCTCAGATCCTGGGGAGATTATAGCTGGAAATTAGAAAAACTTAATGTTTAGTCAGATTACATAAGGAAAACACATTCCGTAGATGTCCACTAGGAGGTACTGTTGAGCTGTAGGTAACTTCTTTAGGTCTCTGGGATCTGTCTAGGAAAGGAAGAAGGCCATGTATCTGTCCGGTTAAGAAGTTTATGACTTTTTAAGAACATTAGTTCCCGTAGGGCGGATGCTATCAACGTGAACTGTCCATTTTGGGGATCTGGATTTCATGAGTTTTATGGTCCACTCAAGCCTTTAAAAGCAAATTCTGATCCTTACCCTCTCTGCAAGAGGGGAGTTGTTTACATTGGGGTCCTGGGAAAGGCACTCTTCTTGACCAGACCTTGAGTGAGAGTTGCTTTAAAATGAAGAAAAGTGAAATTTCTGTAAAATGAAGAAAAGTGATCTCCTGTATTGGCTTGAGGAGATGTTGATGCTACAGGAGTTACATGGGTCCACCCTCCAGTGGGCTCCCCACCTGCAGGAGGGACCGTGGGGGTCCGGTGCTATGTGAATCAGGTGGCAGTCAAAGGTGGAGACCTTGGTGGTCTGATCCCAGGCTTCCTAAACTAGCTTCTGGGATGTGGAATATTGAACATATGAAAGTTTATTTTTTTGAATTATAAAAAAAAAAAATCACAATGTTCAAATTTACTGAGAGGCACTCGTCGGCCTCCGTCGGTCTATGATGACCATGGAAGAGAATCCTAAACGTCTACTCTGCTGGAACAGCACCACCTGTGGCTGAACAGGCCGATGCGCGAATGGCAGTCCCTGTCACACAGGTCGCACTTGTGGGTGGTCTCCGTGCTGCTGGGTCTGTGGCTGTTCTTCCTGCGGGTCCTTTTTTCATCTGCTGCAGCAGTCAGTCTCTCTTCACCCGCCTTGAGCTGTCTGGTCAGGGTGCCTCTCCATTTGGAGCGGTCCGTTGCAAGGTCCTCCCAGCGCTCTGTGTTGATCTCCAGGGCCTTCATGTCTCTCTTGCAGATGTCTCTAAAGTGCAGCTGTGGACGGCCAACGTCTCTCCTGCCAGTTGCCAGTTCTCCGTAGAGGACGTCTTTGGGGATTCTGCCATCCTCCATACGGTGAACGTGGCCTAGCCAGCGGAGCCTGCACTGCCTGAGTAGAGTGAACATGGAGGGAAGGCCGGCGCGGGACAGAACTTCTGTGTTGGGCGCTTTGTCCTGCCAGGATATGTCCAGGATGTGGCGAATGCAGTGCAAGTGGAAGGAGTTCAGTCTCTTTTCCTGCCGGGCGTATGTTGTCCACGTCTCACTCCCATAGAGCAGTGTGCTGATGACGCAGGCGTTGTACACTACCATCTTCGTCTTGACAGAGAGTTTGGGATTCTCCCACACTCGTGTGGTGAGGCAAGCGAGTGTGAAGGCTGATTTTCCAATCCTCTTGTTGATCTCTGTATCAAGGGAGAGGTTGTTGCTGATCGTGGACCCCAGGTATGTGAACTGATTCACGACCTCCAGCTCGTAGTCGTCGATGGTGATGGTTGGTGGTGCTTCCGTGTCTTGTGCCAAGACGTTAGTCTTCTTCAGGCTGATGGTAAGCCCGAAGTCCTTGCATGCCTGGGAGAAGCGGTCCATCAGGGTCTGAAGCTCCTGCTGTGTGTGGGTTGCGACTGCAGCGTCGTCTGCGAACAGCATGTCTCTGATTAGAGCCTCGCGTACTTTGGTTCTGGCTTTCAGGCGAGCGAAGTTGAAAAGCCTGTCGTCAGATCTTGTGAGCAGGTAGATTCCCTCTGTTGCTGTGCTGAAGGCATGCCTCAGGAGCATAGCAAAGAAAATCCCAAAGAGGGTTGGCGCAAGTACACAGCCCTGTTTCACTCCGCTGCGTATGTTGAATGGCTCTGAGACGTTGCCGTCGTGCTGCACTATCCCCTGCATGTTGGTGTGAAACGATTCGATGAGGCTTTGCAACTTTGGTGGGCATCCTATCTTTGGCAGGATCTTGAAAAGGCCCTCTCTGCTGACCAGATCGAACGCTTTGTTGAGGTTGATGAAGGCGACGTACAGGGGCATGTTCTGTTCTCTGCATTTCTCCTGGAGTTGGCGGATGGAGAATATCATGTCTACCGTCGATCGCTCAGCACGGAAGCCACACTGAGACTCGGGGTAGACACGTTCGGCAAGCTTCTGTAGACGAACGAGAACAACTCGTGCGTAGACTTTGCCAACAACACTGAGGAGGGAGATGCCCCTGTAGTTGTTGCAGTCGCTTCTCTCCCCTTTGTTTTTGTAGAGGGTGATGATCTTGGCGTCCCTCATGTCCTGTGGTACGACACCTTCCTTCCAACACTGGCAGAGGACGTCATGCAATGGCAGCAGTAGGGTGGTCTTGCAGTTCTTGATCAGGTCAGGGGATATGCCGTCGTTGCCGGGTGCCTTGCCAGCGGCCAAGCTATCAATGGCCTTGCTGAGTTTGTCGATGGTTGGCTCGGCGTCAAGTTCGTCCATGGATGGCAGGCAGTCGATGGCATCAAGGGCTGACGGTGTCACGGTGTTCTGTCTGGAGTAGAGGTCGGAGTAGTGTTCCACCCATCTCTCCATCTGCTTGTTCTTTTCTGTGATCATCTCCCCAGTGGAGGATTTGAGGGGGGCCATCTTGCTCTGAGCCGGACCAAGTGCTAGAGAGGCACTAATGTGTTATATTTACATTCACACAGAAAATCTTTCCTAACTTGAAAGGTTTAGGAGTAAAGTGCACAACCCCTAGTAACTTAGTTAAATCACATTACACTTACTGACAGCAGTGTTTTTACTACACATTTTCAATTCGGATAATTCTGCCTAATCTTGCCAAAAACCCCACTGTATTTAAAAGTTGATAATTCAGTAATCAGTCCACTGAAGGCATAATATAAGGTAAGGCCGCACAGCTAGGCAGTGACATTTACACTGCAGCTTTCATCAGTGTGAATCAGCAGTTCTCCTTCCCTCCAAAACAGACTGTCTTTTTAAAGCTGCTCTCTAGATCATAATCCATTTAAATCTGTCATTATAAGTTTAAACAATGTACCTACTGATAGATATTGTGAATATTTACCTAATATGGCTAAAAAATGCTGTTAATACCTCAGATTGTCACAGCTGCCATTCACACACCATTATAGAAAGGCCCTTATTTGTAACTATTTGGAGCTCTATGAACCACGTGACTGGACAGCGGTGAGGTCAAAGAGTGTTGCAACTCTCATCATAAGGCTCTGGGCACGATGACCATACTATTAATGGTAGATATACACTACTCACAAAAAGTTCAGGACATTTGGCTTTCGGCTGAAATTTATGGAAAATGTAAAAAGTTCACACTACAGAGATATTATATCATGAAAGTAGGGCCTCTATCTATAAATTCACAAAGTCTCTGTGTGTGTGAGTGTGTGTGTGACTGTCTGTTCCACGCGTATCTCTTGAACTGTTCCTCAGACTGACCTAAGGTTTTTGTACATGGTTTCCTGAAGTTTCGAGTGTGTGCATCCCTGAGTATTGAGTCGCTCAGTAAAAATATGTAATTTTTATCAATAAAAGTTTAGCCACCGCTCTGTGTCTGTCTGTGTCTGTATGCATGCCCTGGCATCAAGTAGTGTGGCCGGGGTTTCGGATTGACTCCGTGCTGATTGGATGATACGTAGCATCACGTCATGCTGATTGGAAAACACACAGCATCATGACCTGTCAGTCACCACAGTGTTTCCTGGACAAAACAAGGAAATGAAAAACAACAAATTTGACTAGAAAAAGATAATACTGAAGATTTAATGCTTAAAAAATATATACCATAAAGTTGCCGTGATTGCATAGGTCTAAAGGATAATTTGCCATATGTGGAGAATGAGGTGTGCGAGCAGACTGGGCGGAGCGTCAGTGGGGGCTGGGTCTGACAAATCAACACAGAACATGCCGGGAGAAGCAGTGGCCAGACACGACCTGCACGTTTTGACTAAACAACAACAAGATGCAAAAATGTCCAAATAACAAAATAAATAATTTTGATTTAAATATTTTCAGACAAATGGGCAACATTGATGCAACAGTTGCAGCCAAATGAGTTGTTCTGTTCTCTGTGTGTGCGCGCGCGCGCGCATGTGTGTGTGTGTGTTTGTTTGTGAATGGTGACGGGATTGGCGCTGTACCGTGGATGCCCTGAATTTCCTTCTGGGGATTCAATTCAATTCAACTTTATTTATATAGCGCCATTTCACAACAACAGTCATCTCATAGCACTTTCAACTGTAGGGGAAACCCCCACAGTTGCAGAAAGACCCCAGCAATCAGGCGATCCCCTATGAGCAAGCACTTGGCGACGGTGGAGAGGAAAAACTCCCTTTTAACAGGAAGAAACCTCCAGCAGAACCAGGCTCAGGGAGGGACAGTCATCTGCTGCGACTGGCTGGGGGGTCAGGGGACAGAGAAGATGAAAAGAACAGACATGTAGAGAGCAAACAGCACGATGGGGACTCAATCTATGGGAGAGAACAAACAGATGTTAATGACCAGCAAAAAAAAATATTTCATTGAAAGTGAAGAAAGGAGTGAGGCCCAGTGCATTATTGGAGGTCCCCTGGCTGACTAAACCTATTAGCAGCATAACTAAGGGAGGGTTCAGAAACACATGATCCCTCCCTAATTGTAGGCTATATCAAAAAGGTAGGTTTTAGCCCTATTCTTAAAAACAGAGATCGAGTCTGACTCCCGAATCCAGATTGGCAGCTGGTTCCACAGGAGAGGAGCTTGATAACTGAAGGCTCTGCCTCCCATTGTACTTTTGGAGATTCTAGGTATTACAAGTAATCCTGCATTTTGGGAGCATAGTGCTCTGTTAGGATAATACGGTAGTATCAGATATTTTAAATAAAAAGGAGCCTGATTGTTTAGAGCTTTGTAAATAAGAAGAAGGATTTTAAACTTAATTCTAAACTCTATGGGAAGCCAATGAAGGGAGGCCAGAACCGGAGAGATATGATCTCTCTTTCTTGTACCTGTTAAAACTCTTGCTGCAGCATTTTGGATCAGCTGAAGACTTTTTAAAGATGTTTTAGGACAGCCTGATAATAAAGAATTACAATAATCTAATCTCGAGCTAACAAAAGCGTGGATCAGTTTCTCAGCATCACTCTGAGACAAGATGCTCCTAATCTTGGCAATATTATGCAAATAATAGAAGGCAGTCTTAGAAACAAATTTAATATGTGAATTGAAGGACAGATCTTGATAAAAAATTATTCCAAGGTTCCTCACAGAGCTATTAAGAGAAAGAGTAACCGCATCCAAACTGAAAGTTTGATTTGGAAAGGTATTTCTAAGGTTTTTTGGACCAACAAGAATGACTTCAGTCTTATCTGAATTTAATAGCAGGAAATTACAAGTCATCCAAGCTTTGATTTCCTTAAGATAGGCTTCCAACTTGGCCAAATGATTCCTATCATCTGGCTTCATTGACAGGTATAATTGTGTATCATCTGCATAACTATGAAAATGTATAAAGTGCTTTCTAATAATATTGCCTAACGGAAGCATACATAAACTAAAAAGAGTAGGGCCTAGCACAGATCCCTGTGGAACTCCATGACTGAGCTTTGAGTTGAAAGAAAACTCATTATTGACATGAACAAACTGGAACCTATCAGATAAATAAAATCTAAACCACTGCAACGAAGTTCCATTAAGTCCAACATAGTGTTGATGCCAAATTGTTAGATAAATGAGACACACCATCCAAAGTGGGATTGACACTGTCTCATCTCATAAGACCAGGTTTTCCCCAAAATGAGCTCCAATTGTCAATATAGCCCACGTTGTTTGCAGGACACCACACAGACAGCCAGCGGTTGAAGGATGACAAGCGGCTAAACATGTCATCACTGGTCAGATTGAGGAGGGGCCCAGAGAATACTACAGAGTCCAACATAGTTTTGGCAAAGTCACACACACTGATTCTACATTAAGTTTCGTGACTTCTGACTGCCGGAGACGGATGTCATTAATGCCAGCGTGAATAACAATTGTGGAGTATTTACAGTTACTTTTAGCCAGCATTTTCAAATTTGACTCAATGTCGCCTGCTCTGGCCCCAGGAATGCATTTGACTATGGCCGCTGGAGTCTCTAGGTTCACGTTTGACTATAGAGTCGCCAGTGATAAAAGAGTTTTTTCCTCAGCGGGTGTGTCGCTGAGCGGGGAAAAATGATTAGAAACGTGAACAGGTTGGAGTTGTACCGGGGCTTTGCGACTAGGCTTCCTTCTCACCGTCACCCACCCAGTCTCCTCGCTGCTGAGGAGAGCCGGAGGACCGCTAACGGGAGGGCCCTATGCTAGCTAGCTCCGCTGCAGCTAAAGGGCGTCCGTTGAGAGTAACTGGCGCAGACGGTGTTTCAATGCAGCGGAGCCGGGATTCCAAATCAGACAACCTCGCCTCGAGTGCCTCAAAAAGACAACATTTATTACATTTACCGTTATCACTAAAAGAGGCAGAGGTGTAGCTAAACATCTGACAGAGAGAGCACACCAGAGGAGGAGAGGAAGGAGAGCTAGTAGCCATAGCTAGTGGCTAACCCAAAGCTCAGGAGAGTGAGGAGAGCAAACCACACGGACAGACAGCAAAACAGGAAGTGACGATACGTTACCACAAGTGACGTCCCCCACAAGTCAAGGATCAATAAAGTCAAGGATCAATAAAGTATACAAGATACAAATACAAAAAAAAAAAATAATAAAAATGTTTGGTGTTTTGTACTTAAAATATTGCTAAAATATAAAAGGATGCACTACAATTGGTCTCAAATATTTGTAAATGTGTCCTGTTATAGTACTACATGAGTTTATTGACGATAGACTATAAACTGCAGATATAAACTAAATTATAATGGTGACTGAACAACTCCCATTTCCCAAAGTGCAAGCAACACTATTATGAATATAACTCATAAAATTTCACACAAATAAGTGATCTGGCAAAAAACAAACAAGCGGTTCTTAAACAGTGGCTAATATTGGATGTCCCATTCATTTTCAATTATTCTGTAATTAACATTCACACAATCAAATCTCAGTTCAGTCCATTTCATACTTGTCAAAGTCAAACGTGTGATTGCCTACATATAGGCTACATGTAACGAAGTCAAAAATGTACTTTAAGTATTTCTTTTTCTCAGTTATGTTTTTATTTATATTGTTGTGAATTTTATTTTACTTGAGTACTTTTATTTTGGCAGTACACTTCTCCTCTGTACGTCGCCTTCATCGACCTCACCAAAGCGTTCGATCTGGTCAGCAGAGAGGGCCTTTTCAAGATCCTGCCAAAGATAGGATGCCCACCAAAGTTGCAAAGCCTCATTGAATCGTTTCACACCAACATGCAGGGGATAGTGCAGCACGATGGAAACGTCTCAGAGCCATTCAACATACGCAGCGGAGTGAAACAGGGCTGTGTACTTGCGCCAACCCTCTTTGGGATTTTCTTTGCCATGCTCCTGAGGCATGCCTTCAGCACAGCAACAGAGGGAATCTACCTGCACACAAGATCTGACGGCAGGCTTTTCAACCTCGCCCGCCTGAAAGACAGAACCAAAGTACGCGAGGCTCTAATCAGAGACATGCTGTTCGCAGACGACGCTGCAGTCGCAACCCACACACAGCAGGAGCTTCAGACCCTGATGGACCGCTTCTCCCAGGCATGCAAGGACTTCAGGCTTACCATCAGCCTGAAGAAGACTAACGTCTTGGCGCAAGGCACGGAAGCACCACCAACCATCACCATTGATGACTACAAGCTGGAGGTCGTGAATCAGTTCACGTACCTGGAGTCCACGATCAGCAACAACCTCTCCCTTGATACAGAGATCAACAAGAGGATTGGAAAATCAGCCTTCACACTCGCTCGCCTCACCACACGAGTGTGGGAGAATCCCAAACTCTCTGTCAAGACGAAAATGGCAGTGTACAACGCCTGCGTCATCAGCACACTACTCTATGGGAGTGAGACGTGGACAACATACGCCCGGCAGGAAAAGAGACTGAACTCCTTCCACTTGCGCTGCATTCGCCACATCCTGGACATATCCTGGCAGGACAAAGCGCCCAACACAGAAGTTCTGTCCCGCGCCGGCCTTCCCTCCATGTTCACTCTACTCAGGCAGCGCAGGCTCCGCTGGCTAGGCCACGTTCACCGTATGGAGGATGGCAGAATCCCCAAAGACGTCCTCTATGGAGAACTGGCAACTGGCAGGAGAGACGTTGGCCGCCCACAGCTGCGCTTTAGAGACGTCTGCAAGAGAGACATGAAGGCCCTGGATATCAACACAGAGCGCTGGGACGACCTTGCAACGGACCGCTCCAAATGGAGAGGCACCCTGACCAGACAGCTCAAGGCGGGTGAAGAGAGACTGACTGCTGCAGCAGATGAAAAAAGGACCCGCAGGAAGAACCGCCACAGACCCAGCAGCACGGAGACCACCCACAAGTGTGACCTGTGTGACAGGGACTGTCATTCGCGCATCGGCCTGTTCAGCCACAGGTGGTGCTGTTCCAGCAGAGTAGACGTTTAGGATTCTCTTCCATGGTCATCATAGACCGACGGAGGCCGACGACGACACTTCTCACATCCGCTCTTCCTGTACCTCCGAGGCTCCGGTAGTTTAGTCTTTCCCCACAGTATCACGTTGCTTTGCTGTGGGTAAGTTGTGTTCAAAACACTGCTGGCACTAAATGATCGTATCGTTCGTTAGTTTATCATTGGACTGTAACCTTAGTTTGTAATCATTCTTTGTTAGTTTGTCATGTCACTGTAGTGGGTTTTTTTTTTGTTATTTGTGTTATAAATAAGAGTTTTATAGATGTTTCGGCGCACATTAGGAGTCCGATAGGCGCCATTTTAGGGTTTCGCGCCAATATAAGCTCTATGGTGACTCCAGCAGCTTATATCATTGTGTAACCCATATTTTTGTAAATGTAGGAGCCTATGTGGGATTGAGGTACAGACGGAGCGTGATACAGTTTGTTTTATTTCATTAACAGGTATGTTTGTTTTTGAAAAGTCTTCTTGTTTGTGATGTAATTTATTTTTTTTGTGGAGTAAAATTATTTTAGAGCTCCCTTTCCCACACAGTATCGCGTTGCTTTGCTGTGGGAGCCTGTGTGGGATCGAGGTACAGACGGAACGTGATACAGTTTGTTTTATTTCATTAACAGGAGAAATAAATTGTGGAAACAGCAGTCTGGTGTCATCATGGTCCCTATGCCGCACACCCGCATGCATTGATGTTTCCGATCACGGCCGTTTAAGGGTGCCCCAAAAGAAGAACCGTTATGCTTGTGACGTCAACCGTTACACTGGTGCCGTTGACCCTTGGATCTTCAGATCAGCTCGACGCCGGTCACCGTGGATGCTGCATTGCCATACTGGGTCTACGCTGGGATGTATATGTGGTCAGGCATATACAGGACTATTGTAATACGTTTTAACTGATATATGCCACCTTATTTTGGAGTTAGTCACAACAAAAAAAAAATATTTTCACTGTGTAAAGTAGTTCAAGAAAAAAAAAAAAGACATGGATAATTATACAACACCTGTTTTGCCAAAAGGGAGAGGTATTTGGCGCAGTGATATTGCTATTAGTAGAGATGTGGGACATTCAAAATTTATGAACAGTGGTGGGGATACGGGGTTAGGTCAGAGCCCAGGTTGTATTCCTGTTGGTGAGTTCATGAGTGAGGGTCCTCATGTTTCCACACCCTGCAGTAATGTCGGTGCCATTGAAAATTTTACAGACATGGTGGGGCAGCTTGGTGCTCAAATTGGTGAGTCTATAGTCACTAAATTAATGTCTGCTGGTGTTGTGAATATGACCAATGACAACCAGACTTCTCCTACTGATCGAACAGCACATTGTGATATTACCAAATGTGACCCTCCACATGTGACTGTCCATGTTAAGTCAGACAGAGAACTACGTACATTTAGAGGTGACGGTACTGACAAATATTCAGTTCGGGACTGGATTGACTTGACTAAGACTGAACTCAAGAAGAGAGAGATTCCTGTGTGTGAGCAAGCAGGAGAGATAATGGGTCATTTATTGGGCAAAGCTAAAGATGTTGTGAAAGTTGCCCTGCGTAGTGACCTGGAGCTAGATGCTAAAAAGGAAATTGAGATAATTTACGATGTTCTTCTCCGTTACTTCTGTGATGCCTCCTCATGTCTTCCGCTCGCAGATTTTTATGCAACCCTGCCCAGGCACGGAGGAAAACCAGTGGACTACTGGATAAGGCTGAACAAAGCAGCAGACCTGGCTCTCGAGGGCCTGCATAGACAAGGCAAGCAGACTGAGGACATGAGCAAAGAGGTTGCTATCGTGTTTGTCAAAAATTGTCCTGATCCTGATCTGTCTTGCATCTTGAAGTGGAAACCACCTCATGAATGGACCTCACGTGATGTTCAGTTGAGAATTGACGATTATCAGAGAGAGGTTAGAGCTAGTGCCAGAGCACCTGATGGTCCACAGCTAATGAGTCACACAGCCACTGTAACATCTGACAAACCCAGGTTGCCATCTTCAGCCATGACCATGCCAGAACAGTGCCACACCCCAGTCATTCCCTCTTCACTTCCTCAAACCCGACAGTTTACATGTCAGGGCCCCTCTCCATTCCCTATTTCTGACCCTACCCCAAACACACTCAGCTCAGACTGCGCTAGTGTGCCGGTTGTTGCTCAAAATCTCCAACAGTCAGAGGAGAGGCTCCTCGGTCGCATGGTTAATATGTTTCAGGAAATGATGGAGAAGTTGCAGCAGTGTACAATTCCTCACCCGACTGAGAGCAACAGATTTAGACATGCCCCTCGTCAGAGACGCCCCAGAGAAGCAACTTGTATGGTCTGTAATGACACACGTCACTCCACCATTTCACATTGCATGTCTGAGAAACTGTGTTTTACCTGTCTTTCCCCTGGTCATACCAGACTGGCCTGTCCCAACAACAACTGTCAGCCTCCTTCTCAGTCTCAGGGAAACTAACTGACCTGTACTTGGAGGGAGGCAGTGCAGGTCTCATCTCAAGCTCCCACTGCAGTGACACATCTGATGCTGAGTTGATTTTTGCATCGGTGAGAAGCTCATGCGATGATGTAGTTGTTGTATATCAGAACATTCACATAATTGGCAATAGTTCCAGCCTTTTCTACACACCAGTAGCTTTTGGTGGTGCAGTGATAATTGATGGCATGTTGGACAGTGGCTCCATGGCCTGCAGTATCAACGAGGACGCAGAGAAGAAACTGAGAACTGCTGGAGTAATAACAAATGAGAACCAGATTGATGTGAATGTGATGCTGGTTGGGTGTGGTGGACAGCGTGTCAGGCCAAAGAGTGCTTTTGACATTGTGATGGAGGTGTATGGTTGTAAAATGCTGGTCCCCACTCTGGTTGTCTGTGGTCAGCATGATGAGTTGATTATTGGTACCAATGTAATAAAGCACATCCTACACCATTCAAAACAATGCAAGTCCTATTGGAAAACAGTGTCTTGCCCCTGCCCAACTGCAGAACCAGAAGCTGAGCAGTTCTTGTCTATGCTCACTGGTTTGAACCCCTGGAAAGGAAATGACATTCCTGACAAAGTTGGTACTGTCAGATGTAACTCAGCCACCTACCTTGAACCTGGGCGTGAGTACCTTGTTTGGGGTAAATTGCCTAAAGACACTGTTGTATCTCCAGGCAGTACAGTCATGACAGAGCCCACATCTTCTCGTTCAGCTCCTAGGGGTGTCCTAGTAGCTAAGATTGTAACTCCTATGTGGGGTGACAGGTGGGTCCTGCTCAAACTCATCAACACGTCCAACAAGTCTGTGTTGTTACGGCGCAATGCAAAGCTAGCTGACGTCTACACATGTGTAGCCCTTGAAGACATGGACGCAGCTGAGCAGTCTAGTGTACCAGTGACCTGCTACACACAGTCTACAACGGCATGTGATGCTGGTATGGAGTCTGTAAAAGAAAAACTCAAGTCAGTGGGGCTTTGTGACATAGACATTAATTCATGCCAAGTGTCAGAGGACTGCAAAAAGAGAATGGCTGACTTGGTACTTCAGTACGAGGATGTCTTTTCACGCCACCACCTAGACTGCGGAGAAGCTAAGGCCTTTGTACACCGCATACATTTATCTGATGATAAACCATTCAGACTCCCATACAGGCGTGTACCCCCTAGTCAGTATCAGAAATTAAGACAGGTGCTAAATGAAATGGAGGAAAAAGACATTATCAGGAAATCGACTAGCGAGTATGCATCTCCCTTGGTTCTTGTGTGGAAAAAGAATGGCGACCTCCGCATCTGCACGGATTTTCGCTGGCTGAATAAGAGGACTCTGAAAGACGCTCACCCTCTCCCTCACCAGGCAGATTGTCTGGCAGCGCTGGGAGGTAACTGCCTCTTCAGCACAGTGGATTTAACGTCCGGCTTCTACAACATGCCGCTTCATGAGGATGACAGGAAGTATTCTGCTTTTACCACTCCGATGGGCTTGTATGAGTACAAGCCTGCCCCAGGGATTATGCAATAGTCCTGCTAGTTTTATGTGCATGATGACTGCCATTTTTGGTGACCAGAATTACTTGACTTTGTTGTGCTATTTGGATGATCTGCTGATTTTTGCATCTGATGAGGAGAGTGCATTGCAGCGCCTTGAGATGGTGTTCAGCAGGCTGCGTAAGCACAACTTGAAGTTGGCACCCAAAAAGTGTTTTTTCCTCAGGAGATCTGTGAGGTTTCTTGGTCACGTAATTGATGAGAATGGTGTTTCAACCGACCCTAGTAAGGTTGAAAACATCGCAAAAATGACTTGTGCTGACCTTATGGACACTGATGGTGTGACACTGTCCCAAAAAAGACTTAGATCCTTCTTGGGGATGGTTAATTACTATCAGCATTTTGTGCCAGGATATTCTGCCATTGCCAAGCCATTGTTCAGCCTGTTGAAAGGTGGAAAATTTAAAGGCAGATGTAAGAAAACCAAGATGGCTTGCAGAAAGCTTTGTGCTTCTGATTGGACCCAAGAGCACATACATGCCTTTGAAAGTCTCAAATCTGCACTTGTTAACACTGTGGTCTTGGCTCATCCTAACTGTGCTGACCTGTCAGATATTGGGTGGGGTTATGTTCCCTCTAGTGGTGGTTTGCGTTACTGCACCTTTAATTGTAGCTACTTCCTGTTTCCTGTAAAAACCCTTTTTCTTTGTTCAATCTGCCATGATGAAAGCAATGTGAAAATGTGCTCACCAGAAATTTGGTTGTACTAACCTAGGAGTGGAACCAACAGTAAGTTAATGCTGAAAATTGTTGTAATACTTGTTTAAGATGACCATGGTTTGGAATATGATGTTAAAAACGCTAAATTTAAGCTATAAAAAGATCGCGATTAAAATTCAATTCAATTCAACTTTATTTATATAGCGCCATTTCACAACAACAGTCATCTCATAGCACTATCAACTGTAGGGAGGACCCCCACAGTTGCAGAAAGACCCCAGCAATCAGGCGATCCCCTGTGAGCAAGCACTTGGCGACGGTGGAGAGGAAAAACTCCCTTTTAACAGGAAGAAACCTCCAGCAGAACCAGGCTCAGGGAGGGGCAGTCATCTGCTGCGACTGGCTGGGGGGTGAGGGGACAGAGAAGAAGAAAAGAACAGACATGTAGAGAGCAAACAGCACGATGGGGACTCAATCTATGAGAGAGAACAAACAAATGTTAATGACCAGCAAAAAAAAAAATATTTCATAGAGAGTGAGGAAAGGAGTGAGGCCCAGTGCATTACTGGAGGTCCCCCGGCTGACTAAACCTATTAGCAGCATAACTAAGGGAGGGTTCAGAAACACATGATCCCTCCCTAATTGTAGGCTATATCAAAAAGGTAGGTTTTAGCCCTATTCTTAAAAACAGAGATCGAGTCTGACTCCCGAATCCAGATTGGCAGCTGATTCCACAGGAGAGGAGCTTGATAACTGAAGGCTCTGCCTCCCATTGTACTTTTGGAGATTCTAGGTATTACAAGTAAACCTGCATTTTGGGAGCGTAGTGCTCTGTTAGGATGATACGGTAGTATCAGATCTTTTAAATAAAAAGGAGCCTGATTGTTTAGAGCTTTGTAAGTAAGAAGAAGGATTTTAAACTTAATTCTAAACTCTATGGGAAGCCAATGAAGGGAGGCCAGAACCGGAGAGATATGATCTCTCTTTCTAGTACCTGTTAAAACTCTTGCTGCAGCATTTTGGATCAGCTGAAGACTTTTTAAAGATGTTTTAGGACAGCCTGATAATAAAGAATTACAATAATCTAATCTCGAGCTAACAAAAGCGTGGATCAGCTTCTCAGCATCACTCTGAGACAAGATGCTCCTAATCTTGGCAATATTACGCAAATGATAGAAGGCAGTCTTAGAAACAAATTTAATATGTGAATTGAAGGACAAATCCTGATCAAAAATAACTCCAAGGTTCCTCACAGAGCTATTAAGAGAAAGAGTAACTGCATCCAAACTGAAAGTTTGATTTGGAAAGGAATTTCTAAGGTTTTTTGGACCAACAAGAATGACTTCAGTCTTATCTGAATTTAATAGCAGGAAATTACAAGTCATCCAAACTTTGATTTCCTTAAGACAGGCTTCTAACTTGGCTAATTGATTAGTATCATCTGGCTTCATTGACAGGTATAATTGTGTGTCATCTGCATAACAGTGAAAATGTATACAGTGCTTTCTAATAATGTTGCCTAACGGAAGCATATATAAACTAAAAAGAGTAGGGCCAAGCACAGATCCCTGTGGAACTCCATGACTAAGCTTTGAGCTGAGAGAAAACTCATCATTTACATGAACAAACTGGAACCTATCAGATAAATAAGATCTAAACCACTGCAACGAAGTTCCATTAAGTCCAACATAGTGTTCTAATCTATCAAGTAGAATATTATGATCAATAGTATCAAAAGCTGCACTAAGATCTAAAAGGACAAGTACAGAAACTAGTCCATTATCAGATGCAATGAGGAGGTCGTTAGTGACCTTCGCTAAGGCTGTTTCAGTGCTATGATGGATTCTAAACCCAGATTGAAACTCCTCAAATAAACCATTTCCCTGCAGGTGGTCAAATAATTGCGTAGCAACAACTCTTTCTAAGATTTTTGAAATGAAAGGGAGATTAGAGATTGGTCTATAGTTAGCTAAAGCTCCTGGATCTAGCGTTGGCTTTTTGAGTAAGGGTTTAATTACAGCCGTTTTAAAAGCCTGCGATACATGGCCTAAAGTTAATGAAGAATTGATTATATGAAGAATAAAGCTACCAATAAGTGGGAAGACTTCTTTAAATAACCTGGTAGGAATAGGGTCTAAAAGACAAGTTGAAGGTTTGGATGAGGAAACTATTTTGTCTAACTCACAAAGGTCGATTGGAGTAAACTCATCAAGACAGACATCAATAGAAGGAGTTGTAGTAGTTACAGTATTTAAGTTAACTGTGGGAAGAATCTGATTGATTTTATCTCTGATGGATGAAATTTTATTATTGAAAAAGTTCATAAAGTCCTGACTAGTAAGCTCTAAGGGGATGCTAGGATTGACAGAGTCCTGACTCTTTGTCAAAGGTGTTAATGGCTAATCGTTTGCAATGGTACTTAGCTAACTGCTGAGTCATTTAGCCCTTTGTTAGCCCAAGTTATATTGTGTTGTAATGGTGCTTCGTGTGAAAGCTAGTTAGCTATTCATTTGGCTATGCTTACCTGCTTACTTAGCTGTGTAGCTGTCCTCTGTAAAATAAAAATGTGTTAGTATAATTTCGTAATACTTACCTGATTTAACTTACCTTAACTTTGAAGCCTGTAAAAGAAATACTACTTACCTTAGTTTGAATCTGTAAAGCAAATTACTTACCTGAGTTAAGTGCCTGTAATAAGAGAAACTGTTTATATACAGAGTGTTGTATTATTATTTTTTATGTAACATTCTGTACTATGTATATTTCATTGTGTTTCAGTTTTACAAAAAAGACAACAAGACAAAAACGATTTCAGTAAATCAGCCAACCTGGAATCAGCCTGCTGTCTTTATTGTTCGCTATCTGTCTACAATACCCAGCCGTATTATCAGGACAGAATAGTAAAATGTTGACCACGCAGCGGGGATAGGCAGCTGAAATACGGTGAACAGCATACAGAAGCAAGCCAAGATGAGCCACGCTGGTGAGGAGGACCGTCCGTCTCAGTTGGAGACAAGGTCTCAAGCCTCAAATTCACACAAGTCCTCCAGAGCATCAACCCGGTCATCTGCCAGCATCGTTGCAGCAAGAGCCAGAGCTAAGGCTGAAGCAGCTAAAGTCAAAGCATCCTTTGCAGAGAAGGAGGCAGCCATGATGAAACAAAGGGCTTCAGTAGAGGCTGCCATGATTAAAGAAAGGGCTTCAATAGACGCAAATCTTCACGTGCTACAACAAGAGAAAGAAGCAACTGCAGCATCAAGAGAGGCAGCTATATTGGAAGAAGCTGCAGCAGCAGAGCTCGATCCAAGACACAGCGACTCTCTTGGTGAGCTACAGAATCTAGCCCTTGATGATCCAGTGAGACGCACACAACGCTACGTGGAAGCACAGCCATTCATTAAAGAACTAGATTCACTGTATGAGTCTTTCGTGGACAGAAATGAACACAAGCCCATGATGGTTGGACACAACGTTCCTCATTCTGCCCCAAAGCCATTTGTTCCAAAGCAGGAACATTCACCTGTTCTCCCTGACATTAAAAGGAAAGACACTGCAGCTAATCCTCCAGCCTCTCATCCCAACCAGGGAAACAAATCCTCACCTCCATCAACACAAACCCATGTCTTGGCCCAGTATCTCATGAGAAAAGAGATGGTGAGCTCAGGACTCCTTACCTTTGACGACTGCCCAGAAAACTACTGGGCGTGGAAGGCCTCCTTCCTAGCAGCCACAAAGGAGCTTAACCTCTCGGAGCAAGAAGAGCTCAACCTACTGATCAAATGGTTGGGGCCCAAGTCGTCAGCTCAAGCCATGAGGATCAGGTCTGTGCATGTAAACAATCCTAGACTAGGTGGGTGGACGGTATGGGAGCGCTTGGAGGAAACTTATGGAAGCCCAGAGGTGATTGAAAGTGCCCTAATGAAAAAATTGGACGCCTTCCCCGTCATCTCTAACAAAGAGACACACAAGCTCAGAGAGTTAGGAGACTTGTTAAAAGAGCTACAAGCTGCTAAGTCAGAGGGATTCTTACCTGGGCTCATGTATCTTGATACAGCTCGAGGGGTAAATCCAATTGTGGAGAAGCTTCCATTCTCACTTTGTGAACGCTGGATGACACAGGGATCCAGGTACAAGGAAGTTTATCATGTGCCTTTCCCACCATTCAGCTACTTTGTGGAATTTGTATGTTCTCAAGCTAAGACTCGCAATGACCCCAGTTTCGCATTCAACCTTTCCTCTACTCCCAATCAGTCAAAAGGTGAGGAAGACCAAAAACACATCTACAAATCCGCTGTAACAGTGAGGAAAACTGATGTCACAGCCGCAGGTGGTGCATCTCGGGACAGCACATCTGTGAAGAAAACTGAACCGGACAAAGAATGTCCAATCCACAACAAACCACATCCGCTCACAAAATGCCGTGGGTTCCGAGGAAAGCACCTGGATGAGAGGAAAGCGTACTTAAAGGAGAACTCGATCTGCTTTAGATGTTGTGCCCAGCACCAAGCACATTGCCAAAGACTGTAAGACCGCTCTCAAATGCAGAGAGTGTGAGAGTGACAAGCACACTTCAGCGATGCATCCTGGTCCAGCACCATGGTCGCCTCATGGGCAGGCTGGGCACTCACCTGGGAATGACCAGAGCGGGGAGCAAGGAGGGGAGCAAAGCGGGGAGAGTGAAGTTGCAGCAACTCCTGTTGTCACTTCTAAGTGCACAGAGATATGTGGCGATGCACCCCAGCCTAGATCCTGTTCTAAAATCTACTTGGTCAAGGTTTCCCATGCTGATAATCCAAACAAGTCTCACATAGTATATGTTGTACTCGATGACCAAAGCCAGGGGTGTCCAACCATGTGCCATGGAGAGCCAAGACCCTGCAGGTTTTACCTCCAACCAGTGTCTTCAACAGCAGATTTCAGTGAACTTCTTCCCACTGATTGCTGATAAGTGAAAACACCTGCTGAAGAGACTGGGTAGAAGAGAAAACCTGCAGGGTCTTGGCTCTCCATGGCACATGGTTGGACACCCCTGACCAAAGCAATAGGTCTTTAGTGAAATCTGAGTTCTTCAGTCTGTTGGGTATTAACAGCAGGGCATCCCCCTACACGCTAAAAACATGCTCAGGCAGAGTGGAGACTGCAGGAAGGAAAGCAACCAACATCATTGTGGAATCTCTCAATGGGAAGACCAAGGTCACACTGCCCACATTGCTGGAGTGTGAATACTTACCTGGTGACCGGTCAGAGATCCCGACCCCTGAGTGCGCACAATATTTCCCTCACCTCGGACCAGTGGCTGACAAAATCCCTGCACTTGACAACAGTGCACCCATTCTTCTGCTACTAGGCCGAGATGTTTTGAGCTTGCACAAGGTGTGAGAGCAGCGCAACGGACCACACGACTCGCCATACGCTCAGCACCTTGATCTCGGCTGGGTCATAGTGGGAGAGCTGTGTCTGGGTGGCGCTCACAAGACTCAGGAAGTCAATGCTTATAAGACCCATGTCCTCCAAAATGGACGCCCTTCCTTCTTTAAGCCCTGCACTAACAGCATTCACATCAAGGAGAGACCCAGTGAACCGATTCAGTGCAGCCTTCAGTTCCCAACTCGCAGTGAGGAAGCCATTCCAGAGACATGAAGGGATGGTCTTGGTGAAAGTGTGTTCCAGACAACACCAGCCGACAACAAACCAGCCATGTCAGTAGATGACAGTGAGTTTCTGAGAATAATGGAAGACGAGGTGTATATGGACAATGAAAACCACTGGGTGGTGCCACTACCCTTTCATACTCCTCGTAAGCGTCTTCCGTGCAACAGAGAGCAGGCTGCTCAAAGACTCCAATCCCTCCAACGCTCATTCAGGAAGAAACCTGAGATGAAACAGCACTTCTTTGATTTTATGCAAAAGGTCATTGACAACCAACAGGCCGAGCCAGCTCCTCCACTACAGCTCGGGCAGGAGTGCTGGTATCTGCCGACATTTGGCGCATACCACCCCCAGAAGCCGGGGAAAATAAGAGTTGTATTTGACTCCAGCGCGGAGTACAAGGGGACATCATTGAATGATGTGCTTCTCAGTGGACCCAACCTGAACAACACACTAATAGGAGTCCTATTACGGTTCAGAGGAGAACAAATTGCTGCTACCGCCGACATAGAGCAAATGTTCTATGGGTTCAAGGTCAGAGAGGACCACCGCCACTTCCTCAGGTTTCTCTGGCACAAAGACAATGATCCAGACAAGGACATCATTGACTACTGGATGACTGTGCATGTATTCGGCAACAGCCCGTCTCCAGCAGTTGCGACTTATGGGCTGAGGAGAGCTGCAGAGCAAGGAGAAGCTGAGCATGATAGTGATGCAAAGGAGTTCATCTTCAGGAACTTTTACGTCGACGATGGGCTCGACGTCTTTGGCCCATGGACTGTCACCACTCGGCGGACACGAGGTGGTGCCGCTGAGAGCAAAAGGTGGGCAGTCATCTTTACTTGCCTGAGCACCAGAGCGGTGCACCTTGAGGTTATTGAATCCATGTCGACCTCAAGCTTCATCAACGCCATGAGGCGTTTCCTATCCATCCGTGGACCTGTCAAGCACTTAAGGTTGGATAGAGGCACTAATTTCATTGGTGCATGCCGCGAGCTTCAAATCAACACTGACGATCCTGAGATCAAGAACTATCTGCAAGAGCAGGGATGTACATGGACCTTCAATGCTCCCCATTCTTCACACATGGGTGGAGCCTGGGAGAGGTTAATTGGAGTGGCAAGACGCATACTGGATGGACTGCTTGCGAAGGATGGTGCTACCCGACTGTCTCATGAAGTCCTTACAACCTTGATGGCTGAGGTTATGGCTATCATGAATGCACGCCCGCTAGTCCCAGTCTCCAACGATGCAGAGGTACCTGAAATCCTCTCACCTGCCACTCTGCTCACCCAGAAGGCGAGTGTCAGTCCTGCACCCCTGGGAGACTTCGACCTGGATCACTTCAGCTAGGTCCAGTGGCGCCAGGTCCAGAGCTTGGCGGACTCCTTCTGGAAGAGGTGGCGGTCGGAGTACCTGGCCACACTTCAACCACGGAGGAAGTGGACCTCCGAGAAGTCCAGTCTCCAGGAAGGTGACATTGTTTTGATAAAGGACAATCAAGCAAAGCGCAACATGTGGCCTCTAGGGCGAATAGTTAAGGCCATTCCTAGTTCAGACAACAAGGTCTGTAAGGTCACAGTTAAGACCTCTAGCCAAGGGGTAGTTAAAGAGTACCTTAGACCCATCTCTGATGTTGTGCTATTGATGTCACTAGAGAAGGGTAAATAGTGGTATACATGTATACCAAGCGGGGAGTGTGCTGACCTGTCAGATATTGGGTGGGGTTATGTTCCCTCTAGTGGTGGTTTGCGTTACTGCACCTTTAATTGTAGCTACTTCCTGTTTCCTGTAAAAACCCTTTTTCTTTGTTCAATCTGCCATGATGAAAGCAATGTGAAAATGTGCTCGCCAGAAATTTGGTTGTACTAACCTAGGAGTGGAACCAACAGTAAGTTAATGCTGAAAATTGTTGTAATACTTGTTTAAGATGACCATGGTTTGGAATATGATGTTAAAAACGCTAAATTTAAGCTATAAAAAGATCGTGATTAAAAGGTGTTAATGGCTAATCGTTTGCAATGGTACTTAGCTAACTGCTGAGTCATTTAGCCCTTTGTTAGCCCAAGTTATATTGTGTTGTAATGGTGCTTCGTGTGAAAGCTAGTTAGCTATTCATTTGGCTATGCTTACCTGCTTACTTAGCTGTGTAGCTGTCCTCTGTAAAATAAAAATGTGTTAGTATAATTTCGTAATACTTGCCTGATTTAACTTACCTTAACTTTGAAGCCTGTAAAAGAAATACTACTTACCTTAGTTTGAATCTGTAAAGCAAATTACTTACCTGAGTTAAGTGCCTGTAATAAGAGAAACTGTTTATATACAGAGTGTTGTATTATTATTTCTTATGTAACATTCTGTACTATGTATATTTCATTGTGTTTCAGTTTTACAAAAAAGACAACAAGACAAAAACGATTTCAGTAAATCAGCCAACCTGGAATCAGCCTGCTGTCTTTATTGTTCGCTAACTGTCTACAATACCCAGCCGTATTATCAGGACAGAATACTAACTTTGACCGTCGCTTCATGCTTTCAACTGATGCATCTCTGGATGGGATAGGTGCCGTTCTGTCCCAAGTCCAGGAAGGTGAAAGTCATGCCAGACCTATTGCTTTTGCCAGTAAGTCACTGACACAGTCTCAGAAAAAACTATCCAGCACACCGAGTGGAATTTCTGGCTTTGAAATGGTCCATCACTGACAAGTTTAGTCATTGGCTAAAGGGTCACAAATTCACTGTTTGGACTGACAACAATCCTTTGACTCACATTTTGACAAAGCCCAAGTTAGACTGTTGTGAGCAGCACTGGGTAGCCAAGTTGGCTGCGTTTGACTTTGACATAAAGTATGTTCCAGGGCGGCAGAACATTGTGGCTGATGCAATAAGCCGCGTGCCTTTTGTCAAGGAAAATATTGGTCACAGACTGTTCAATGAACCATATGTGAAACTCCTCAGCGAAGTCAAAAATGTGTCTACTGCCTCTGTTCAGGATGCTTTTCGTTCATCCAGTGGTCACGTGGATGCGATGTGTGACAATGCTCATACCTCCCAGGTACACACTCAGATTGTGAATTCAGAAGAAGTGTCTGCTGTGATGCAGTCACACATTGAGTGGGATGCTGGTCTGAGGGCCCGGGCAATTGAAGCCTTGCAGTTTTTGCCCCAGTTAGTTCCACCAGGTCAAGACCCGTTGCCTGCCTATTCTGAAAAGGCTTTGCATGACAAACAGTTGGAGGATGGAATTCTTTCTCGCGTCCTGTTTTATGTTGAAAGACATCGGAGACCCTCAAGGAGAGAAAGGGTGAAAGAATCATTTTCAGTGATTAAATATCTGAAACACTGGGATAAGCTATCTGTGAGCAATGGTGTTCTGTACAGAGTTTCAAGAGACCAGAGAACCAAGTCCAAACGGCTTCAGTATGTTGTCCCAGACTCACTTAAGGATGAGGTGTTGAAAGGCGTGCATGATGATGCTGGTCATCAAGCCCAGTCGCGAACCCTCAGTTTATCCAGACAGAGATTTTTCTGGCTGACCCTTGAGAGAGATGTTAGAGACCATGTCAGACACTGCCAGCATTGTGTCCTCAGCAAGTCAGCTGAACCTGAGGGACGAGCTCCCTTAGAGAGCATCTTGTCATCTAGACCGCTGGAGCTGGTCTGCATTGACTTTTGGTCAGCTGAAGACTCTAGGAACAGGTCTATTGATGTCCTAGTGATAACAGATCACTTTACCAGGATGGCTCAGGCCTTTCCTTGTAAGGATCAAACAGCTAAGCAAGTGGCAAATGTTCTGTGGAACAAGTACTTTTGTGTCTTTGGATTTCCAGAAAGAATCCACAGTGACCAAGGTCCTAATTTTTAAAGTCAATTAATCAGTGAACTCCTCAAAGTGTCCGGTGTCAGGAAATCTCACACTACCCCTTACCACCCAATGGGAAATGGGAGTGTCGAACGGTTTAACAGGACACTGGGTGGGATGATTCGTGCACTGTCCCCTGAGGTGAAAGCTAACTGGCCACGACAGTTGCAGACTTTGACATTTATGTACAACTGTACAGCCCATGAGACGACTGGCTTTCCTCCTTTTTACCTCATGTATGGTCGTGTGCCCCGTTTGCCAGTAGATGTCATGTTTCGTTCTGTTCTTCGCGATGCTGATGTAACCAGTTATGACAAGTATGTGGCAACTCTCACCTGTGAGCTAAAAGAAGCAATGATGGTTGCTCAGGACCGTGCTGCTAAGGAGCAACACAGACATGCTAATCTTTACAACAGGAAAGTGACAGGATCCAAGATTGAGATTGGTGACAGGGTGCTTTTGGCCAACAGAAAGGAGAGAGGCAAAAAGAAAACTGCTGATAAGTGGGAATCAACTGTTTACACTGTAATGGATGTGAACCCACAGACCCATACATACAGGATTTGTGACACTCTTACTGGACGGACAAAAGTGGTCCACAGGAATCTGTTGATGCTGGTAAATTTTCTTCCTGTGGTGGATGTGTGCGATGTGTCCAACCATGGTTCATCCATCTTACTTCCAGAAACCTTAGCTACAGACATTGGTGATGAGGGAGACACATCAGTGGACCTCTTCGAGGGAGAGAGTGAGGCTGGTACAGGTGATCCGTCTTCATGTGGAGAAACACGTGAACCATTAGTTGATCCAGAACCTGTTGACTCTGAAAGGAGAACTGTTGAGTGGATCACACAGCTCACTGCACCATCTGTGTCACAGGTAGACGTTTCTGATGTGACAAGTGTGTCCTCTGACCCCCAGAGCTCTTCAGTTGCACCTGTTGCTCAAGGTGTAGATCATCCCATGTCCTCTGACTCTAGACCTGTGACTACAGCTGCTACTGATATTCATGGTGGACAAACACTTGACAGTCAAATAGTTTCGGTTCCTGACTCCGAGAGACAGACAGACACTCCCCTTGTTCGCTGTACTGTTGACCAGACGTCACGTGCACATTGTCACCGTCCAAATGCACAATCTCAAATCAGGTCGAGATTTGGTCGCCTGATTAAACCTGTAAATAGACTAGTGCAGACAATGTCCAGGCAAGATGTGATTCGTGACAAGTTTAATGTTAAGGCTGTTTGTAGGTCTGTGTTTCAGACCCTGAATGACTAAATGTTACATGTGTGGACTATATTTTTGTGGACTTAACTTTGTATTATAATGTTCGGTTATTTTATTTTATTTTATTATTCGAGAGTCTTTGCTACACTAATAGTTGGGGTTTTTGGTGGGGTGTACAAGGCACTCCATTACCAGTGGTTGGGTTGAGAGATAAGCGCTGCTCTCATGCCACTTCGTCCTTGTGTGGAATACTCTTTCAGTTGGTATTCTTTAACTAACCCCGGGTGTTTGTATATTGTTATGAGTCCTGTGTAGCTGTGGCTCAAGTTAGTAAAATTCAGTGGGGTGGGTGTAACGGAGTCAAAAATGTACTTTAAGGATTTCTTTTTCTCAGTTATGTTTTTATTTATATTGTTGTGAATTTTATTTTACTTGAGTACTTTTATTTTGGCAGTACACTTCTCACATCCGCTCTTCCTGTACCTCCGAGGCTCCGGTAGTTTAGTCTTTCCCCACAGTATCGCGTTGTTTTGCTGTGGGTAAGTTGTGTTCAAAACGCTGCTGGCACTAAATGATCGTATCGTTCGTTAGTTTATCATTGGACTGTAACCTTAGTTTGTAATCGTTTTTATTAGTTTGTCATGTCACTGTAGTGTATTTTTTTTTTTTGTTATTTGTGTTATAAATAAGAGTTTTATAGATGTTTCGGCGCACATTAGGAGTCCGATAGGCGCCATTTTAGGGTTTCGCGCCAATATAGGCTCTATGGTGACTCCAGCAGCTTATATCATTTTGTAACCCATGTTTTTGTAAATGTAGGAGCCTGTGTGGGATCGAGGTACAGACAGAGCGTGATACAGTTTGTTTTATTTCATTAACAGGTATGTTTGTTTTTGAAAAGTCTTCTTGTTTGTGATGTAATTTATTTTTTTTGTGTAGTAAAATTATTTTAGAGCTCCCTTTCCCACACAGTATCGCGTTGCTTTGCTGTGGGAGCCTGTGTGGGATCAAGGTACAGACGGAGTGTGATACAATTTGTTTTATTTCATTAACAGGAGAAATAAATTATGGAAACAGCAGTCTGGTGTCATCGTGGTCCCTATGCCGCACACCCGCATGCATTGATGTTTCTGATCACGGCCTTTTAAGGGTGCCCCAAATGAAGAACCGTTACACTTGTGACGTCAACCGTTACATACACCTCTGTATTCCACTTTCAAACACAGCCTGCATTTCGCCCTGTAAAGCCTGATTAGGCTACCTGTTTCAGACAGGAATACTTGCTTTCTATGGGCATGCATTAGTTTAAGTAGAAGCATGCAATGGTGATTTCCTCTGAGAACATCCTGTTTGAAGCCTTGCAATGGTGAGGTACTGTTGATCAATTGTTAGACGTGATGAATAGGACTGTTTAAATACCAATTCTAATTGAAGCAGAAAATTTATTGGTTGATTCATGGATCAAACACCTGTTGTGAATTTTGCCGTTAAGCACCTTGTTAGAGAACAGCAAGTTATGCAGAAACTACTGAAACAGTGAACAGTTGGACATGTGCATTCAAAAGGTTAGAGAAGGTAAAACTGAGTTCACCTGTAAAGGTTTTAGTACATTTCAGGGGCATCCTGAAACTTCATCTGAAAGTTGAATATCCCTAACTTTTTGTGAGTAGTGTATGTTTCATTTTGTTTCAGTTTTACACAAATGTAAGAACGAATGTAAGGCTGAATGTACGAACAAACCAACTAACAAACGATTGTACGGATGTTTTCACAAATGTACATCACGTTAAGTTCCTTGTGGTGTTGGAACAATAAACAAGATAGGAGACATCTTGTCATCATTGAAACCTGCACCACACGTTAGCTTGCTGTCTACCAGTCGACAACTAGGAAGCTTGATGGGAGGGCAGTAAAGACACCATCCATCCATAATTTGAAAACCTGAAATGTTTGTTTTCCCACTTATTTGGTCTGACCTTCCCTTCATAATTTCAATTTTAAAATGAAACAAATTGATGAACTCAGATTTTACTTTAAAAAAAACCTTGATCAAAATAAATCTTTCCATTGTATAGGTTGCCAACCCCTGCTGTAGACTCATGTCAAATATGTTTAGGAGTAGAAAAAGTGGTGGCTAGTGATGTTACACTCGATGAGCAGTGCATCGAGCACTGTTTCAGCACGCTCACAGTCACGTGACTGTAGCAAATGAGGCCTCGTTATGTCGGCCACATCACGTGACTTGGGGCTCGTGGGAAGTTTGAGAGGGTTGAGCATTTGAATATAAGTCAGGGGGAGTATTACACACGTTAGAATTAGGTTTAGGTTCAGTAACATTGAACAAAAAACATTACATTTGCTAAATATTACACAGAGATGCATGCATACACACTCATTCACACAAACACTAGAACATAGATAGATAGATGAGTTGTTTGTGTGGTTGAGCATCATTTTTTTGAGTGTAGGGTGTGTTTAGTGAGTGAGTGAAAGAAAGTGTAGTAAAGGAGGGACATGGACAACCTCACTTTTGGAGCCACAATTTAAAACAATAGGTTTTTGGCAGTGAAGCACGTGCACAAGAGGCCAGGTCAGAACTGACTGCTGAATGCGCTGCAACTATGAGGATGGAGATGACAATGCCATCAACATAACAGGTAACCATTTTATAACCTCCGCCAAGGAGGTTATGTTTTCATCGGCGTTGGTTTGTCTGTCTGTTTGTTTTTTGTTAGCAAGATAACTCAAAAAGTTATGGACGGATTTTCATGAAATTTTCAGAGATTGTCAGAAATGGGGTATCCTACAGATGATTAGATTTTGGTGGTGATCCGGATCACCGTCCAGAAGAAAACCACCATTACAGAAAATGCGATTTTCGTGAATAACTACTGAATCACTAATCCTATCATTGTCAATCCAATTGCTAGTCATATGTTTTCATGGTCAAGGAATCTGAAAACGTACACACAAACACTGTATGGGGGGAACTGTGGCTCTTGGCGGAGGTCTGCGCTCTCCGAGTGCTTTTCTAGTTATTCCATATTATTACTGTGTTTTCCAAACCTCTCTAGCCACATGTATTAAAATGTTTTCAACTCCATCAGTCAGCAGCAGAGGAAGAACCTGGACCTTCAGCAGAAGACAACTTGTGGGACCCTTCTGTATAGCAGAGCTGGTTTGTATTATGTTATTACTTTAAGCATCATTTTCTTGTTATAAAAGATTGCTAATTACATCTGTTTTTCTTTTTGTTTAGGTGAAACACAGCACTCTCAAAGTGCAACAGCAGATTCCACAGTGGAAGTTCAACATGATTTGTCTGAACCCGACCTCTCCACAGAAGAGTCACTCTGTTACTGGGCAACACACAAAACCATATATCCAAACCTTTACAAGATGACAAAACAGTATCTCCACATGCCAGCAACATCAGTGCTGTGTGAGAGGGTGTTCTCCAAAGCAGGAGAGGGAGTAAGCCACCAGAGGAGCAGACTGAAACCACACACTGTTGAAATGCTTCTTTTTTCAATAAAAATCTTTAAACACTCCCCAGTTTCAGAAGCACCAGCAAGTTCCCTGAGGTTCCACAACATAGATTTTCCCATCTCCCTCTACATACTAATATCTATATACTGCTCAAAAAAATAAAGGGAACACTTTTTAATGGACGTTTTTTTAATGGACACTTTTTAATCTGAGTAAGCTGGACTAGCCTGCCACAATTTCGATATCCAGCTTATTTTTTCCCATTAAAATCTGATGTGTTTTCAAAGTGTTCCCTTTTTTTGAGCAGTATATACACACACACACACACACACACACACACACACACACACACACACACATATATATATATATATATATATATATATATATATATATATATATATATATACAGTATATATACAGTATATATATATATATATACACTACCGTTCAAAAGTTTGGGGTCACTTAGAAATTTCCTTATTTTTGAAAGAAAAGCACTGTTTTTTTCAATGAAGAAAACTTTAAACTAATCAGAAATACACTCTAATATCTAATATACATTGATAATGTGGTAAATGACTATTCTAGCTGCAAATGTGTGGTTTTTGGTGCAATATCTACATAGGTGTATAGAGGTCCATTTCCAGCAACTATCACTCCACTGTTCTAATGGTACAATGTGTTTGCTCATTGCGTCAGAAGGCTAATGGATGATTAGAAAACCCTTGTGCAATCATGTTAGCACAGCTGAAAACAGTTTAGCTGGTTAGAAAAGCTATAAAACTGACTTTCCTTTGAGCAGGTTGAGTATCTGGAAAAAATTATTATTTGAATGAATGAATGAATGAATGAATGAATGAATGAATGAATTTATTTCGGATAGTACATTACAGGTTAAAAGAAACTGTATAATATAACAACAAGGTCAAATTAGACAAAGACTCCTTCTACTATACAATTCCACGTGAGTTATCCGAAATGGGTGATGGCTGAAGCCGCAGCTTATATTGCCCACCCATATTCCATCCAAGAATTCAAAGGAGAAAAAAGAGAAAACAAGACAAGAGCGATTACAATTTAAAACAAGGCTAAGACAAAATATGACTGAGAGAAAAAGAAAACTGAGCTAGTCTAAGTTAAGCGGTTACTATTCAAAAACAAATCTAAGACATAGTGTCACAGAGAAAAAAGAAAAACTAAGCTATAACACAACACAGGCTGGAAATGTCAATCCTTATGTGAGTTTACATGTCGTCTTGTAAATATGTTTGGAGTATTTCTTCCTTTAGGTTTTGTTTAAATTGTCCAAGCTTTGTACATGATTTTAATTCAGGTCCAAAATCGTTCCATAATCTGACACCTTGCACTGAAATACAGTGTTGCTTGGTAGTTGTTCTCACTGTAGGCTTTTGAAATATACATGTTCCTCTGAAGTGATATCGTTTCTCCCTTGTTTGGAACAACTTTTGGATATTTGCGGGCAGTGATAGATTCTTCACTTTGAACATTATTATTGCGGTTTTAAAGTCGATCAGATCTTTCAACTTGAGAGTTTTTTGTTTAAGAAAAAATGGGTTTGTTGGTTCCCTGTAAGCTGCTTTGTTGATTATTCTAATAGCTCTCTTTTGAAGCATAAAGAGTGGATATATGTTTGTTTTATATGTATTTCCCCATACTTCATTACAATATGTCATGTATGGGAGTATTAATGAATGATACAAGGTGTATAGTGTGGGTTGATTCAGCAAATTTTTCACTCTGTGTAATATTGCAATTGATTTGGATACTTTACCTTTTATATAATTAATATGTGGCTTCCAACACAGTTTGTTATCAATTATTACTCCAAGGAATTTAGTTTCGGATACCCTTTCAATCTCTACACCATTTACACTGAGTTTGGGTACTGGGTAGTTGTGATGGTTGTTAAAGACTATAAATTTTGTCTTGCTTAAATTGAGCGTTAATTTGTTTGAATCAAACCACAGTTTCAGCTTTCCTAATTCCTTTCCGAGTGTATCCAGAAGTTGTTCCAAGTTGTTTCCACTGCATAGCAGGTTAGTGTCATCAGCAAACAATATTAAGTCCATTTTTTCTGAAACTTTACATATATCATTTATATACATATTGAATAATAATGGTCCCAAAACTGAACCCTGTGGGACTCCACAGGTGACCTTCAGTAGCTCTGAGTTTTTGTTGTTAACACATACAAACTGATATCTATTCTTTAAGTAACTTCTTAACCAGGACAGTGCTACCCCTCTGATACCACAATTTTGTAGTTTCTTTAATAATAGATTGTGATCTACTGTATCAAATGCTTTTTTAAGATCCAGGAATACTCCAACTGAATACTCTTTATTTTCAATGGCTGTTGATATTTTTTTCTGTAAATTCCATTAAGGCATATGCTGTTGTCCTTTTGTGTCTGAACCCATATTGCTGCTCACACAATAAATCATTCTTCAGTATGAAGTTGTCAATTCTCTCATAGAATATTTTTTCAAGTATCTTGGAAAATTGCGGTAATAGTGAAATTGGTCTGTAGTTGGAGAGTTCCCCTCTGTCGCCTGTCTTGTAAATCGGAATTACTTTAGCTATTTTCATTGCATTGGGAAATATACCTGATTGGAGAGACAGGTTACAGATATACGTCAGTGGTTTCACTATGCATTCGATAACAGTTTTGACTAGTAGCATATCAATACCATCGCAGTCAGTAGATGTTTTACTTTTGAACGATTTAACAATTTCAATGACCTCTCTTTCGTCTGTGTTCTTTATGAAGATGGTGTCTTTTACAGCAGTGTTATTGCATATTGAATCACCTGTTGGCACCGTAGTGGGTATTTCTCGGGCCAGTTTAGGTCCAATGTTAACAAAAAAATTATTAAATTCATCTGCAGGTGAAGCTATATTCACATTCGGAGTCGATTTATTATTTTTTGAAGTGTTAGTTGGGTAGCTGGTATTTCTGCTTTTATTTCCAAGGATACTGTTGATTATTGTCCATGTATTTTTAATATTGTCTTTGTTTTTTTCCAGTTCTTTACTGTAATAGTCTCTTTTACTACATCTTATTATATATGTTAACTTATTTTTGTATGTTTTATACCGCTGCTCTGCTTCTTTTGTCCTTTTCTTTATGAAAGCTTTATATAATAAATTTTTCTTTTTACACGCCTTTTGTAGTCCTTTGGTTAGCCATGGTTTGTCAGTAAATTTGTGTTTAAGCTTTTTTTTAACTAATGGGCAGTTTTTTTCATAAAGAGTGGTTACAATGTTTGTAAATGTGTCATAGGCTTCATTTACATCTGATACATAGACTTCTGTCCAGTCTTGCTTCAGCAAGTCCTCTTTAAAAGAACTGATTGCGTTTGGTGATTTGTGTCTGAACGATTTTGAGATTTTTTCTGGGTTGGGCCCCGTGTGGCCATGGATAAGTGCAAAGATTGGCAAGTGGTCGCTTATATCATTTATCAATAATCCACTTTCTATTTTCTTGTCGAGAACATTGACAAACAGGTTGTCAATAAGTGTAGCAGAGTGAGCTGTGATTCTACTGGGATGTGTTATTGTGGGATATAGACTCATGCTGTACATAGAGTTCATGAACTCTGTAACTACATTTTGTTGATGTGGATTAAGTAGATCAATATTGAAATCTCCACAAATTGCTACCATTTTCTTACTAGTAATATTATTGTACAGCTCGACTAATTTATCTCTGAATGTCTCAGTGCAAGTTCCCGGCGTTCTGTATATGCAGCTTATGATTAGATTTTTTGTTTTGTCTAGGTCAATCTCAACAGTAACACATTCCAGAATCCCTGGTAGTGCTGAGGACATTTCATTTACAAGCTTACATCTATATAGGTCATCAATATACAGTGCAACACCACCACCCTTTTTTTGAGATCTGTTAATGTTAAACATCTGATATCCCTCTATTGCCATCAGGGGAGCCTGGTCTGCATTAAGCCAGGTTTCAGAGACTGCTATAGCTGTGAATTTTCTGTTTAGCTGTTTTAAATAGTCCTGAATCTGTGAGAAGTTTTTGTTAAGACTTCTGCTATTGAAGTGTATTATTGACAGTTTACCATCTAATTGCACTTGACTTTTGAATTGCTTTTCAGTGTAATATTCACAGTGGTTATGAATATTATTGAAAAAGTGGTTATCAGGATCAATATCATTCTCCATCTCTTGTGGTTTATGTTCAGCATAGTGGCATATTTTTAGAGTTTGAGTTTCCTCACTCTGTGTTTCATAGTCAGTGTTCATTTGTATTTATCTAAGTCAGTAGCATCTCTGATCATTATACTTTTTGCTTGCTCAGGTGTTCCATTTAGTTTAATCCAAATTCTACAATTTCTTGTCCAGGTTGACTGTATCTTATTATGTTTCTTTAGCATCCGTGCCTGCCGTGCTAATTCAGCGTTTTTTTTTTTGTCAGGTGTTCATTTAGGTAAACTTGAGTTTCCTTTAGTTTTTTTGCCTGCCTCAGTATGTCATTTTTCACCCTCCTGTTCAAAATACAAATCATTATTTCTAACCTTGTCAATGTCTTGACTATATTTTCTATTCATTTTACAACTCATGGTGGTAAACAAGTGTGACTTTTCATGGAAAACACAAAATAATTGTCTGGGTGACCCCAAACTTTTGAACGGTGGTGTGTATATATATATATATATATACACTAATAAGTTTGAACGGTGGTGTATCTATCTATCTATCTATCTATATATATATATATATATATATATATATACTGTATATATATACACTACCGTTCAAAAGTTTGGGGTCACTTAGAAATGTCCTTATTTTTGAAAGAAAAGCACTTTTTTTCAATGAAGATAACTTTAAAATGATCAGAAATACACTCTATACATTGCTAATGTGGTAAATGACTATTCTAGCTGCAAATGTCTGGTTTTTGGTGCAATATCTAGATAGGTGTATAGAGGCCCATTTCCAGCAGCTATCACTCCAGTGTTCTAATGGTACAATGTGTTTGCTCATTGCGTCAGAAGGCTAATGGATGATTAGAAAACCCTTGTGCAATCATGTTAGGTCTGCAATGCTGTAATTGCTGCAAATGGAGGATTCTTTGACGAAAGCAAAGTTTGGAGGAAAAAATTATTATTTCAAATACAAATCATTATTTCTAACCTTGTTAATGTCTTGACTATATTTTCTATTAATTTTGCAACTCGTGGTGGTAAATAAGTGTGACTTTTCATGGAAAACACAAAATAATTGTCTGGGTGACCCCAAACTTTTGAACGGTAGTGTATATATATATATATATATATATATATATATATACAGTTGGGCAAAAAAGTATTTAGTCAGCCACCAATTGTGCAAGTTCTCCCACTTAAAAGATGAGAGAGGTCTCCAATTTTCATCATAGGTATACTTCAACTATGAGAGACAAAATGAGAAAAAAAAATCCAGAAAATCACGTTGAAGGATTTTTTTTTTATTTTTTATTTAAGTTTTTGTAAAGGGTATACAGGTCGTTACAGCAGTGCATTGTTTACATTTTCATCACATGTTCCCTTATTTTCTGATATCTGACAACATTGGAAGATTAATTCTTACAACACCCCCCCTTTTTTTTTTTAAAGTGAAAGAAAAAGTGAAATTAAAGAGAAAAAAAAAGAAACAAAAAAACCAAAAAAAAACCCAAACAAACCAGCAAAAAACAAACAAAAAGAAAAAGTAAGTAAATAAAGGTAAAAGAGCATCTGAGTAGCGTTGGAACAAAGAGCGGAACCATTATTGAAATGGTATTTGTCAAAGATTAGATCTAATGGAAGACACATATGCGATCCAGGGTTGCCAAAAGTTCATGAACCCATCCATGTCCTGTCTCAGTGCGAATGTCAACTTTTCCATCGAGTAAATGTCTTGGATCACGTTAATCCAATCTTCAGGTGTAGGACAGTCCTTCAACATCCATTTTTTAGTTAGAGCTTTTTTGCTTGCCAATATTAAAACATTGAATAAGTATTTTTCTCCTCGTCTTTCCAGTGAGTCCGGTAGTAAACCCAAATACAAAGTTACAAAAGAAAAGGGAACTGTAATTTTGAATATTTTCCCCAATATTGTCTGTACATTGGTCCAATATTGGTGGATAACTGGGCATGACCAAAACACATGAAAATGATTTGCAGTCTTTTCACCACACAAGCGCCAACAGTTCAACCCCTTATGGGTAAATTTGTTTTGTGCAGGTGTTCTGAAAAATCTTACCAAGTTTTTCCATCCAAATTCTCTCCACTGCAGGGATGAGGTACTTTTCCATTGCTGTTTATTTAGCTTTTCCCATATTTCCAGTTGTAAAGTGAAATTCCCCTCTTTTTCCCATCTCTCTTTTATATAAGATGTGTTGTCTCCTTTTAAGTCTTGAAGACCTTGGTATATTTTAGAAATGTATCTGATCCCTGGGATCCCTTTATATGCCATTAAGAAGACCTTCAGAACACCTGACTGGGCCCTTTCCAAATCCTCCTTTTTAAGTATATTGTTTATGTGGTGTCTTAACTGGAAGAACCTGTAAAGGTCTTGATTTATTAGGCCTTGTTTTTTCAGATCTTCAAAACTTCTTAAGATTTGCCCTTTAAAAAAATCGTAATATTTTATCAGCCCTTTCTCCTTCCACTTTTTAAATCTGGAGTCTGTTTTATTAGGAGTAAAGTCCTGATCATAGGCAATCCATTGCAGAAGTCGATAGGGCTCTTTAGTTTGATTCTCTCTGACTATCTTAAACCAAATTTTTAGCGGGGTCTCTATCCACGGGTTAGTGTTATTCAAAAGCTTAGGTAAGGCATTGTTCCCCATTATCGCCTGTAGGGGGATGTCACTTGTTATTTGGCATTCGATCTCCTTCCATTGTGCAGTGTAGACTGGGTTACATATCTCTACTAAAGTTTTAATTTGTGCGGCTTTAAAGTAGTCCCTGATATTTGGCAGCGCGAGCCCACCTTTGTCTTTGTTTAGCTGTAGGGTTCTATATCTGATTCTAGGTCTCTTGCCCTGCCATATGAATCTTGAGATCCTTCTGTCCAGTTCCTGCCATGTTTTTTTGGGAGGTTCTACCGGTATTGTTTGGAAAAGGTATAGAAGACGTGGAAGTATATTCATTTTGACTGCTTCAATTCTTTGTGCAGTACCCAAGAATGGTATCATATTCCATCTTGTTAGGTCAGATTTTATTTTTGTCACCAGTGGATCATAGTTTAGTGATATAATTTTGTTGAGTTGTTTCGGGATATTGACCCCCAGATATTTCATAGATTCCGACTCCCAGTTAATTTTGAGTTTGCTTAGTGAATAATGATTTGGGTCATAGTTGAATGTTAAAATTTGGGTTTTATGCATGTTTAATTTGTACCCCGATAAATCTCCATACTTTGAAAAAATTGAGGTTAGTTCTGGTAAAGAAGTGTCCGGCTGCCCTAGGTATATTAAAATGTCATCAGCAAAGAGTGCTATTTTATGTTCCTTCTGACCAAGTGTAATACCTTGAATTTTTTGATTTTGTCTTATCCATTGGCTCAGAGGTTCTATGAAGATTGCAAAGAGCAGTGGAGACAGGGGGCAGCCCTGACGACATCCTCTTTCCAGTTCAAAAGATGATGATAAATTACCGTTAATCCTTATTTTAGCTGTTGGTTTTTTATATAATGCCTGTATAGTTCTAATGAAGTTGTTATGAAAATTGAAACTGGATAAGATTCTATATAGAAAAGACCAGTCAACCGAATCGAATGCTTTTTCAGCATCTAATCCCAATATGACTGCATTTAAGTTATATTTTTTTATATGATGAATTATGTGTAAAGTGCGTCGAATGTTGTCTTGTGTCTGTCTTTGTTTTATAAAACCTGTTTGGTCTAAATGAATTAGGTCTGTCAGTATATTTTCTAACCTTTTGGCAAGGATAATGGTAAAAAGCTTATAGTCCTGATTTAGTACACTGATTGGTCTGTAGTTGGAGCACTCTAGTTTATCCTTTTCAGGTTTAGGTATAACTGCAATGACCCCTTCTCTCCAGGAGGGGGGGATTTCCCCTGTATGGAGGACATAATTAAATGTTTTCAGGAGGAGAGGAGATAGTTGCTGTTTAAAGGTTTTGTACCACTCTGCTGTATAGCCATCAGCTCCTGGGGATTTGTTAGCTTTAAGTTTCATAATTGCTTTTTCCAATTCTTTAGGATGTATTTCTGACAGTAGTGTTTTATTTTGTGACTCCGTAAGTTGGGGAAGGTTTAATGTGTGTAGGAATGCCTCGGATGCGTTTTTATGTTTTTTGTGGGAGTATAAGTTCTTATAGTAATTCTCGAAGCTTTTAAGAATATCCTGAATTCTGAATTTTATTTCCTTTGATACTGGGTCTCTGATTTTGTAGATTGCTCTTTCTGTTTGATGTTTCCTCAATTTATAGGCTAGCAATTTTGCTGATTTACTGCCTGCTTCATAGTATTTTTGTTTCAAAAATGTAAGTTTCTTCTGGATTTCTATTGTGTAGATCTCATTTATTTGGTTTTTAATTTCCTTAATCTTGAGCGAGTCAGTAGAATGAGTGTTGCCTTTGTGTTCTTTTTCTAGGTTCCTAAGTTCTGACTCTAATGTGGATAGTTTTTCTTGTCTTAGTTTCTTTTGGGTTGCCAGTTTTGCAATAATCTTTCCTCTTATTACAGCTTTGCATGCATCCCACAGTATTAAAGGGGATACTTCTCCATTATCATTTTCTTCCAAATATCTGAGAATATCTGATTCCAATTCATCTTTCAATGGTCCTTTCAGGACATTTGAATTTAACCTCCAAGAAAATGTATTATTTGTGTATTTTTGGATATTTAAGTCCATGTAGATCGGACTGTGGTCAGAGAGATCCATCAGTCCTATTTTACATGTTTTTACTCTTCCAATGTCTCTATTAAACATAAAAAAATAGTCAGTCCTTGAGTAAGATGAATGTGGAGTTGAGTAAAATGTATAGTCTTTTACACTGGGGTTGAGTTCCCTCCACACGTCACAGATTCCCATTTCTTTTAGTAGCATCCGAGTCTTCCTGTTTTGGGTGTTATTTTGATGTGGAGAATTACCAGAAGCATCCCAGTATGGATTCAGTCTAAGATTGAAGTCCCCACCACATATCACTAAACCTTGAGCTTTAGTTATCATTAGGTCAAATACATTTTTATAAAATTTCCAGTTAGCCCCTGGGGGAGCATACACATTCAGCAGGGTGATATCTTCTCCCTCTAGCCGCCCAGTTACCAAACTGTATCTCCCTTCTTTATCTTTGTGTTCTGATTTTTTTTCAAATGTAATTTTGGTTGATATCAATGTCGCTACTCCCCTCCTCCTCCCTGACTTATATGAAGATGAAGAGATCATTTTAAACCCTTGTCTACTGAGTTTATTGTGTTCCACGTCTGTTAGGTGGGTTTCTTGTAAAAATATTATTCCTGCTTTGTCTTTTTTCATTTTGCCTAGAATCTTGGATCTTTTAACTGGATTCAGGATTCCTTTTACATTATATGAAATTATTTTGGTTACACCCTGTTTCTCCATTGTGTTGTTTTGTTTAGTATAACTGTGTGGTGGCCGTCTTTTGTGCTACTCAGAAACTGAAAGAACATTAAAAACAAGAAAAACATTAAGAACATAGTGTATAAAACTTTAAAACAAAAAGCTGTCAGAAGAACTTCCTGAGCTGAGGTCTTTTTAAAGACCCTGGAAGAGCCTTGATGGAGTGAAGGCCCTGAGGGAAATTCCTCAAACTCTGTTACGTGTTGAGGGCCCTCTCTTACCCCTGTAAGTTGTCCCATGCTTTTAACGTGAGTTTCAGAACCCAATCCAAACTTGTAATGATTTTTTTTTTCCTTTTATGCCTAAACCCTGTGAAATTGTGTGCACCCTCCCACCTCCATCACATCAAACATTCACGCAAAAACAGTATTTGTTAGTATGAGGAGAACATGTGGATTATTGTCACATTTCTATTTTAACAAGTTTTTTTTTTTTTTTTTGTATGAGGGGGGTTGGATGTGCGGATTGATTCAAGAGAGAAAAAAAAAGGTCGCTATTCCAACCTGAAAACGGACAGTTTATCCGCGACGCTCTGGCGCTGGGTTTCCCGCTGCTGGTCCGTGGATTTTGAAGGTCTTTGTGTTGTCCATGTTTGTGCTTTGATCTTCTCACTCGGGTCTGCTGCGGGTTTAAATACTGTTACCGGGAGCCCTCTTCTCGCCATGTCAGCTGTTGCTTCTTCCGCCGAATTATAGAGACATGTTTCTTCGCCGTAGAAGACCCTTAACTTTGCAGGAAATGGAGTCTGAAAGCGCAATTTCTTCTCTCTTAACACCTTTTTCGCGTCATTGTATTCCCTGCGCTTTTTAAGGACCTCCGGGGCGTAATCGTGTTCCACGAAGACTTTTCTCTCCTGGTGCATAAATCCTTTTTTCTGCCAGGCCAGTCTTACAACCTCTTGTTTTATTTTGAAATTGGAAAATCTTACCAACACCGAACGTGGGGGCGCTTCCGCCGCCGGCCTAGCGGCTAATGAACGATGTGCCTTTTCTATCTTCAAGTCGGTGGTTTGTGGAATATCCAATTTCTCTCTTAGTAAGGATTCCACGCATTCTGCCATTGAGTTAAAACCGTTTTCGGCTCCTTCTATCAGACCATGAATTCTTATGTTGTCTCTTCTTTGTCTTCCTTCTTGGTTGGCTAGCTTAGCCTCTATAGATGCTTGTCTTTTGCGTAGGTCCAGCACAGAATCTTCGAGCACTTTTATTCGTTCCTCTGTTTCCAAGATTCGGTTCTTGGCCTGGTCCACTCTGCTGTTTGTCCTTTTCAATTCTTCTCTGAATTCCCGAAATTCGGCCGTAACCTCTCGGCGAAATCGTCGTAGCTCTTCAAATAGTGATTTCAGGCTAACCTTTTTGTTAGCTACCACCAGTTCCTCGTCTTCTGAACGGAGATCTTCCAGTTCAGATTCTCCGGCCGATACGTGTCCTGGCCTGGAGAATTTCAGTTTCTTCTGTTTTCCTTTAGACATGATGATTTTGTCTTTTGATTTTCACTCCTCCAAAAATCCATTAAGTTTGATTTTCAAGGTGTTATCTTGGATTGGGTCTGAGAGCTTCAGTGTTAAGCTGCAGTCGCCATGGCGTCCAGACCGGAAGTCCACGTTGAAGGATTTTTAATGAATTAATTGGTAAATTCCTCGGTAAAATAAGTATTTGGTCACTTACAAACAAGCAAGATTTCTGGCTCTCACAGACCTGTAACTTCTTCTTTAAAAGGCTCCTCTGTCCTCCACTCGTTACCTGTATTAATGGCACCTGTTTGAACTCGTTATCAGTATAAAAGACACCTGTCCACAACCTCAAACAGTCAGACTCCAAACTCCACTATGGCCAAGACCAAAGAGCTGTCAAAGAACACCAGAAACAAAATTGTAGACCTGCACCAGGCTGGGAAGACTGAATCTGCAATAGGTAAGCAGCTTGGTGTGAAGAAATCAACTGTGGGAGCAATTATTAGAAAATGGAAGACATACAAGACCACTGATAATCTTCCTCGATCTGGGGATCCATGCAAGATCTCACCCCGTGGGGTCAAAATGATCACGAGAACGGTGAGCAAAAATCCCAGAACCACACGGGGGGACCTAGTGAATGACCTGCAGAGAGCTGGGACCAAAGTAACAAAGGGTACATCAGTAACACACTACGTCGTTAGGGACTCAAATCCTGCAGTGCCAGACGTATCCCCCTGCTTAAGCCAGTACATATCCAGGCCCATCTGAAGTTTGCTAGAGAGCATTTGGATGATCCAGAAAAGGATTGGGAGAATATCATATGGTCAGATGAAACCAAAATAGAACTTTTTGGTAAAAACTCAACTTGTTGTGTTTGGAGGAGAAAGAACACCATACCTACTGTGAAGCATGGGGGTGGAAACATCATGCTTTGGGGCTGTTTTTCTGCAAAGGGACAAGGACGACTGATCTGCGTAAAGGAAAGATTGAATGGGGCCATGTATTGTGAGATTTTAAATGAAAACCTCCTTCCATCAGCAAGGGCATTGAAGATGAAACGTGGCTGGGTCTTTCAGCATGACAATGATCCCAAACACACCGCCTGGGCAACGAAGGAGTGGCTTCGTAAGAAGCATTTCAAGGTCCTGGAGTGGCCTAGCCAGTCTCCAGATCTCAACCCCACAGAAAATCTTTGGAGGGAGTTGAAAGTCCGTGTTGCCCAGCGACAGCCCCAAAACATCACTGCTCTAGAGGAGATCTGCATGGAAGATTGGGCCAAAATACCAGCAACAGTGTGTGAAAACCTTGTGAAGACTTACAGAAAACGTTTGACCTCTGTCATTGCCAGCGAAGGGTACATAACAAAGTATTGAGATGAACTTTTGTTATTGACCAAATACTTATTTTACCGAGGAATTTACCAATTAATTCATTAAAAATCCTTCAATGTGATTTTCTGGATTTTTTTTTTCTCATTTTGTCTCTCATAGTTGAGGTATACCTATGATGAAAATTGGAGACCTCTCTCATCTTTTAAGTGGGAGAACTAGCACAATTGATGGCTGACTAAATACTTTTTTACCCCACTGTATATATATATATACACACACACACACATATATACGTATATATATATACAGTATATATACGTATATACAGTATATATATATATTTATGTTTATGTTTATGTCCGCACTGTGTGTGTTTATATATTTACATATTTATTCCACCTAGCTGCAATGCTCCATACTGTGGGTGTTTATATATCTATATATTTATTCCATCTAGCTACAATGCTCCGCACTGTGTGTTTATATATTCATATATTTATTCCATCCAGCTACAATGCTCTGCACTGTGTGTCTCTGTGTGTGTATATATATATATTTTATAGTAATATGTACATATCTATATTAGCTGCTCTTGCTTGCTTGTTTTTTTTTTCTTGCCTTCTGATTGTTGCTCTGAGTGTTGCTATCCCTGTGCTGTTGCAATCCTGGAATTTCCCCGTTGTGGGACTAATAAAGGCTTATCTTATATATATATATATATATATATATATATATATATATATATATATATATATATATATATATATATATATATATATGTATATCAGAGGTTTCATTCACTGAAAATTGTCCTTTGACAGAATTTTTCCACCAATGACTAAAAATTCTGAAAGCTGTCTATCATTTGACAGATTACATGGAGGCTGAGCTAATTAAAGCCAATTAAAATGACATAACAGATTGACAGAATTTTTACAAGCCTGTCTGAGAAAATGACAGAAAACAAAAAAGTGCAGTGCAACCTCTGAAAGTCTCAATACGCTTATGTATTGAGACTTTTTCAGGTCTTCCACTCAGATGCAGTTCTGACACTTAGTCAGCAGATGGCACTCTTTATTAAATGTTTCATGGCACTGTGTCGATCATGAAGCAATTGTCTCAAAGTTGTTCATTGTCTCATAAGGCCTCGGTTTCACCATCACTAGTGGTGGCCTCTTTGTTTCTGGAGCTTTGATGGTTGCAGAAACTAATAAATGTGTCCACATTAAAAGGTGAGTTGATGAAAACAGCTGTTTCTGTTTAAAACATTCAGAAGAAGGTTGGTCTCATATCAACAGAGCTGCCATCACAAACAGTGGCCTCTTTGTATCTGCCAAACAAAAATCAATTTATTCAATGATGTGACTACAATGAGTCCCTGGAAACATTAAATTCTGGGTTCAGTCATTTATTAGGCAGGTACAGGTGGGTTACACAAATGCACATACAGTGGTGTGAAAAAGTGTTTTCCCCCAACTGATTTCTTATTTTTTTGTATGTTTGTCACACTTAAATGTTTCAGATCATCAAACAAATTTAAATATTTGACAAAGATAACACAAGTAAACACAAAATACAGTTTTTAAATGGTGTTTATTATTAAGGGGGAAAAAATCCAGAACTGTGGTTTATCACATCTTTGGAAAGCTGAGTTCAATTTCTCTAGCCACACCTGGGCCTGATTACTGCCGCACCTGGTCTCAATCAAGAAATCACTTACAGTAAATAGGACCTGCCTGACAAAGTGAAGTAGACCAAAAGATCCTAAAAAGCTAGATTTCATGCTGCCATCCAAAGAAATTTAGGAACAAATGAGAAACAAAGCAACTGAGGTCTAGCAGTCTGGATAAGGTTATAAAGCCATTTCTAAAGCTTTGGGACTCCAACTAACCACAGTGAAAGTCATTATCCACAAATGGCAAAAACATGGAACAGTGGTGAACCTTCCCAGGAGTGGCCGGCCAACCAACATTACCCCAAGAGCAGAGCAACGACTCATCCAAGAGGTCACAAAAGACCCCACAACAACATCCAAAGAACCGCAGGCCTCACTTGCCTCAGTTAAGGTCAGTGTTTATGACTCCACCATAAGAAAGAGACTGGGCAAAAATGGCCTGCATGGCAGAGTTCCAAGATGAAAACAACTGCTGACCAAAAACAATATAAAGGCTTGTCTCAGTTTTGCCAGAAAACATCTTGATGATCCCCAAGACTTTTGGGAAAATACTCTGTGGACTGACAAAAGTTGCATTTTTTGGAAGGTGTGTGTCCCATTACACCCGGCGTAAAAGTAACACAGCATTTCAGCAAAGGAACATCATACCAACAGTAAAATATGATGGTGGCAGTGTGGTGGTAAATCCGGAATATTTAACATCATCTTCAACATTTACTTTTCAAACTTTGTTCTGCAATTATTAACATGACTCTCACAGCTTTTCATTACAGCTTTTGTTGAGAATCAGTTCAGGTTATGAATAACTCAGTATAAACTCTAAAGGCCAAGTTGTGTTCCGGCTAGGTCTTTGGCAAAAACACATGGAAACTCCATAGAGAATCATTGCTGTCTTCATAGAAACTCAGAAAAGTGAACTAAATTGGAATGGCAAAGAACATACAGATGCTTTTAGTGGAAGATGAGCAAACTCCCCAAACTCAACAGACTAATGACAAGCTAGCAGGACTTATATCAATTTCTTCCTATTTCTATTTACTATCTGGCTCTCTTGCTAATCTTTCTGATCCGGCGACACCTTATCCATCACGGACGGACGAACACACGGATCACCTAAATGTCTCCTGAGCCGGCAGACGGAGCCACTGTTTTTAGCGGGATACGTTACAGCAGAGACCAGCTGTTAGCACTTAACCGGACCAAGATGCTAGTGCAAGACTTGGACATACAGGGTGAAGTAAGACAAACGACATGGATGCCATGCTGGAGCAAGACGGTGGGTGAGAAATATGAGGTACAGACCCGTCCTTCCATCCGTTATTATGGGGAATGTACGATCGCTACTCAATAAGACAGATGAGCTAGCAGCTATGGCTCATTATCAAAGCGTCTTCAGAAAGATTAGCATGATGATGATTACTGAGACGTGGCTAACAGAACTAGCAACAGATGCTAACATCGAACTGGAGGGTTTCCACGCAATACGGGCAGACCGGACACCAGACAGTGGGAAGGCAAGGGGCTGAGGAGTGATAATGTATATCAATAACAGCTGGTGCAGACCAGGACATATCACGGTTAAACAACAACACTGCAGCAAAGAAACTGAGTTGCTAGCTGTTAGCATGCGGCCTACCTATCTCCCGAGGGAATACTCACACGTCATCTGCATTGTTATTTATGCAAATCCGACAGCGAACGCGGGGACATGACGCCATTCACTCAGTAACTGGCAGGATGCTGACAGAACACCCAGATGCTCTTCTCCTCATCTCCGGGGATTTCAACCATATTTCACTGTCCCCCATTCTGCCCACGTTCACCCAGTATGTCACATGCCACACTAGAGACAGTAAAACACTGGACTTATTCTATGCAAACACTAAGAAGGCATACACCTCATCACCACTCCCCCCACTTGGGAGATCGGATCACAACTTGGTTCATCTCCTGCCGGTGTACAAACCCCTAGTACACAGACAACCTCCGGTCATGCGCAGGGTGAAGATATGGTCTGAGGAGGCAATGGACACTCTAAAGGGCTGTTTTGAAACCACCGCCTGGGAGCAGCTCTGCGATCCACATGGTGAGGACATCAATGGCCTCACTCACACCATCACAGACTACATCAGCTTCTGTGTGGACAACATCGTTCCCACCAAGACCATACGGTGTTGCTCAAACAACAAACCCTGGATCAACCCTGAGATAAAAACACTTCTGAGAGAGCAGAAGTGAATCTCCAGGTTGGGGAACAGGGAATTGCTGAAGTCCGTACAGAGGGAGCTGAGGAGAAAGATCAGAGAAGGCAAGGACAGCTTCAGGAAGAAGATGGAGGACAAGCTGCAACAGAGCGACATCAGCGGGGTCTGGAGAAACCTTAAAACCATCTCTGGGCTCCAGAATACCTCCCCCCAGGACACGGGGGGCAAGGAGTGGGCGAACAATCTGAATCTGTTTTTCAATAGGTTTGACCAACCGCCCTCCCCCCTGACTGCACAACAACCACTGCTGCCTCTAAAGACATCAAGTCCTGCTGCCCACTCCCCACTCCACCAACACCCCCCCACTCCCAACACACAGCCCCCCAACCTGACCCTCACTAAGACCCAGGTGAGGACGGAGCTGAGGAAGATCAAGGCGAGGAAGGCGTCGGGACCGGACGGCATCAGCGCAAAGCTCCTCAAGTCCTATGCAGACCAGCTGTGTGGGATTGTGGAGTACATCTTCAATCTGAGCCTGAAGCTGGGGAGGGTACCACAGTTGTGGAAAACATCTTGTGTGGTACCTGTACCAAAGACTTCCCACCCCAAAGATCTGAACAGTTACAGACCAGTGGCCTTGACGTCCCACATGATGAAGACCCTGGAGAGACTGCTCCTTGCTCACCTCCGCCCCCTGGTGGGACCAGCAATGGATCCACTCCAGTTCGCCTACTAGCATGGCATTGGGGTGGAGGATGCAGTGATCTTCCTCCTTCACCATTTTCTGTCCCACCTGGAGAAGCCCGGGAATGCAGTGAGGATCATGTTCTTTGACTTCTCCAGTGCTTTCAACACCATCCAACCGATGATCCTGATGGACAAGCTGCTTTGCGCAGGGGTGGACCAGCACCTGTCATCATGGATCCTGGACTACCTCACAGACTGGCCTCAGTTTGTGAGAACCCGGGACTGTTTGTCCAACACGATCATCGGTAGCACGGGGGCCCCCCAGGGAACGGTTTTGGCTCCCTTCCTGTTCACCCTTTATACTGCGGACTTCTCAAACAACACAACACACTGCCATCTACAGAAGTTCTCTGATGACTCTGCGATCGTTGGCCTCATCTCCAATGGAGATGAAGCTGAGTACAGAGGACTTATCCAGGACTTCGTGGAATGGTGCCATCGGAACTGCCTCCAGATCAACGCGAGGAAAACTAAGGAGCTGGTGGTGGACTCCCGCAGGCAAGGACAACCCCTCACAGCACCAGTAAATATACAGGGAACAGACATCGAGATGGTGACATCCTATAAGTACCTGGGTGTTCATCTGAACAATAAACTAGACTGGTCACACAATACTGACGCACTTTACAAGAAGGACAGCGCAGGCTGTTCGTACTGAGGAGACTCAGGTCTTTTGGTGTACAAGGGGCGCTGCTGAAGTCATTCTATGACACGGTGGTGGCATCAGCCATCACTTTTGGAGTGGTCTGCTGGGGCAGTGGCATTACAGCAGCCGATAGGAAGAGACTGAAAAAACTAATCAAGAAAGCTAGCTCTGTCCTGGGGCAGCGCCTTGACCCAGTGGAGGAGATAGGAGAGAGAAGGATGGTGGCTAAACTGTCATCTCTGCTGGAGTCCGAGTTCCACCCTATGCAGGACATACCGAATGCACTGAGGAGCTCATTTAGCAGCAGACTACATCATCCTCGGTGCACAACCGAGAGGTTTCGCAGGTCCTTCCTACCTACGGCTGTCAGACTGTACAACCTAAGCAGGGCTGCTCGCAGAGATAGCAAAAAGACGTGACAACCTAATAGTTTTGAATGCAAAAGACGCAATAGACTTACACAATGGTCCCCTCCGGTATACAACTATGAAAATACAGGTCGCTATGGAGGGTGAGAATATGTATGGGTACATAATCATACCATGTAGGATAACTAAGTAGACGGTTGTGCTGTTTCATTCCATCTAGCTACAATGCTCCGCACTGTTTATATATTTATATATTTATTCCATCTGGCAACAATGCTCCACACTGTGTGTGTTTATATATTTACATATTTATTCCATCTAGCTACAATGCTCCGCACTGTGTGTTTATATGTATATTTATATATTTACTCTATCTAGCAACAATGCTCCACACTGTGTTTATATATTTACATATTTATTCCATCTAGCTACAATGCTCCGCACTGTGTGTTTATATATCTACATATTTATTCCATCTAGCTACAATGCTCTGCACTGTGTGTTTATATATCTACATATTATTCCATCTAGCTACAATGCTCCGCACTGTGTGTGTTTATATATTTACATATTTATTTCATCTAGCTACAATGCTCCGTACTGTGTGTTTATATATCTACATATTTATTCCATCTAGCTACAATACTCCGCACTGTATACTCATATATTTATTCCATCTAGCTACAATGCTCCGCACTGTGTCTCTCTCTCGCTCTCGCTCTCTCTCTCTCTCTCTCTCTATATATATATATATATATATATATATATATTTATATGTACATATGTATACTTGCTGCTCTTGTTTTTTCTCTTGCCTTCTGATTGTTGCTCTGAGTGTTGCTATCCCTGTGCTGTTGCAATCCTGGAATTTCCCCATTGTGGGACTAATAAAGGCTTATCTTATCTTATCTTATCTTGCAACAGGATAATGACCCAAAACACACAGCTAAAAACACCCAAGAATGGCTAAGAGCGAAACATTGGACTATTCTAAAGTGGCCTTCTATGAGCCCTGATCTAAATCCTATTGAACATCTGTGGAAGATGCCGAAACATGCCGTCTGGAGAAGGCACCCTTCAAACCTGAGACAACTGGAGCAGTTTGCTCATGATGAGTGGGCCAAAATACCTGCTGAGAGGTGCAGAAGTCTCATTGAGTTACAGAAATACTTTGATTGCAGTGATTGCCTCAAAAGGTTGTGCAACAAAATATTAAGTTAAGGGTACCATCATTTTTTGTCCAGGCCTGTTTCATGAGTTTGTTTTTTAAAATAATTCTGTTGAACCACAATTCAAAAGCATTGTCTGATTTTCATTGGTTAATTTTCATAGAATTTTTATTTATTACCACTTTTGTCAGATTCATGTTATTTCTGTGACCATTGTGGGTTTTTCTTTCATTAACAGAGGGGTACCAACAATTTTGTCCACGGCTGTAAATGGAGATGAAATTATCGGAGAACTGGGAGTGCTGTGGCTAACGGCTAATGGCTAACAGCTCTAACAGACTCTCCCTTTCTCAGAAAAATAATAGAAAAAGCTGTTTTTCAACAATTGTACAACTTCCTGACATTAAATAACTGTTTTGATGTCTTCCAGTCAGATTTTCAGCCACACCACAGCACTGAGACAGCTCTAGTTAAGGTCCTTAATGACATCCACTCCAATACAAATAATGGCAACATTTCAGTCTTGGTTCTATTGGACCTCAGTGCTGCATTCGACACGGCCAACCATAATATCTTACTAGACCAGCTAAAAAACTGGGTTGGACTTTCTGGTACAGCACTTAGCTGGTTTGAGTCCTATTTAAAAAAGACAGGTGTGGCGGGTTGATTCAACCCCCCCACAACACACAGGACAGTCAGCTCTCTTCTCTTGGTTTTTCCCGCTGCACTACTGAGATGTAATGTGCCATTCATGTATTGTGATGTAATGTGCCATTCATGTATAGTGTTCATGCGTCCTGTCCTTACTGTGACCTAGAGGCTGAGATCAAAATAGGGCCTTTTCCACTAGCACGCTTTAGCGCGACACGGGACGGCTCAGCACGCTTTGTACGCTTTTCCACAAGCTCCAATACGGTTTAACAGCCGTGATTCTCAGCCCCGCTGAAGGGCAGGGTACAGCAGTGCTGAGCTGTGCCGTGTTGTGACGTTAACAGACTGGTCGCCGCTGATTGGTCAGGTCGTAACCGGCGCTGATTGGTCAGGTTGTAACCGCCCCTCTCCTCCTCCTCTTCTACCAAATCTTCACGACCTTCTCAATAAAGTTTTTGAAAAAAAAAAAAAAAAAAAGAATCTTCACGACCTACTCAGCACGCAACCACTGTTGGCGGTTCCTTTTCAGTGTATTGCTGTGCTATTTTTAATTTATTCTCTATCAAAAATGGCTTTGCGTAATAAGGGTGTTCCATGGAGCAGTAAGGAGCTGCAGTGTCTGCTGACTGCTTTGTCAGACGAACGTATTCAGCGCGAGTTAGACGGAGCCGCCCGGAATGAAAAAATATACCGGGAGGTCTCGACATCGGAGTCCTTTAACGGTGAGTTTTAATTTTTTTTTTATTGTGCGTTTTTTCGCAAATATATTCGGTAAGACGCTCAGTTTATTTATGCAATAAAAAAGCTGTTCATTTGTGGATGGATCGCTGCTTTATTGCAGCACAATGCGGACTAAAGCTTTTATTGTAATTATTCATGTGAACAATACGCTGAAATAAGCTTATGTATTCTTGTTAAAAACTATTGTCTTTTCTGTATATATTTCGTGCTGTATTTTATTGTGTACATTTTCCTTGTAGAATCATCCCACGCGTCCGCCGCGACAGCCCGTCCGGATTATTCAACCGAGCCTTCCTGACCCACAGCTGGCAGAGACGGATTAATTCTACTGAGCCTCAGCACTCAGTGGTCGGCGTGTATAAAATGTCGATTAACCTTCATGTTGTGTTGCAAAGTTTTTTTTTATTTTAATATTTTGTATATCATAAAATGGAATTGTTTTGGAAAGTGTGGTTTGTCTGTTATAACACTGAATTATAAAACAGTATAATTACATAGAAATTCCATTGCCTAGTCTGATCAAAATGATACTGAGGGTCAACCATTGTAAAGGTAATGTAATTTTTAACTAGACCAAAAAAGAAATCTTTTTGTACGCTTTCTGTTCTTTTTATTGAAATATCATAAAAAATTAGCACCAAGTCAAAGGTACAAGTATATGTAAATTGAATGTTCTATCGGCATTCCAAATTCAGAGATTTACAATACTTTAGAAGGAGTGTAGCATCATCTAAACGGAAAATAATAATACTGTTGTTCCAAACGTTGACCTGAAGGTGAAAAACATGAATTTTTTTAATTCAGTACATCCAAAATGCCCTAGGATGTGGTGTAGTCCAGTGTGCCACCGTCTCATTATTTAAGACGAATAAAAACAAGTTTCAGCTCATTATTTCTAGGTCATTTGGCAGTTAATTCAAAACAAAAGTGACTTGTGTTGTTGCAGCTTAATTATGAGATAAAATTAATTGTGAGATAAAACCACAGAGCGTGCAAGGCAATAATCCTTGGATCCTCCATTTTTTGTCTGGTGTAAATAAGGACTCAGTCCGGTGCATAACATCACGGGAGTGTGGCCCCGCCTCGCTGAGAATCTGCTGCTGCCCCGCAACACTGTGCTAATGGAGACAGAAGCGTTCCGAGCTGTACTGAAGTGAATCGAGCCGTACCGAGGTGTGCTGGGCTAGTGGAAAACAGGCTTACGTAGATGTGCCTTGTAACCTCTTTGTCCTACACCTGGAGCAGAGGACAGCAAATCTGCCTATTGTTATGTAGGTCTTTCAAATGCAAATATCTCATGCCTGTTCTGCAGTCCCTTTGATCAGACCAACTGCTGTGAATCTGCTTTGATGTATTGTTTGAGTTGGGTATAAATACTGCACAGGTTCTGTAACTCGCTTTCTCAATCTCACTTCTGCAACTGCTGCTGCTGGACACAGACATTGTGTCCTCCTTCTCCGAGAGCCGCTGAGCTCGCTCCCGGCGCGCATGCACGGCGCCGGGAGCGGAGCTTGTGACGGCGGTATGATTAATAAAGCTCTACTTAAAACCACAGCATTGCGGCTTATATTTTTTATCATCCGCTGCACTGGTGACCCGACGTCGAAAGAAACACGCTGCCAGCGAACGCAGCACCCGGCGGTGATGCTCTGACGACAAGCGAACGCAGCAGCTGCCTTCTGCTTCAGTGAACTCTCAGGACATCACCCACGACCGGGAAAGCCGCAGCAAACTTCATGATGAGATCTGCACGTCTGAGATCTGCTCATCCACGCTGGACCGGCCGCGCTCGCAGCTCCTCCACACGAGAGCGCAGGCACCTCGTCCCTTCTCCACGACGGCAACCTCCAGGGCCGGCAGAGAACGCAACACGTGGACCTGAACGCACCACGGCCGAGCGGTGCCCAAGATCGTCTATTCCCTCCCACCGCTCCAATGCATCTGCACGAGCCTGAGGGACAAAAGATCGTCTATTTCCTCCCACCGCTCCAACGCACCATGGCCAAGCTGCAGCCACAGCTCAAACCTGGATTTTATCGGCGCCGATCTCCACCAAGATTCTGCACCCTGACTCGCCTCTCCAGCTGGCCCACCCACGCACGAGCCCCGGCGCAAGCACCGGGGAGTTACGAGGACGGCGCATCACGCACGGGACAAATAACGGCTCCAGAGACCGCCATCGTCCTCCGCCGCTGCTCACAGAACCTTCAGGGCTGCTCGTTCACCTGAAGCAAGCACGCAGCTCGCCACTGGATTTTTTAATGGTCTCAGCCATGGCACATAAGGGATTTCAGCCGTCAGCTGTTCCCGGGGGGCTTTAGGGTTGCTTCTGCACCTAAAGCCAACAAGCTGAGTCCCTCTGCTTCTTTTTTTCTTACAGCTGCTACGCAGCCTTGCCGCTCCTGTTTTCTTCATGGCCACGAGAGGAGCCAGAGACTAATTTTTCTTCTTGTGGACCTCTGCACGTTCAACGGGACAGCCCTTCGACATCGCGGACCCACAGGCAATTTTTGCGCGGCTCGGACGAGTTCACCGTCCCCCTGCCGGCATTTACTACCCCCCTCCTCCCTCCCCCTGCAGCGAGCTTCTCCCACAGCTCGCTCCCATAGAGGGATTATCGAGGTCTCGGCCCCCTGCCGTGCCCTCTGGGGGGGAGCGTGTGGCGGGTTGATTCAACCCCCCCACAACACACAGGACAGTCAGCTCTCTACTCTTGGTTTTTCTCGCTGCACTACTGAGATGTAATGTGCCATTTATGTATTGTGATGCAATGTGCCATGCATGTATTGTGATGCAATGTGCCATTCATGTATAGTGTTCATGCGTCCTGTCCTTACTGTGACCTAGAGGCTGAGATCAATATGTAGATGTGCCTTGTAACCTCTTTGTCCTACACCTGGAGCAGAGGACAGCAAATCTGCCTATTGTTATGTAGGTCTTTCAAATGCAAATATCTCATGCCTGTTCTGCAGTCCCTTTGATCAGACCAACTGCTGTGAATCTGCTTTGATGTATTGTTTGAGCTGGGTATAAATACTGCACAGGTTCTGTAACTCGCTCTCTCAATCTCACTTCTGCAACTGCTGCTGCTGGACACAGACATTGTGTCCTCCTTCTCCGAGAGCCACTGAGCTCGCTCCCGGCGCGCATGCACGGCGCCGGGAGTGGAGCATGCACGCGCACATGCACGGCGCCGGGAGCGGAGCTTGTGACAGCGGTATGATTAATAAAACTCTGCTTAAAACCTTCAACATCGCTGCTTATTATTTTTTCATGCCGCTGCACAGGGACTATTTTGTGTCAATGGGTAACTACAAATTCAAACAAACAAAAATAACCTGTGGAGTTCTCCAAGGTTCCATTTTGGGACCTCTGCTTTTCAACATCTATATGCTCCCACTAGCTCAAATCATACAAAAAAAACCAACAACAAAATATATTACCATAATTACGCAGATGATACACAAATCTACATAACTGTCTCACCAGGAGACTATGGTCCAATTAAAATGCTGCTCAAATGCATTGGTCAAATTAAAGAGTGGATGTGCTAGAACTTTCTTCAGTTAAACGAAGACAAAACCAAAATAATAGTTTTTGGAGCTAAAGAAGAAAGACTCAAAGTTAGTACTCAGCTTCAATCAATGATGCTAAAAACCAAAAGCCAAGCCAGGAATCTGGGTGTGGTTCTGGACTCAAGACCTGAATTTTAACAGCCACATGAAGACAGTAGTGAAGTCAGCCTATTATAACTTGAAGAACATAGCAAGGGTTAGAGGTCTGATGTCAGTAGCACCTAGAAAAACCTGTCCATGCATTTATCTTCAGTAAACTGGACTGCTGTAGCGCTGTCCTCATAGGTGTCCCTAAAAAGTCCATCAGACAACTGCAGTTGGTTCAGAACACTACAGCTCGAGTCCTCACTAAGACCAAGAAAGTAGATCATATAACTCCAGTTCTCAAATCTTTACCCTAGCTCCCTGTCTGTCAAAGAGCAGATTTCAAAATACTGCTGTTGGTTTATAAAGCTCTGAATGGTTTTGGGCCAAAATACATTTCAGATGTGCTCGTCCATTATGAGCCCCCCAGAGCCCTCAGATCATCAGGGCCAGGCCTACGATCTGTGCCCAAAGCTACAACCAAACATGGTGAGGCAGTGTTTAGTGCTCCTCACATATGGAACAAAGTCCCAGAAATCATCAGGGCTGCTGAAACTCTCAGCTGCTTTAAATCCAGGTTAAAAACTCTCCTATTTGCCGTGGCCTTTCAGTAGAACAATTGTTAATCTCCTACTATGCACTGCAAATTTTTATTTCTGTCATATTCTATTTTAGCCTGCTTTTGTTTCTCTTTAATTTACTTTTGAGTTTGCTTTTAAATTCTTATGTAGTCCTTTTGCAACTTGCTCTAATGCTTGAATGTTTTTATGTAAAGCACTTTGAATTGTCTTGTACATGAAGTGTGCTATACAAATAAACTTGCCTTGCCTCTGGTTTTACCCATGTACAGACAGAACACCAGAGAATGGTAAGAAGAAAGGAGGGATTGTGTGTTTTGAAGGACAGATCAATGTAAGTGTGTGCATGTTATCAAGAATTTCTCCCAGCTCAGTAATATCACATTTAATGTTAGCTAACTGATGATAATCACCAAGCTTGTTAATAATGGAGACCCAGTCCGTTAAATAGTCCACCCCCTTACCTGAATCTGATTGAGATGATGTGGCATGACCTTAAAAAAACGGTTCATGCTCGAAAACCCTCCAATGTGGCTGAATTACAACAATTCTGCAAAGATGAATGGGTGAAAATTCCTCCACAGCGCTGAAAAACTCATTGCCAGTTATCGCAAACGTTTGATTGCAGTTGTTACTGCTAAGGGTGGCCCAACCAGTTATTAGGTTTAGGAGGTGATCACTTTTTCACACAGGGCCATGTAGGTTTGGATTTTTTTTTTAATAATAAACACCTTCATTTAAAAACTGCATTTTTTTTATTTACTTGTGTCATCTTTGTCTAATATTTCAATTTGTTTGATGATCTGAAACATACAAAAAATATGAGAAATCAGGAAGGGGGCAAACACTTTTTCACACCACTGTACATCATTAGCATTAACAGAACTCAGAGAAGAAATCACTAATTCCATAGATAAAAAGACATTTACAGTTGGAGTATTTCTGGATCGAAAAAACTTCTTGATCAAAAAGAAAATTTGATACAATACAAGCACACATTTACCGTGTGTACGTATGAAAGGCATTTCAGTGTCTTTTTTCCTTTGTTCATCAGTTTACAATGCACTTTTGTTATTTACATGTTCAAAATAAAGTATTCAATCAATTAAAGAGCTACTAAAATAGACAAATGGAAGAAATGCCATCTACTCCATTTAATTTTTATGGTGGGGAGGACACTCCGGACCCTGACAACAATGCCCCCCTCATCAAAAATGCTCATGATGTCCATGCATAAAGCACATTAAAGATTAGAGGTCTCAGGGTCCAAAGCAGAGTCAATAATAGACTTTTTTTAAAATAAAATTTATGTTTACATTAAATCCTCGGAAATGTAAAGAACAATTCATTCACACAAAACAGATTTAATAATGAAAATAAAGATCTACAGACATTACAGGACTACAGCACCTCAACTGTGAGTTCTCATGACAAACCAGAACACTGAATGAAGCGTTCCACATATTTTACAAGACTACAGCATCTCCCTTGTGTGAATTCTCATGTGACTGTTCAAATTACCACGTTGATGAAAACTCTGCCCACAAGTTTCACAAGAAAATGGCTTCTCACCTGTGTGAATTCTCATGTGAGTTTTCAAATTACCACGTTGATTAAATCTTTGCCCACAAGTTTCACAAGAAAATGGCTTCTCACCCGTGTGAATTCTCCCATGTCGTGATAAATCACTCTTCTTCCTGAATCTTTTCCCACACACGTTGCAAACATGTGACTTAATTCTGTGATGTTTCTTCTTCTGGGACTCATTTTTACAGTCTTGGTCATTATCAGAACATTTTACAGACTTTTCACCTGTATCAGTATCACACTGATTCTCTGACATGGAGGAGTTGTCTACATTGCTACGGTCACTTCTGTTTATGCGAAATCTCTTCTTTGGTTTTGGCTGTTCATGTTTACTTGATCCTGGGCTTACATTCTCACCTGCTCCCTGGTCTTGGCTCTCTGTGTCAGGAAAGCTGTGAGAGAGGAGCTGCTCACTGTTTAGTTCTGCTTCACTCTGCTGCTTTTCCTCAGAAACAAGCATCCCCATGAAGGGATCGGCCTCCAGCTTCACTACCAGCTGTTCTCCCTCCTGACTGATGCACAGTTCCTCCTGTTCCTCTTTAACCTGTGGAGCTTCTGGTTCCTCCTGGTCCAGAACAGAGTTCCTCTCCAGGTTCCAGAGGTGCTGCTCAGTCAGAACTTCCTCATCTTTACATTCAGGTTGCTGTGGGAAATCTGGAGGAACAAAGACAAAGAACGGGGGGAAAAAAGTTTCACTTTATAAATTAAACAGAAACAAATGTATCAAATCTAGGATTTAAACACAAAAAAAATTGCAAGAAAATTAACAAATTTGCACATTTAAGACACAACCATGATTGAAAACAGATCCAGAGTTTTCTAAAGCCTCATTCAGACCATTATAGTCCCACATACCTATTTTGTGGATTTTTATCTGGGAGCACCAGTGCATATTCAGTAGTCTGCGCTGACGATCGATCTCTTCCTCGTACTGGTTGGTAATTAGTTCGAACTCTGTTATTATTTCTTCAGCAGCAGCAGCCAGTCGCTCTCTGACCAACTCTCTCAGATGCCGACTTGAAAACATCTTTACGATTTGTTTACTTGCTCCAGATGTTGTGATGTGGCTGCTGACGGTCAGAGCTAGCAGGATGAGGCTCGTTCAGTTAGCCTTGAAGGCCCAATAAAAGTCCTCAGACTCAGAATGTGGACTTCTACATTGGCTCTTTATTCTCCAGCGCTCAGCACAGACCATCAATGGCAGATCTCCACAGAGCTACATCAGCTATTCATCCATGAGGAGCAGAACAGGAACTGAACCACCAACACCAACCAGCTAAACGTTCTCATTGCCTGTTCCTGCAACAATCAGAGAAGAGAAACATTCTTCATTATGATCCACCTGGCAGGTATAAGAGACACTTTCATTTATGCTTCCTTTTTTTTGCTTCCTTTTTTCTTTAACTGCTACAGTTTCTATAACACAAGGTTACAAAAATAATTTTTTTGTAAGTTGTCTGTGTTTTTTCAACTGATTTAAGACAATTTTGCACCGCTGAATCTGAAAATGACATCTGTTTCTCACAATCAGGTGCTAAGTAAAAACCTGCATTTACTTAGTACTTACTTAGTACTGTGCATGTACTTACCTTTATATAAAGGCAAGTTTTCCCATTGTGGGACTAATAAAGGTTTATCTTGTCTTATCTTATCTTAAGTACATGTAAATTGAATGCTACATCATCATTGTTCAAAATTCAGAGAATTTCAAGACAAAAAAAAAAAGAATTTTGCATCATATAAGGCGGAAATACCCGTACATGTAAAAAAAACGTACAAAACAACATGTAGCCATACTGGAATTCAAAACGTTGACCTGATTGAGCAAAACCAATGTGATCTTTGGATTCAGCACATCAAAATGGTCCCAAATCAGCTAAAAAAAAACTTAGACAATAAATTTGGTGTTGACCAGTGTAATAGCACACCTTAAAAATTAGAATACTGTGAATATAATTCAGTTTTAAAAAGTTAAAATTTTAAAAAAATTTCTATATTCATGAGTGGAAAATAAACCCCATGTTCAAAATGATGAGGTTCTTGAAGTCAGCGTCTCTTTATTGAAGCGGTCCACAGAATCTCACAACAGAAAGTCAGAGAGGAGCTCCCTGAACAGAGAGGCACACCAGCATTTAACCCTCATAATGTCTCCTCATTGTCTAACATCTTTTGTCCTCTAGGGCTGCAACTAAAGATTATTTTGGTCGTTGACTAACCTAACAACTATTTTTTCGATTAATCGACTAATCAGGATTATTTCCCTCATGTCCGCCAGCTCAGCTTCCTGCTGGCACAGGTGCTGTTCAGGGCTCTAGGTCATGTTTTACCTCACCTGTTTCAGCCTGCGCACCTGTGAACATCACTTTATTGTCAGTTTCTGCTTTAAAATAATGTAGCCTATTAAAAAAAGTTCCAATAGCTAAATAAAATAATGACCCATCCAACATGAGTTGGAAGCTTGAACTTGACAGCTTAATCAGAAATGTTAGTTGCAACACAATTAAATAACAGATGTTAAAGTGTAAAAACCCAAATAGCAGCTCTGCTGCTCCATAAAGGCTGTTGTAACTGCATGTTAAAAACAAACTAGAGTAATATTCAACGTCATTAAAGTAAAAAAATAAAATAACAAGCTAGTCCATTCTGTTTGAAACCTTGCTGGGTTTAAAAGTTTCATTAGGCTTCAGATGAAAATTAAAAGAACTTCTTCCAGTCCAAAATAAATAAAAAAAACCCAAACACTTTAAAGTGACACTCCAGCAAAAAATCAGGGTTTTTTTTGTTGTTAACATGTCTGTAACATGTTTCTTGTGATTTACAAGACATAAAGCCAGTAAGCCAGATAACTGTAATCAATTTAAATTACCAAATTAGAGGCTTGTCTTAAGGAAATCAAAGCTTAAATGACTTGTAATTGCTTGCTATTAAATTCAGGTAAGACTGAAGTCATTCTAGTTGGTCCAAAAGAAACCTTAGAAATACCTTTCCAAATCAAACTCTTAGTTTGAATGCTGTTTCTCTTTTTCTTAATAGTTCTGTGTGGAACCTTGGAGCTATTTTTGATCAAGATCTGTTCTTTAATTCACATATTAAATTTGTTTCCAAGACTACTTCTATCATTTGCCTAATATTGCCAAGATTAGGAGCATCTTGTCTCAGAGTGATGCTGAGAAACTGATCCACACTTTTGTTAGCTCTAGATTAGACTATTGTAACTCTTTATTGTCAGGTTATCCTAAAACATCTTTAAAAAGTCTTCAGCTGATCGAAAATGCTGCAGCAAGAGTTTTAACAGGTCATATCTCTCCGGTTCTGGCCTCCCTTCATTGGCTTCCCATAGAGTTTGGAATTAAGTTTGAAATCCTTCTTCTTACTTAGAAAGCTCTAAATAATCAGGCCCCTTTTTATTTAAAAGATCTGATACTACCCTATTATACTAACAGAGCACTGCGCTCCCAAAATACAGGATTACTTGTAATACCTAGAATCTCCAAAAGTACAATGGGAAGCAGAGCCTTCCCCTTTGTACTTTTGGGAAGTACAATGGGAAGGCTCCCATTCTATTATAATTATAATGGGAAGGCTCCCATTCTATTATATTAACAGAGCACTGTGCTCCCAAAATACAGGATTACTTGTAATACCTAGAATCTCCAAAAGTACAATGGGAAGCAGAGCCTTCAGTTATCAAGCTCCTCTCCTGAGGAACCAGCTGCCAATCTGGATTCGGGAGTCAGACTCGATCTCTGTTTTTAAGAATAGGGTTAAAACCTTCCTTTTTGATATAGCCTACAATTAGGGAGGGATCATATGTCTCTGAACCCTCCCTTAGTTATGCTGCTAATAGGTTTAAAGCTCTTTTCCATTAGCCCCGCTTAGCCTCGATTTGAGAACACGACTCGTTTCACCACGACTCGATTCACCCTCGATTGCTTTTCGACATTACTGCTGACACGCCTGGGATGGGTGGGATTTCTTGAACAGCAAGGCGGTGCCACACTCTTGTGACGTGAAGCGCGCGACCCAAGCAAACATAACATGGCTGCTCTACAAGGCGACTCCTCGGTCTGTGGCTTTTTTCGCCGTAAATACCAAAAAGGACCGCCAGATAAGGGTACAGGCAGCGAGACGAAACACTCTGGAATAGTTTTGCAGCTTCTGGGAGAGCCGAAGACATGAGGATACAAACTAGGTCATATATGACGGTAAGCTAATGGTTGCTAATGCTAGTTTGCTGTAAGTACGTCGTGCTACACTGTAATGTCTGCAAGTTAGGTACTAAAATATGTATGCTGTGTGTGTGTGTTTCAGATGGCTCTGTTGTTGGGAAATTACCTCTTCAAACGGTCGGTCTGGCGTTCCTCACAGCCTCTCACTGTCATCAGCCTGTCACTAATGTCAGCACAGCTTCACCAACGATCAGTGGTTATAGAGCTTAAGAATGTCTGTAGAAACGTTTATTTCCTGTACAAGAAATTGCTCTGCTCTGCGTGAAAATCATGGAGAGACTGTTCAGACATCATAGACGTACCTGCTTCTGTAGCAGTCTGAGGTGTGGTCATAGAAAAAAATGATCAGCTGACACAACTTGATCGCCAGTTTAATAACTATATTAGCCACAAAATATGTATTCAAAAAGTAAACAGTACTGAGTTACATATAATAAGATATATTTTATAGTTATGATGTATTTTAGGCCAAAAAAAACTTGAGCTAGGATTAAAGGCAATTAAAATAATGCAGTCACAAGGTTACATGGAAAATAATTGATTTACTAGATACATGTACTGTAGAAATATATATTCTCTGCATCAACAACGTACTATACATACATTCATGTAGTATTGCACTGGGAATTGCACTGACAATAAACCTGTGGAGTTTTTGCAGATGTCTCTTTTTTATATATGTGAAGGTTACCACCATGTGACACAAATTAAATACTGAAAGACTGGAAAAGCTGTCTAAGAACAGTCCAGCAGTTTGAGAAATCACTTTTGGTTTGGTGTAAGTCTGTCAACAAAATTATGAACCATAAAGCAGTTTGTGTTAAATGTTAAATCCCATTAAACCTAATCCGGGGGCTTACAATCAGGTGTCATGGGGGGCCAAGACCCTGCAGGTTCTCTCTTCTACCCAGTCTCTTCAGCAGGTGTTGTCACTGATCAGTCAGTGGAAGAAGTTCAGTGGAATCTGCTGTTGAAGACACTGGTTGGAGGTAAAGCCTGCAGGGTCTTGGCACTCCATGGCACACGATTAGACACCCCTGCCCAAACCCATTATGATGAAGAGCAGATGCTAATATGACCCAGAATTCCTCCATATACATCCAACAATACAGTCTTCAGTTAATAAAATAATTGTTTTGGTTACTTTTTTCTTAAAAATGAGCCATTATTTTCAAGGTCACAGATAAATCCTTTGTACAGTTGACTCTTTTCCCACCGGTGTCTTAACAGACAAAATGGAAAATCATGATGCAAACACTTAAGTCACTAAATTCTTTATTACAATCAGCAGCAAATTCCAGATTATTCAGAATGTGCAAAATTCAAACTGTAAAAAAGAATAAAACTGGAATGGGTCACACACGGCTGCCACGCTCCCTCACTGAGAAGCAACTGGATCGGTCCCTGGTACTGGTCCTGGTCCAGCAGATCTTCAGCCTGCATATCTGTAAATATTGAAGCAAGGTCCAGTAGGGGTGGACAGTTTCCCTCTTGCCTAGACAAAAGACAAATGGGTGGTGGTTAGTTAAAGCAAGTTTAAAACATATTTGGGAAATACACTTGTTGCTAAAAGCCAATGGTGGAATGTGAATTAATGAATGAATCTTTATTTCGGATTGATTAAAGGTAAAGATTAAAAGAAAATAGAATAATATAACAAAGGGGGAAAATCTAACAAGGTCAAATTAAACAATAACTCCTCTGATTATACAGTTCAACATAGGTTATCTGAAATGGGTGATGGCTGAAGCTGCAGCTTATATTGCCCACCATATTCCATCCAAGAATTCAAAAGAAAAACAAAACAGGAGGGATTACAATTTGAATGTGACAATAAAGTACTTCGTTGTTGTATTTAACCACAATTTTCATGTAGCTGCACTTCACTAGATTTTACAAGGGCTGGGTTACATTTAAAATCATCTGCTTTTACTGTGGCTTCAGCAATCAGAATGAATTAATACATTCACTTGAATGGAATCTAAGACTTTAACTGATGTTGTGAATCACCGAGTATGGAGTCACTCAGTCAAAATATGAAGTTTTTATCAATAAAAGTTTGTCTTGACTGTAAAAGTGTCTTTTCTTGCCCTGGCTTCATGTGTGGGCAGTGTTTTGTACTAGCATTGCTAAAATATAAAAGGAAGCACTACAATGGGTCTCAAATATTTGTAATGTGTCCTGTTACTGCATGAGTTTATTGATGACAGACTATAAACTACACATATAAAGTAAATTATATTGACGACTGAACATCTCACATTCGCCAAAACATACAGTTATGAACATAACTCACAAAGGATCACACAAGTGATCTGACAAAAAAATAAATACATTAACAAGCGGTTTATTTTACAGTTGATGTGCCATATTCACACAATCAAATAAATCTCAGTTCAGTCCCTTTTATATTAAGTGGAAATTGTGCTTTTGACACTTTACCTATAAAAGCAAAGGATTTCAGTACTTTCCACAGTGGCAAGGTAGGTTGTGGGGTGGCTGATTTCGTCTTGCCTAGACAAACGACAGAAATGGATGGTGGTTAGTTTCAAGCAAGTTCAATACACACACAGGCACATCTCAAAAATTAGAATACCATGAAAAAATTCAATATTTTTGACACTCATTTCAGAAAGTGAAACCCATATATAGATTCATTACAGCAACAGTGATATATTGAAAGTGTTTATTTTAATATTGATGATTACGGCTACAGCCCATATTAACCAACACCTCAACGGCCAACATTTATATTTAAAAAATATTTTTTAAAGTTAATTTTATGTAATATTCCAAGTTTTTGCAAAATAGAATTTGGGGTTTTCAGGGGCTGTAAGCGGTAATCAGCAAAACTGAAATAAACAAACGCTTCAAATATATCACTGGCTGTGTAATGAATCGATATAATATACGGATTTCTCTTTCTGAAATGAGTCAGTGGTGGGATGTGACAAAAATGCTTCGTTTCCCTGACAAGCACTGCAGGATCCACAGAATAGGTGTGTGGGTCTATTCTGACGCTTTAGAAAATTATATGAATGACTTTATAAATCACTGGTTTGAAAAAGCAATTTTAATATGATGAGATTTCGGCTCCTGTGGTCCATTTCACCAGTATCACAATATAAACAGGGAGGCTATAACCCCTGGCATGTGGAAACACATTCTAGCATTAAATTGCACACAATTTAATGCACAGGACCAAAGTGCAATACAAAACACAAACCAGGACTTAAACCAGGATTAACATATTTCATCGTTTTGCTCTCACAAGCGAATATTTAGGAGAAAACAAGCGCGATTCAGCAGTTGGTACTAGCTAGCTAGCAAAAAAAACCCCGTTAGCTTAAAAACGTTAGCTTAAAAACGTTAGCCAGCACAGAACAGCGCTGTATGGCTCAAAAAAAGTGAGCTTACCACCAACAGGATAAATAAGCAAACAGATGCACATTATTACAAATCACTCACCATCGATGGTTCTCTCACGTTCGGCTTCAGCTTGTCCATAGTCCAGTTTCTATGCTGTGCAGCCATATAGGTCCGGGTCACTCCTCACTGTGTATCTACCACAAAGCAGAGAAAACTCCGCACCTCTTCGTTCGACCACGGTGTAGAGTTCTGCAAAACCTACAACGCTGTCTGTATTAATATCATATTTACTCTGTGACCGAGTTAGTCCATGACAATATTGCAAATGGCGGTCATCAGAAGACGGCGAAGACGGTCGCTTTCATGACGTTATGACCTGACCAATCAGCGGCGACCAGTCTGTTGACGTCACATCACGGCCCAACTCGGCTCCAATGGACCCTGCCCTAGATCAGTTACGAAAATAGCGCCTGCTAACCGGTGCTGGGGCTAATGGAAAATTCTCAAACGCGGGGTGAGTGGTGCGGTGTTGGGGTAAGCGGGGCTAGTGGAAAAGACCCTTTAGTCAGCCGGGGCCTAATGCACTGGGCCTCACTCCTTTCTTCACTCTCAATGAAATATATATATATTTTGCTGGTCATTAACATCTGTTTGTTCTCTCCCATAGATTGAGTCCCCATCATGCTGTTTGCTCTCTACATGTCTGTTCTTTTCATCTTCTCTATCCCCTCACCCCCCAGCCAGTCGCAGCAGATGACTGCCCCTCCCAGAGCTCCCTGAAAGTCAGGACTCTTTCAATCCTAGCATTCCCTAAGAGCTTACTAGTCAGGACTTTATGAACTTTTTCAATAATAAAATTTCATCTATCAGAGATAAAATCAGTCAGATTCTTCCCACTGTTAATTTAAATACAGTAACTACTACAACTTCTTCAATTGATATCTGTTTGGGTGAGTTTACTCCAATTGACCTTTTAGAGTTAGACAAAATAATTTCCTCACCCAAGCCTTCAACTTGTCTTTTAGACCCTATTCCTACCAGGTTATTTAAAGAAGTCTTCCCATTTATTGGTAGCTTTATTCTTCAAATAATCAATTCTTCATTAACTTTAGGCCATGTACCGCAGGCTTTTAAAACTACTGTAATTAAACCCTTACTCAAAAAGCCAACACTGGATCCACTAATTTTAGCTAACTATAGACCAATCTCTAATCTCCCTTTCATTTCAAAAATCTTAGAAAGAGTTGTTGCTATGCAATTATTTGACCACTTGCAGGGAAATGGTTTATTTGAAGAGTTTCAATCTTGGTTTAGAATCCATCATAGTACTGAAACAGCCTTAGTGAAGGTCACTAATGACCTCCTTACCGCATCTGATAATGGACTGGTTTCTGTACTTGTCCTCTTAGACCTTAGTGCAGCTTTTGATACTATCGATCATAATATTCTACTTGATAGATTAGAACACTATGTTAGACTTAATGGAACTTTGTTGCAGTGGTTTAGATCTTATTAATCTGATAGGTTCCAGTTTGTTCATGTCAATAATGAGTTTTACTTCAACTCAAAGCTCAGTCATAGAGTTCCACAGGGATCTGTGCTAGGCCCTACTCTTTTTAGTTTATATATGCTTCCGTTAGGCAACATTATTAGAAAGCACTGTATATATTTTCATTGTTATGCAGATGACACACAATTATACCTGTCAATGAAGCCAGATGATAGTAATCAATTAGCCAAGTCAGAAGCCTGTCTTAAGGAAATCAAAGCTTGGATGACTTGTAATTACCTGCTATTAAATTCAGATAAGACGGAAGTCATTCTTGTTGGTCCAAAAAACCTTAGAAATACCTTTCCAAATCAAACGTTTAGTTTGGATGCGGTTACTCTTTCTCTTAATAACCCTGTGAGGAACCTTGGAATTATTTTTGATCAAGATCTGTTTTTCAATTCACATATTAAATTCCTTTCTAAGACTGCCTTCTATCATTTGCCTAATACTGCCAAGATTAGGAGCATCTTGTCTCAGAGTGATGCTGAGAAACTGATCCACACTTTTGTTAGCTCTAGATTAGATTATTGTAACTCTTTATTATCAGGTTTCCCTAAAACATCTTTAAAAAGTCTTCAGTTGATCCAACATGCTGCAGCAAGAGTTTTAACAGGTACTAGAAAGAGAGATCATCTCTCTCCAGTTCTGGCCTCCCTTCATTGGCTTCCCATGGAGTTTAGAATTAAGTTTAAAATCCTTCTTCAAACTTACAAAGCTCTAAACAATCAGACCCCCTTTTATTTAAAAGATCGGATACTACCCTATTATCCTAACAGAGCACTACACTCCCAAAATGCTGGCTTACTTGTAATTCCTAGAATCTCCACAAGTACAATGGGAAGCAGAGCCTTCAGTTATCAAGCTCCTCTCATGTGGAACCAGCTGCCTATCTGGATTCGGGAGTCAGACTCGATCTCTGTTTTTAAGAATAGGGTTTAAACCTTCCTTTTTGATATAGCCAATCGTTGGGGTGGGATCAGGTGCTCCTGAACCCTCACTTAGTTATGCTGGTAATAGGTTTAGACAGCTGGGGGACCTCCAACAATGCACTGGGCTTCACTCCTTTCTTCACTCTCAATGAAATATTTTTGCTAGTCATTAACATCTGTTTGTTCTCTCCCACAGATTGAGTCCCCGTTGTGCTGTTTGCTCTCTATCATGTCTGTTCTTTTCTTCTTCTTCTCTATCCCCTTACCCCCCAGCTAGTCGCAGCAGATGACTACCCCTCCCTGAGCCTGGTTCTGCTGGAGGTTTCTTCCTGTTAAAAGGGAGTTTTTCCCTCTCCACTGTCGCCAAGTGCTTGCTCACAGGGGATTGCCTGATTGCTGGGGTCTTCCTGCAATTGTGGGGGTTTCCCCTACAGTTGAAAGTGCTATGAGATGACTGCTGTTGTGAAATGGCGCTATATAAATAAAGTTGAACTGAATTGAATTAATAAGGCATAGGCAATATTAACCTTGACCTTTTGACTCCAAACCCATAGTCAGCATCCCAAGGTGAGCCTGTGTACTAAGTTTGGTCGCCCTAGCTTTACTTGTTGTACAGTAATAAAACACAGGCAATATTAATCTTGACTTTTTGACCCCAAACACATAGTCAGAGGTCAGGATCCCAAGGTGAACCTGTGTAGCCAGTTTGGTGATCCAAGCTTTCTCTGTTGTTGAGATATAGTTTATAAGCCATTTTGATGTTGCCCTTTGACCTTGTGATCCCAAAACCATCGTCACACTTCAGGGTCACAGGGTGAACCTGTGTACCAAGTTTGGTGACCCTAACTTTACTCACTGTACAGTAAAAAGGCATAAGGAATGTTAACCTTGACTTTGACCTTTTGACCCCAAACCCATAGTCAGAAGTCAGGATCCCAAGGTGAATCTGTGTACCAGGTTTGGTTGCCCTAGCTGTACTCGTTTTATAGTAATAGTAAATGTAGCAGTAAATGTAGCATTTACCATGTGTCGCCTCCCACAAGGACAATGTCATCTTAAAGTTCGCAGATGACTCAGCAGTGATAGGACGCACCACTGGTGGCAATGAAGCGTCCTACAGGACGGAGGTGGCCAGCCTGGTGTCAGGGTGTGAGGAGCAACAACCTCACCCTCAACACAGACAAGATGAAGGAAATGATAATGGACATGAGGAAGGGGAGGAGACCTCATCGGCCGCTGTTCATCCAGAAGCTTGGGGTGGAGAGGGTGAGCAGCTTTAAATACCTGGGCATCCACATCAGCGAAGACCTTACGTGGGCACTCAACACCACAGAGCTGGTTAAGACAGCTCAACAGCGGCTGTACTTTCTGAGGAGCCTGAGGAAGTCTGGCATATCCCCCAAGATCCTCAACAACTTCTACACCTGCATCATCGAGAGCATCTTGACCAGCTGCATCACTACGTGGTACGGCAGCACGACTGCTTTGGACCGCAAACGCCTGTAGAGCATGGTGAAGACAACTGAGAAGATCATCAGGACTCCACTCCGATCTCTGCAGAGCATCTATCACCCTAGAGTCCAAAGGAGAGCTGCCGCCATCCTCCATTACCCTACCGACCCCCAGCACAGAATGTTCACACTTCTACCCTCAGGCCGGAGGTGCAGAAGTGTGAAATGCAGGACATTCAGACTAAAAAAACTTCTTTCCCACTGCCATCAGACTCCTGAATAACACAACTCCGGACACAGCTTGGCAAATAGGAATTCACACACTGGATGCTATATTTGCACATTGTGCATTTGCACATTGTATATAAGCTTTATTCATGCTGCATTTCCCCTCTAGTCCGCTTTGGTCCACGTGTGCTTTGGACGAGCCCAGTGGGCACGCGGGATTATACATGCTCACTTTTTTCGTCTACCAGGCCAACCAGTTGACGCATGCACACAACTGGTACCTGTAGTTTCGCTCCAGCCCTATGGATAGCGCAAATGTGTTAACATGCCAGTTTGTTCACCGGCTATAAAAGACGACAGTGACGCACATTTTTTTTGTAGCAGCAACAATGGCATCATTTCAAGGAAGAGGAGGAATTACCATTTTCCAGTGCTCTTCTCCGCTCAAGCTGCTGCTGCTGCAAAAGGATTCCATCCATTCATCCATCCATTCATGTATGTTTATTCTCATCTTCCACCTCCTCATTGTCTTCCTTGTCTACTTTGTCTTTGGATCGTCACTTCCTTGTGGTAACGTTATCGTCACTTCCTGTTTTGCTGTCTGTCTGTGTGGTTTGCTCTCCTCACTCTCCTGAGCTTTTGGGTTAGCCACTAGCGATGGCTACTAGCTCTCCTTCCTCTCCTCCTCTGGTGTGCTCTCTCTGTCAGATGTTTAGCTACACCTCTGTATACACCTCTCTACCACCTTAGTGATAACGGTAAATGTAATAAATGTTGTCTTTTTGAGGTGCTCGAGGCGAGGTTGTCTGATTTGGAATCCCGGCTCCGCTGCATTGAAACACCGTCTGCGCCAGTTACTCTTGACGGACGCCCCTTAGCTGTACTGGAGCTAGCTAGCATAGCTAACCCCGTTAGCGGTCCTCCGGCTCTCCTCAGCAGCAAGGAGACTGGGTGGGTGACGGTGAGAAGGAAGCCTAGTCGCAAAGCCCCGGTACACCACCAACCTGTTCACGTTTCTAATCATTTTTCCCCGCTCAGCGACACACCCGCTGAGGAAAAAACTCTTATCAATGGTGACTCTGTAGTCAGAAACATGAACCTAGAGACTCCAGCGGCCATAGTCAAATGCATTCCTGGGGCCAGAGCAGGCGACATCGAGTCAAATTTGAAAATGCTGGCTAAAAGTAACTGAATACTCCACAATTGTTATTCACGCTGGCATTAATGACATCCGTCTCCGGCAGTCGGAAGTCACGAAACTTAATGTAGAATCGGTGTGTGACTTTGCAAAAACGATGTCTGCCACTGTAGTATTCTCTGGGCCCCTCCCCAATCTGACCAGTGATGACATGTTTAGCTGCTCGTCATCCTTGAACCGCTGGCTGTCTGTGTGGTGTCCTGCAAATGACGTGGGCTACATTGACAATTGGAGCTCTTTTTGGGGAAAACCTGGTCTTATGAGACGAGACAGCATTCATCCCACTTTGGATGGTGCTTCTCATTTATCTAACAATCTGGCATCTTTTTTATCCAAATTTCCAAAACCTTGACTACTCAGAGTTGGGACCAGGAAGCAGAGTCGCAGTCTTACATGACTCTCTGCAGCTCCTCTTCATCCGCCACCCCTCAACTTAGCCCCTGTCTTCCCCATCAGAGAATCATTGTCTGCTCCCTCCAAAGTAAATAAAAATATAATATATAAGCATCCCAACGTGATTAAGAAAAATATTGGTAAAACTCAAATTAAACATAAAGCCTCTAAATTGAATGATTTGGCCTCTGTTCCTCCTCATAATTTAAAAATTAAATGTGGTTTATTAAATATTAGGTCTCTAACTCCCAAGTCTCTGTTAGTCCATGATCTGTTAATTGATCATCAGATTGATTTAATATCCCTTACAGAGACTTGGTTAGGGCAAGAGGATTATGTTGGTTTAAATGAATCAACTCCCTCTGGTTATTTAAACTGTCAAAATCCCAGAAGTTCTGGTCGTGGAGGAGGAGTAGCAACAATTTACCATTCCAAATTACTAGTTAATGTAAAGCAAAAAACATGTTATAATTCCTTTGAGGGCCTGGTCCTCAGTATTGGGCACTTTAGCAATTTTAGGTTAAACCCAATTTTATTTGCCATAGTTTATCGTCCCCCATCAACCTACTCAGAATTTTTATCCGAATTTGCTGATTTCTTAGCTGATTTAGTGCTGAAATCTGATAGAATAATTATAGTAGGGGACTTTAATATACATGTGGATGTAGATAGTGACTGCCTTAATGTGGCATTTAATTCAATATTAGACTCGATTGGATTTCTCAGAAAGTAGGAAATTCTACTCATTACCTCCACCATACATTGGACCTTGTTCTGACATATGGCATAGAAATAGAAAATCTTGTAGTGTCTCCTCATAACCCTGTACTGTCAGACCATTGTCTGTTAACCTTTGATTTTACTATTTCTGACTATTTGGCTCCTAAAGAAAAATATTACAGTAGATGTCTCTCAGATGATGCTGTTACCAAATTTATGCAGACTGTTTCCTCTATGCCATGTGCCAACACAACGGAAATAAGCTATAGACAGCTTGCTCCTTCTGTAATTGATAACATGGTGGATAGTGTTACAGCTTCTCTGCATCAGACTCTAGACTTGGTGGCCCCCTTAGAAAAGAAAAAGTCTAATCAGAGATTTCTAACTCCTTGGTTCAACACAGAAACTCGTAGCTTAAAACAGAAGACACGTCAATTAGAAAGAAAATGGCGCTCCACTAATTTAGATGAAATCTATTTAGCTTGGAGAAATCATCTTTTAATTTATAAAAAATCTCTTAGAAAAGCTAGAACGAGTTATTATTCTGCATTAATAGAAGAGAACAAGAATAATCCCAGGTGTGGCTCACATATTTTGACTGCATATGCATAGCACAGTGAGTGAGATGCTTAGGACTGCATGTGTATTTTGTGACCTCATGTCTTTGAAGGAACAATACGTCTGGACCTCCTGGGGATAACAACAGGAGGTGGAGGTGCCTTTGGCGAGGACTCTGAGACGACTTCCTGACCTCCTGGGGTCAGATGGAGGACGAAGGGACTTGGGGGGAGAATTATTGTCGATGGGGGGTTTGGTGACAATGTGATTCTGTTCTTTGATGTCCCAGGTATAAAAGTGGGGGTTTGGGGGAGTTCGCTCTCTTTTTTGCTGTTGAGAGCATGCTGGAGATGTGAGATCGCCAGTAAACCTGAATTGAGAGATAAATTCAGCCTCTTTATTTCACGCTCTCCACATTGGTGACTTAAGACGTGCAATGACCAGAGACGATTCCCCCGAGCCAGACTCGTCAGGAACCGCTCGAGCAAGCGCGGTCTCGGTCAAGCGCGGTCTCGGTCAAGCTACCAGAGTTCTGGCAGGACAACCCAGACTCGTGGTTCCTCCTGGCCGAAGCCCAGTTCGCACTCGGGGGAATAACACCAGATGACACAAAATTCTACCACGTCATTGCCAAGCTAGACAACCGCACAGCTCGACACATGTGGAGCCTGGTGCAGCAACCGCACGCTGGCGACAAATACAGCGGGCTGAAAGTGGCCCTCATCCAGTGTTTCACGCCCTCAGCCGAGGAGAGAGCTAGGAGGCTTCTAGCTCTACACGACTTGGGAGGACGCAAGCCGGTCGACCTGATGGAGGACATGCTGCAGCTGAGAGGCACAGACAACGATGATTTCCTCTTCACGCACATCTTCCTGAGAACCCTTCCATCGCAGACTAGGGCGACCCTGGCAGGCACTCAGTTCGTGACCCAGCGGGACTTCCGCGTGCTGGCCCGAGAAGCGCAGCAGATCCTCGACTCCAGCGAGGAGCATGCGGCCACCGCAGCAGCGGCAGACCTCGGCGCAGCGACCGGGAGCAGCGGTGGGCCAGAGGCGGCGAAATCGATCCCACCAACAATGGCAGCAGCGAGGTCCCGACGCAGCCGAGGAGACGACTGCTGCTTCTACCATCGGTGTTTCGCAGAGAGGGCGCGCAAGTGTGTACCGCCGTGCCAGTTCAAGAGCTTAGCAGCATCAGCCCTTGGCGAGCGAAACAAGCTGCTCTACCTCACGGATGCGCGCTCTGGGTGGCACTTCCTCGTGGACACGGGCGCCCAAGTGAGTTTCATCACCCCAACCTATGCTGACCGGCTGGCGGGTCCCTGTGGTGACGGGGCGACAGCGGCGAACGGCTCAAGCATTAAGACCTTCGCGAAAGGACTCTGCTTCTGTCCTTGCACGGCCGCACTTATGAATGGACTTTTATTACAGCGGCGGTGAGTTTCAACATGTTAGGCACTGATTTTCTGTGCTCACATGGCTTGTTAGTTGATCTTGCCAAAAGGCGCCTGGTTAATGCACTCTCCTTTTATTCCATTCCTTGTGCAGCTCGAGTGTCCCCGCCACCAGCGCAGACCAACGTCGCCACAGCAGGCGGTAAGTTTCACACACTCCTCACCCAGTTTCCAGCACTCACAGTTCCCACCTTTTCGGCAACAGTTGCGAAACACGGGGTGGAGCACTTTATCACCACAACTGGCCCCCCGTCTTCGCGAAGGCTCGGCGCTTGGATGCAGCTAAACTGTCCATAGCGCGCGAGGAGTTCGCCAACCTGGAAAGGCTGGGCATCATCCGCCGTTCAAACATCCCATGGGCCTCCCCACTGCATATGGTCCCTAAAGCTGACGGCTCGTGGAGACCTTGCGGTGATTTCCGCAGGTTAAACAATGCCACAGCGCACGACCGCTACCCAATCCCACACATTCAGGATTTTTCTGTGCATCTGGCGGGGGTGCGCATTTTTTCTAAAATAGACTTGGTCCGCGGTTATCATCAAGTCCCAGTGCGCGCTGAGGATATTCCCAAAACAGCGGTGATAACCCCGTTTGGACTTTTTGAGTTTTTACGCATGCCATTTGGCCTCAAAGACGCCGCGCAAACCTTCCAACGCATGATGGATGCCGTGTTACGCGATCTCCCTTTTGTGTTCGTCTACCTGGACGACATTTTGGTCGCCAGCACATCCGAAGAGGAACACGAAAAACACCTCACAGCAGTTTTTCGGAGGTTGGGAGAGCACGGGTTAATAATCAATCCAGCTAAGTGCCAGTTCGGGGTGGCGCAGATCGATTTTTTGGGGCACCGCGTCTCCCCAGAAGGGGCAGTTCCGCTACCGGACAAGGTGAGCGCAGTGGCAGATTTTCCCCGGCCACAAACGGTCAAAGCATTACAGGAGTTTTTAGGAATGGTGAATTTTTATAAACGTTTCCTCCCCCACGCAGCGCAGCTCATGCAACCACTATATGCCGCGCTTAAAAAACAAAAACCCTCCAATGCAATCGAATGGTCCCCGGAGCGGGAGCACGCATTCGCGGCGGTAAAAAAGCCCTGGCAGACGCTGCGTTGTTAGCTCATCCTGACCCAACGGCCCGCATAGCGCTCACCACTGATGCGTCAGATTTGGCCATAGGGGCGGTTGTGGAGCAGCACGTTGCCAGGGTTTGGCAGCCGCTGGCCTTTTTCAGCAGATCCTTGCGCGAAGCCGAGTGAAAATACAGCGCGTTTGACAGGGAGCTGTTAGCGCTCCACTTAGCCATTCGCCACTTCCAATTCTGGCTGGAAGGTCGGCATTTCACCGCGTTTGTTGACCACAAACTGCTCACCTTTGCGATGGCCAAAATTTCGGAACCTTGGTCAGGCCGGCAGCAGAGGCTGCTGGCCGCAGTTTCGGAATTTACTACTGATATTCAACATGTAGCGGGTAAACTCAATGTAGTGGCAGACTGCCTCTCTCGCGCAATAACAACACCAGTCCACGCAGAGGTAGATTATACTACCGCAGCCGCAGAGCAAAATAGCAGCGCGGAAGCGCACGCGGCCCCAGTTTACGTGGGGATAGATTATGAGGCCATGGCAGCGGATCAGGGTAGAGATGCGGACGTGTGCGCGCTCCAGTCTGGACCAACAGGGTTAAGGCTGGAGAGCAGGAGCTTGCAAAGCGGTATGCCCCCCCTAATCTGCGATGTCTTTACCGGGCGACTGCGCCCGGTGGTGCCGGCTGCTTGGCGCCGCCGCGTTTTTGACTCGGTTCACTCCCTGGCACACCCGGGGGTGCGCGCGTCTGTGAAAATGGTAGCAGAAAAGTTTGTTTGGCCGAGCCTGCGCAAGCACATGGGCAAGAGCCTGCATGGCTTGCCAGCGGGCCAAAATTCACAAGCACACAAAAGCCCCCTTAGAGCCGTTTCACATCCCGGCCAAGAGATTTGATCATGTACATGTCGACCTCGTGGGCCCCCTACCGTCGTCGCAGGGGTTCACACATCTTTTGACAATGGGGGACCGAACCACGCGTTGGCTGGAAGTGGTCCCACTGGCATCGACCACGGCTGCAGAGGTGGCCCGTGCATTTTTGACGGCTTGGATAGCGCGTTTCGGGGTTCCGTCGGATATTACGTCCGACAGGGGACCTCAATTTGTGTCTGAGCTTTGGTCAGCGATGGCCCACAGCTTGGGTGCGACAATTCACCACACTACCACTTACCACCCCCAGGCTAATGGTTTATGTGAGCGTTTTCATAGATCATTGAAGGCAGCCCTCAGAGCATCGCTTACGGATGCAAATTGGGTAAACAGACTACCATGGGTTTTATTGGGGTTGCGTTCTGCACCGAAAGAGGACTTAAAGGCCTCCCCAGCGGAGGTGGTTTTTGCGCAGCCTCTCCGGCTGCCAGGTGAGTTTCTGCCAGATCATCCGGCGCCAGGGCGTCCCCTGGCTCGGTGGTCACTGATCGGCACGGGAGCGGACATGCTTCCGGGCCCTGTTCATCACACTTTTCCGCGTGTTTTTGTTCCCAAATCTTTAAAAAATGCCGAATTTGTTTTTGTCAGGCACGAGGCTCTGCGCCCAGCCCTGCGCCCACCTTACGATGGCCCATATAGAGGGCTGGAAACAGGTGATAAGCATTTTGTGCTAGATTTGGGGGACAGAAGGGAAACAATTAGTATAGACAGACTAAAGCCTGCTTTTGTGATGAACAACGAGTCTGTACGGGTGGCGAGGGCTCCTCGACGTGGCAGACCCCCCAAGAAGCATGTCCTGGGGCCCCCGCAGGGATCAAATAACGGTTCTCATCCTCAGTTAACAGATTCACTGCAAGATGGCGCCGCAGGGGCTGCGAAGCCCGCTTACAGCAAGTTTGGAAGACGTTTGAAGCCCAGACGGCGTATGGACTAATGTGTGGTTTTATCATGTTGTGTGGATTATGCTGTATTGTTTCATTCTTCAACATTTGGGGGGGGGGGGTTATGTGGCTCACATATTTTGACTGCATATGCATAGCACAGTGAGTGAGATGCTTAGGACTGCATGTGTATTTTGTGACCTCACGTCTTTGAAGGAACAATAGGTCTGGACCTCCTGGGGATAACAGCAGGAGGTGGAGGTGCCTTTGGCGAGGACTCTGAGAGGACTTCCTGACCTCCTGGGGTCAGATGGAGGACAAAGGGACTTGGGGGGAGAATTATTGTCGATGGGGGGTTTGGTGACAATGTGATTCTGTTCTTTGATGTCCCAGGTATAAAAGTGGGGGTTTGGGGGAGTTCGCTCTCTTTTTTGCTGTTGAGAGCATGCTGGAGATGTGAGATCACCAATAAACCTGAATTGAGAGATAAATTCAGCCTCTTTATTTCACGCTCTCCACACCAGGTTTCTTTTCAGCACTGTAGCCAGGTTAACAAAGAGTCAGGACTCTGTCAATCCTAGCATTCCCTTAGAGCTTACTAGTCAGGACTTTATGAACTTTTTCAATAATAAAATTTCATCCATCAGAGATAAAATCAATCAGATTCTTCCCACAGTTAACTTAAATACTGTAACTACTACAACTCCTTCAATTGATGTCTGTCTTGATGAGTTTACTCCAATCGACCTTTGTGAGTTAGATAAAATAGTTTCCTCATCCAAACCTTCAACTTGTCTTTTAGACCCTATTCCTACCAGGTTATTTAAAGAAGTCTTCCCACTTATCGGTAGCTTTATTCTTCATATAATCAATTCTTCATTAACTTTAGGCCATGTACCGCAGGCTTTTAAAACGGCTGTAATTAAACCCTTACTCAAAAAGCCAACGCTAGATCCAGGAGCTTTAGCTAACTATAGACCAATCTCTAATCTCCCTTTCATTTCAAAAATCTTAGAAAGAGTTGTTGCTACGCAATTATTTGACCACCTGCAGGGAAATGGTTTACTTGAAGAGTTTCAATCTGGGTTTAGAATCCATCATAGTACTGAAACAGCCTTAGTGAAGGTCACTAATGACCTCCTCATCGCATCTGATAATGGACTGGTTTCTGTACTTGTCCTTTTAGACCTTAGTGCAGCTTTCTGGCCTGACAACATCAGCGGGTTCAGATCTCCTGACCACTGACCTTGACCTTAAGCACAGCTTATATCAGTGTTTTTCAACCAGGGTGCCCTGGTACGTTCAGATTTTTGTGGGAAATGATCTAATTTTTACTTCTTTATTGGTAAAAAAAACCCCAAAACAAATGCAAATAATTTGCCATTGTTGTGCACAGGGACCTGCAGAAATTATGAATCATGACATTTTAATTTACTGAGATGCACCAATACATAGTACACTATACCAGAGGTCTGCAACCTTTGCCAATCAAAGGGCCATTTTGCCCATCTTCGACTAAAGGTGCTGTCACACCTACAGGCTTCTATTCATTTAACTCAAACTCGAGTCCATTTTCTCCGTTAGTGCAGCTCATTTTGTCTGGTGAGAACATGGTAATCACACTCAGTCTTCTTGATGTTGATTTGGAGGCTGAATTGGCTAGCTGCTCTTGCAAATTTCTCCACTAAAGATTGCATATCTTCCACACTGTGTGCAACTAGAGCACTGTCATCGGCAAAGAGCATTTCTCTTACTACCTTTATCAATGTCTTACTCTTGGCTTTAAACTGTGCCACATTGATCAAGTCTGCTTCTTTCCTTGTTTGAATGTACAGTGATCCCTCACTTATCGCGGTTAATGGGGTCCAGAACCGACTGCGAAAAGTGAAAAACCGCGAAGTAGCATCACCCCCCCCATTTTTTACATACATTTTTTTTGTGTATATATAATATCAATAAGTGTATATTAACCCTATAAGTGCATATGTTATCATTAGAAGATTAAAGAATAGTTTGAAACATGTAAATAAAATATTAATAATATAAATAATATACATAAAATAATGTATAAATAATATAAATAATACGTACGTTCATTCTCTCTCTCTCTCTCGACGGGAAGGCGTAGAGGCAGCAGGAGGAGGCGTAAAGGCAGCAGCGACGTCTCGGCCAATCAGCTTGCGAGATTCCCGAGCCGAGCCAACACGAGAACAAAATCTCTTGGGGGGGGGGGGGGATGCTGGCCAGCGAATCAGAGAGATGGATTTTGAGTTGGGCCGGCTCTCCGTGTAGTCTCCCTGCCTTCTGCTAGCGCCCGGGCAACTTTTTTCTCAATTTTGAATTTTTGATGAATATTTTTGAAAAATCCGCGATGCACTGAGGGCGCGAAAGGTGAGGCGCGAAGTAGCGAGGGATCACTGTATACTCCTTCTGAAGTGTCTTTGAAGGCCACCTCATGCATGGCTGCCAGATATAGCGAGAAGAGCATAGGCGCCAGCACACACCCTTGTTTCACCCCATTGCTTACTGAAAAGTCTTTAGATACTGAACCACTCATTGCCACGTTTGCTTGCATACCTGTATGGAGTGCCTTGATCAGGCTGACAAACTTCTCTGTACAGCCATATTTCTTGAGTACCTGCCAGAGTCCTTGTCGCGAAACAGTATTGAAGGCTTTACTGAAGTCTATGAAGACTACATAAAGTGGCATGTTCTGTTCGATACACTTTTCTTGAACCTGTTTTAAGCAGAAAATCATGTCCATTGTGCTTCTTCCACTTCTAAAGCCGCACTGGGTTTCCGGTAGCACATTCTGCGAGATGTGTTCATTGAGTCTGTTCAGTAGTACACGTGAGAGAATCTTACCAACAGTAGCTAGCAGTGATATACCTCAGTAATTTCCACAATCTTTCCTGTCACCTTTCTTGAACAAAGGCACAATGCTTGCATCCTTCCAGTCCTGAGGTACTTTCTGGGCATCCCATATCTCTTGGATGAGCTTGTTCAGGCAGTTGGTCCGCTGAACACCACCAAATTTCCACACTTCTGCTGGAATTCCATCCATTCTTGGAGCTTTACCATCTTGTGTTGTCCTGATAGCTGCCATTAGTTCATCAAAATTTGGTGGTTCATCGGACTTCCGGTATGGACACCATGGTGGTAGCAGCTTAACACTGAAGCTCCCAGATCCCATCCGTGAAAATACCATTAAAATCAGATTTAACGGATCTATGGAAGAGTGAAAATCAAAAGACAAAGTTATTATGCCTAAAGGAAAACAGAAGAGATCAACATTTACCAGGCCAAGACACGCATCGGCCGGAGAAACTGACCTCGAAGACAATAACCTCTCGGAAATGGAGGAGCAAAATGAGGCTAGCAACACGGCTAGCTTAAAAATGATACTTCAAGAATTAAGAGAATTTCGCCAAGAGTGTTGGGCTGAATTTCGTGAACTTGAAGACGAAATAAAAAGGACAAACAACAGAGTGGACCAGGCTGAGGACCGAATCATGGAAGCAGAGGAAAGAATAAAAGGGCTGGAAGAAACCACGCTGGAATTACTTAAATGACAGACAAGACTGGAGGCTAAGCTAACTGACCTGGAAGGAAGACTAAGAAGGGACAACATAAGAATTCATGGTCTGAAAGAAGGAGTTGAGGATGGTTTCACCACAATGGCTGCATGCGTGGAAACCATACTGAGAGAAAAGTTGGAAATTCCCCAATCCACCTACTTGAAAATAGAAAGGGCACACCGTTCATTAGCCCCAAGGCCGTTGGCGGAAGCCCCCCGCGATCGGTGGTGGTGAAGTTTTCCAACTTCAGAACAAAAGAAGAGGTTTTGAGACTGGCTTGGCAGAAAAAAGGATTTATGCACCAAGAAAGAAAAGTTTTTGTGGAGCATGACTACGCCCCAGAGGTCCTTAAAAAACGTTGGGAATACAATGACGCTAAAAAGGTACTAAGAGAGAAGAAACTGCGCTTTCAAACCCCATTCCCGGCGAAGCTGAGGGTTTTTTACAGGGAAGAGACATGTCTCTACAACTCGGCGGAAGAAGCAACCAGGGATATGGCGAGAAGAGGGCTCCTGGTACCGGTGTATAAACCCGCAGCAGACCCGATCGAAAGACTCAAGGCTCAAACGTGGTGCACACAGAGACCCTCAAAATCCATGGGCCAACAGCGAGAAACCCAGCGCCAGAGCTATAAGGAAAAACTGGACGCTTTCAGGAGGGAATAATGATATTTTTAGTCAATATACACATCCAACCCTCCTCCTACAAGGTAACAAACATTAAAGGAGATGCAGAATCAGCAAATATTAGGTGGTAAAACATCTCATGGAACAGTCATAATATTAGAAACTAAGTCTTAAAAAAAAAAAAACTTGTTAAAATAGAAATGTGACAATGAACCACACAAACTCTCCACACTAACAAATACTGTATTACCGTGATTGTTTGCTGTGATGGTGGTGGGAGGTTGTGCATAATTTCATAGGGTATAGGCATAAAAAAAAAAATCTATACAAGTTCGGATTGGGATCTGAAAATCACGTTAAAAACATGGGACAACTTACAGGGGTAAGAGAGGGCCCTCAACACATAACAAAGTTTGAGGAATTTCCCTCAGAGCCAACACACCATCAAGACTCCTCTAAGGTCGCTAAAAAGACCTCAGTTCAGGAAGATCTTTTGAGAGTTTTATGTTTTAAAGTTTTATATATTATGTTCTTAATGTTCTTTCAGTTTTTGAGTAGCATAAAAGAGGGCCACTATACTATTATACTAAATAAGACAATACAATGGAGAAACGGGGTTCAACCAAAATAATCTCATATAATGTAAAAAGGATCCTGAATCCAGTTAAAAGATCCAAGATTCTAGGCAAAATGAAAAAAGACAAAGCAGGAATAATATTTTTACAGGAGACCCACCTAACAGACTTGGAACACACTAAACTTAATAGACAAGGGTTTAAACTGACCTCTTCATCTTCATATAAGTCAGAGAGGAGGAGGGGGGTAGCGACACTGATCTCAACCAAAATTATATTTGAAAAAAAAAAATCAGAACACAAAGATAAAAAAGGGAGATTTAGCATGGTACTTGGTCGGCTAGAGGGAGAAGATAATCACCCTGCTGAATGTATATGCACCTCCAGGGGCTAAATGGAAATTTTATGAAAATGTATTTGACCTAATGATAACTAAAGCCCAAGGTTTAGTGATATGTGGTGGAGACTTCAATCTAAGACTGAATCCATACTGGGATGCATCAGGTAATTCTCCACATTGGCTGCACGGTGGCGCAGTGGTTTAGCACTGTGGCAGCACAGTTTTACCCTCGGCCGGGGGATCGCGGGGATCATGAGATCGTGGGTTCGATCCCTGCCCCCGACCAACAGTGAGCTGTGTGGAGTTTGCATGTTCTCCCCGTGTTGCGCGGGTTTACTCCGGGATTTCTCCGGTTTCCTCCCGCACACCAAAAAAAAAACAAAAAACATGTAGGTTTAGGGCGCTCACGCACGCAGCGACCAGCAGCCGGTGGCTTGTCACCAGACTGCAAACCAAGTCTACCTACGGGTACAAATAAGTAACAAAAAAAAAACAAAAAAAAACAAAAAAAACCCATCAAAATAACACTCAAAGCAGAAAAACGAGGATGCTACTAAATGAAATGGGAATCTGTGACGTGTGGAGGGAATTCAACCCCAGTGTAAAAGATTATACATTTTACTCAGCACCACATTCACCATATTCAAGGACTGACTATTTTTTTATGTTTAATAGAGACATTGGAAGAGTAAAAACATGTAAAATAGGACTGATGGATCTCTCTGACCACAGTCCGATCTATATGGACTTAAATATCCAAAAATACACAAATAATACATTTTCTTGGAGGTTAAATTCAAATGTGCTGAAAGGACCACTGAAAGATGAATTGGAATCAGATATTTGGAAGAAAATGATAATGGAGAAGTATCCCCTTTAATACTGTGGGACGCATGCAAAGCTGTAATAAGGGGAAAGATTATTCCAAAACTGGCACTCCAAAAGAAATTGAGACAAGAAAAACTAATCACATTAGAATCAGAACTTAAGAATCTAGAAAATGAGCACAAAGACAACACTCATTCTAATGGCTCGTGCCAGGAAAAATTGTTATGTGTATACATATTATCATTTTATATAATTCAATGAAGTGTATATATAACTGTATGTAACTGTCTGATGAAAAATACTAAAACTGTCTGTGTATTAGAGGTTTTGTACATGATGCATGAAGACTAAAGTTGTTTTTTATATTTCTAATTATGTTGAAATTCCAGTTGTCCTTTCATGGCAGATTTATCTTAAAACAGTTGCCTGCACCTGCCTTAGAGAACAGCTACTCCCTAGAGCAAAGGGCCATCCTGATAACATGGGACTGTTACTCCTCAGAACACAGGAAGCAAAGCCCTTTTTTGGAGCTGTTCCCCTTCCTTCAGTGTCAGCATGTTTTATCTATCTGACCATGTAGCTGCTGTGTGTGTGTTTGACTATGCAACTGCTGTGTATAAAATGACTGAACTGAGAGGATTACTTCCAGTACTGATTTCCTGTAAACAGGTTCGTACTCCTTGCTTGCAAGTAAACAAAAGCTCATGAGAAATAGTATTTCGTGTCTTGAATCTTTATTGAGGTATCGAACTAATATACGATCACTTTTTTGAGTTCCTAGATTCCTGACATACGTGGTGCCGGTGACCCGGATGGCCGACAGCTGGGCGAGCCAGGACAAGACGTCTTCCCCGGGCCGACAAACCCATGCATGGTCTGACCAGCGGTCAGTTTTGGAAAAAAACCCCGTCTTCAGGGAACCCTGGGGAGGGGACTGACATCCTGGCTCTCCTAGTGACGGTCATCCTCACTGGTAGAGTCATAAAGTAAGTGAAATATTTTTTGAAGTAACAAAGAAATAAGGATTGTGTTGTTTTCCGGCCGAAGAGTCAGGTTTAAAAATAAAAAAAAGGTAAAGGTGCTGCGTATTGACTGATAGGTCAAGTTTTAACTAGTAATGGTAATATAAGGCGACGCCCTATAGTGGTGGTGTGGGGCGGCGCCCTATATTTTTCCTATCTGATCATACCAGGTAATGATTCTGTAGGAAACTACAGAAGTCCTAACGCGTGAGCATCTAATTCTATCTAAAAGGTGAGCGCATTTTAAAGGTCGCGTGAGCATCTAGTTCCATCAAAAAGGTGAGCGCACCTATTGGGCAGTAATAGTGTTGCAGTGGGTGAACTGCAACATCCCTGGCTAAATAAGAATGGGTAACTGTACAGGAAAAACAAATAAAACAAAAAATAAGCAAAAGAAAAAAGAGGAAACTGCGCGCCGAACGGTAAAAAATTACAATGACAAATTAAAGGAAAAAGAGCAAATAAAGGATCCTGAAAAATATCTAAATAAATGGGAAAAAGATTATTCTTTCAAACCCACATTGGATGTGGACGAATGTGCGGTCCTAGTGTCAACAGTAAAATTTACAACTAAAGGTAATAAGAAAGGAAGACTAAACTCTATGTTTTTGAGTAATCACCTGGAAGAAGTGTTTGCTGCACGGATGGTGCAAGGTGGGGTTAGACCCAAGACAGGCAGGTCAAAGCAAGAGAATGGAAATCGGGATGTTTGTTTTAACTGTGGCAAACCTGGTCACTGGGCCCGTGATTGCAGGTTTGGCCAAAGAGGTGGATTTGGAGGCAGGTTTCAGCAAGGCAGAGGAGGTAAAAAATCAAAATGACTATGGAGGTGAAAATAGACAAAGACCCTCAGGGGGTCAAGGACCTTCAGACAAAAGAGCATGACTAACCGACTGTGACGAACTCTCTTCTGAGGACAAACAGATAGTACTTGACCAACAGAAAAGACTATCTGAAGTGTTAACAAGACCTAATGAGACTTTGGACCTGACTATGTACAGCAGTGTGTTGTCTGCCCCTACAATATGGTTACTGGTGAATGGAAAAGAGGTTGAATTTCTTTGTGACACAGGAGCCACACGCACTACTGTTCGCAAAATCCCCAAAGATGCTAAATTTACTGGAAGAACAATTAAAGTTCAAAATGCAGGAGGTGGAAGATTGTGGCACCCTCCTGCCCAGTAAATTTGCTTGGGAGACATGTATTATTCAAACTTGACATTACATTAGGCCCAAATTTAAAAAATAAAAGAAGGATGACTACACTGATTTAAAGGACTCTGACTTTACAAATGTGATGTTTATATGATTTTGCACTGCGGGATACATTTATAATGGTGTAACAACATCATATTTCAGAAATGTGACAGCAATGAGGAATGTGCTTCTCCTGATTCAGCGGTGGCCAAGCTGGGTCAGGGTGAACTACATTGCACTCCATAATTTACCAAGGAATGTATGAAATAGGGGCATTCCTTGTAAAACATTAAATCAAATTCTAATTAGGCAAAATGTCCGCCTTTCCTTTGACTGAAAGGGTGTGACACAATATTTCAAATTCAACCCATCTGTGTTCAATTGGACAAACTGATCTTATTTATCAATGCTGAAGCATATCAAAAATGCACAGATAGCTATTTTGTTTTTCTTAAATAGAATTTGTAAACTATTTCAAGAGATGTCACAAAAAGAAGCTATAATTATTGAAATCTTATTTTTGAAGGAACTGGGCTACCTGCAAATTTTATTTAAAATTAAAAATGGTAGCACACTTCCTTTCAGTAAAAGAATCAAACAAATACCCTGTAACTTTGGTGCATGTGAGTCTCCATGTATCAAAACAGGGGGTATCAAAGAAATTAATTAGCAAATAATTAGCAATCCTCAGAAAAATAGATAATGCATAAAAATTATCAATAAATGATTGATGATGAATTGAATTCAACTTTATTTACATAAGCGCTTCTCATTTTATTTTCTGTAGTGCCCAGGATAAACATATGGCTACAGTTATAACTAAAATACATGCTGGGCAATACAGACCACTTTTTATTATTCATGGGATAATACAAATATAAGATCATGCCCTCTATTATCCTACACATTCCCCATGTTGTGAAGGGGGTTTTGCAGCAGGACAACCATTCCATACTGTTACCAGCTAGACTGTTGTTGTACACTATAACCTTGTTGTTACAGCCACACCTTAAGCTTGTACCAAATTCCTTGTGGTTATTTACTGATGGCTCATTTAAAAAAAAAAAAAAAAGGGCAACAGAGGAGTGAGCGGTGGTTCTCTCTTCCATCAGCAAGGGGGGTGAATGGCAGCTCTCTCTCTCTCTCTCTACTTAGCAAGGGAAGAAGCGAGCGACAGGCTTGCTCTGTAAAAAATAGAAGTGTGCTTATGCTGTAACAATGTTGTCTGGGGTCCTGATTGTGTAAAAATTCCACAACCTGCATCACCTCCAACAGCTGAACTATTGGCTTTGATTACAGCATTTACATGAGCTTCTAACCTGAATGTAACTATCTGTACAGACAGTAAATATGCTTATAACGCATGCCACCTGCATACTGTTACCTTGAATCTGCGGGGGTTTGTCACCTCCACAGGAAAACCAGTAAATATCGATAGCAATTATTGCAGCTACGTAATGTTTTGATGCTACCACGTTATGTGGCAGTTATTCACTGCCCTGCCCACACTAATTGCACTGACTTGTTTAGCTACAGTAATCGCTTGACTGATAACGCTGCTCACTGTACTGCTATTAATCTTTTAGGAACCGTCTGTTTTATTAATAATGTTGATGTTGATGTTTTAAAAGATTGTTAAAATAATATGGACCTTCCTCCTGTTTCATATGTAAATAATTAGATATACATTTGGCTTGCCTGACGAAAATTTGCTCTGCCACCCACATTATATAAATGAGCTGTCCTGGTGGCACATGGCCAATCATGTGCCAACAGGAGGGAAATCAATGAATGATGAGGATGTTGGAAAAACTGTCCTAATATTTTGAAAGAAGTAACAAAAACATGCCAAAAGTGCATCATTTGTTTATAAAATAATGCTCAAGGAGCAATGGAAAGCTACAATATTGCTTGGTGTTGATTAACACCTTCACAAAGTGGACAGAAATTTGTCCCACATCCTCAGCAAATGCCGCATTTGTGTGTAAAACTCTAGTAAATCATGTTTTTTCTGTTTTTGGGGTTCCAGAACTGATTTATGCAGATAATGGAACTCATTTTACAGCACAAACAGTTCAAGACTTAATCCAAGCTGTAAGAAGTAAGATTAAATTTCATAGTATCTACCACCCAAAAAGTACAGGTTTTGTAAAAAGAAAAATGGTACAATCAAACAAATGCTGGAAAAAAGAAAAAAAAAAAACAACCTACACATGGAAAGGGTATTACTTGGCCAGAAGCCCTGAAATTAGTCAGACTAACCATTAACTCTATACTAGACCCAAAGACAGGATTATCACCCTTTGAATGTGTTTTTCACCGTCCTTATGTATTACCTGACCTCTCACCACTAACCACGCCTAACAAATACACAGATCTTGGTGAACATCTCAGGGAATGTTTTGATTCTGTCAGAAGCTCTCTCTGCTCCACAGAAAGAAGCCGATAACCCGTTGCAACCTGGAGACTATGTCTTCATAAAGGACCACCACCGACAACACTAGACACTCCCACTCCCACTGCAGTACGTATTTCTGAATGACCATCTCGGATTCACCTTTCACACCTTAAAAGACTACGGGTGCCTGTAAGTGAACTAACTAACTTGTTTCCCTGAGTAAGTCCAGTTACAAAGGGGGCGTGTCCTTTTAAGGACAAAGCCGTCTCAACCCTGGTGAAGAAAGGGGCCCGGAGGGGTACTCTCTCAGGTGTAAGCATGGCACCAAAATTATTGATGACTCTGTGTTTAGCACTTCTCCTGACAGTGGGGTGGTAATCTCTTTCTGATTCAAGGACAAGGAGCCCACGAAGCACGGACAATGAACAATACGTGGATTATACGCATAACCTGTGGTACCAGACAATGGTGGTTTCGGTGAGAGGACTGGGAATCAATACTTCTTGCAATGTGTGTTCATTGCTACCCCATTCACACAAGACTGCAATACCCATGATCCCTGTTCCACTAAGTGAAGAGGAAACGCCCGGAGCGACAATAGCAATGAACTCTCGTCTCAGTCTGTTTAATACAAGCAATAATGTTGGACATTGGTTGGTGGGGAATTTGTCAGAAAGGTATCTTAATAGATTGAATGTCACTATTACTGATTACACTGGGTCTAAGATTAGAATATTTAATACTATTGGGATTGGAACTTCTTTGCTTGCAGTTAAGAAGCCTTTAATGAAAGTAAATCCTACACTGTTTACTTCACCAATCTGCTTTCACAAAAACTGTAGTAAAAACAGTTTCAACCTGGGTTTTTCACAAAGATGCAATGATACAAAGGAAGTGACCTGTGAAGTGTGATATCATGATTCTGTTTGTAGAAATGTATTTCACTTTCCCTATATTGCTGCTGGAAAATTCACCTTAAAGAGCAAAAATTGTACTTTTAACTGTAGCAATAATCCTACTGTTTTTTGGCCAAATGATGATGGGTATGGATTCTTGGAAAACCATGTTTGGGTTTGTGGATCTAATGTTTACTCATTGCTTCCTCCAGGATGGTGTGGCAGGTGTTACATGGCTATATTGTTCCAACACATCAGTATAAGGTCAAATCTCACATACAAAATGAAAACATCATACTCCCATTATTATCATCCTGAACAAACTAAAATACACACCAGGGTAAAAAGAAGAAAAAATAGACATGCAACAGTTGGTGGGTAAACTATCTGGAAAACAGAGAATTAGTGATTTTAAAGGTGTTATGGGTACTCTTTTTCCAATATATGGCAGTGCTCTATCTATACACCACATAAATGCATTAGCATGGACAAGGGAAAATCTGACTATTAATGGAGCAAGAATTCACAACTTTAAATGAAGAACAAAAATTAGCCATTTGAATGATATTTTACACTTACAGCATGGGTTGGGGCTCCTGGGATTGGTTTCAAAGTAGAACTTAGTGGCAGATTCTTTTGAAATAGTTAACCCCATTGATTGCGATATTAATCTTATTCTGTGTGCTTTTCATGTGTGTCATTCCCTGTATAAGGTCCATGATAAATAGAGCTCTTGCTCAACACACTTTCATGTTACAATCTGTTATGCTCCAAAGAGAAGTCCCTGTACAATATACTGCCTTAAGACAACAAAGTGATGGTGACTGTGATGATAAAACCAGTTTAAATTTGGAAGTGATGCTCAATGATGTCAATGTAGAAAATCGTGAGAAGATACATTGTACTGATGATTGCATGTGATTTAAACTGATAAAAATGATAAACAGGAGGGAATTGTCAGGAAAAATTGTTATGTGTATACATATTATCATTTTATATAATTCAGTGAAGTGTATATATAACTGTATGTAACTGTCTACTGAAAAATACTAAAACTGTCTGTGTATTAGAGGTTTTGTACATGATGCATGAAGACTAAAGTTGTTTTTTATATGTTTAATTATGTTGAAATTCCAGTTGTCCTTTCATGGCAGATTTATCTTAAAACAGTTGCCTGCACCTGCCTTATGCCCCATTTCCACCAGTATCACCTTGGCTTTACTTTTTTTTACTTGTTTCGGTTTTTCGCCATTTCCACCCAAGTCCTCACGGTTTAACCGTTACGATTTTCGTGCCTGTTCAGAGGCAGGGTACAGGCGAGCGAAAAGCGAGGTGTGAATTGACGTCAATCGACTGCTAAACGCTGATTGGTCAGGGCGTAACGTCACCAAACGCGTCCGTTTTGTTTTCTGTTGAAGCTACACGTCCGCCATTTGTAATTTCAGTGAGTAACTGCGGTGACTGGATTCACAATTGTGTTCTCATATAACGATGTCCACGCGCAAGTTTATTCCATGAACAAACGATGAGGTGCGGACTTTTCTGTCCCTCGTAGCCGATGACTACATCCAGAGTGAGTTGGTGGGGCAACTCGTAATGAAAAAATATACCAGGAAGTGTCCGGCCTGCTATTATGGCAGAGAATTTGGACTCGACATGGCCACGGAATTGGAAAACGGTGACGGTGAGTGTTGTTTTGTTATTGTCCGTCTTCTTGCCTTTCGGTCAAAAGCGCACTTTATTTAAGCAATAAAGAAAGTTGTTTAATTGTGGGCAATTGTGGTGATGGCTAGCCTGCTAATAGCTAGCTACCTCTGTACCTTGCTGCTACCTCGCATCAAGTTGCTGAATCGCGCTTTTATTTCAGTATTCACGTGAACAAAACGCTGACGTAAGCTTATTGTATTCTGGTTAAAAAGTTTTGTGTTTGCGGTACATGTTGCACTTTGTTTGTGAGCTTTATTGTGTGTTTTTTCCTTCTATACACAGTTTTCAAATCCCAGGGGTCCGCCTCACTGGACCGCCAGGTCCATCACCATCCGGCATCTCCCGGTCAAGTGCTGGTAAGGCACAACAAACTGAAAATTACCACCCGGTTGTTTTTATATGTGATTGTTATTTTCTATAGACGCATAATAAGGAATTTAAAATGTCTTTCTACGTTTATAAAAATACTAGATTCAGGGGTGTTCATAGCCACAGTGGCACAGTGTTATAGGTGTGTTGGTGGTGCAAATACTGTTGTATTTTCACAAAAAAAAAGGAGCACGTGCCAACTTCAAATCAACATGCTTGATTGAAATTCTTCAAGTCAGCTAACACTATTAACCCATTCTGATTTATGAGGCCACAGTACAAAGAAATTCTTTTAAAAATAACCCATTAAATCAAAATACTTTTTACAATTAATCCTTTTTGAAATGAAGGGGGGCCTAACCACATCACCACAGAAGTTGCTTATAGTCCACTCTACTGTGGGGCAACAACATGACAGTTGAGCTTAAATACAGCAACGAAGCATCCCACCACAGGCTTTCAACAGTTTAATTCCATAATATTTTTTCTGACATGTTTTGATCCGGTGTTATCTAAATACAATGACTTCTGTCTTTCATATAGGCAAGCTGAAAATGTCCAGCAACACTGCAGACCTTGCATCACTGATGGCCCAGAATCATGCTGAGGAGATGCGGATCCATGAAAGGATGCTCGAACAGCGCGAAAGACACCTGCAGTTAGCCGCATTAAGAAGGGATGAGCTGACAGAGACGGCTTCCTTCCACGGAGCCTTCCTAAACAATTTTGGCAGTCTGGTCGAAGTACTGAAAGCTCCCCATTTGTTAACATGTTTTGGGAATATTTGTAATGTAATAAAATGTTAGTCTTTTGGATAAAAGTGTGGTTTGTATATTATAACACTGGATGATAAAGGCGAATAATTACATACACATTCCATTGCCTCATATGACCCTAATCCTGCTGTTCAGCCATAAAGGTGTCAAGATTTTTAATGGTAATGTTATTGTTAAATTTAATAAATATTACCACTGCTGTATCCATTGCTCTACATTGGGTACAGTTTTTAAGTAAAATTGTAAGCAGTTCCACAGGTGTAATTTACATTCAGCAGTAGACACTGATAAAGGTGAAAGTCGAATTGGGTAAAAGGTAAGTACATGTGAATTGAATGTTATATCGGCATTCCAAATTCTGAGAATTCCAATAAATTATAAGCAGTCTAGTATAATATAAAGCGAAAATACCCATACATGTAAACCCAAATATAACATTTTCGATGTTGTAAACGTTGACATGTATATGATAAACCTATGCTATTGTGATTCAATAGATCCATAGTGATCTTTGGTTTGAAAAAGAAAATTATAATTTGGTGTTGGGCAGTGTGACAATGTCGGTGTATTTAGTAGGATTAAAAAAAGTTTCATCATAAAATTCCAAGGTCAATTGGCATTTACATCAAACCAAAAGTGAGTTGTCAAGCTGCAGCATTTTTTGGGGGGGGGAGTCATTTCTACGTTGTTTTAGTGTGTAATTAGCCACCACTGAACAGATAACCCTTATAAATAACAATAGATGGGAAAAAAGAAACACAATGGGCCTAGATTTGGATTGGCTTTTTTATAATATTTTTAATTATTTGGAAAGTTAAAGTTAACTGGAAGTATAACAAGTTTCCACATATAATTCCAAGGTCAAATTGGCAATTCCATCAAACCAACAGTGCGTTCAGTCTAGCTGCTGCTTTTTTTGGGAAGTCAGTTTATCATCAGTGTATCATTATTACACAATACACAAAATGGGTCTAGATTTGGATTGGCTTTTTTATAATATTATAAATTATTTGGTAAGTTAAAGGGGTTTAGGATTAAGCTTCTGCATTATTTTAAATTACCCCGGTGTTTCAGCATTTAATTAACCGTCTGTAAACATTTAACCATTTTGAACAACAGAGGCGACGTAGTTTAAAAGTGCACAACATTTTATTTAAAACAACACGTTTGACATATGTATGCACATGAACACTGAACAAATGAAATGATCTCTGCTTCATATGCAGCTGCTTCAGATTCCTCCTGGGCAACCGCTATTCTCCTCTCCTGCTCCAACGTGTGTTGTCTCAATCCACGTCGTCTTCTCCTGTAAAATTCTCTTGTCTCGTTAAAGACATTCATTGTGTTAAAAACCGTGGAAATCCTCCGCTCGTAATCCGCTATTTTTTTCTGTGTTGTTGAGGAGTCAGTCTCGTCCTTTATACGTCAGCAGTGTAGCGCCACCTCAATCCCGCCCACCCCAGCAATACTCGGCTTTCCGCGGTTGTGATGGAGGCGCAGCCGCGGGAGAAACAAGTAGTAAAGAAAAGAAAAGAGTAGCGCAGAACTATATAGTGGAAATGTGGCTTTAGAGAACAGCTACTCCCTAGAGCACAGGGCCATCCTGATAACATGGGACTGTTACTCCTCAGAACACAGGAAGCAAAGCCCTTTTTTGGAGCTGTTCCCCTTCCTTCAGTGTCAGCATGTTTTACCTATCTGACCATGTAGCTGCTGTGTGTGTGTGTGACTATGCAACTGCTGTGTATAAAATGACTGAACTGAGAGGATTACCTCCAGTACTGATTTCCTGTAAACAGGTTCGTACTCCTTGCTTGCAAGTAAAAAAAAGCTCATGAGAAATAGTACTTTGTGTCTTGAACCTTTATTGAGGTATCGAACTAAGATACAATCACTTTTTTGAGTTCCTAGATTCCTGACAGCTCCCTCAAAATTAAGGAAATAAAAAACAAATAAACGAGATCTACACAACAGAAATCCAGAAGAAACTTACATTTCTGAAACAAAAATATCATGAAACTGGTAGCAAATCGGCAAAATTACTAGCCTATAAATTGAGGAAACAACAAACGGAGAGAGCAATCTACAAAATCAGAGACCCAGTATCAAAGGAAATAAAAATTAGAATTCAGGAAATTCATAAGAGCTTCGAGAATTACTACAAGAACTTGTACTCCCTCAAAAAAAACACAAAAAAGACACATCTGAAGCCTTCCTAAATACATTAAACCTTCCCCAACTTACTGAGTCACAAAATAAAAAAATTATTGGCAGAAATACAACCTAAATAATTAGAAAAGCAATTATGAAACTTAAAGCTAACAAATCCCCAGGAGCAGATGGTTATACAGCAGAGTGGTACAAAACTTTTAAACAGCAACTATCTCCTCTCCTCCTGAAAACATTTAACTATGTCCTCCACACAGGGGAAATCCCCCCCTCCTGGAGAGAAGGGGTCATTGCAGTCATACGAAACCTGAAAAGGATAAATTAGACTGCTCCAACTACAGACCAATCAGTGTGTTAAATCAGGACTATAAACTTTTTACCGCTATCCTTGCCAAAAGGTTAGAAAATATACTGACAGACTTAATTCATTTAGACCAAACAGGTTTTATAAGACAAAGACAGACACAAGATAACACTAGATGCACTTTACACATAATTCATCATATAAAAAAATATAATTTAAATGCAGCCATACTGGGATTAGACGCTGAAAAAGCATTTGACTCGGTTGACTGGTCTTTCTTATATAGAATCTTGTCCAGTTTCAATTTTCATAACAACTTCATTAGAACTATCCAGGCATTATATAAAAAACCAACAGCTAAAATAAGGATTAACGGTAAATTATCATCATCTTTTGAACTGGAGAGAGGATGTCGTAAGGGCCAGCTGTTGTCTCCGCTGCTCTTTGCAATCTTCATAGAACCTCTGAGCCAATGGATAAGACAGAATCAAAAAAATTCAAGGTATTACACTTGGTCAGAAGGAACATAAAATAGCACTCTTTGCTGATGACATTTTAATATACCTGGGGCAGCCAGACACCTCTTTTCCAGAACTAATCTCAGTTTTTTCAGAGTATGGAGAGTTATCAGGGTATGAATTGAACATGCATAAAACCCAAATTTTAACATTCAACTATAACCCAAATCAATATTTACTAAGCAAATTCAAAACTAACTGGGAGATGGAATCTATGAAATATCTGGGGGTCAATATCCCGAAACAACTCAACAAAATTACAACACTAAACTATGATCCACTGATGGCAAAAATAAAATCTGATCTAGCAAGATGGAACACGATACCGTTCTTGGGTACTGCACAAAGAACTGAAGCATCCATCCATCCATCCATCCATCTTCTACCGCTTTTCCGGAGGTCCGGGTCGCGGAGGCAGCAGTTCAAGCAGAGAAGCCCAGACTTCCCTCTCCCCAGCCACCTGCTCCAGCTCTTCAGAAGGGATACCAAGGCGTTCCCAGACCAGCTGGGAGACATAGTCTCTCCACCGAGTCCTGGGTCTGCCCTGGGGTCTCCTCCCAGTGGGACGTGCCTGAAACACCTCAAGTGGGAGGTGTCCAGGAGGCATCCTAATCAGATGCCCATACCACCTCAACTGACTCCTTTCAATGTGGAGGAGCAGCGGTTCTACTCTGAGCCTCTCCCGGATGACTGAGCCCTCACCCTGTCTCTGAGGGTGAGTCCAGTAATCCTACGGAGAAAGCTCATTTCAGCCGCTTGTATCCGCGATCTCGTTCTTTCGGTCATTACCCAAAGCTCGTGACCATAGGTAAGAGTAGGAACGTAGATTGACTGGTAAATCGACAGCTTTGCCTTAGAACTAAGCTCCCTCTTCACCACAACAGACCGGTACAACGTCCGCATCACTGCAGATGCTGCTCCAATCCGTCTGTCGATCTCTCGCTCCATTTTCCCCTCACTCGTGAATAAGACCCCAAGATACTTAAACTCCTCCACTTGGGGCAGGAGCCTGTCCCCAACCCGGAGAGGACAATCCACCTTTTTCCGGCTGAGGACCATGGACTCGGACTTGGAGGTGCTGATTCTCATCCCAGCCGCTTCACACTGTTTATCATACTTATATATATGTACATATATCATACTGTTTATCATACTGTTTGACAGTCTGGGCTCAAGCAGCCCCTTCCACAATAAGACATATAGGTTCATTATATAATCAAACCCTAAAAATCTTGGACAAAAAGCCCATTAGGTGGCATCACTGTAATGTTTTAAAAAAATACAACCTATTGAGTTTTGAGAGCTTCATTGACCTCTGTCTTCTGAAATTAACGTTCAAATGTTTCCATAAATCAGCACCCGAGCCACTTGCTGGTTTCGTCCAAAGACAGGACAGCAGCAGAGCCACCAGGAGTTCTGTTAACAATAACTGTAAAATATTCCACCGCAGAACCACATTTGGACAAACAGCTTTCTCTATAAAGGGCAGTCACATCTGGAACACAATGCCAAATGAAATTAAAATAATAACGGACTTTAAAACATTCACTAAAAATGTTAAAAACTGGCTGAAAAATAAACAAGAATGTACTCATGTATGAATTATTTGTCTGCAAAGTGAGAGTGAATGAAGGGAAGGAATAAATGTGTTTGTTTATAGTGAGTGACGGAGGGAGGGAGGCCTGAAATAGGCAAATGTGAGTTATGTTATATGTGTTAAATGTGAGTCAGGCTGTTATATTTGTGTATTTATAATATTTTATAATATATGTGTATTTATAATATTTATGTTAAATGTGAGTCAGGCTGTTATATTTGTGTATTTATAATATTTATAATATTTATAATTGTGTATTTATAATTTTTCTGCATTGATGTATGTGGTTATTGTGTATATTTTTTATCTTGATTCTTTTTTCTAAAGCCCATCCAGGGACAAGAGTTGCAAATTAGCTAATAGCTATACACTCTATGTGCAACACATCAGATTGATTGTCTTTGATTAATTGTCTATGTTTATTGCACTGTCCCTGTCAAATAAACTAATCTACTACTACTACACTCAGCGGAAAACCGTCCCAGCAAGAGCTGTAGGTCATTGCTGGATGAAGCCAGCAGGACAACATCATCTGCAAACAACAGAGATGAGATCCTGTGGTCACCAAGCATGACACCCTCCGTTCCCTGGCTGTGCCTAGAAATCCTGTCCATAAAAATTATGAACAGGATCAGTGACAAAGGGCAGCCCTGGCGGAGTCCAACTCTCACTGGGAATGATTCCGACCGAGTGTTGGCAATACGAACCAAACTCTCACAACGGTCGTACAGAGACCGAATAGCTCGTAACAACAAGCCCGATACCCCATACTCCCGAAGCACCCCCCACAAAAATCCACGAGGGACGCGGTCAAATGCCTTCTCCAAGTCCACAAAACACATGTAAACTGGTTGGGCAAACTCCCACGAACCCTCAAGAATTCTCGAGAGGGTAAAGAGCTGGTCCGATGTGTCACGGCCAGGACGAAAACCACATTGCTCCTCCTGAATCCGAGGTTCGACCAACGGCCGGACTCTCCTCTCCAGTACCTTGGCATAGACCTTCCCAGGGAGGCTGAGGAGTGTGATCCCTCTAAAGTTGGAGCACACCCTCCGGTCCCCTTTTTTGAAGAGAGGAACCACCACCCCGGTTTGCCATGCCAAAGGCACTGCCCCCGACCTCCACGCAATGTTGCAGAGGCGTGTCAACCATGACAACCCAACAACATCCAGGGCCTTGGGATACTCAGGGCGAATCTCGTCCACCCCCGGGGCCCGGCCACCAAGGAGATTTTTAACCACCTTGGCGACCTCAGCCCCTGTGATAGGCGAGTCATGCCCCTCGTCCCCAAACCCTGCTTCCTCTGTGGAAGGCGTATCAGTGGGATTGAGGAGATCCTCAAAGTATTCCTTCCACCGCCCGACGATATCCCCAGTCGAAGTCAACAGTGTCCCATCCGCACCATACACAGTGTGGACGGGGAGCTGCTTTCCCCTCCTGAGCCGCCGGACAGTTTGCCAGAATCTCTTTGAGGCTGACCGAAAGTCTTGTTCCATGGCCTCACCGAACTCCTCCCATACCCGGGTTTTTGCTTCAGCAACCACCCAAGCTGCACTCCGCTTGGCCTGCCGGTACACCTCAGCTGCTTCGGGAGTCCCACAAGCCAACCAAGCTTGATAGGACTCCTTCTTCAGCTTTATGGCCCCCCTCACCACTGGTGTCCACCATTTGGTTCGGGGGTTGCCACCACGAGATGCACCGACCACTTTGCGGCCGCAGCTCTGGGCCGCCGCTTCAACAACAACATGGATCGTCACCTTATCGTGGTGGGGGGGTTTGCATGCCCCAGTGAGCCCAGGAGCTATGTTGTCCGGGGCAATTTGCCTCTGATAGGGTCTCCCAAGACAAACTGGTCCTGGGTGAAGGGCCAGACTAAGAACGATCCAACAGACTCTGATGATAAATTGTATATCAAGGATTCAGTGTACCCCGCCCGGTATGGGGTTACCGGGGCCCCACCCTGGAGCCAGGCCTGGGGGAGGGGCTCGAAGGCTAGCGTCTGGTGGCCGGGTTTCCAGCCATGGGACCCGGCCGGGCTCAGCCTGAAGGAGTTACATGGGTCCGCCCTCCAGTGGGCTCACCACCTGCAGGAGGGATCATGGGGGTCCGGTGCTATGTGGATTAGGTGGCGGTCAAAGGCGGAGACCTTGGCGGACTGATCCCAAGAACTGAAGCAGTCAAAATGAATATACTCCCACGTCTTCTATACCTTTTCCAAACAACACCAGTAGAACCTCCCCAAAAAACATGGCAAGAACTGGACAGAAGGATCTCAAGATTCATATGGCAGGGCAAGAGACCAAGAATCAGGTATAGAACCCTACAGCTAAACAAAGACAAAGGTGTGCTCATGCTGCCAAATATCAGGGACTATTTTAAAGCCGCACAAATTAAAACTTTAGTAGAGATATGTAACCCATTCTACACTGCACAATGGAAGGAGATAGAATGCCAAAGAACAAGTGACATTCCCCTACAGGCGATAATAGGGAATAATGCCTTCCCTAAACATTTGAATAACACTAACCCGTGGATAGAGACCCCGCTAAAATTTTGGTTTAAGATAGTCAGAGAGAATCAAACTAAAGAACCCTATCGATTATTGCAATGGATTTCCTATGATCAGGATTTTACTCCTAATAAAACAGACACTAGATTTAAAAAGTGGAATGAGAACAGACTGATAAAATATTACAATTTTTTTAAAGGGCAAACTTTAAAAAGTTTTGAAGATTTGAAAAAACAAGGTCTAATAAATCAAGACCTTTACAGGTTCTTTCAGCTTAGACACCACATAAACAAAATACTTAAAAAGGAGGATTTGGAAAGGGCCCAGTCAGGTGTTCTGAAGGTTTTCTTAATGGCATATAAAGGGATCCCAGGAATCAGATACATCTCTAAAATATACCATGGTCTTCAAGATTTAAAAGGAGACAACACATCATATATAAAAGAGAAATGGGAAAAAGAGGGGAATTTCACTTTACAACTGGAAATATGGGAAAAACTAAATAAACAACAGTGGGAAAAGTACCTCATCCCTGCTGTGGAGAGAATTTGGATGGAAAAATTTGGTAAGATTTTTCAGAACACCTGCACAAAACAAATTTACTCATAAAGGGTTGAATTGCTGGCGCTTGTGTGGTGAAAAGACTGCAAATCATTTTCATGTGTTTTGGTCATGCCCAGTTATCCACCAATATTGGACTAATGTACAGACAATATTGGGGAAAATATTCAAAGTAACAGTTCCCTTTTCTTTTGTAACTTTGTATTTGGGTTTACTTCCGGAATCACTGGAAAGACGAGGAGAAAAATACTTATTCAATGTTTTAATATTGGCAAGTAAAAAAGCACTCACAAAAAAATGGATGTCAAGAGACTGTCCTGCACCTGAAGATTGGATTAACGTGATTCAGGACATTTATTTGATGGAAAAGTTGACATTTGCACTGAGACAGGACATGGATGGGTTCTAGAACTTTTGGCAACCCTGGAACGAATATGTGTCTTCCAGTAGATCTAATCTTTGACAAACACCATTTCAATAATGGCACCTCTCTTTGTTCCAGTGCTACTCAGATGTTCTTTTATTTTTCTTCTCTTTTCTTCTCTTTTTTTATTTTATTTTTATTTTCTTTCACTTAAAAAAGGGTGTTGTAATAATTTTTTTTTTCAATCTTGTCAAAAAACAAAATATGTGATGAAAATGTAGACAATGCAATGCTGTAATGACATGTATACCCTTTACAAAAACTTAAATTTAAAAAAAAATAAAAATTGGTGGTTCATCCAGACTTCATACAGCTGGTCACTGCACTAGAGCTTCTTTAGCCTCTTCAGTGAGATCTCCAGGGTTGCTTAGTAGTTGGTCAAAGTGGTCTGCAAATCTGTCCAGGATCTTGTCTTTCTCCTGTAAAACCATTTCACCATCCATAGCCTTTAGTTGGATCAATCCTCTTGGTTTAGGGCCGTAGATTTCTCTCAAACCTGTGAAGAATGTGTTCATGTCCTTTCTGTCTGCTGCAGTTTGAAGTTCCTCCGCTTTTTCATCCCACCAGTTGGACTTCATCTCTCTGGTGTACTTCTGTAGCTCACTCTGAGCCTTTGAGTATTTCTTCTTCTTCGACCTTGTGTTACACTGTAGGTTTTCCTACCTAGCTGTATTCCTCACTTCTAATAGTTTCTTCAGATGCTCATCGTGCTCATCAAACCAATCTTAATGTTTCCTCTCAGGGTGGCCTAACACATCACTCGTAGCCTGATACACCATATCCCTCAGTGTTGCACATTTCTCTTCTATGTTATTCTCTGAGTTGTTGCTGTCCCAGTCTTTCAAGTTTTCATCCATTTCCTGTGTAAGTTCTTCCTGCTTCTTTTGGCCTTTCAGTGCACTAGTGTTTAGCTTCCGTAGTGGCTTTGCACCCGTCCTGCAGTGCTGTTTTCATCTCTAAATCCTTAATCTAGATCTCAGCATAACATGATCAGTACCACAGTCCATGCCTCTTATTGCTCTGGTGTCCAATATGTCCCTTATGTCTTTCTGCCTGACTATGATGTAGTCTAATAAATGCCAGTACTTGGATCTTGGGTGCATCCATGTCTTCTTGTGTGTGTCCTTGTGTTTAAATAGAGTGTTGGTTATCACAAGGTTGTACTCTGAACATAGTGCAAGTAGAAGTTCTCCATTAGCATTGCACTTGCCTACTCCATGACTGCCTAGCACTCCTTTCCATTTCTCAGTGTCCGAACAAATTCTGGCATTAAAATCTCCAACAAATATCTGCCTGTCATCAGTCGGTACACGCCTGATAGTCTCCCGTAAATCACTGTAGAACTCTTCCTTCACCTCCTCTGTGTTGGTCATTGTTGGGGCATATACACTGATGAGTGTGGCATACATTTTCCGCTGTGGTGGGAGTCTCATAGTCATTATCCTGTCGTTGATTGGCACCGGTTCCTCATCAAGTATTGCTGCTGTCTCCTTTCTAACTGCAAAGCCCGCTCCTGCTTCTCTCCTTTCTTGAGTTGATTTCCCACTCCAAAAGAAGATGTACCCGTGGTCTTCCAAGCTGTCATATCCAGGCAATCTTGTTTCACTAAGTGCAGCTTTGTCTACATTGTACCTGTTCATTTCCAGGGCCACAAGCGTGGTCTGTCTTTCTGGGCACTGTGATGTTGTTCTGTCCAACAGAGTGCGTACATTCCATTCTGCTACACACAAGGCTGCTGTTTTCCTTTTCTTTTGTCTTCCTGCTCCTAGCTTACTTTTCGCTGCCTGTCGGAGTGTGAACAGATCAACACAGACCTTGTAAGCCCGGGCGACGTCCGAGCCGGTATGAGTTGCTTTCTGATTGACCATTTCATGAAACTGCTTGCAAAGTATTTGAGTACTGCTAGCTTTTGATGGACTAGCAGCACATTCTTGGCAGATAGAGGTATTATCAGTGGCAAGGACAAGCCAAGACAAACTGACTCCAGTATCTGTTGCAGTGACTGACCAGATGATAGGTTTGTTTATCTCTGCTCTTTGTATAGTGCATGTCACGATGCACCGACTGGCACAGTCCACCACAGACCTTGCAACAGATGTGTTTATCTGCCAGGATGTCCAATCTCACCCCGTCTAACTGGGAGTGGTCCACCACAGACCTGTGGCAGATACTGTTTTTAGTTCTGCCAGGATGTCCTGTTTCACCCTCCATGCCCTCGGAAGGGCGGGGATGCCGGTTGAGTCGCCAACGGCCCGACCCAGGAGACAGATAGTACCAGTTTTCATGGTTATCCAGTAGCAAGCAAGCCAATGCCTGACCATGTGGCCCTTTTCCACTAGTGTCAATTTGGCCCAGTTTGGTACGGTACAGTTCGGCATGCTTGCATTTCCATTACACCCGAGTACCACTTGATGTGGGTGGGATTTGTTACAGGGAGGCGGCGCAGGGAGGTGGGTCATTCTGGAGAATGCTTCTGGCAGGCTGAAGGGAAGGTGGCACTGCCTTCTGAAAAGGAATGACTGTGTCATCCAACTGGTGAAAGCTATGGTGCTGACTTGTTGTGCTCTGCATAGTCTGTGAAAATCATGGAGAGACTTTCAACACCGCATTGGATGATCTAGCAGCTGCAGCACGTGAACCGGTGGGGGGCAGCGGTACAAGATGTATAGAGGAGCAGGGCAGGGATGTACGAGATGCTCTGATGCAGTACTTGTGTGGCAATAATAACTAGACAATGTCATTGCCTTCCCATTCATGTGCCTACACATGTCCAACGTCTGTATTTTGAAAATAAAATTTTGTACCCTTTTCAGATACATCTTCTCTGTTGTTTATAAGATAAGATAAGGTAAGCCTTTATTAGTCCCACAATGGGGAAATTCCAGGATTGCAACAGCACAGGGATAGCAACACTCAGAGCAATAATTTTGAAGATAAGAAAATAAGAGCAGTGAATATACATATATACACATAAATATATATACACAGTGTGGAGCATTGTAGCTAGATGGAATAAACAGCATAACCGTCTATTTAGTTAACCCACATAGTATGAATATGTACCCATACATATTGTCACCCCCCGTAGCGACTGATATTGTCCTAGTTTATATGGGTTAATTATGAAGGTAAGAGTGATTAAATGCTAAAAGACAGGGAAGCCGTCTACGAGTCATCCAGCAGTTACATATATCACTTTTGGTATGATGCAAGTGTGTGCAATAATGCATTTCACATCCCATGTAACCATATCCCATTATAATGACCTTGTCTTACCCCGCAGCATTCCTGGCAATTTTCCAGTGCAGGAAAAGAGATTTTTGCTTAAGAAAGAACCTTCAGTATTCACTATATCACACTGATAACATGAAAACATTGTACGGCTTGGTTGCCAATTAGTATCTAAATATTTTTTAACTACAATGTCAGGATACGCTGCATCACAAGGTTTTGTGGGTCCAAAACTACTGCCACAGCCTACAGCCGTGTGAGAAAATTAGGACACGCTGTATTAGCCTGTGTGGGTTTTGTTTTTTTGTAAGGAATTTGGACATGTGGATATTTAACATCACTGTTAAAAACACTGGGAGATTCATGTCAACTAAATTAAAAATGAAAACTTTTTCCAAATTTTCTGTACAATGTAATTCTAAACAGTGAGGAATAAATTAGGACCCCCCCCCCCCAGCTTTTTTAGGACATGCCCGCATTCAATCCCACCTAAAATGGCTAAAGTAAATATTTTGTGCACATAAAAACACAACCAATGATAGACATATGAAAATTTCTTAATACAGAACTGACAGTTTAATGGTGTCCTAATTATTTCACATGGCTGTAAAGCTTGGGCTTGATCTATTGACTTTTAAAGTATGTGTAAGTAATTATTAAGGCTCCACAACATACTCCAATGGCATAGTCTTCCAAACCTTTTGTGGGGGAAGATCTGGGAAAAATTGATAGTAACAGACAAAACAATCATGATGCCAACAGTCACTGGTTTATTACAATTTTCAGCAAAACTACTCATTGTTTTACATGTGTACATGTTAAACGACACTTGTGGGGAGACCAGGTCACACATGGTGGTGAGGTTGCCCAGTACAGCCAGGAGAGCCTGATGGAAGGCAGCATTTTGAGCCATCTCCTCCCTTCGTAAGGCGACTTCTTTCTGCCTTGCTTCACGAGTGTCCTCAGCAAGCCGGTTGACGGTCTGCATTTGCTGGGCAAATGCTTCAGTCCGCTGATCAAGCTGTTCTGCTGTGGGGTAGCTCCTTTCCCTCTTGCCTACACGAAAGACAGAAATGGGCGGTGATCAGTAAAAGCAAGAGCAAAACATATACACGGGAAATAAACTTGTGAATGTCAAGTGGTAAGGTGCGACCAAAATGCTTTGTTGTTGTATATAAGCACTGCGCTTCAGTACAGCCGATTTTGCAAACGCTAGGTTTAAGTTTAAAATAATTTGCTTTTATTGTGGCCCCTGGAATGTGAATGACTTAATACAGTCAGTTGACTAAAATCATTTGACTGAAGCACGTTGACATTCAAAAGTGAGTTTTTGTGCTACATCAGCTCTGCACATGTACATTTTTCAAGCCTGTGATTCATGGTGGAAAAGAAAGAGCACAGCAACACTGCAGTGGGGAAATACACAGAATAGGTATGTGGGTCTATTATGAGGCTTTATGAAATTATATGAATCACATTATAAGTCGCAGGTTTCACAATGCACTTGTATATGTTGAGATTTTGGCTCCACTTGACCTGTATCCATAAAAAAAAAACAGTGTGTTAATCTTTTGTTTGTTGCGCTTTACCTGTACGTGAACATGTCATGCCACACATTGACAGATTTGTGCCACACGTTGACGGAGCTGGTACCGGTGTCGGATCTACAATGGTGCCAGCAGGAGAGCCCGGGGTATTTGTGCTGAGGGTGGGGGACCCCAGGCATACGGAAACAGATTCTAGAAAGAAAGTACACACACAACTTTAATGCAAAGCCAAAAGTGCACCACGTACACAAAGCTTTTTAACCAGGATTAGCATATTTCGCCGTTTTGCTCCCACAAGTGAATACATCGGACAGAGCCAGCACGAATCATGGCGAGCTAGCTAGCTAGTGCTCCTGGCAGTCGTGAGCCAGGACACAATGGAGTTATAATTGCTCAAAAAAGTTAGTGTGGCACCAATAGGCTGGATAGCGCAAAAAGATGCATAATATCACAAAATACTCACCATCCATGGCTTGTAACAATACCGTAGATGGGTCAACTCCCATCTCCCTCCCATTACTCGCTGGCCGGCTACCACATATGGCGTCCATCTGGTCAAACCACTTCCATTGTTTTCGGTTCGCCCCCACCTCGACCGTTGTAGTCCTTGATGGCCCGGTAATCACATTTCATTTTTTTTTAGCTTATCCCTACATTGCTTTATTGTCCGGTTGTAGCCACGGGTGGACAACTGCTGTGCTCCGTGACCTCATGAAAATCTTCTCATTGCGGTGTGATCTGTCTAACTCCCTCTGGATCCTTTCGTCGCCCACAATGCCAAGAAAAGTCTGCACCTCCTCGTGCGACCACGGTGCAGAAGAGTTCAGTGAAGCCGAAGCCATCTCTACCGTTTGCAGTGATTACTCACCAAAGAGTTTTGCAAATGGCGGTTGTACATAAGCAGAACAACGGCACTCTTATGGCGTTACGCCCACTCTCATGACGTTACGCCCGGACCAATCAGTGGCCTGCAGTGTTTTTACGTCACATTTTCGTATCGGGACGGTACGCTTCAAACCCCAATCCAGTGGGTCCCAAATGTCGGGACCGTTACCGTTAGGAAAAGCCTACAAAGTGTACCGTACCGTACCGAACCGGCCTGAAGTGACACTAGTGGAAAAGGGGCTATATAGCACATAATCCCAGTATTTGTTTACATTGAATGAGTCGGTGAGTTCATGATACATAGTCAAGTTGTTAAATACTATTGGAGTGAAACAAAATATAAAACAAAATCACAATGGAGTAACAACTCATCAGTAAACAAGCTTTGTGTAACAAATAGCAGGTAAATTACAGATGTGGACAAAATTGTTGGTACCCCTCTGTTAATGAAAGAAAAACCCACAATAGTCACAGAAATAACTTGAATCTGACAAAAGCGGTAATAAATAAAAATTCTATGAAAATTAACCGATGAAAATCAGACAATGCTTTTGAATTGTGGTTCAACAGAATTATTTTAAAAAAACAAACTCATGAAACAGGCCTGGACAAAAATGATGGTACCCTTAACTTAATATTTTGTTGCACAACCTTTTGAGGAAATCACTGCAATCAAACGATTTCTATAACTGTCAATGAGACTTCTGCACCTCTCAGCAGGTATTTTGGCCTACTCCTCATCAGCAAACTGCTCCAGTTGTCTCAGGTTTGAAGGGTGCCTTCTCCAGACGGTATGTTTCAGCTCCTTCTACAGATGTTCAATAGGATTTAGATAAGGGCTCATAGAAGGCCACTTTAGAACAGTCCAGTGTTTCGCTCTTAGCCATTCTTGGGTGTTTTTAGCTGTGTGTTTTGGGTCATTATGTGTTATTGCGTGAATAACAATTGTGGAGTACTGTATTTACAGTTACTTTTAGCCAGCATTTTCAAATTTGACTCGATGTCGCCTGCTCTGGCCCCAGGAATGCATTTGACTATGGCCGGTGGAGTCTCTAGGTTCACGTTTCTGACTACAGAGTCGCCAATGATCAGAGTTTTTTCCTCAGCGGGTGTGTCGCTGAGCGGGGAAAAACGATTAGAAACGTGAACAGGTTGGTGGTGTACCGGGGCTTTGCGACTAGGCTTCCTACTCACCGTCACCCACCCAGTCTCCTCGCTGCTGAGGAGAGCTGGAGGACCGCTAACAGGGAGGCCTAAGCTAGCTAGCTCCGCTGCAGCTAAGGGGCGTCCGTCAAGAGTAACTGGCGCAGACGGTGTTTCAATGCAGCGGAGCCGGGATTCCAGATCAGACAACCTCGCCTCGAGCGCCTCAAAAAGACAACATTTATTACATTTACCGTTATCACTAAAAGAGGCAGAGGTGTAGCTAAACACCTGACAGAGAGAGCACACCAGAAGAGGAGAGGAAGGAGAGCTAGTAGCCATCGTTAATGGCTAACCCAAAGCTCAGGAGAGTGAGGAGAGCAAACCACACAGACAGACAGCAAAACAGGAAGTGACGATACGTTACCACAAGGAAGTGACGATCAATCCCTCAATTGATCATCACTTGTTATTCCCTCAATTGTTATTCACGCTGGCATTAATGACATCCGTCTCCGGCAGTCGGAAGTCACGAAACTTAATGTAGAATCGGTGAGTGACTTTGCAAAAACGATGTCTGCCACTGTAGTATTCTCTGGGCCCCTCCCCAATCTGACCAGTGATGACATGTTTAGCCGCTCGTCATCCTTGAACCACTGGCTGTCTGTGTGGTGTCCTGCAAATAACGTGGGCTACATTGACAATTGGAGCTCTTTTTGGGGAAAACCTGGTCTTATGAGATGAGACAGTATTCATCCCACTTTGAATGGTGCTTCTCATTTATCTAACAATCTGGAATCTTTTTTTATCCAAATTTCCAAAACCCTGACTACTCAGAGTTGGGACCAGGAAGCAGAGTCGTACGGTCTTACACGCCTCTCTGCAGCTCCTCTTCATCCGCCACCCCTCAACTTAGCCCCTGTCTTCCCCATCAGAGAATCATTGTCTGCTCCCTCCAAAGTAAATAAAAATATAATATATAAGCATCCCAAAGTGATAAAGCAAAATATTGGTAAAACTCAAATTAAACATAAAGCCTCTAAATTGAATGATTTGGCCTCTGTTCCTCCTCATAATTTAAAAATTAAATGTGGTTTATTAAATATTAGGTCTCTAACTCCCAAGTCTCTGTTAGTCCATGATCTGTTAATTGATCATCAGATTGATTTAATTTCCCTTACAGAGACTTGGTTAGGGCAAGAGGATTATGTTGGTTTAAATGAATCAACTCCCTCTGGTTATTTAAACTGTCAAAATCCCAGAAGTTCTGGTCGTGGAGGAGGAGTAGCAACAATTTACCATTCCAAATTACTAGTTAATGTAAAGCAAAAAACATGTTATAATTCCTTTGAGGGCCTGGTCCTCAGTATTGGGCACTTTAGCAATTTTAGGTTAAACCCAATTTTATTTGCCATAGTTTATCATCCCCCATCAACCTACTCAGAATTTTTATCCGAATTTGCTGATTTCTTAGCTGATTTAGTGCTGAAATCTGATAGAATAATTATAGTAGGGGACTTTAATATACATGTGGATGTAGATAGTGACTGCCTTAATGTGGCATTTAATTCAATATTAGACTCAATTGGGTTTTCTCAGAAAGTAGGAAATTCTACTCATTACCTCCACCATACATTGGACCTTGTTCTGACATATGGCATAGAAATAGAAAATCTTGTAGTGTCTCCTCATAACCCTGTACTGTCAGACCATTGTCTGTTAACCTTTGATTTTACTATTTCTGACTATTTGGCTCCTAAAGAAAAATATTATTACATTAGATGCTTCTCAGATGATGCTGTTGCCAAATTTATGCAGATTGTTTCCTCTATGCCATGTGTCAACACAATGGAAATAAGCTATAGACAGCTTGCTCCTTCTGTAATTGATAACATGGTGGATAGTGTTACAGCTTCTCTGCATCAGACTCTAGACTTGGTGGCCCCCCTAAAAAAGAAAAAGTCTAATCAGAGATTTCTAACTCCTTGGTTCAACACAGAAACTCTTAGCTTAAAACAGAAGACTCATCAATTAGAAAGAAAATGGCACTCCACTAATTTAGATGAAATCTATTTAGCTTGGAGAAATCATCTTTTAATTTATAAAAAATCTCTTAGAAAAGCTAGAACGAGTTATTATTCTGCATTAATAGAAGAGAACAAGAATAATCCCAGGTTTCTTTTCAGCACTGTAGCCAGGTTGACAAAGAGTCAGGACTCTGTCAATCCTAGCATTCCCTTAGAGCTTACTAGTCAGGACTTTATGAACTTTTCCAATAATAAAATTTCATCCATCAGAGATAAAATCAATCAGATTCTTCCCACAGTTAACTTAAATACTGTAACTACTACAACTCCTTCAATTGATGTCTGTCTTGATGAGTTTACTCCAATCGACCTTTGTGAGTTAGATAAAATAGTTTCCTCATCCAAACCTTCAACTTGTCTTTTAGACCCTATTCCTACCAGGTTATTTAAAGAAGTCTTCCCACTTATTGGTAGCTTTATTCTTCATATAATCAATTCTTCATTAACTTTAGGCCATGTACCGCAGGCTTTTAAAACGGCTGTAATTAAACCCTTACTCAAAAAGCCAACGCTAGATCCAGGAGCTTTAGCTAACTATAGACCAATCTCTAATCTCCCTTTCATTTCAAAAATCTTAGAAAGAGTTGTTGCTACGCAATTATTTGACCACCTGCAGGGAAATGGTTTACTTGAAGAGTTCCAATCTGGGTTTAGAATCCATCATAGTACTGAAACAGCCTTAGCGAAGGTCACTAACGACCTCCTCATCGCATCTGATAATGGACTAGTTTCTGTACTTGTCCTTTTAGACCTTAGTGCAGCTTTTGATACTATCGATCATAATATTCTACTTGATAGATTAGAACACTATGTTGGACTTAATGGAACTTTGTTGCAGTGGTTTAGATCTGATTTATCTGATAGGTTCCAGTTTGTTCATGTAAATAATGAGTTTTCTTTCAACTCAAAGCTTAGTCATGGAGTTCCACAGGGATCTGTGCCAGGCCCTACTCTTTTTAGTTTATATATGCTTCCGTTAGGCAACATTATTACAAAGCACTGTATACATTTTCATTGTTATGCAGATGACACACAATTATACCTGTCAATGAAGCCAGATAATAGTAATCAATTAGCCAAGTTAGAAGCCTGTCTTAAGGAAATCAAAGCTTGGATGACTTGTAATTTCCTGCTATTAAATTCAGATAAGACTGAAGTCATTCTTGTTGGTCCAAAAAACCTTAGAATTTCCTTTCCAAATCAAACTTTCAGTTTGGATGTGGTTACTCTTTCTCTTAATAGCTCTGTGAGGAACCTTGGAATTTTTTTTGATCAAGATCTGTCCTTCAATTCACATATTAAATTTGTTTCTAAGACTGCCTTCTATCATTTGCGTAATATTGCCAAGATTAGGAGCATCTTGTCTCAGAGTGATGCTGAGAAACTGATCCATGCTTTTGTTAGCTCAAGATTAGATTATTGTAATTCTTTATTATCAGGCTATCCTAAACCATCTTTAAAAAGTCTTCAGCTGATCCAAAATGCTGCAGCAAGAGTTTTAACAGGTACTAGAAAGAGAGATCATATCTCTCCGGTTCTGGCCTCCCTTCATTGGCTTCCCATAGAGTTTAGAATTAAGTTTAAAATCCTTCTTCTTACTTACAAAGCTCTAAACAATCAGGCTCCTTTTTATTTAAAAGATCTGATACTACCGTATTATCCTAACAGAGCACTACGCTCCCAAAATGCAGGATTACTTGCAATACCTAGAATCTTCAAAAGTACAATGGGAGGCAGAGCCTTCAGTTATCAAGCTCCTCTCCTGTGGAACCAGCTGCCAATCTGGATTCGGGAGTCAGACTCGATCTCTGTTTTTAAGAATAGGGCTAAAACCTACCTTTTTGATATAGTCTACAATTAGGGAGGGATCATGTGTTTCTGAACCCTCCCTTAGTTATGCTGCTAATAGGTTTAGTCAGCCGGGGGACCTCCAGTAATGCACTGGGCCTCACTCCTTTCCTCACTCTCAATGAAATATTTTTTTTGCTGGTCATTAACATTTGTTTGTTCTCTCCCATAGATTGAGTCCCCATCATGCTGTTTGCTCTCTACATGTCTGTTCTTTTCATCTTCTCTATCCCCTCACCCCCCAGCCAGTCGCAGCAGATGACTGCCCTTCCCTGAGCCTGGTTCTGCTGGAGGTTTCTTCCTGTTAATAGGGAGTTTTTCCTCTCCACCGTCGCCAAGTGCTTGCTCACAGGGGATCGCCTGACTGTTGGGGTCTTTCTGCAACTGTGGGGGTTCCCCCTACAGTTGATAGTGCTATGAGATGACTGTTGTTGTGAAATGGCGCTATATAAATAAATAAATTATCTTGTTACAAGACCCATGACCTGCGACTGAGACCAAGCTGTCTGACACTGGGCAGCACATTTCTCTCTAGAATACCTTGATAATCTTGAGATTTCATTGTACCCTGCACAGATTGAAGACACCCTGTGCCAGATGCAGCAAAGCAGCCTCAGAAAATAACAGAACCTTCTCCATGTTTCACAGTAGGGACAGTGTTCTTTTCTTGGTATGCGTCATTTTTGTGTTTGTGAACATAGAGCTGATGTGCCTTGCCAAAAAGTTGCAGTTTTGTCTTGTCTGTCCATAGGACATTCTCCCAGAAGCTTTGTGGCTTGTCAACATGCAGTTTGGCATATTCCAGTCTGGCTTTTTTATGATTTGTTTTCAACAGTGGTGTCCTCCTTGGTCGTCTCCCATGAAGTCCACTTTGGCTCAAACAACGACAGATGGTTCGATCTGACACTGATGTACACTACCGTTCAAAAGTTTGGGGTCACTTAGAAATGTCCTTATTTTTGAAAGAAAAGCACTGTTTTTTCAATGAAGATAACTTTAAACTAATCAGAAATACACTCTAATATCTAATATGCATTGCTAATGTGGTAAATGACTATTCTAGCTGCAAATGTCTGGTTTTTGGTGCAATATCTACATAGGTGTATAGAGGCCCATTTCCAGCAGCTATCACTCCAGCGTTCTAATGGTACAATGTGTTTGCTCATTGTGTCAGAAGGCTAATGGATGATTAGAAAACCCTTGTACAATCATGTTAGCACAGCTGAAAACAGTTTAGCTGGTTAGAGAAGCTATAAAACTGACCTTCCTTTGAGCAGGTTGAGTATCTGGAAAAAATTATTATTTCAAATACAAATCATTATTTCTAACCTTGTCAATGTCTTGACTATATTTTCTATTCATTTTACAACTCATGGTGGTAAATAAGTGTGACTTTTCATGGAAAACACAAAATAATTGTCTGGGTGACCCCAAACTTTTGAACGGTAGTGTACCTTGACCTTGGAGTTCACCATGAATGTGTTTAGAGGTTGCTCTGGGCTCTTTTGTTACCATTCGTATTATCCGTCTCCTCCTGCGGCCACGTCCAGGGAGGTTGGCTACAGTCCTGTGGATCTTAAATTTCTGAATAATATGTGCAACTGTAGTCACAGGAACATCAAGCTGCTTGGAGATGGCCTTATAGCCTTTACCTTTAACATGCTTGTCTATAATTTTCTTTCTAATCTCCTGAGACAACTCTCTCCTTTGCTTCCTCTGGTCCATGTTTAGGGTGGTACACACCATGTCAACAAACAGCACAGTGACTACTTGTCACCCTTTAAATAGGCCGACTGACTGATTACAAGTTTGTAGACACCTGTGATGTTAACCTCTTGCACTCTGGGATGCCGCGGGCGGTCACGTCTCTGTGTCCTAATGCGTCTCAGTGCGCACTGAAAAAAAAAACAGCTGCATTTCCGTTCTTCCAGTACAGACACAGCCGCAAACAGAAAGCCAAAGGAGTGTTTTGATTAGTTTAGATTTGATTGACCTCTCATTCGACTAATAAGAGCCTTGAAATGGGTTTCTGAAACCTTGAAGAACCAATGACTGAAAACCTAGCAAGAAGGACCCGCCTACCAACGACTGCGAATACAACGAGCCAATTGAAGCAGAGAAGTTCGACGATTGAAACGCGTGCGTTCTGTGCGTAAAATCTGTTTTGTGTAAGCCGCTGTGTGTAACGGTAGCGTTCGCCAGTCTTTTTTTATTACTACTGTTCTTATTTGTTTTGAAAAATCATTCGCCAAAACTGCAATCATGGAAGCGCAAAACCGCAATCATGGAATCATGGTTTGACTGGGTCACGTGACCAGAACCACGAGTCCGTAACAAGTGGACCAGCTTCATGTTCGTCTGACAATGAGGAACAGATGTTCGCCAACGACACTGCTGTTGTGGACAGGTAAGTGTTATAAGCTAAATTATTCTTTATCACTGAAAATAATAACAAAAATGACTTTTGACCGATTGGTAATTACAACGGTGCGTCATCGCCACATGACGGACCGTTGATGGACCGTTTTTTGTGTGCCAAGCTCCTCTGTAGCGGGGAGGGGGGGGAGTTGTTATCCTCTACATTGCAGATATTTTAGTATAATTTTTATTGCACTGTAGGTTATTTTTTCTTGTAAAAAAAGGCCACACATTTTTTACGTGGCATGCTTCTTTGTGTGTGGGGGGGCTTGTTTGTTCATTCATTCATTCATGAATGAATAACCCCCCCCCACACACACACACACACACACAGCCCTGAGTGTCACCTTTCATTAGAGCCCAAGATCAAGCTTCTATGTTGAATCATTCAAAAGTTATAGATGTTTTTCCAAACTGTGCCATTTGGCACAATTTGGCACAGTTCAAAAACGCCTGGGAACAACCTGAGAAAAAAGCTGTGTAATATATTCATTTTTTGTGGTATTGTTACAAAATTTTGACCTCAGCTGGATAACACTTGATTCTACATTTCTGTTGCATTTTCCAGCCAGTATCTGACAGCTGTGTGTTATTTGCAAGCATTTGTATCTAAAAAAAACACCCAGGCAAACTTTATTTTCTTCAAGTTCAGTATGTTTAGATGACTGTTAGTGGCAGGAGCACTTAGAGAGATTATGACTGTTTTGCCAAAAAATTCAAAGTGTTTTCTTTTAAATGAGACCAACCCCATGAAGATACTGCAAAGGGTTGATTTTTGATTTACTTTGGGTATGTTATTTTTAGGCGTTTTTAGGGAAATTGACCAGAGTGCATGGGGTTAATTAGAGGACACATCTTGGTTGAACATGTCCCTATGGTCACATTATTTTCAATCTTTTCTAGGGGTACCATCATTTTTGTCCAGGCCTGTTTCATGAGTTTGTTTTTTAGAATAATTCTGTTGAACCACAATTCAAAAGCATTGTCTGATTTTCATTGGTTAATTTTCATAGAATTTTTATTTATTACCACTTTTGTCAGATTCAAGTTATTTCTGTGACCATTCTGGGTTTTTCTTTCATTAACAGAGGGGTACCAACAATTTTGTCCACGTCTGTATATAATGATAGGAGTTGCATTTTTTGTTTTTTCTTGAAGATGGAGATGGAAGGTGACATTTTTAGATTCTCATCAAGCTCATTCCAAATCTGTAGTCCTCTGCACACAATACTAAATCTGGCAGATTTTAGTCTTTGTTTTTTCCCAGAAATTAGGACCTGAGCCACTGACAACATCAGTGGGCGAGAGCCCTATTGTATTTGTTACAATTTTTTTTTTTTTTCTTCTCCATCTAAGATCTCATTTTTGGGGTAGTCGGCGTGCATGAAAACTCACCATTTTTTTTGCAGGGACCTAAGACTGGCAAAAAATTTAATATTTTGGAGGAAATATGAATGACCCCACAAAACTGGCTCTACAGCACCACCTAATGTGAAGTCAGTGGGGAGTAGCACACGCTTACTTTCGTGTAGAAAGATAAAAATCGGCCTTCAATCCTTGGTATCGGCCTTGGTATAGGAAAAATCGGCCTTCAAGTCTTGGTAATACAATAATTCAAATGGTAAGTTCCATTATGCAATATTACTGTGCAAAATTTTTTAAAAAAGTAAAAAGGAATAGTGTAAAATTAACATTTCCGGTTACAATCGTGTCCCCCCCAACCCCCCGGAAAAATATGTTGCCACAGCGCCAAGGTCTTTAAGCCAGAGGAAACACTGCTGTTGCATCACAGTCACCTCTCCTTACTATGTGAACCCCATGAAATGTCACACTGGTGTCAAGAGTGGGATAATTGAGAGATGGAAGCGAGGATCAACACAGACATTTGGTGGCTCGAGTGGCTCATTGCCCAGATAGAGATGGAGATGAACTAGGGAGCAGACATGCCAGCCCCAAGAGATGCTCGCCTTAATGAATGGGGAAGCGGACAAGAAGGTGAAACCGTACCTCACGTCCTGCCCTTTTCGGGGCAGAGCAGATCACAAAGAGCAAGCGTGCCTCATTTTATGCCTTTTTCAAGGCAGGACGGGGGGCACCAACAGGGGAACTACAAGCTGGCGATCCCACTGCGACTGAAGGCAGCGATCAACAGGGAGGTGACGTCCCACCGACCCGCAAACCAGCGAAACTTCCCCGCTTTGGTGGCAAGACCCTGCTGGATGATTACCTGGACCAGGTTGAACTGGCCGCTGCAGTGAATGGCTGGACACCGGAAGAGACAGCTGTGCAGGTTGCGCTTGCTCTGAAGGGCGGAGCTCTCTGCACGCTGTCTGATCTCCGGCCTGAGGAATGCCACAGCTGGCCAGCGGTACAAGCTGCGGAGGCGGTTTGGGAGACTGACCCATGCCATGCTGATCACGCATGGGAACAGCTGGCTAGCTGCCAACGGGACAATCGTGAGTGCCTGGAAGCCTATGCAGTGGACGTGTGGCTGCTGACACAGCGTGACTACCCAGACTTCGAGCCGGAGGCGGTGGAGAAGTTCGCTCTACAGAGCTTCATCCTTGGACTCTGCAAGGCTCCAGGAACACATCTGGATTCACACAGCAAGCAGCTGGGAGTTGGCCATGGCAGAAGCAGAGCGGGTGGAGCAGATGATGGATGATGCAGCTGATGTGTCACCACCAAGGCAGAGAGCTTTTCAGGCCACAGCTGAGAGTGAGGACGAGGAGGAATGGGAATTATGCCATACCACAGCTGCACGGTCGGCGAGAGTACAACGACGGCGGCACGACAAGGAATGTTTCCGCTGTAGAGAACCAGGACACATTGCGCGCTACTGCCTGGCACCCACCCCGTGACAACCAGCCTCCTCACCACCTTTAACCCGAGAGCGAGGTGGCACAGACGGGGACCTGCCACCTCCCACAGACACTTTCCCTGGTGGACGGCTGGGCCGACTTGGACAATCACCAGGGCTGTATCTTCAGTGCAGCCTGGACGGCACACCAATCTGGGCCCTGATCGATACCAGTTCCACCATCTCCCTGGCCCGACCCGGGGCGCTGCCCGGTACAGATTAACTCAGACCGCAAGGGTGGGAACCTACCTGGAGCTGCGTCCTCACCGCCACTGATGAGCATGACAGACTGGGAGGGTGATGAGTCCTTGGGGTGGGAGTGGCCGGTCAGAACACAAACCACCCATTCTGGCTGGCTGACATCCAGGACCTGTGCATCATTGGACTAGATCTGCTCGCAGCGTGGAGCGCGAAGATCGACACTGCCAGCTCTTCTCTACTGCTGGGGGGTCAGACCATCACGCTCTGTGACAAAAGCCAGACGAGGAACCAGGGGGCCCATACGATTGAAGGGCTGGTGCCGTCAGAGCAGGCTGAGCAGCATGAACCATCAGTCTCACGGGATCTCCAGACCGCAACAGACCGGGATAGCGCAGCAGTTCACAGTGCTTCTTCAGATCATCAGGCAGCTCTCCCCAGCGATGATGTCACAGAGGCGACTGGCGCGCAGCAGCTTCAGAGCGAGCAGGATGGAGATCCTGTCGTCTCCCAGGTCCAACAGTGGCTGGACACAGACCAGCAGCCCACCCAGAAGGTTGTGACTGCACTGGACCCAGAGACCAAGACCCTGCTTTCCCAGTGGTGTCGTGAGGGTGTTGTTTATTGGCGGTGCCAGTCTCCAGCTGGGCAGTGTCAAGTCTGGCAGCTACTGGTCCCCCTATGGCTCCGCCCCAAGGTGCTCCAGTTGGCCCACAGGTTGGTGCGGACAGGTCACTTCGGAGTGAGGAAGACTCTGCTTGTGGCTTCGAGCTCGGTTCTACAGGCCACGGCATCGTCGGGATGAGAAGCGCTATGTCCACCGCTGTGCCACTTGCACGGCTCAGAGAGGACAGATGCAGCAATCCCATGCCCCCCTGCAGCAGTATGAGATGGACGGCAAACCAGGGTTGGATTATTCATTCTGCTCGAGAGGATTCCTGAACACAGTACCCGAATTGGCTCGGGAGACCCCGATAGCGGTGGTGAGTTGACAGAAACAAGTATGCAACTCTTGCTGCCAGGAGAGGGACTTTGCTGGACTTTTTCTGCCCGGAGTGGAAAGAGGGACTGTCACCAAAGCTGGCAAGCCACTGGTCAGGACTGTGCATGCTGGTTGCAGACAACAGCAGTCACCCCGATGCCTGGACGGATTTGTATTGGACTTTTGAATTGGACTTATTATTCTGGGGACATAAACCAGTCCAGGGGGGACAGTGTAACGTTGGGGCTAAGATAAGGGGGCAGGGATTCTCGTGGCATGCTTTGCTCTGCGGAGGATTCAAAGACCATTACCTGTGTATTCCAAGTGTTATTGCTGTGCCATTACAACTGTGTAATAAGACCAGTTGTGATGAGGTGGGTTCAAAAGATCGATACAACGATCTGTATCTATCCACGTTTGACTGAGCTGATATCAATCCACAAAATTCGTGGATCGATATCGATCGATATCGAAAAGCACAGGATTTTTGGCAACCCTGTGCTTTTCTTGTGGTGTCACATACAACAGCATCACTGTAAACTATGAAAAAGTAGCTACTTTAAAATCTGTACTTCCTCACACAACTTTCAGTGCAAAAACCTCTAAAAATTTCACAACTTTTTAGAAAAGCTCCCACAAATTCAGGGTTTTTGGGCCACAACAATCACAAAAACAGCCGACAAAATTGTGGAGGACTGAACTACACTGAGATTATGTATACATGCTTCATGCATTGAATTTGTTTACTGACTCTGGGTTGTTAACTTGACACTACACACCCTTTGCATTAAAGAAAGCACTTGTGAGCACTTTGTGAAATCATAAATTATATCATAACAAGTGCATTATTGTAACTGATTTTGGGTCACTTCTATATGTAATAATTTATGTATTAATCAAAGTTAGAGTATTCTTGGTACAATTTGCAGCATTAGGTCTCCAAGATTTTTTTCGTGGCAAGTAAAATGGCTATTAAAATAGTAATTTCCCAGATCAAATCAGATCGACTCGGAACTGAATTGATTCAGAATCTCAAGAATTGGAATCGAATCAATTCTAGAAATTATGGATTGTTCCCAGCCCTAGTTGTGATAGCGTTGTTTTCCCTGTATGTGACAAATCATGTGTCTGTGTCACCATGAGTGAGATGAGGGTCTGTATAAATGTCCTCCCCTCCGTTCTCGGTTGTGAGTGAGTGAAGAATAAAAGCCTGTTGCATCACAATCACCTCTCCTTATTGTGTGAACCCCATGAAACGTCAGATTATCATTTTATAAGCATTTCTTTCAAGTGTTTATGTTCATGTGTTTTATTCATATTTCATATTGCCCTTGCAATAAAGTTGTTAATGAAACTGCAATCATGTGATTTTGGACAAAAAGTATCGATATCGAAGAAAAAGTTCCATTAATGAATCGTATCGTATTTTAAGGAAAAACGCTTAAAAATTTTTAAAATAAACGCTGTGTGCTCAGCTGACTGTCAGCTGCCACCATTCACACCCTGCAGTGAAAACGGAGCAGCTTCAAGTCTGTGCTGCTGCGTATGACAAGAACAAGAAAAATGTTGTGTAACCAAGGGGACAGGCAACCAAGCCCCAACTGGTGACGTCCAACTGGGGTATTCGAACTCACAACCGCCGGTGTTGTGACATTTTACCATAGGTCATCAGAATACCATACCCTGGGTTACTACACATGTGCGGCATGCACACGCATGCGTAGTAACAGGAAAAACGCTTCCGCTCATCATTTCAGTATACGATACAGCTGATGGAATCAGCTGACAGAAACAGCTGACGGAAGGTAAGCAACGCGCACGCGTATAACAGGAAAGGGGCTTGACGCCGAATCAAAAACATGGTGTGATTGTGCAGTGTTATCAGTCTATGGTCTATTTCTAACGGAAGGTAAGCTGTTAGTGCTATATTTGCAGTCCAACTTTTATATAATAATATGGAGTTACTGTTGCTGCAGCCCATCTCTTATATAGTCAGTCTGCAGTTAACTTAAAACACGCCGTTGTACTGGCGAAAATGGCGGACAGTCCATGCCTGTGTACTGAACTAAATTTGCCATGTTTTATTATCAAATCAAAATCAAATCAAATCAAACTTTGTCATATTGCTGTACATACAACTGTAGTGCAGGCAAGATGAAATTGCGTTTCTCTCGGCATCCATATAAATAGAAGCAGCATGATATAAGACACACTCACACATATCTTCACCCCCCCACCCCCACCCCCCCATCCATTCACACATCCCTGAGACATACTTGGGAAAAACTAACTAACTATAATATACAAATAATATACATAATGTCCGTAGGTGCAGTAGTGTGTATGAGAGATTCCGGGTCAACTGTTCAGCATCCTGACAGCTTGTGGAAGGAAGCTGTTGATCAGTCTGGTGGTTCTGCCTCTGATGCTCCGGAATCGTTTACCAGATGGCAGAAGTTCAAAGTGTTTATGCAGAAGGTGAGAACGGTCCCTGACAATGTTCAGTGCCCTGCTCCTACAACGGTTCTGAAAAAGTTCTTGGACAGAGGGGAGGGAGACTCCAATTACCCTTTCAGCTCCCTTGACTATCCTCTGCAGGGCTTTTTTGTCTGACATACTGCAGCTGGAGTACCATGTAGCAATGCAGTACATCAGAACACTCTCCACCACACCTCTGTAGAAGGTCCTGAGGATGCAGATGGGGAGAGAGGCCAGTTTGAGTTTCCTCAGGAAGTGCAGTCTCTGCTGAGCCCACTTCCTGATCCCCAAGGAATTCTTGCTCCAGGTCAGGTCCTGCGAGATCTGCACTCCGAGGAACTTGATGTTCTCCACTCTCCCCACTAAACGGCCGCCGATGCTGAGGGGGACGTGTTCAGGCTGTGACCGCCGGAAGTCGATAATCATCTCCTTCGTTTTGTCCACGTTGAGCACCAGATTGTTCTCCCTGCACCAGCCCTCCAGGTCTCTCACTTCTTCCCTGTACATTGATTCCTCATCCCTCTGAATAAGTCCCACCACCGTGGTGTCGTCTGCAAACTTAATCTGGTTCCCCTCGTGTCTGGATACACAGTCATGTGTTAGAAGTGTAAACAACAGTGGACTGAGTACGCAGCCTTGAGGGGATCCGGTGCTCAGTGTGACAGAGTTGGAGATTTTGTTTCCAACCCGGACAGACTGAGGTCTCTCAGTCAGGAAATCCAGGATCCAGAGACATGTGGCGGTGTTCAGACCAAGAAGGAGTAATTTCTCCATCAGTCTCTGGGGAATAATGGTGTTGAATGCTGAACTGAAATCAATGTACAGGAGTCTGGTGTAGGTGTCTTTCTGGTCCAGGTGGGTGATGACAGAGTGTAGGGTGGTGACTATAGCATCCTCCGTGGAGCGGTTTGAACGATATGCAAACTGGAGCGGGTCGTGTGATGCAGGGAGGCAGGCTGTAATGTGTGGTTTGACAAGCCGTTCAAAACACTTCATCACAATTGGTGTCAGTGCAACAGGACGACAGTCATTCAAACAAGACACAACTGGTTTCTTTGCCACCGGTACAATGATAGAGGTCTTGAAGCATCTGGGAACAATGGCCTGACTCAGGGAGATGTTATAAATGTCAGTCAGGACATCCGCCAACTTATTAAACTTATTAAATGTTATGTTTGTCTTAATCCATAGTAGTTGTACTGCATGAAAGTCTAGTTATTTTGAAGTTTTCTGTAGTTATTTCTTGTAAGTGCAGCGAGGTCCTGAGAGCTTATGAGGGTGTGGGGTGGGAGGTTCTCTGGTTCTCTATTATGGACATAACAATCCTGTACCTCTAGGCCACCACTCTGGTGTAGTTTATCCAAATGTAGTTTATTTTTTAGCATAGTCTCCCTTCGGTCCTGTGGTAGAAATTCACAATTTATTATTCACATCTTTTATTGTAGTGGGAAATTGTTGTTCATATATTAACCTGTTGTGTAATTACTGATTTAGACAACATACTCAGTAATGTAGTGTCTACACACTGAGTGCATAGTGTAAGAGGTGAATCATAATCAATTTGTGTTTAGCATGCATGTCTTATCTCTCCTCTGTACAGAATGCTCTCAGCGAGCAGGGGAGTGGGTGAGCCTTGTAGAAAATAACTGTTTGAGATTGCTAAGTAAGGTCAAGTCACATTCTTGTGAGTTATGTGCTCCAACAGTGAGTTCCTGGGTTTTGTCTCCAAGGCTGCTACCATATATGGAGCAGAGAGGAAGACTATAAAATAGGAAGCCAAACTGCTGACAGGATCAGAACAATGAGAGCAGACTTCCTCTTCTCCTGTATACAGAGAAATAAAGGTCATCCAACTGGCAGATTCATCTCTCTTTATTTCACTTCAGGACCCTGGAGAGACTGCTCCTTGCTCACCTCCGCCCCCTGGTGGGACCAGCGATGGATCCACTCCAGTTCGCCTACCAGCATGGCATTGGGGTGGAGGATGCAGTGATCTTCCTCCTTCACCGTTCTCTGTCCCACCTGGAGAAGCCCGGGAATGCGGTGAGGATCATGTTCTTTGACTTCTCCAGTGCTTTCAACACCATCCAACCGATGGTCCTGAAGGACAAGCTGCTGTGCGCAGGGGTGGACCAGCACCTTTCATCATGGATCCTGGACTACCTCACTAACTGGCCTCAGTTTGTGAGAACCCGGGACTGTGTGTCCGACACGATCATCGGTAGCACGGGGCCCCCCCAGGGAACGGTTTTGGCTCCCTTCCTGTTCACCCTTTATACTGCGGACTTCTCACACAACACAACACACTGCCATCTACAGAAGTTCTCTCACGACTCTGCGATCGTCGGCCTCATCTCCAACGGAGATGAAGCTGAGTACAGAGGACTTATCTAGAACTTCGTGGACTGGTGCCATAGGAACTGCCTCCAGATCAACACGAGGAAAACTAAGGAGCTGGTGGTGGACTGCCGCAGGCAAGGACAACCCCTCACAGCACCAGTAAACATACAGGGAACAGACATCAAGATAGTGACATCCTACAAGTACCTGGGTGTTCATCTGAACAATAAACTAGACTGGTCACACAATACAGACGCACTCTACAAGAAGGGACAGCACAGGCTGTTCCTACTGAGGAGACTTAGGTCTTTTGGTGTACAAGGGGCACTGCTGAAGACATTCTACGACACGGTGGTGGCATCAGCCATCACTTTTGGAGTGGTCTGCTGGGGCAGTGGCATTACAGCAGCCGATAGGGAGAGACTGAACAAACTGATCAAGAAAGCTAGCTCTGTCCTGGGGCAGCGCCCTGACCCAGTGGAGGAGATAGGAGAGAGAGAAGGATGGTGGCGAAACTGTCATCTCTGCTTGAGTCTGAGTGCCACCCTATGCAGGACATACTGAACGCACTGAGGAGCTCATTTAGCAGCAGACTACATTATTCTAGGTGCGCAACTGAGAGGTTTCGCAGGTCCTTCCTACCTACAGCTGTCAGACTGTATAACCTAAGCAGGGCTGCTCGCAGAGATAGCAAAAAAACGTGATGACCTAATAGTATTGAATGCAAAAGACGCAATAGACTTACACAATGGTCCCCTCCAGTATATACAACTAGGACAGTATTGGTCGCTACAGAGGGTGACAATATGTATGGGTACATATTCATACTATGTAGGATAACTAAGTAGACGGTTATGCTGTTTATTCCATCTTGCTACAATGCTCCACACTTTGTATATATTGTGGTGCGCATATGTGAGTTTCATATGCTTCACATGTATATTACTGTATGCCTATTGTATGCTTCACGTCTCAAAAGAACAAAAGGACTGAACCTCCTAGGGGTAACAGGAGGATGTGAAATCTGGCCTTTTGTATGCAAAGAGATGGCCTTGAGGGATTTTCCGACCACCAGGACTTTAGGTGGAGAATGTGATTGTGAATAAAGCTGGACTTGAGAAATAAACTCAGCCTCGTCCTTCCACATATCTCCACACGGGTGATCCTAAGACGTATCATGAGCGGAGACGATTCTCCCGAGCCAGACTCGTCAGGAGCCAGCCAAACGAATGCAGCCACAGTTCAGCTACCAGACTTCTGGCAGAACAATCCGCGCTCCTGGTTTAACGCAGTCGAGGCGCAGTTCAACCTTCGGAGGATTTTGGTAGACGCCACAAAGTTCTACCATGTGGTTGCAAAGCTGGACAACCACACAGCCCAGCGAGTGGAGAGCCTGATCAACCACCCGCTGGACAGCGACAAGTACAGCACGTTGAAGGCTGCACTCATCCGTTACTTCACCCCCTCGGTGGAGGAGCGAGCAGAAAGGCTCCTGGCGCTGACTGAATTTGAGAGCGACAGACCTGCAGACCTGATGGGGAAGATGTTGAGGCTGAGAGACTCCGAAGATGATAACTTCATCTTCACCCACCTTTTCCTCAGGACCCTACCGTCAGCGGTGAGAGTGACCATGGCCAGTTCACCACTGTTGGCCCGGCGAGACTACCACGAGCTGGGCCAGGAGGCGCAACGACTTGTCAACGCCAATAAACAGCGCGCGGCTACGGCCGCGGCAGCGGAGCTAGGCACAACGTCCGGAGATGGCAGGGGGCCAGAGGCTGCAGCACCAGACTCACCGACGACGGCGGCGGCAGGGGCCAGGAAACACGGAGCAGACGACGTCCTTTGCTTCTACCATCGCCGCTTCGCATAGAGGGCACGCAAGTGCATTCCACCGTGCCAGTTCAAGTGCTCGGGAAACGCCAAGACCGGGGGTCGGTACCAGAATCAGAATCAGATTTATTGCCATTGTTCATGTAGTACACAAACTAGGAATTTGTCTCGGTGCAATGCTGCAACATTAAACATGATAAAATAAAAGAAATAAACTATACATGCAATAAAGTGTAAAATAAGAGTGAGTAATACTGGTCAGCAGTTAAAATATATTAGCGAGCAGCAGATAATGTGGAGAACCATATAGTGCAGTCGGTAATGCTGGAAGAAAACAGTGATGATTGACATGAGTCTGGTTGAGCTGCTGTACATAGTGCACGAGAGTCAATAAGTCACTTAGTGTTCAGCAGTCTGATGGCAGAGGGAAAGAAGCTGTTCATGTGACGGGAGGTTTTAGTCTGGATGGACCGAAGTCTTCTACCTGAGGGGGGGGGGGGGGCAAACAGCACGTGACCAGGGTGTGAGGGATCGGCTATGATCCAGCCAGCATGCCTTCGGGTCCTGGAGATGTACAGATCCTGGAGAGATGGGAGCTTGCAGCCGATCACCTTCTCAGCAGTGCGCACGACGCACTGCAGCCTTAGTCTGTCCCTGGCAGTGGCTCCTGCGTACCACACGGTTATGGAGGTGGTGAGGATGGACTCGATGATGGCTGTGTAGAACTGCACTAACATCTTGGTGGGTAGCTTGAGCTTCCTCAGCTGCCGCAGGAAGAACATCCTCTGCTGGGCCTTTTTGATGAGGGAGCTGATGGTCGGCTCCCACTTGAGGTCCCTGGTGATGGTGGTGCCTAGGAAGCGGAAGGAATCAGCAGTGGTGATGGGAGAGCCTGTGAGGGTGAGGGGGGCAGAGGGGTTGTGACTTTCCTGAAGTCCACAATCATCTCCACTGTCTTCAGAGCGTTCAGCTGCAGGTTGTTGTTGTTGCACCAGGACGCCAGCTGGGCCACCTCTCTCCTGTAGGCGGACTCGTCGCCGTTGGAGATGAGCCCGATGAGGGAGGTGTCGTCCGCAAACTTGATCAATTTGACAGACTGGTGGCTGGAGGTGCAGGAGTTGGTATAAAGGGAGAAGAGTAGGGGGGAAAGTATACAGCCCTGGGGTGATCTGGTGCTGATGCTAGCAGAGTCTGAGATAGTCTTTCCCAGCCGCACATGCTGCCTCCGGTCCGTCAGGAAGTCGGTGATCCACCTGCAGAGGGAGTCAGGCACGTTGAGCAGGGACAGCTTGTCCCGGAGCAGAGCGGGGCGGATGGTGTTGAATGCGGAGCTGAAGTCCACAAACAGGATCCTGGCGTAGGTTCCCGGGGAGTCCAGGTGCTGCAGGATGGAGTGGAGGGCCAGGTTGACTGCGTCGTCTACAGACCTGTTGGCTCGGTAGGCAAACTGCAGCGGGTCCAGGAGGGGAGGGGTGATGGACTTGAGGTGGGGCAGGACCAGGTGCTCAAAGGACTTCATGACTACAGAGGTGAGCGCGACAGGTCTGTAGTCATTAAGTCCAGTGATCCGTGGCTTCTTGGGGACAGGGAGGATGGTGGAGGATTTGAGGCAGAGCGGCACGTGGCATAGCTTAAGGGAGGTGTTAAAAATGTCTGTGAAGACAGGAGCCAGCTGTTTCGCACAGTGTCTCAGGGTGGAGGGAGACACGCCGTCCGGACCGGGGGCCTTGCGCGGGTTCAGTCTGGAGAACTGTTTGAGCACGTACCAGCTGCGGCCCTCGGAGAGGAGAACAAGCTGCTCTACTTGAGGGATGCGAGCTCGGGGAGGCATTTCCTCGTGGACACAGGCTCCCAGCTGAGTTTCATCACACCTTCCTACGCTGACCGGCTGGCACCTTCCAGTGGTTCCGGGGTGTCAGCAGCGAACGGCTCGGCGATTAAGACCTTCGGTGAGAGGACTCTGCTTCTGTCTTTACACGGCCGTACATTCGAGTGGACTTTCGTCATAGCGGCAGTCAATTTCAACATGTTAGGGGTTGATTTTTTATGGTCACGTGGTTTGTTGGTCGATCTTGCTAACAGACACCTGGTTAATGCACTCTCTTTTTATTCTATTCCCTGTACAGCTCGAGTGGCCCCGCCAACAGCACAAGCCAACGTCACAGCCGCAGGTGGTAAGTTCCACATACTCCTCACTCAGTTCCCAGCACTCACGGTCCCAACATTTTCGGCGACCGTGGCTAAACATGGGGTGGAACATTTTGTTACTACTATCGGACCGCCCGTTTTTGCAAAAGCTCGGCGCTTGGATTCAGCTAAACTGACCATAGCGCGCGAGGAGTTCGCCAACCTGGAAAGGCTGGGCATCATCAAGTGTTCGAAGAGCCCATGGGCTTCACCACTTCACATGGTCCCGAAAGCTGATGGCTCGTGGCGACCTTGTGGTGATTTCCGCAGGTTGAACAATGCCACAGCGCATGACCGCTACCCGATCCCGCATATCCAAGATTTTTCCGTTCATTTGGCGGGGGCGCACGTTTTTCTAAAATAGACTTGGTACGCGGTTTCCATCAGGTCCCAGTGCGCGCTGAGGACATACCCAAAACAGCGGTAATAACTCCTTTCGGGCTTTTCGAGTTTTTGCGCATGCCGTTTGGGCTTAAAGGTGCGGCGCAGACGTTCCAACGCATGATGGACGCGGTTTTGCGCGATCTCCCTTTCGTGTTCGTCTACCTGGACGACATATTGGTAGCCAGCACGTCCGAAGACGAACATGAAAACCACCTCACGGCAGTTTTCCGGAGGTTGGCAGAGCACGGGTTAATAATCAACCCAGCGAAGTGTCAGTTCGGGGTGACGCAGATTGATTTTTTGGGGGAATCGCATCTCCCCAGAAGGAGCGGTTCCTCTGCCTGACAAAGTGCGCGCAGTAACAAATTTTCCCCAACCACAAACAGTCAAAGCGTTACAGGAGTTTTTGGGAATGGTGAATTTTTATAACCGTTTCCTCCCCCGCACAGCGCAGCTCATGCAACCATTGTATGCTGCACTAAAAAAACAAAAACCCACAAATAAAGTTGAATGGTCTCCGGAGCGAGAGCACGCATTCTCTGAAGTCAAAACAGCCCTGGCAAACGCTGCGTTGTTGGCACATCCAGTCCCAGCGGCCCGCATAGCACTCACTACTGACGCGTAAGATGTGGCCATAGGGGCGGTCGTGGAACAGTATGTAGCCAGAGCCTGGCAACCGCTCGCCTTTTTCAGCAGGACCCTGCGTGACAGCGAACGAAAATACAGCGCATTCGACAGGGAGTTGTTAGCTCTCCACTTGGCCATTCGCCACTTCCAGTTCTGGCTGGAAGGACGTCGTTTCACCGCGTTCGTCGACCACAAGCTGCTGACTTTCACGATGGCCAAGATTTCAGAACCTTGGTTGGGCCGGCAGCAAAGACAGCTGGCCGCGATATCGGAGTTTACTACCGATATCCAGCATGTGGCGGGTAAACTTAATGTAGTGGCGGACTGCCTCTCGCGCGCCGTGGCGGCTCCAGCCCGCGTAGAGGTAGATTCTGCAGCCATGGCCGCGGAGCAGGTTAGCGACGCGGATGTGCGCGCGCTCCAGTCTGGACCAACAGGGTTAAGGCTGGAGAACAGGGTGCTGCAAGACGGTATGCCCCCCCCCCAATCTGCGACATCTCCACCGGGCGGCCGCGTCCGGTGGTACCAGCCGCGTGGCGCCGCCGCATTTTTGACTCGATCCATTCTCTGGCACACCCGGGAGTGCGCGCGTCGGTCAAAATGGTAGAAGAGAAATTTGTATGGCCGAGCCTGCGCAAACAAGTTAGAGAGTGGGCGGCAGCCTGCATGGCTTGTCAGCGGGCCAAGGTTCATAGACACACGAGAGCTCCCTTGGAGCCGTTTCACATTCCAGCTAAAAGGTTTGATCATGTCCACGTGGACCTCGTAGGCCCCCTCCCGCCCTCACAAGGGTGCACACATCTTCTGACAATGGTTGACCGCACCACGCGCTGGCCGGAAGTGGTTCCGCTGTCGTCAACCACAGCCGAGGAGGTGGCCCACGCGTTTTTAACGGCATAGGTAGCGCGTTTTGGAGTCCTGTCGGACATTACGTCCGGCAGAGGCCCTCAATTTGTTTCCAAACTTTGGTCAGCGATGGCCCGCAGCCTGGGGGCAACGATCCACCGCACGACCGCGTACAACCCGCAGGCTAACGGGTTATGCGAACGTTTTCACAGGTCATTGAAGGCGGCTCTCAGAGCGTCGCTGACGGATGCAAATTGGGTGGGCAAGCTACCATGGGTTTTATTGGGGTTGCGTTCTGCACCTAAAGAGGATTTAGAAGCCTCCCCAGCTGAGCTAGTTTTTGCACAGCCACTTCGGCTGCCCGGGGAATTTCTCCCAGATAATCCAGTGCCAGAGTGCTTCCCGGCTCAGCGGTTACAGAATAGCACGGACCCGAGTACGCTACCTGGCCCCGTTCACCACAGTTTTCCGCGTGTTTTGGGACCTAAGGCTTTAAAAAATGCGGAGTTTGTTTTTGTCAGACATGATGCCCATTGTCCACCTTTACGCCCACCTTATGATGGACCATATAGAGTGCTGGAAACAGGGGATAAGCATTTTTTGCTAGATTTGGGGGGCAGAAAAGAAATGATTGGCATAAACAGGCTCAAACCCGCTTTTGTGGTAGCTGACGAAGTTGTGAAGTTGGCTAAGGCTCCTCGGCGCGGCAGACCCCCTAGAGAGCATTCCCCAGAACACCCACAGAGGTTGACTAACAGTTCTCATCCCCAGGCAGCAGCTCCACAGCAGGAAGACGCCGCGGAGGTGGTACAGCCTGCTTACAGCAAATACGGGAGAAGGCTGAGGCCCAAGCGGCACGTGGACTGATATGTAGTGATTTTAGTATGACATGCAATCTGTGGTTATGTTGTTCCATCTTAGACGTTTGGGGGGGGGGGTCATGTGGTGCACATATGTGAGTTTCATATGCTTCACATGTATGTATATTACTGTATGCCTATTGTATACTTCACTTCTCAGAGGAACAAAAGGACTGAACCTCCTAGGGGTAACAGGAGGATGTGAAATCTGGCCTTTTGTATGCAAAGAGATGGCCTTGAGGGATTTCCTGACTAACAGGACTTTAGGTGGAGACAAGAAGACCTGGAGGGGGATGCATTTTGATTTGGGATTAACCACTTGCACTTCGTTGTTCCGCGGGCGGGCAAGTCTCTGCGTCCTAGGGCGCACGAGGGCGCCCTCGTGCGCGCTCGGACGCATGACGCATGATATACTGATGATGGTGCAGATGGAGATGGTGTTGGCCTCCAAGCGCCACTGAAAAAAAAAGCTGCAGTCACAGCCGCGAATAGATTAGTTCATCTAATTGACCTCTCATTCGACTAATAAGAGCCTTGAATTGGGTTTCTGAAACCATGAAGAGCCAATGAATGAAAATCTAGGAAGGAGGACCCGCCTACTGTGAATGCAGGAGCCAATTGAAGCACAGAAATTCGGGCTGGGTGAAGAGATATTTACTGTTGCAGCAGATGAAAACAAAGGACGCTGGACGAACCTGCTACAGACCCAGGCTCACCCAGCAGCATGGAGAACACCCACAAGTGGGACCTGCACTCATTCCAGCAGAATAGACATTTAGAATTCTCTTCCGTCATCATAGACTGACGGAGGCCGACGACAAAGGTCGTAAATCATTCGCCAAAACCGCAATATTGGAATTGTTTTGATCGGGATCCACGAGCAGACCAGCGTCGCGTTCGTCTGACAATGGGGAAGAGAAATTCGCCAGGACTCTGCTGCTGTGAAGAGGTAAGGTGTTATTATTTCTCCCTGAAAACTGCAATCCAAAAATGACTTTTGACCGATCGGTAAATTACAACTGTACTGCGCACAAAGTACGAAGTGCGTGCGCCGCGATAAACGGTTCATTTGCCGTGTTTGGACCGTGAAGGCCCCCCCCCCCCCGCTGCAGAAGAGGAGCGGGGGGGGGGGCGTTCACGGTCCGAACGGTCCGAACGCCCCCGGTCCGCGGAGGGAAGCATATGAGTCTATTCCGTCATGTAGCGATGGCCATCTTCTGTAGCGAGGGGGGGGGACAACCCCCCCCCACACACACACACAGTAGCGGGGGGGGGGAGCCGCTGTGAAAACATGCAAGGAGTGTAATCCGTCATGTAGAGAGGGCCGAACTCCATCTTTTGTAGCGGGGGGGGACAACCCCCCACACACACACACACACATCTTGTGAATCCCTGTTTTGCGTATGTGCATCGAGAGCTTTTTTTTTCCTTGTAATCATAATATTGATTGATTATGCAACGAGTATTATGAATCAATGATTTTTTTGCTCCTTCCTATTGTTCCTCGTATTATTCTTATTCTTATGCTACCTGTACCCTCTATCCTGTGGGCAGGCGCGTCCCCGATGCAGCCGTGTCACTGGAAATGCAGGTTCATTTTCTGTGTCAAGTCAAATTCTCTCGTATGTTATCAGTGATCTGTTAATGTACTTGGCAATAAATTTTTTCTGATTCTGATTCTGATTCTGACACACAGACACAGCCCTGAATGTGACCTTTCATTAGAGCCCAAAATGAAGATTCTACATTGAATTATTCAAAAGTTACAGACGTTTTTCCAAACTGTGCCATTTGGCACAATTTGGCACAGTTCCAAAATGCCTGGGAACAGCCTGAGAACAAAGCTGTGTAAAATATTAAATTTTTGTGGTATTGTTACCAAATTTGGATCTCAGCTTGATAACACTTGGTTCTACATTTCTGTTGCATTTTCCAGCCGGATCGGACAGCTGTGTGTTATTTGCAAGCATTTGTATCCAAAAAAAACACCGTGGCCAAATTTATTTTCTTCAAGTTCAGTATGTTTAGATGACTGTAACTCAGTGGCCGGAGCCTGTAGAGAGATTATGGTTTTTTTGCCAAAAAATTCAAAGTGTTTTCTTTGAAATGAGACCAACCCCATGAAGATGCTGCAAAGGGTTGAATAACAGCTTTCGATTTACTTTGGGCACGTTTTTTTTTTGGCATTTTTAGGAAAATTGCCCGGAGTGCAAGGGGTTAAAAGACAATGTGACTGTGTGCTTTGATGTCCTGGGGTATAAAGGGGACAGATGTTGGGGGTTCATCCTCTTTCTGTTTTTGGATGTTGGAGAATGTGATTGTGAATAAAGCTGGACTTGAGAAATAAACTCAGCCTCGTCCTTCCACATATCTCCACAATATATTTATATATTTATGGGTATGTATGTATATCCACTGCTCTTATTTATATCTGCCGTATCTTCTTAATTATTGCTCTGAGTGTTACTATCCCTGTGCTGTCACAATCCTGGAATTTCCCCATTGTGGGACTAATAAAGGCTTATCTTATCTTAATAAAGGGCTATAAAATTTGGTTACAGTCAACACACTACTTCCATCGGTGTTCCAGTGCTTGGATCCCTGCCTTTGAAAAGTAAACCACATTTGGTAAAATTTCACCACTATGAACTTTTCAGCATCCCCCCCCCCCCCCCGTAAGATGCTAACCATATTGTGATGCTAACCAGTTTGTTTTAAAAATGACGTTTTATCATTTTTTTAAAAATGTGTAGTGTGTATCCAGGGGGCCCTGAGTACCTCAAGGCCCTGGATGTTGTTGGGTTGTCATGGTTGACACGCCTCTGCAACATTGCGTGGAGGTCGGGGGCAGTGCCTTTGGCATGGCAAACCGGGGTGGTGGTTCCTCTCTTTAAAAAAGGGGACCGGAGGGTGTGCTCCAACTTTAGAGGGATCACACTCCTCAGTCTCCCTGGGAAGGTCTATGCCAAGGTACTGGAGAGGAGAGTCCGGCCGTTGGTCGAACCTCGGATTCAGGAGGAGCAATGTGGTTTTCGTCCTGGCCGTGGCACATCGGACCAGCTCTTTACCCTCTCGAGAATTCTCGAGTGTTCGTGGGAGTTTGCCCAACCAGTTTACATGTGTTTTGTGGACTTGGAGAAGGCATTTGACCGCGTCCCTCGTGGATTTTTGTGGGGGGTGCTTCGGGAGTATGGGGTATCGGGCTTGTTGTTACGAGCTATTCGGTCTCTGTACGACCGTTGTGAGAGTTTGGTTCGTATTGCCAACACTCGGTCGGAGTCATTCCCAGTGAGAGTTGGACTACGCCAGGGCTGCCCTTTGTCACCGATCCTGTTCATAATTTTTATGGACAGGATTTCTAGGCGCAGCCAGGGAATGGAGGGTGTCATGCTTGGTGACCACAGGATCTCATCTCTGTTGTTTGCAGATGATGTTGTCCTGTTGGCTTCATCCAGCAATGACCTACAGCTCTTGCTGGGACGGTTTGCCGCTGAGTGTGAAGCGGCTGGGATGAGAATCAGCACCTCCAAGTCTGAGTCCATGGTCCTCAGCCGGAAAAAGGTGGATTGTCCTCTCCGGGTTGGGGACAGGCTCCTGCCCCAAGTGGAGGAGTTTAAGTATCTTGGGGTCTTGTTCACGAGTGAGGGGAAAATGGAGCGAGAGACTGACAGATGGAGAGTGAGGGGAGAATGGAGCGAGAGATCGACAGACGGATTGGAGCAACATCTGCAGTGATGCGGACGTTGTACCGGTCTGTTGTGGTGAAGAGGGAGCTTAGTTTTAAGGCAAAGCTGTCGATTTATCAGTCAATCTATGTTCCTACTCTCACCTATGGTCACGAGCTTTGGGTAATGACCGAAAGAACGAGATCGCGGATACAAGCGGCTGAAATGAGCTTTCTCCGTAGGATTGCTGGACTCACCCTCAGAGATAGGGTGAGGAGCTCAGTCATCCGGGAGAGGCTCAGAGTAGAACCGCTGCTCCTCCACATTGAAAGGAGTCAGTTGAGGTGGTATGGGCATCTGATTAGGATGCCTCCTGGACGCCTCCCACTTGAGGTGTTTCAGGCACGTCCCACTGGGAGGAGACCCCGGGGCAGACCCAGGACTCGGTGGAGAGACTATGTCTCCCAGCTGGTCTGGGAACGCCTTGGTATCCCCTCTGAAGAGCTGGAGCAGGTGGCTGGGGAGAGGGAAGTCTGGGCTTCTCTGCTTGAACTGCTGCCTCCGCGGCCCGGACCTCCGGAAAAGCGGTAGAAGATGGATGGATGGATGGATGGATAGTGTGTATCCACAACCATGGAAAAAAGTGGCAGAAGATTTTCAGTTTCCTTTCCAAGGGGTCATACCCACCAGAGCTGAATTACGGACAGAGGCAAACCCTTAGAAAATACTCTTCTAAATTCAACATTCATGGTCAGTATTTAACGTTCAGAATTAATTACTATGATGTTGACGATGCTATTTGTATATTAATATTTTGGTGATCACCCTAACCCTAAGATGGTGAACTATTCTTCAAGGGCCAACGAAGAGTAATAAAGTCAAAGGAGGAGGCCCTGAATCTTTTTAAGGAATTTCATGCTCACCAATTTGAGGACACACTAGTGTCCTGAAAACAAGAACTGCCATGTCTTTAAGGTTTTCCTGGTATGGCATGACAGCAGATATAGAAAAATGGGTATATGCACTTGTTTGTATCTCATTAAGCATAAATGTACATATCTCTGTATGAAACTAAACACTGTTATTTTCAAGGTGTCTGAATGTGGCCTGTGCCAAAGGGTGGGACCACCATTGAGTGCAGTTAAAAAGCTGGACTGCATCAAGGTGACCAACTATTGCAATGCACTATATTAAGTCACTGCAGTGTTAGCTCAGGGTAATTAAATATTACTGTAGATCACTGGCAGATATCTGCTGTTTGGGAGCTGGTTGGAATTGACCTCACAGGTCCATTTCCACAGACATCCTCTGGGTTCCAATACATTTTAACAGTCACAGATTACTTTTCCAAGTGGGTGGAGGCCACAAAGACTGCAGTGGAAGTGGTGAAAAACCTCTGCAAACTTATTTCCAGACATGGCTGTCCCCAGCGCATTCTCTGAGACCAAGGAGTTTGTAAATCTGGTAAGCTGTGCTGGATACATGTTGGAATAGTTATGAGAAGTCTGTTTGTGACATCTTTACTTTATGCAGAATGTAACTGTAATGTGCTTATTTTTTCATTAAGATTAACAGCAAGCTCTGCAAACTGCTCTCCACTGAGACGTGTAACTGCTGCCTGCCACCCACAGACAAACGGTCTTGATGAGAAGACCAACAACATCATCAAACGGTAAGAATGAGATGGTATCTGTTGTGTTCTGAAGGAATGAAAAACTACTTGTAGTATGGTTTAGTTTTTTATTGAGCTCTCACAACGAACATAACGTACAGCCTCAACATTTGTGTTTGTGATAATTGTGCAACATCAGATTATGTTAAATTTGGGGAGTTTTTGTCTTGAAATACACTCATCTCTATTAAAAGTAGAACTTTGTGTGTCCATATATTATGAGAATTATTCTATTTTTAATATAGCTGTTCCAATTTCCCATAATATTAATGCAAAGCCATTTTAAATTATTCTTCCTAGAGCACTTCAAAAGCTGGTGAATAGGCAGCAGGATGATTGGGACATATACCTTGATGCAACACTTTTTTCACTCCGCTCAAAAGTTCACACAACCACAAAATTTCTCCATTTTTCTTGATGTATGGAAGAGAGGCAAGGTTCCCCTAAGAAGTGCCTGTTGAAATGCCGGTGAGTGTCCCTCTCTCTGGCTGTTTGTCTCTCTTAAAACAAAGGGGTAAAAATCAAATTTTGACTGAGCGACATACTAGTGTATGATTCATATATTGGTGTTCAGCCGAAAAAGTAATCTGGTTTTGTTCATATCACCCAGCCCTATTTGAAGTGTAAAGTTAACTGGGCATTGTATGTACCTTCACACGTATGTTTCTGTATGTAATGCTGTATAATGGTGCATGCAATATATTGCAAAACCATTATCTATTTTTCCCACGTAGCTGTCTACAGTAATACTCCCTGAAGACTGCAATCAGTTCGTTAAGGAAAAACAGGAGGCTCAAGATGGCACAAGAGAAAAGGTTGAGGAAAATATCATATGGTCACAGCAGAAAATGACAGAAGCATCTAAAAAAAGAATTCAGAAAAAGTACAGAAATGTAGAGTATAAAGAGGGAGATGAAGTGCTGTTGCTGAATGTGTGAAAGAGAGGCAGTAAAGGAGGAAGAATAGAGGCAGATTACACTGGACCCTACATCATTCAGGCACTTTCAGGAAGACTGCCATGCTGAAGTCACTGCAAGGTGACTGCTTAAAAACAAAATATAATATCAGCCACTTCAAACCATATAAAAGAAGTGGTGTGGAAAGTGTAGTTGCCCCTGCTTTGGAACACGCAGATGAGAGGTCAGTGCACAATAGTGTCTTCAGCACTACTGCACAGGCCATCAAGACAAGGTCAGTTATCATTTATGTTGGAAAACCAAAACAAATGCAGTTGACTAAGACTGAAGACCTACAGGCAAGAGCAAGACTGCAGTCACCTCCAGAAATTTGTCTTCAGTCACCTCAAGAGATCTCTCCTCAGTCCCCGCCAAAGGCCCCATCATCATGGAATAGTGTTCACAAGCAAGTTCCATAGTAACTAAAATATAAATGTTCTGGTTCCGAGTTGTTGGTCATGGGTTCTGACCTGTTGGTCAATTTGATTGCACGGTCCTTTCATTACTCAACCTGTTGGTCGTACGTTCTGACTGGCTGATAATTTCATTAAATCTTTGTGCCATGACCCTACATGTAAACCTAAATATTCACAAGACTAATTTTAGGTTCTGTGTTGCAGTCTACAGACTGAGGTCATCAAAAGATTCAGGCAAACCTGAAGCAATTACTGGACCATACAAAGTGTATGACACATCATTTCGAACACTTTCTGGGAATGGCTGGCTGTCAGGTGAAGTAAGAGCACATTTTTGGTGCATGCAAAAAAATGTTACATTGCTGTTTCAATGATTAACTTACTAACAACTATTCTTCATTTAAACAGATCATTGATGCGTACCTTCATTGTATTGTGAAACAAGGGGTAAGGGGAAAGCATGTCAGCAGTTTCTTAAACCAAGTATTTTGTCTTTATTGTTTGTAAATGTATTAGAAATTTTTAATAACAGCATACTGTTACAGACACCTGTGCATAAGTGAGATGCAGTAATTGGATCATCTGTCTTTTATCAGGGCCAGTTCAGAGTCATTCAAAGGGCAGTTAACATTACTCACTAATTTACTGCAACTGCACTCATTTTATGTTTGAGTTGTGATTAAAATGCTCTCTGCTGTTTTAACAGATGAAGTTACCCGATTCTACAGCTTGGATTTGCCCCGTAAAAGCTGGAGGTCACTGGATTTTAGTGGTACTCCTTGTCTTCATTGTGGTTTCATTAAACAACATATTTTCCACAGACAAGTTTTTATGTACATACCACAACTTTTAATACTTTGTAAGCCTTAAAATCAATTCATGCTGTAAACTTTTGATAGATTATCAGGATGGATGAAAGGTCGGTCATTGTGACAGACCCCATCGGGAATGAAAAGCTTTATGAAGGGAAAATGTTCTGTAATTGGAGGTAATGTCGCATAAATCTTTATACTAATTCACTTTGTTATACTTTTTGTCATTTGGATAACTGTAAAATGTTCCTAAAACCTTAATTTGGGCAATTGCACAGAAATTTTTGGAGGACAAGAAGTCCTGGTGAACAGCAGTGAACAATGATGACCGTACCACACAAACTGCAGCAGGACATGTCAAGTTGCTTAAGTTGTCTTAATTCTGAGGGTATGAACAATATTTATTTATGCAGTTGAGGTGAATGTGCATCTGTGAATGTTTAATGTGTAGCTTAACACTTACATTGGCCTTACATAGTTTGCAGAACAGTATCTGAAAGGCAGAGGCATCAACCTTGTTGCAACCAAACTTGAAATTGCGACCACTCTTCTGAAATGCCGAGGTAAGCATTATAAAGTATACGTATCTACAACTACTTTAGTCTGAATAGTGTGTAGTGGGAGTATGTTCAAGTAAAGGTGAAACATGGGATAATTTTATATATTTGTGTATACCTTTGTATTACACATTCCTACATTTTGTATAGTATTTATTAATCATTCAAGGAACTGCATGCTGTAAAACCTCTCACTCCATAAGCAGGCTAAGCGGTATGTAGATAATTTTTGTGAAACTATGATTTATCTAGTACAGACATGGGGCTGCACGGTGGCGCAGTGGTTTAGCACTGTGGCAGCACAGTTTTACCCTCGGCCGGGGGACCGCGGGGATCATGAGATCGTGGGTTCGATCCCAGCCCCCGACCAACAGTGAGCTGTGTGGAGTTTGCATGTTCTCCCCGTGTTGCGCGGGTTTACTCCGGGATTTCTCCGGTTTCCTCCCGCGCACCAAAAACAATGTAGGTTTAGGGCGCTCGCGCACGCAGCGACCAGCAGCCAGTGGCTTGTCACCAGACTGCAAACCAAGTCTACCTACGGGTACAAATAAGTAACAAAAACAAAAAAAAACCCAACATGATTGTCTTGTTTGTACATAGAAAAATCATAGTTGTCTTGTTAATTTCTACAGTATTAGTGTTGTATATGTATCACAATAAAAACTTGTGTGTGAAAAGAACCCATTTTTTTCCTCATGAATGTGCAACCCCTTCTTGAAAATAATTACATCTTTTCTTTGATTTTTTTTTTTCTTGGAAGACCCCTTATATAAACTATAGATAGCCAATTCTTTGATCTTAAATATAGCCATCAGAACATCATACCACTGTATAAACTATAGATATGCTATTCTGACAAAGTATGCTAAATTGATAGCTATATCTATCAGTTTGCCATACCACTATGGCAACTACTGATGACCTACGGTAAAATGGCAGACCAAAGCAGCCATAAATCCGCCTTTCGATGCAGCCGAACCGACCTGGGAGTGTTCTGACCTCCTGGGCCGCGGTCTACGAGGCTGCAACACCTGAACTGACACACAGCCACCGAGACGCGCACGCTCGTGCTCGCCACAAACTCGCACCCTAAAACATGTGCTCGTACCACAGAGCTAATATGCAAAAACCTTTGAAACACACAGCTGGACAGATGACACAACTCTCAACACAAGAGCAGCTAAGCTAGTTAAGCTAGCTGGTTTTAGCTTGGTTCACCGTTCTTACAGTTTGAAAGCAGAAACGGAACCAGAACCTTCTCCAGGTCAGCTGACTTGTCTCTCACAAATATTCCTCATATTTGTGTGTGACCAACAAAAGTCTTTTTAACAGTTTTACCAGCAAGTCTCGGTTCAGGCGTCAAAGCTCCACTGGTCTCGTCGCCATCTTGAGTTGAGGAACGCTTACGTCAAAATGACGTCACAGTAGTGCTGTTACGTCCTCACTTCCGAAACAAAAAAAAAAAAAATGCTTTTTTGTTTTACATGTTTTTCTGGAACCATTTAACACTGCGTTATTTGGTCAACATAAACTAATCACAGAAAACTAGAACGTGCTGTTAATCTTCTTCTTTTGGCTGCTCCCTTCAGGGGTCTCCACAGTGGATCATCTGCCTCCATCTCACTCAATCCCTTCATCTTCCTCTGTAACACCAACCCTCTCCATGTCCTCCTTCACTACATCCATGAATCTTCTCTGTGGCCTTCCTCTTCTCCTCCTGCCTCGCAGCTCCATCTCCACTATCCTTCCTCTGCACATGTCCAAACCATCTCAGCCTTGCCTCTCTTACTTTGTCGCCAGCCACTCAACCTGAGCTGTCCCTCTGATATACTCATTTCTAATCTTCTTCCTCCTAGTCACTCCCAATGAAAATTGTAGCATCTTCAACTTTGCCACCTCCAGCTCTACCTCCTGGGGACGGCGGTGGCTCAGGAGGTAGAGCAGGTCGTCCAATAACCACATGGCTGGTGGTTCGAATCCCACTCTCCCCAGATATCCTGCCGTTGTGTCCCTGGGCAAGACACTTCACCCCAATTGCTCCTGGTGGGTCTGGAAGCGCCATGTTAGGCAGCATGCCACCATCAGTGTGTGAATGGGTGGATAGCAGGATCTGTAAAGCGCTTTGGTCATCAAGAGATGAGAATAAAAGCGCTATATAAGTGAATGCCATTTACCATTTTTGTCAGTACCACCGTCTCCAAACCATATATCATAGCAGGTCTCAATACTTATAAATCTTTCCTTTCACTCTAGCTGCTATTCTTCTGTCACAGATCACCCCTGACATTCATCTCCACCCACTCCACCCTGCCTGCAGTTTCTTCTTCACATCCCTTGTGCATTTTCCATTGCTTTGGATGGTTGACCCCCGGTATTTAAACTCCTTTACTTTCACTACCTCCATTCCTTTCATCTTCACCGTTGCACCTGCCTCCCTCTCATTCACACTCATGTATTCTGTCTTGCTTCTACTTACTTTCATTCCTCTTCTCTCTAGAGTATAAACCCACCTCTCCAAGTTTTCTTCCACCTGCTCTCTACTCTCACGACAGATCACAATGTCATTTGCAAACATCATGATCCACAGAGACTCCTGCCTGATCTCGTCTGTCAGCCTGTCCATCACCATGGCAAACAAGAAGGGACTCAGAGCTGATCTCTGATGTAATCCCACCCCCACCTCGAATCCATCCGTCACTCCTGCAGCACACTTCATCACCGTCTTGCATGTCGGCGCTGATGGGGAAGAACAACAAATCTTTTCTGTTCGCCCACCTGTTCCTCGGGAACCTACCTGCTACAGCGAGAGGGATCCTGGCCAACTCACTGCTGCTGGTTTCAAAGGACTACCGCACCCTGGATCAGGAGGGGGACTGCGTCATTTTAGCAACCAGAGCTCTCAGCGTGAATGCAGCGGTACCGGCATCCATGAGGCACTCCAGCAAGGTCGAGAAGCCATTGGTGGTAGCTGGGACGGACGTCAAGAGATGCAGGAATGGGGCAATCTGTTTCTATTATCGCCATTTCAGCTCTAATGCCCAACACTGCCTGCCGCCATGCCAATTCAAGAAGCTGGGAAACGGCACGGCCAGCAGTCAGTAACAGCTCCAACCATTGCAGACAGAAACAAGCTGCTTTTTATCACGGACACACGTTCAGGAAGACGTTTCTTGGTGGTCTCCAGCTCCCAGAAGAGCCTTATCCTGCCTGTCAGTGATGACAGGTTGGCAGGAGGCAGTGGTCCCGAGCTTACGACCGCCAACGGGTCTACCATCAAGACATTTGGTGAACGGACACTGATGGTATGCCTACACGGACACAATTTCCAGTGGGACTTTGTGGTTGCTGCATGTTCTGCCCCCATTTTAGGCACAGATTTTTTTATGTGCTTATGGGTTGTTAGTGGATGTTGCCAGCAGACGTTAAGTGGACGCTGTCTCTTTTACCTCCCTGCCCTGCTCAGCTTGGGGAGCTGGGTCAACAACACTGGCTAACGTTATAGCTCCAGGGGATAAGTTCCAGCATTTACTTGCACAGTTCCCACCACTCATGGTCCCGATTTTTTCAGCTTTGGTAACCAAACACGAGGTTGAACATTTCATAACCACAAAATGCCTGCTGGTGTTTGTGCGACCTCGGCACCTGGACACAGCTAAACTGGTCAGCGCGCGCGAGGAGTTTGCCAACTTGGAGCAGCTGGGCATTGTCAGGTGCTCCAACAGCCCGTGGGCATCCCTGCTACACATCAGGTTCAGGTTCAGGTTACTTTATTTGTACCCGCAGGTAGATTTGGTTTGCAGTCAGATGACATCCTTTTAGACACATATTTACAAACCACAATTACATTCAACATGAACAAAAACACAGGCACACATAAAGCTGACTATAAACATGATGAAAACACTCAAGGCTCCACCAATCATGACATAAGACAAAGAGATAAGAGAAAAAACAAAGAGATAAGAGAGAAGGGTCATATTAAAAAAGTTAAAAACTAAGTCAGAGATTAAAAACTCAAAAGTCTAAAACCCAATAAAAGATTTAAAACCCAAATAAAAAAACCTACAAAAATAAAGAAATATAAAATAAAAATTAATAAATAGATAACTAAATTATGTGCAATATATTGCTACATCTTGTTCAACTCTAACAGCAGCAGGAACAAAGCTGTTTTTGTAGCGTTGGGTTTTACTTTTTGGGACAACAAACCTCCGTCTGGAGGGAAGAAGCTGAAAGTGGCAGTGCCAAGGGTGGGAGTCATCATTTAAAATGGAGGTAGCAATCCTCTGTACTTGTCTGGTGTACAGGGATGTCAGGCTCAGCTGTGACTCACCAAGCAAACGACTGGACCATCTAGCTACCTAGTCTAAGGATTTCCTCTGTTTCAGTTTTGTCTGACCAAACCATGACACTAAAGAAAAGGCTAAAACAATTCAATAAAAGCCTTATAAAACATTGTCATTATGGTTCGGTCAATTTGGAAGTGTGGGAGTTTCCTTAAACAATGCAAATGTTGCTGACCGTTTTTGCACACCCTTTCACAGTTCTCTTCAAAGTTTAAATGACTATCAATAATCATCCCAAGATATTTGTAGGATTGCAAACATTCATTGGTCTGGCCTTTTAGTACGGTGACTTCGTGCCTGGGAGTTTTCCTCCTAAAGTCAATAATCATATCTTTAGTTTTTGTCGTATTCAGCTGCAGGTAGGGATCCTTACACCAGTGAACAAAATCATCAACTACTGAGCCGAGGCCACTCTCACCATCCTGAAGGAGACTGACAATAACTGAATCATCAGCATACTTTATAATGTGTCCGTTGTCATGTCTGCTCTGACACATGTTTGTGTACAGGATGAAGAGTAGCGGCGACAACACACACCCCTGAGGAGAGCCAGCAGAAGAACATTTTTGGTCAGACAATGTGCCCTTGACCCTTACTCTCTGTGTCCTGTTGGTTAAAAAATCCAGAATCCAACCCACCAGATTATTAACTCAAATCAAATTGTTGCAGGAGCCTTTCAACTAAAATATGAGGTTGGATTGTATTAAAGGCAGAAGAAAAGTCCACAAATAAAAGCCTGGTGTGTGCCCCATTAAAATCCAGATGTTTAAAAAGCATGTTAAGCAGAGTGACAGTGGCATCCTCCACTCCTCTGTGAGGCCTATAGGCAAACTGCAAAGGATCCAGTGCATGCTCAGTCTGCTTTAAGACCTCAAATCTGACCAGTTTTTCAAAAATTTTCATTAAAATTGAAGTCAAGGCAACTGGTCTAAAATCATTTACCATTTTAGGACAGTTGGATTTTGGAACAGGGAAAACCACAGCGTCTTTCCGGACCTTAGGCACATGTTGTGTCTGTAAGGACTTATTAAAAATGTAGTGAAACACAGGACTCAATTCATGTGCACAGGACTTTACCAAGTGTCCACATATATTATCAGGGCCCTGACTTTTGTTCACTTTTACAGCACAGAACACCCTTTTAACATCCTGCACCTCAATATTAAAGTGCTGAATGTCTTTGAATTTCTGTTTCAAATCTTGGGTTTCCATGCTAAAATCAAAGGAATCAAAATGACCATAAAAACAATTAAGAGCATTAGCCAGCTCTGTGTCTGAATTAAAACCATCTAAAACACACGATTACTGTGCTCTGTAGGCCTGCAATAGTTTTCATACTAGCCCAGGCTTAACCAAGCTTCTTTGCTGCCATCTTGCTTTCCAATTCTGATTTATAATTCTGTTTTGCTCTTAAAATGTCAGACTTCAGCTCTTTTGTGGCAACCTGCAGCTCAGAAACAACCCCCTGTTTAAAGGCCAGTGCTTTCCTCTGTAAGCAGGATTTAACTGATTTAGTAATCCATGGCTTGTTGTTGGGATATATTTTGACACGTTTACGTGGAACGATCATATCCCTGCAAAAAGCCATGTAAGAGCATGTGACGTCCACCAAAGAGTCCAAATCATCCCTTCAGGACAGTGTGAACACCTCCCAGTCCGTACAGTTAAAACATTCCTGGAGGCAGAGCACTGAATCATCTGTCCAGACCTTCATATCCCTGGTCTTCGTCTTTTCTCTTCTGAGAGCAGTTTTATATGTGGGCAGCAAATGTACACAGTTGTGATCTGAGGATCCTTAAGGAGGAAGGGGAAGAGATTTAAAGGCTCCCTCGATAGATCCATAGCACAGGTCCAATGTCTTTTCTCGCCTGGTTGGGCAGGAGACGTACTGATAAAAGTTTTTAAGTGTCTTCTTTAAAGACACTTAAAAAGTGTCCATGTTTATTATCCATGTTTAGTTACAGTAATGTCACAGTTTGGAAGTGCCAATCACTGTGAGCATTATGAATAAAATAAATGATTCTTGGGCCACAACAACATATACACTCAGGAAGGCATGAAAGCAATTATACAACTTTATTAGACAATTACTTAAACTGGTTATAGACTACAACGCTACCCAATAAGAACCATAAATCCCAAAAATAAGAACCATACATTCCTAATAAGAACCATAAATTTCCCAATAAGAACCATACATTCCCAATGTGCACAATTTAAGAAACTAACCCCACAATAAATATTATAAATACCATAAATACCCTGAAAAGCACACAAGGAAAAAAGCAATACAATTCTCTTTCAATCAAAAGTCACTTCCTACGCTACAAGAAAAACCTTCTGAATGTCCACAATTGAGCGTGATGCATTCATTGGCTGTCTGCCCAGGAACTCCCACTATCATCCTCCTTGACCTGGAAGGAAAGCACCATCTGTCTGGGCTCATCCGAGACCCTCCTGTACTCCTCGAAGAGGGAGTGTTCCATGCCCGAGGAAAGGTGGCGAACAGGCGGAGAGAAGAGGAGCGGCTCCTTCGTATCCATCATCCGGGGGAAACCTGCAGCACACAGCACAGCACAAACTTAGCCTCCCGTGAACACACCGGGGCTAATATACACTCATAACACACAGACAGTAAGCACATTCCTTTACTTAGTTGTGTATTCGCCTTCCATCCAACACAAAGGAGCCTCCGTCGGCTGGTCGCTCTCCCGGCATCTTCGGTCCCGTGCTGCCGCTGTAAATCACCACACCTGCGCTTCCTCCGTCCTTTCTCCGCTCCTGCCCTTGTTTCCTCCGTACTCCTCGATAATTTACTTTCACAAATCCTCCAGTTCTCTGCACTTGAAGGCTCCTGAAAGACTTTTCCCTTGAAGGCTCCTTGATACCTTCTTTAAGACTTCTCTCCAGACTTCCCTAGACTTCTCGGCTTCTCTGCTAACACAGTCACGCACCATCTTTAAATACGTCCTTCTTGACAGAGAGTTCACAACGGAGCTCGCTAACTGGCTCCTGCTGATTTGATCAGTTAGCGCAGGTGTAACTCATAATCAACTCAACAAAAATACACTCACACAAATATATACAAAAGAAAACAATAATCCAATATACATTACATTAATATCATTCACTTTGTTACAGCCTTAAAGCTGTAACAAACCAAAAAAACAATATACACACACAACCCTAAAATGCTCTACCCTGACAGTAACATGCCTCTGGAATACTGCATTCTTACCAGCGTGACCGTGCTGACATCCCAGACAAAGAGCCGGTAAGAAAGAAGCCACAGTGCGAAAACAAGAAGAAAATCCATACTGATGGAACCAAAGAGCTCTTCGTTATATAGTCCACAAACATTCAAGGACAAAAATGGCACAGAGAATTACGTTAAAACACATTAAGGTGCATAAAAACAGAGACCAAGACGTCAAACTTTTTCACCTACTGCCAGTCGCTGCGTGCGCATGCGCCCCCTTAGGCACATGGTGCCTCAGGCCGACAGGTCGTGGCGACCGTGCAACAATTTCCGGCGCTTGAACAACACCATGGAGCACGATCGCTATCCTATTCCACACATTCAGGATTTTTTCGGTGCACCTGTCCATGACGCGTTTTTTTCAAAAGTAGATCTGGTCCGCGGTTACCACCAGGTCCCAGTGCACATGGAGGACGTTCCCAAAACAGTGGCAATAACTCCTTTTGGTCTTTTCGAGTTTTTATGCATGCTGTTTGGGTTAAAGGGCAAACTTTCCAGAGAATGATGAAGGCGGTGCTCTGTGACCTGTCTTTCATTTTTGTCTACTTAGACGACATTCTGGTGGTTAGCGCGTCCGAGGAGGAGCAATTCGCCGCTCTCAAAATGGTTTTCCAGAGAAGTGCACAGGCTTATAATCAACCCGGTGAAGTACCAGTTTGGTGTGCCAGCGATTGATTTTTTGGGCCACTGCATTTTCGCTGGAGGGTGTGATTCCACTACCTGATAAGGTGTGGACTGTGTCGGACTTTCTACGTCCGCAGACTGTGAGGGCCCTACAGGAATTTTGGGGAATGGTCAACTTTTAAAACTGTTTCCTCCCCAAGGCAGCCCAGCTGCAGCAGCCATTGTATGCTGTGCTTAAGAAAAAGAAGGCTGCGGAAAACATCGACTGGACCCCTGAGCAAATACAGGCTTTCGCAAACGCCAAAACAGCGCTCGCTGATGCCGCTTTGCTAGCCCACCCTGCCCTGTCAGCGCGAATAGCGCTAACTATGGACGTGTCTGACGCTGCCATCGGGGCAGTGGTGGAGCAGTACGTCTCCGGTTCGTGGCAGCCGTTAGCATTTTTCAGTCGTACTTAGCGCGACAACGAACTCAAATACAGTACGTTCGACAGAGAAATGTTGGCCCTCCACCTGGCGACACGCCATTTGCAGTTTTGTCTAGAAGGGCACAAATTCACCGTGTTTGTGGATCATAAACCACAAACGTACGCAATGTCCAAGGTCTTGGAACTGTGGTCGGCCTGGCAGCAACGGCATTTGGCTGCGGCCTCGGAGTTCACGACCGACATTCAACATGTTGCCAGTCAGCTCAACATCGTGGCCAATTGCCTGTCATGCGCATTAGTCTCCCTGGTCTACATGGCAATAGAATTCCCTGCCATGGCCGCGGAGCAAACGGGAGATGTGGACATTTGTGTGCTCCAGTCCGCGCCTAATGGGTTAAAGCTAGAGAGCAGTGTGGTGTAAGAAGGTTGCCCTCCCTTGCTCTGCAACGTCTCCACCAGTCGCCTGCGTCCATTGGTTCCGAGCTCTTGGCGCCACCGCATTTTTGAGTCAGTCCACTCCCTTTCGCATTCCGGCATGCGCGCCTTGGTTAAACTGGTGGGGGCAAAATTTGTCTGGCCGTGCTTGCACAAAGACATGAAAGAGTGGGCTGCAGCGTGCGTCGCATGCCAGCGGGCCAAAGTGCACAAGCACACCAAAGACTCCCTTTAGCTGTTTCAAATCTCGGCCAGGAGGTTCGACCACGTCCATGTGGATTTGGTCGGATCCCTCCCAACGTCGCACGGTTTGACGCACCTTTTGGTAATCGTGGACTACACCATGCATTGGCCTGAAGTGGTCCCGCTGGCTTCCACCACATCTGCAGAAGTGGCTTGTGCTTTTTTTTGTCAGCTTGGGTTGCACGGTTCAGATCCCCGTCGCACATCACTTCTGAAAGGGGTCCGCAGTTCATTTCGGAACTCTGGTCCGCTATGGGCCAGAGCCTGGGGGTCAAAATCCACCGCACTACCGCATACAACCCCCAAGCTAACGGGTTATGCAAACATTTTCATAGGTCGCTTAAGGCAGCACTCAGAGCTTCGCTCACGGATGCAAACTGGGTCGACCGCCTGCCCTGGGTTGCTTTAGGGTTGCGCTCCGCGCAAAAAGAGAATTTGGCAGCCTCCCCGGCAGAACTCGTTTTTTCTCAGCCACTGCGGATCCCTGGGGAGTTTTTACCGGAAAACCCCACGCCCGGGGCTGATCCGCCAGCGCAATTTTTGCACAGTACAGAGGCTGTTAACATGCCGGGCTCAGCCCACCATTGTTTTCTCCGCACTTTTGTCCCGAAAAGTTTACAGAACGCCAGGTTTGTTTTTGTCAGGCAAGATGCTCACCGGACCCTGCTGCGCCCACCGTATGACGGACCGTTCAGGGTGCTGGAAACTGGGGCAAAGAATTTTGTGTTAGACTTGGGGGAGGGAGGGGGGCATAGGGAGACCATCTGCATCAACAGGCTGAATCCCGCTTTTGTGTTGGCAGACGAGCAGGTGGTGTTGGCCCAAGTTCCCTGGCGTGGATGCCCACCGTCGGTGGCTTTGCAAGTTGGTGTTCAATCGGTAGAGACCAGAGCTCGCAAAGCTGACATGTTTCCCCCCCACACCATTTTTCCCTCCACAGACGAATGTGCCTGCCTGCACACCTCACCAGCAGGGTGTTTTGTCAGGACCGGCGACCCCCCGTGACAGCCGCTATGGGCGCAGGCTCAAGTCCAAAGGATTGGGGGGGTGGGGTTAGTGCCCTTTCTGGGTGTTCGGGGGGGGGGGGGGCTGTGTGGTGGCACTGTGTGGGGGGTTCTCCACCCAGAGTCGGAAGCCAGGGAGGAGATGGAGCAAAGGACTGAAGGAGGAAGTAGCACTGGGGGGTCTCAGACGTATCGGAAAGGACTATCCGCCCCCCAGGGAGTTCGGCAGAGACAGGAGTCATGAGAGGAAGAGAGGGGGTTATGATGCTAATGTGCCACCCATGTCTTTGTGCACTGACAATATTGTGTTTGACTCCCTGGGTCTCATGGTGCAGAAATAAAGGTTATAAAAAAGGAGGCGCCCAGAGACCCAGTTTGAGTATTTCCTGTACTTGATGTTGGAAGAAGAGTAAAGCTCATGTGTTGTCCAGCTCGCTGTCTCGTCTGCGTTCTTCTTCCACACCATCCCTCCATTATCTGAAAACCTGAATGCTTGTTGTCCCACTTAATTGGTCTGACCCTCCCTTCATAATTTCAATTTTTAAAATACTCCAGGATTTCTCCGGTTTCCTCCCACATGCCAAAAGCATGCACATTAGGTTAATTGGCATCAAACTGGGGATTCTAAATTGTCCTTAGGTATGACTGTGAGAGTGAATGGTTGCCTGTCTCTCAGTGTTGGCCCTGCGATGGACTGGCGATCTGTCCAGGGTGTACCCTGCCTCTCGCCCAAAGATGCTGGGATAGGCTCCAGCCCCCCCGCGACCCAAAAAGGATTAAGCAGAAGAAGATGGATGGATGGATGGATGGATGAAACAAACAAATGAACTCAGATGTTACTTGACAAAACCTTGATTAAAATAAATCTTTCCATAGTACAGGTTGCCAACCCCTGCTGTAGACTCATATCAAATAAGTTTAGGGGTAGAAAAAGTGGTGGCCTCTTTGTTTCTGGAGCTTTAATGGTTGCAGAAAATAATAAATGTGTCCAGATTAATGAGAGGAAAGGTGAGTTGATGAAAACAGCTGTTACTGTTTAAAACATTCAGAAGAAGGCTGGTCTCATATTAACAGAGCTGCCATCACAAACAGTGGCCTCTTTACATCTGCCAAACAAAAATCAATTTCTTCAATTATGTGAATACAGTGAGTCCCTGGAAAAATTAAATTCTGGGTTCAGTCATTTATTAGGCAGGTACAGCTGGGTTACACATTTACAGAAATGCACAGAGACTACCATGTTCTGCGTAATCAAAAACTAATTATTTTTGTTTTCTTACAATGGCTAAAATAAGGGGAAAACATTTATCTGACAGATTAGGTCTGGAAAATGGAACAGTGGTGCAGGAACAAAAATGTGTTTTACAACATTCATTAATTCATCTTCTTCCGCTTAATCCTTTTCGGGTCGCAGGGGGGCTGGAGCCTATCCCAGCATCTTTAGTTCACAGATAATTACACAATTATTTAAACACTAAACATTTGTTTCAAAAATATTTTGGCCTAATTGATTTCTATATTTCTACAGATAACACAGTGACAGTCAATTCAACTTTATTTATATAGCACCATTTCACAACAACAGTCATCTCATAGCACCTTCAACTGTAGGGGAAACCCCCACAATTGCAGAAAGACCCCAGCAATCAGGCGATCCCCTGTGAGCAAGCGCTTGGAGACGGTGGAGAGGAAAAACTCCCTTTTAACAGGAAGAAACCTCCAGCAGAACCAGGTTCAGGGAGGGGCAGTCATCTGCTGCGACTGGCTGGGGGGTGAGGGGACAGAGAAGATGAAAAGAACAGACATGTCTCTGGTGGTCAGAGAAAACCGTTCATGACCTCACTATCTCCATAAACCAGACAGTGGTTTTCCACAAGGATCATGGACGGAGCAGCTGCAATCTGGAGGCTGTGACCAGTGGAGAAACAGTTTACACCATTGACCTGAACACTTCTTCACAGCTGTTGCTGATGCATTTAAGAACTGGCTGGAAGAACATTGGACAAAAATCCAATAAAGCAGTGTTCATCTGTGGTGATTTTAATATTGACTTGATCAATCCAAATCAGCTCAAGCTGACAGATGACGCCATCAATACTTTGTTCAGCCTAAGCATCTGTCCTAAAATCATCAAACCCAGTCACATTATCTCTCACTGTGAAACATTAATTCATCATATATTTACTAACAGTTTAGACAATAATATAGTGTATGGATTACTAATAAATGATATCAGTGATGACCTTTATTACAGTAAAATGCTAAAAAAAAAAAAACAGTAAAAATGATAATAAAGGTACATACAGTATATTACAAAGCATTAGCATAAATTTCCCGAGACAGGTTAATTAGGCTCAACATTTTATTGAAATTACAACAATATTAACAAGTGACAGTAAGTTTGACAAATATTGTGCAAGTGTTGGTGGAAACTTGGAAAAAAATCCACAGATAATAATGACATTGATTTTATAGAAAGAAATCTTAGTTCAATCTTTATTAAAACTTAAGAACAATAAAATAAAGAAATTGTTAATAAATGTTTAAACAAAACATCAAGTGATTGTGATGACACAGATATGAAAACTGAAATCGGTCATTGAGGGAATTTCCAAACCACTAACTCACATCTTCAACTTATCATTCCAAACACGACAATTTCCTAATAAAATTAAAACTGCAAAAGTCATTCCATTGTATAGATCTGGTGACAAGTAACCCTTCACAGATTTCTCTTCTGACACAGTTGTCAGAAATTCTAGAAAAACTCTTCAGTGATGGATTAGAAAAGTTTATAGACCAACACAAACTACTCTGACAGTCAATATGGATTTAGAGCAAACTGGTCTACATCATTAGCATTAACAGAACTCAGAAGAAATCACTAATTCCACAGATAAAAAGACATTTACAGTTGGAGTATTGCTGGATCGAATAAACTTCTTGATTGAAAAGAAAATCTGATACAAGCAAACATTTACTGTGTGTACGTATGAAAGGCATTTCAGTGTCTTTTTTCCTTTGTTCATCAGGTCACAATGAACTTTTGTTGTTTATCATTTTAATGGATTATTCACATGTTCAAAATAAAGTATTCAATTAATGAGCTACTAAAATAGACAAATGGAGGAAATGGCATCTACTCCATTTAATTTTTATGGTGGGGAGGACACTCCAGACCCTGACAACAATGCCCCCCTCATCAAACATGCTCGTGATGTCCATGCATCCAGCACATGAAAGAGGTCTGAGGGTCCAAAGAAGAGTGAAGAAGAAGCTGATCTGACAGACTTTTACAAAATTTATATTTATATTAAATCCTCAGAAATTGAAAGAACAATTCATTCACACAAAACAGATTTAATAATGAAAATAAAGATCTACAGACGTTACTGGACTACAGCACCTCAACTGTGAGTTCTCATGTGACAAACCAAAACACAGAATGAAGCGTTTCCCACATATTTCCACGGGTGGTGCGTGAACACACAGCGGCCTCTCTCTCTCTCTCTCTCCTCTCTTCAGGTTTTCTCTCTATTTTCCGTGTTTTGTGCCACTTAATGTTGTTAAACTGTTTATTGTACATATACGATGCTGTGCACGAGCTACAGTTGCCACAGCCTTCTGGAGATAAGGAGTAAAGCCACAGACTACATCTTAGATGTAAGCAGCAAAGAGGAGCTTCATGGCCGAGGGATCCTCCGCCAGTCCTCCACATCCTCGGACTCTACTGTCGTGCCCCATCCCAGATGGAGACGTTGTAGATGGTGTGAGAGGAGATGGAAGCTAGTTAAACAGGGAGGTATACGGGCAAAGCTAACTGCAAACCCGCACAAACCCCTGATCCCTTCACTGATTCTGGCCAACGTGCGTTCACTTGATAACAGGATAGACTACATACAGCTCCTGAGATCCACACAACGTGATGTGCGGAACTGCTGTGTTTTTATCTTTATGGAAACATGGTTAAATGACAATATGCCGGACTCTGCCATTCACCTATCGGGGCTCACATGCTATCACAGCAACAGAGTGCTAACGGTAGGAGCGAAAACCCGGGGTGGAGGTGTGTGTGTGTGCACATCAGTGATGCCTGGTGTCATGACTCTGTTGTTGTTCACAGACATTGCTCTCCTTTGGTAGAGTTTATGATCATTAAGTGCAGACCCTTTTACACTCCTACAGAAATTTAATTGGTTCTACTTGCCACTGTGTATGTCCCGCCCACCGGCACCAGTGAGAGGAGGAAAGCACTGAAAGTACTCCATCAAGCAATAAGTGAGACACAAACAGCGCATCCGGATGGATTTCTCATCACAGCAGGAGACTTCAACCACGCAAATGTAAAGGCCCTCCTACCGAATCTATATCAACATGTAAACTTTGCAATGAGGAGAGACAACCTGCTGGATCTGGTGTACACAACCCACAAGAATGCATACCCCCCCCCCCCCCCGGCCTCTCTGATCACATCACTGTTCTACTAAGGCCGGCATACAAACCCAGAGTGAGAGCCATTAGACCTACAAAGAAGCAGGTATGTGTGTGGCCAGAAGGGGCCTTGGATGCTCTGAAAGACTGCTTCAGCACCACAGACTGGGACATTTTCAAGCATGCAGCCACTCACAATGGACACACAAACCTAGAGGAGTACACTGAGGTTGTTGTGGCATACATAGGCAAATGCATTGATGATGTTACTCACTGGAAGACCATTACTGTTCGTGGCAACCAGAAGCCATGGATGACAGCAGAGGTCCACAGACTCCTGAAGGCTCGAGACGCAGCCTTCAGGGCTGGCGACACTGCAGGACAAACACCAGCTAGGGCCAACCTGTCCCGTGGCATCAAGGAGGCAAAACAACAATACAGCAAGAAAATATCCAGACACTTCAGCAATACCAGAAATGTGCGTTCTCTCTGGCGTGGACTACAGACCCTCACCAACTACAAACCTCCACCTCAGACCTGTGCGAGTGACATCACACTGCTCAACAACCTGAACAACTTCTTTGGCCGATCTGAAGCACAAAACAGCAGGCCAGCACAGAAGACCACTCCTCCTCCAGACGAGCTGGCCTCAAGTCTGGATCCGGCTAGCATGAACAGGACACTCTGCAGGATCAACCCACGTAAGGCAGCTGGCCCAGACAACATACCAGGTTGCGTCTTGAAGGACTGCGCAGAGGAGCTTAAGAGTGTCCTGGCTGACATCTTCAACATCTCCTGTCTCAAGCTGTTGTCCCCACATGCTTCAAGACTGCGGCCACATTACCAGTCCCAAAGAAGCCTGTCCCATCCAGCTACAATGATTACTGGCCGGTAGCACTGACCCATACTATAATGAAGTGCTTTGAGTGGCTAGTCATGCAGCACATCCAAGTCCACCCTGCCTCCCTCTCACGACCCATTCCAGTTTGCATACAAGTGGAACAGATCCACAGACGATAACATCGCTGCTGCTCTCATCCAGCCCTCACCCACCTGGATTTAAAAAACTCGTATGTACGCATGCTGTTCTTGGACTTCAGCTCAGCATTCAACACAACCATCCCCCAGCACCTAATACAAAAACTCTGACACTTAGGACTCAAAACCTCTCTCTGTAACTGGGTGCTGGACTTTCTCACAGGGAGGCCACAGAACGTGTGGGTTGGCAACAACACCTCCCAGACCATCACACTGTGCACAGGGGCCCCACAAGGGTGCATGCTCTGCCCACTGCTCTTCACCCTGCTGACCCATGACTGCATGCCAGCCTACAACACCAACCACATTGTCAAGTTTGCAGATGACACAACAGTAGCGGGCCTCATCACGAACAACAAGGAGGCCAACTACAGAAACGAGGTGAGCCAACTGGTCCAGTGGTGTAAAGACAACAACCTCTTCCTGAACGTGGGAAAAACCAAGGAGATTGTGGTCGACTTCAGGAGGGGTCACACACAGCACCCCCCTCTGACCATCGACCATCGATGGTGCAGCTGTGGAGAGGGTGAACAGCACCAAGTTCCTGGAGGTACACATCTCTGAGGACCTCACCTGCACCAACAACACCACATCACTGGCAAAGAAAGCCAAAACTCGCCTCCATTTCTGCCGCAGACTGAGTCCCATGCACGAATCCCACCCCCCTTCATGCAGTCTTTCTTGCGGGGCACCACTGAGAGTATCCTCACCAACTGCGTCACGGTGTGGTATGGAAGCTGCACTGCCGTCTGCTGGAAGACACAACAACGCATAATGGATGCAGCCAGCAAGATCAGTGGTTCCTCCCTGTGCCCCCTCTTGGACATTTACCCCACTCGCCTCACCCGCAGAGCCACCAACATCACAGGGGACACCTCCTACACCCTACACTCTCTTTTCAGCCCCCTGCCCCAGGGGAAAAGGTACTGTAGCCTCCGGACCCGCTCCACAAGACTGCTGAACAGCTTCATTCATCAGGCCATCAGGACCCTGAACTCTGTTCACTCCCCCCCACTTCCCAGACGGAAACACCTACACAATAACTACCTCAGATGTTGGCACAGAAAGATTGGCACACCAACAATAATACTGCTGTACTTTTGCTGTAATATGTCTCTGCACTTTAACCCCAACCATTTGCACAAATGTCATATCTGCTGCTGTCTGAATATCACTGTAATATTGATCATGTGCAATCATATCTGTCACTATCTGCACCTACACTACCGCACTAAAATGCACTACGGATAATCATCTCTAGCTGTCTGAATATAGGATTGCTGGGTTTATTACCACTAATCGTTTACCTCTATGGAGGTCAGAGTCCTTCTGGCTGCCATTGGCACCACGGGTTGCATCACAGTATACAGACTGTACATAGACTGCTGCTGTCACTGTTTGTTCTTGTTTTTCTTTTTTAATCCAGCCTAATTCCTTTCTTTTTATAAAATGCACACCAGTGTAGAAAGAGAGAAACACCATTTCAATTCTCCTGTATGTCCTGCACGTATAGTAGTATTGACAATAAAATCTTTGAATCCTTGAATATTTTAGAAGACTACAGCTTCTCACTTGTGTGAATTCTCATATGTCGTTTCAAAGTACCATGTTCATTAAATCTCTGCCCACATATTTTGCAAGAAAACGGCTTCTCACCTGTGTGAATTCTCATGTGAGTTTTCAAACTACCACGTTCATAAAATCTATGCCCACATGTTTCACAAGAAAATGGTTTCTCACCTGTGTGAATTCTCATGTGTTTTTTCAAAGTTCCCTGTTCATAAAATGTCTGCCCACAAGTTTCACAAGAAAATGGCTTCTCACCTGTGTGAATTCTCATGTGTTTTCTTAAAGTACCACGTTCATAAAATCTTTGCCCACATGTTTCACAAGGAAATGGCTTCTCACCTGTGTGAATTCTCATGTGTTTTTTCAAAGTACCACCTTCATAAAATCTTTGCCCACAAGTTTCACAAGAAAATGGCTTCTCACCTGTGTGAATTCTCATGTGTTTTTTCAAAGTACCACATTCATTAAATCTCTGCCCACAAATTTCACAAGAAAATGGCTTCTCGCCTGTGTGAATTCTCATGTGAGTTTTCAAATGAACAAGTTGATTAAAACTCTGCCCACATGTTTCACAAGAAAATGGCTTCTCACCTGTGTGAATTCTCATGTGTCTTTTCAGATTACCACGTTCATTAAATCTCTGTCCACATGTTTCACAAGAAAATGGCTTCTCACCTGTGTGAATTCTCTCATGAACTGATAAATCTTTCTTAGCCCTGAATCTTTTCCCACACATGTTGCAAACATGTGACTTAACTATGTGATATTTCTTCTTCTGGGGCTCATTTTTACGGTCTTGGTCATTATCAGAACATTTTACACACTTTTCACCTGTGTCAGTGTCACACCAATTCTCTGACATGGAGTTGTCTACACTGTTATGGTCACTTCTGTTTCTGTGAAGTCTCTTCTTTGACTTTGGCTCTTCATGTTTACTTGATCCTGGGTTTACATTCTTACCTGCTCCCTGGTCTTGGCTCTCAGTGTCAGCAGAGATGTGAGAGAGGAGGTGCTCACTGTTTGGTTCAGTTTCACTCTTGTCATTGTCCTCATCAGTAGGAGTCACCATGAAGGTATCAGTCTCTTGTTTCAGTCCAAAGTCTTCTTCCTCCTGACTGAAAAAGAGTTCTTCTTCTTCCTCTTTAACCTGTGTAGCATCTTGTTCCTCCTGGTCCAGACTGGAGTTCCTTTCCTGGTTACAGAGCTGCTGGACAGTGAGAACCTCCTCCTCCTTACAGTCATGTAGCTGTGGAGCATCTGGAGGGACAAAGAGACATAGAAAATGATAGTAGTAGAAAAAACAGAAAGAATAAAAACACTGATTGGCCAAAAAAGTCACCACCTGGTAACCAACAGTTCTTATCCTTGCATGTGATAATTACAGCAGTGATTAATCTGTTTCAGAATAAACAACTTATTTAAAGGTGACAAAATTATTTTTCCACATGTTAACATGGTTCTCTGAGGTTTAAAAGGGGACAAAGGATGAAAACTTTACCGTTTCAGTGCTTTTACACATGAATTTGTCTATCTGGAGTCACTATCAACAAAAATATTCCAAAAAAACAACCATGCTGCTTTGTTAGGGTCCACCATGATCTCCCTAGGTTTCGTTCAGTGAACATTTCTGATTTGTCACCAGTTGTGACGTGATGGTGAGCCTGTGTCCAGAACATCATCAGTAGTATAAAATGTACTATTTATTAGTAATTCTGTTTTATACGTCTCTTCTAGTCGGTCGTACACACAGCACTGCCCAACTTCTGTCTCTGAACATGTCACTATGGTGTTTTTATATACACATAACCACATACTGCATTGTTTCCTGTTGGAGTTGCTAGCAGGGGCTAATGGTTAACTGGCTAGAGCAGACAATTCCTCCACCTGGTAAACTGAACCAAAAGAAAAACTCATTGGAAGTGCAAACTATAACTGTATAGTCAAAGAGATTAAATTATTTTTCCACTGGGTTAGATCAGTCAAAGTCAAACACAAACTAGACCAGTACAAGTAGGTCAGATTTATGTAGTTACTGGAAATATTACTTTAATATTATTATTTTATGACAGTTCCTCAAAGACTCAACCTGAACATTTTCTAACTTTTTACCTGTTTCATTCTCACAGAGAGTCTCTGAGCTCAGAGAGTCGTCATCACTGTTCCTGTCACTTCCTGTTTTCAGTCGTCTCTTCTTTGGTTTGGGTTCTTCTTCTTCTTTAGTGGATCCTAAGTCTACATGCCGGCTTCCTTCTTCATCTTGGATCTCAGTTCCAGCAGAGTTGTGAGAGAGAAGCTGCTCACCATTTGGTTCTGCTTCACTCTGCTGCTTTTCCTCAAAAACAAGAGTCCCCATGAAGGTATCGGCCTCCAGCTTCACTACCAGCTGTTCTCCCTCCTGACTGATGCACAGTTCCTCCTGTTCCTCTTTAACCTGTGGAGCTTCTGGTTCCTCCTGGTCCAGAACAGAGTTTCTCTCCTGGTTCCAGAGCTGCTGCTCACTCAGAACTTCCTCCTCTTTACATTCAGGTTGCTGTGGGAAATCTGGAGAAACAAAGACAAAGAAGGGGGAGAAAAAAGTTTCACTTTACAAATTAATAAAAAAAATTTTTTAATCAAATCTAGGACTTAAAAACAAAAATCTGTCAAAAAATTAACAAATTTGCACATTTAAGACACAACCACGATTGAAAACAGATCCAGAGTTTTCTAAAGCCTCATTCAGACCATTATAGTCCCACATACCTATTCCGTCGATTTTTATCTGGGAGCAGCAGCGCATATTCAGTAGTCTGCACTGACGATCGATCTCTTCCTCGTACTGGTTGGTGATTTGTTCGAACTCTGTTATTATTTCTTCAGCAGCTTGTTGCTCTCTGACCAACTCTCTCAGACGCCGACCTGAAAACATCTTTACGGTTTGTTTCCTCCCTCCAGATGTTGTCATGTGGCTGCTGACAGTCAGAGCTAGCAGGATGAGGCTAGTTCAGTTAGACTGAAGGCCCAATAAAAGCCCTCAGACTCAGAATGTGGACTTCTATGTGGTTCTTTATTCTCCAGCACTCAGCACAAACCATCAATGGCAGGTCTCCACAGATCTACATCAGCTATTCATCCACGAGGAGCAGAACAGGAGCCGAACCACCGACACCAACCAGCTAAACGTTCTCACCAACCTGTCCCTGCAACAATCAGAGAAGAGAAACATTCTTCATTATGATCCACCTGGCAAGTATAAGAGACACTTTCATTTATGCTTCATTTTTTCTTTAACTGCTAGTTTCTATATTAATGCACCTTAAATATTAGAATACTGTGAATATAATTCAGTTTTAAAAAGTTAAAACTTTAAAATTTTCTATATTCATATGAGTGGAAAATAAACCACATATTCAAAATGATGAGGTTCTTTAAGTCAGCGTCTCTTTATTCAAGCAGTCCACAGAATCTCACATAACTCAAAGTCATAGAGAGGAGCTCCCTGAACAGAGAGGCACACCAGCATTTAACCCTCATAATGTCTCCTCATTGTCCAACACCTTTTTTTCCTCTAGGGCTAAAACAAATGATTATTTTGGTAGTTGACTAATCTAATGACTATTTTTTCGATTAGTCAGCTAATCATGATTATTTCCCTCATGTCCGCCAGTTCAGCTTCCTGCTGGCACAGCTGCTGTTCAGGGCTCTAGGTCATGTTTTACCTCACCTGTTTAAGCCTGCACACCTGTGAAAGTCACTTTGCTGTCAGTCTCTGCCTTAATATTATAACAAGTTCCCATAGCTAAATAAAATAATGACCCATCCAACATGAGTTGGAAGCTTGTTATTGTTATTGTATTGTAATGTTTATTGTATTTTAAAATTGTGTATTGTAAATGTTAGTTGCAACACAATTAAATAACAGATGTTAAAGTGTCAAAACCCAAATAGCAGCTCTGCTGCTCCATAAAGGCTGTTGTAACTGCATGTTAACAACAAACTAGAGTAATATTCAACGTCATTAAAGTAAAAAAAGAAAATAACAAGCTAGTCCATCCTGTTGGAAATCTTGATGGGTTTAACAGTTTCATTAGGCTTCAGATGAAAATTAAAAGAGCTTCTTCCAGTCAAAAATAAATACAAAAAAAACATTTTAAAGTGACACTCTGGCAAAAATCAAGGTTTTTTTTGTTGTTAACATGTCTGTAACACGTTTCTTGTGATTTACAAGACACATCAAGAGCAAAATCATTCCAAACTCCCAAGTATGTGTTTTTCTGCTGTTGATGTCTGCTCCCACTTGAGGTTTGTTGGGCACGTCCCACTGGGAGGAGACCCGGGTCAGACCCAGGACTCGCTGGAGAGACTATGTCTTCCAGCTGGTCCGGGAACGCCTTGGTATTCTCTCTGAAGAGCTGGAGCAGGTGGCTGGGGAGAGGGAAGTCTGGGCTTCTCTGCTTGAACTGCTGCCTCCGCGACCCGGACCTCTGGAAAAGCGGTAGAAGATGGATGGACAAATGATGTCTGCTTAAGCTCCACCCCCTCACCAAAAGGCAAGATTTGGACAGAGTGTTTCTGGCTACTTCAGTATTCCTGCTTAGCCTGATTGGTTATAACATTAACCAATCAGAAGGATACGCTTGGCTACCTCAGGGAAAGAGGGAGAAGCCGAGGAGCGGCGGGACTGAGGCAGAGGGGGATGAAGGCATCTGTTTTGCACAGCAAAGCAGTGGAGGAGGAGGTGACCAATCATGTGCAGGGGTAGCAGTGAAGAGAGGCAGAGGGGGGAATCCGATTTGAATGTGGCTGTGCCAGACTACGGTCTCAGTGGACGAGCACCGCACTGTGAGCTGAGAGCAGCCACATTCAACACCCCCCTCCGCTCAGTTGCAGGCGGACGGGGGAATGGTTGTTAATAAAAAGTAAACACATATTTGCCAACTACAAATTTATCTCTCGCCTCGACTGTTTTCAGAAAAGTTTTGCTTTTTACTTTTGAAGATATAGGCAAAACTATACCATCCGGAAGCGTCTTGAACAGACGAGCAGCCCACCCACCAATCACGTGTGAGCCCTGCAGGTTGGGAGTGGGGCAACCAATCACGTGCAAGTCCCACAGGGCGCTCATTCGAATATTCATAGATTCATGCATACTTAAGTAGGTGAAAGAAGAAGAGAGACGCCGCTGAGAAGGCGACAAGAGGCTCCCAGTCTAGGACACAGTCCAGGGATGGATAATTTTTTCACACGTAAGAAGTTGTTCAGAACTCCTTATGAGAACTCCTTATACAAAGATAGCTCCTGACCAGATAGAGTAATCATATAGAGTGAAGTACGTGGCGGTAATGCACCTGAAAGCTGGTTGCCAACCGCCAATCAAATCTAAAAGAAGAAGAAAATCTCTTTCCAAATAATTCTAAGGCAATAAAAGTTTTTTGTGGGTAAAAAGCCACAATATACAATTTTGGGCAATACACATTTGTTTTTGAGGTGGTTTTAGAGCCACCGGTGTGCACCTTTAAATATCAGTGCAGGAATATGAGCCTTCACTCCATATACAGTGAAATATTTAAGCAGTTATTAATGTATTTGTGATGATTATGGTTATCTTTTTTAATTAAATTACAAATCATGATATTCTAATTTACCAAGATGCACTAATATTCAGAAGGAAGGCTGATATTATGGTGACAATAATAGAGAATACAAAAAAGAATAAGTTGCTCCTGTAATTCACCCATTCACTGCAGTTAACCTGTAGCTAGTATAACGGAAGCAGCTCAGTTGTTAGCAACCATCGTAAGAGAGACTACTGTCCCACCCACCCCAGAAGGTACTCAACTGTAATGGAAACAAAAGCGAACTGAGTCGAGTAAAGCCAAGTTGAAGTGAGTAGGGCCAAACAGGTACTAGTGGAAAAGGGCCAATAGTGTGGTCAGTTTTCTCAAGCTGAGAGAGTCGCTCATTGAATATAAGAAGCATTAACGTTACTTGCTAATCTTACCAGTGCAGTCTGCTGACAGGTGGCTGGAAACGGAGTAACGGAGAGGAGGAGGGAATGGATGCATCGCTGTAGTGCAGCTGTGATATGACAACACTGCTTTACAGACTGTATATAACTTGTTTCATGTATTATTTTTTGGTAAAATCCTCCCATACTTTTGAAACTTTTGGCCTTCTCCCTGATTTTCTCTTCGTGTCGCCATGATGCGTTCCACTTCTTCTTCGCTGGAACAGTTAAACTGAACATTTCCACAGAATGCATATAAACTTTAAAATGAAACAATTTGTTGACAATAAAAATCTGCATTGACAAATTTTTATGATCAACGTTATCGACAACGTCGACTAATCATTTCAGCCCTATTGTCCTCTGCAGTCAAAAATGACCCCACCTGGTCATCAAATGGTGTGTGCATGTGTGAATCCATGTGAGCGTGTGGGGGAACATAGGGGGAAACCAGCAGACTACCCCAACCAAAAGCCAAACCTATCGCCTACAAATCCCCATCACCCCACCAGGGGAGCATGGCCCCCACCCCATAGGCCCTATACTGGAGAAACCAGCCCCCAGTCCTGCCACTGGCAACCCACACACCACCCATCACCATGGGACACATGGCCAAAGGAGCCACGGCAAAGACAAAGGTGGCCAAACCCCAGCCAGCCCGGAACTAGCTGGGACGCAGAAATAAAGAGCCAGAGGAAAGCCCTCAAGCAGCATTACCCCCACATGGAGGGACGTCAGACACCCACCAGAACACCAGCAAGCCGCTGCCCCACCGCTCATACAGTTGTGCTCATAAGTTTACATAGCCTGCAGGAATTTGTGATTTTTTGGCCATTTTTCAGAGAATATGAATGCTAATACAAAAACTTTTCTTTCATTCATAGTTAGTGGTTGGGTGAAGCCATTTATCATCAACCGTTTGCTCTTTTTCAATCATAATGAAAAGAGAAACTACCCAACCACACTACACCTGCTGCTGTGGCACAGGTGTAGTGTGGCTGACCACTGATCGGAGGGTCAGGGGTTCGATTCCTGCTCTGCCGGCAGTCTGCATGTCTAAGTATCCTTGAGCAAGACAATGAATCCCCAGTTGCTCCTGGTGGGTCTGGCCAGGCTTCTGAGAGCTTGGGAAAGCCTTCAGGGCCGGCAACACCGCAGGACTAACAACAGCTCGGGCCAACCAGTTCCGTGGTATCAAGAAGGCAAAACGACAGTACAGCACGGAAATATCCGGCCACTTCAGCAACACCAGAGATGCACATTCTCTCTGGCGAGGCATACAGACCCTCACCAACTACAAACCTCCACCTCAGACCTGTATGAGTGACACCACACTGCTCAACAACTGAAACGACTTCTTTGGCTGCTTTGAAGCACAAAACAGCACATCAGCACAGAAGACCACTCCTCCACCGAACGAGCAGGCCATGAGTCTGGAACCAGCTAGCGTGAAGAGGACTCTCTGCAGGATCAACCCACGTAAGGCAGCTGGCCCAGACAACATACCGGGTCGCATCCTGAAGGACTATGCAGAGGAGCTCAAGAATGTCCTGGCTGACATCTTCAACATCTCCATGACTCAAGCTGTTGTCCCCACGTTTCAAAACTGACACCATAATACCAGTCCCAAAGAAGCCCATACCATCCAGTTATAATGATTACCGGCCGGTAGCACTGACCCCATTATAATGAAGTGCTTTGAGTGGCTGGTCATGTAGAATATCAAGTCCATCCTCCCTCCCTCCCACGACCCATCCCAGTTTGCATACAGGTAAAACAGATCCACAGAACATACCATCTCTGCTGCTCTCATCCAGCCCTCACCCACCTGGACTCAAAAAACTCATACATGCAAAAGCTGTTCTTGGACTTCAGTAGTTTTGACACAATCATCCCCCAGCACCTGATACAAAAACTCAAGACACTTGGGACTCAAAACCTCTCTCTGTAACTGGGTGCTGGACTTTCCCATAGGGAGGCCACAGAACATGTGGGTCGGCAGCAACACCTCCCAGACCATCACACTGAGCACAGAGGCCCCACAAGGGTGCGTGCTCAGCCCGCTGTTCCTCACCCTGCTGACCCGTGACTGTGTACCAGCCTATAACACCAACCACATCATCAAATTTGCAGATGACACAACAGTGGTGGGCCTCATCACCAACAACAAGGAGGCCAACTACAGAAGTGAGGTGAGCCAACTGGTCCAGTGGTATAAAGACAATAACCTCTTCTGGGAAAAACCAAGGAGATTGTGGTCAACTTCAGGAGGGGTCTCACACAGTACCCCCCCCTGTGATCATCGATGGTGCAGCTGTGGCGAGGGTGAGCAGCACCAAGTTCCTGGGGGTGCACATCTCTGAGGATCTCTCCTTGTCCAACAACACCACATCTCTTTCCAAGAAGGCTCAAACTCCCCTCTATTTCCTCTGCAAACTGAGAAGAGCACAAGTCCTACCCCTCATCATGTGTTCCTTCTACCAGGGCACCATTGAGAGCATCCTCACCAGCTGCATCACAGTGTGGTATGGACGCTGTACCGCCTCCTGCCGGAAGACACTACAATGCAGAGTGAAAGCAGCCAGCAAGATCATCGGTGCCTCTCTGCCCCTCCTCAGACATCTACCTCACCCGTAGAGCCATCAACATCGCAGGCGACACCTCCCACCCCTCACACTCCCTCTTCAGCCCCCTACCCTCGGGGAAAAGATACTGGAGCTTCTGGGCCCGCTCATCAACAGTGCTTAACAGCTTCGTTCATCAGGCCATCAGGACCTGAACTCCCCCCCCCCCCCTCCAGATGGTAACACAATTATCCACACAATAACAATAACTACCTCAGCTGTTGGCACAGAAAGACTGGCACACCAACAGTAATACATTTGCTGCTGTATGTCTCTGCACATTAACCGCAACCATTTGCACAAATGCCATATCTGCTGCTGTCTGTCACTGCAATACTGATCATGTGCAGTCCTATCTGTTACTATCTGCACCTACACTACCGTACTGAACTGCAACTATGGGTATTACATCTCTCGTCTGTATATAGGATTGCTGGGTTTTATCATCGTTAATCGTTTATCTCTATTTGCACTATGGGAGATCTGGGTCCATCTTTTGTTGACATTTGCACTATGGGTGCATTAATGTACACAGACTGCTGTTGTTGTTTTCTTTTTTTCAAGCCTTATTCCTTTTTTTTATATTATGTACACCACTAAAGAGGAACGCCATCTCAACTCTGCTCTATGTCCTCTATGTAAAGTAGTACTGACAAATAAAATCTTTGTATCTTGAATAATAAAGTCTCAGATATAAAAGAAAAGTCAATTTGACAAGAGGAAACCTCAAATTTGAGGAAAATGGTTTCAAATTTTGATAAATTTAAAGAGAAAAGTAGAAAATTATAAGAAAATTGTTATAAATTTTGGAGAAAAACCTCAAACCTTCCAAGACTGAAGTCATTACTCAAGTTTTTAAGTGGGTGCTCTTTGTACCCTTAACTCAACTAGAAATTTTGGGTTGTCTACTTTTAATTATTAATTTCAAAGCACTGCTTTTACATGAATAGAATTTCTGGCTACTATACCCACCTCTGATCATATAATTTAAGTATGCATGAGTAAATTACTATTCTGAGTGTTTTTTCCCTTCCTTACTCTCTCAATGGAGAAAAAAAATCCACTAGAATAAAAATACAAAAAATACACAAATTTTTGTCCTTTATGTAAACCATGACAAAAAAAACTCCTGCAGGACAAAACATGACACTTGATATTTTCTCACCTGTTTGTATACCGCCATAGGCAGAGAGGGAACTTGAATTAGACAGAGCTCAGAGAGGGAAAGATGAGATAGAAGAGAGGAGCCAAGGACAGGAAAGTGTTCAGGCAGAGGGTCCAGGAGAGGTGAGAGCAGAGGAAGGAGAGAAGGATGACACCAGTAAAAAGTCCAAACACAGGACGTCTGGGTGGGACCCCAACTGGCCCAATATTCCAACAATGAAGGCTTGGTTGTACAATACTTTACTTGGTAAGTTCCATTATGCAATGTTACTGTGCAAAATTAAAAAAAATAAAGAAATAGTGTAAAATTAACATATTCCCGTTACAATCATGTCATGTGTTTTCTGCCCCCCAGAAAAATATGTTTCCACCATGCCAAGGTCTTTAAGGCAGAGGAAACACTGAGATGTCAGCGCTGATACAAGGAAGAACATCTGATTACACAACATAAAAATAATTTTTTTGTAAGCTGTCTGTGTTTTTTCAACTGATTTAAGATAATTTTGCACCGCTGAATCCGAAAATGACATCCGTTTTTCTCCATCAGGTCAGGTTTTTATGCTAAGTTGTAAGCAGTTGTACAGTTGTACTGTAAATTGAATAGTGGACATTGATAAAGGTAAGTACATGTAAAGTGAATGTTATGTCATCATTGTTCAAAATTTAGAGAATTTCAAGAAATAAAGAATTTTGTATCATAAAAAGCGAAAATACCCGTACATGTAAACAAAAATGTAAAAAAAAAAATGTGGCCACAGTTCAAAAAGTTGACCTGAATGAGCAAAACCAATGTGATTTTTGGATTCAGCACATCAAAAATTGTCCTAAATCAGCTAAAAAAAAACTTAAGACAATAACTTTGGTGTTGACCAGTGTTATTTAGCTACAAAATGTTCATAAATGATCAGAAATGATAACAGTAAACTGTCAGCCACAAGGGGGTGCACAAGCCAGTGTACTCCTAGTGCCGGTCCAAAGCCCGGGTAAATGGGGAGGGTTGTGTCAGGAAGGGCATCAGACGTAAAACCTTTGCCAAATCAAACATGCAGATCATGACAAATGAGACTTTCATACCGGATAGGTCGAGACCAGGGTTAGCAATGACCACCACCGGTGCTGTTAACCAACAGGGTGCCAGTGGAAATTGGGCTACTGTTGGCCGAAGATCGAGAAAGAGGAGAGGGAGAAGGTGTGTTCGGATGACGAGAGAGAAATGGAAAGGAGGAAGTGTGGAGGTGAGAGTAGGGATGTTAAATGTGGGGACTAGGGTTGTCACGATAACCGCAATTATGTAATACCACGCTATGGACAAGCCTATTGCTGAGGATAACGAGCAACCCCAACAACCACAGTGTCCACTTGTGTGTGTGTGGCTAAATCGCATTGTTCATAAGTGAACAAGATGTAAAGTTGGCTGCACGGTGGCGCAGTGGTTTAGCACTGTGGCAGCACAGTTTTACCCTCGGCCGGGGGATCGCGGGGATCATGAGATCGTGGGTTTGATCCCAGCCCCCGACCAACAGTGAGCTGTGTGGAGTTTGCATGTTCTCCCCGTGTTGCGCGGGTTTACTCCGGGATTTCTCCGGTTTCCTCCCGCATACCAAAAACAAAAAAAAAAACATGTAGGTTTAGGGCGCTCGCGCACGCAGCGACCAGCAGCCGGTGGCTTGTCACCAGACTGCAAACCAAGTCTACCTACGGGTACAAATAAGTAACAAAAAAAAACAAAAAAAAGTGTATTTTACATTTTGTTAAAATACATGTAAAGTGTATTTTTATTGCCAATAGCATGTTTCCACCCGGTACTGAGCACCCGGTACTGTGGAAGCTTCCACAGCAACGGGTGCTGGCGGCGGCAGCCCCGTGTGAGGCACTTTCTCCAGACGGACTCCAGCAGGCAGTTAGTGGTGGAAGCGTTTGGACTCCTTGCTAAATACAGCCATGACAGCGAGCACTGAAAGGACTCAAAGTGTGTCATTTCCTTCTGAGCGGAGTGTGTATGATCCTGACAATTGAGCTCCAAGAGCCAAACAACTATTGCATAATGCATTGCTTGTTTGAACGTGATTTTTCGGACAGTGGCAAAAATCATGGAGACAAGAGCAATGCAGGGCCCTGTACGGAGGCTGTCCTGTTTAAACAAGCTCAATGTCACTGCAGTCTCCAGTCCACACACACTGGAGTTAAATACTGGACTTCCCGCCACAGCTTTATGAAAATGATTTTTATTTTATTTTTAAAAAAAAAAACAGAATCAGCAGTTCATGCCGAGAAAGACCGGAGTTCCGCGCAATTGTCACACACGCACATAAAGTTGAGAGCGGAACTGCAGCAACTTTCTCACAGCTTCCATCGTTTGCCACATAAGTTATGAACCCTGTTTAAATTATGATACCGCATATTGTGGTGTTAAGCTATCCACCATCACCGCAGGGGAAATTCCTCAACCGCGACAGTCCTAGTAGGGACTATGACTGGTAAAGGCAGAGAGTTGGCTGACATGATGGATTCAAGGATTCAAAGACTTTATTATCATGTGCACAGTTAAGAAATGAATCATTTCCTGAGAAATGAAATTCTTATTCTGCTCTCCAAACTATGCCAATAGATACACATCAATACTAATAAAATAATAACACACCTAATACGAATGAATACTAATAACACACACTAAGAACATCCATTAGGCAATGAGGACACACCTTAATACTAAGTACTAATACTAATGAATACTAATAACACACATTAGGCTATTAGGACAGTTAAACCAGTTAAAGCAGTTAAACTGGAGGAAACGAAGAATGAAAACTGAAAATTCACTGGATGACTATAATGGACAATGGTATATTAATATCAGAGATGATATGAACCTGAGATGGCATAAGCCAGTGTGCAAATCAGCAATGTGCAAATGAGCAATGTCCAAATTTACACCCAGTGTGAGAATTTCGCTGTAATGATAATACCTATGGGTAACCCCCACAACAGCCACGGACAAGCAGAGCGCTCAGCGGGAGCAATTAACATAGCAGTGTGATCTATGGACTGATAACAATATGTAGATGTGCCTTGTAACCTCTTTTGTCCTACAGCTCCGAAGCAGAGGCGAATTCCGGCCAGTAATCTTCCTATTGTTATGTATGACTAAAATGCAAACGTTCATGCTTCCTGCTCTCACTGTGATGCAAATGTCCCGTGCCTTTCATGTATTGTCTGTAACTAGGTATAAAAACTGCATTGCTCTGTAACTCTCTCTCTCTGACCACTGCTTCTGACGACACGCATTCTGTGTCTCCTCATGAGAGCCTGAGGACCCGCTCCAGCCCGCCTGCACAGGGCTGGAGTGAGTTCTATGCTGGCGGGATGAATGATAATAAACACCCTCAAAAACCCTCAGCTCGCCGCTTATTATTCCATGTTGCCACATTGGTGACCCCGAGAAAGCACACGCTTTGTGCAACGCAACCTTCTGGTCTGGACATCCACGCTGAACCGGCCGAGGGACACAAAATGTCTCCTCCCTCTCACCGCTCCAACGCACCATGACCTGAACGCAGAAAAGAACACGCTGACAATGAACGCAACACCCGGCGGTGATTCTCCGACGACAAGCGAACGCAGCAGCCTGAAGCAAATGATCTGCCCTCCCTTCTGCTACAGGGAGACCTCGATGCAGAGCCACCACCAGGCAAAACTCTCCGGAGATCACCCACGACTGGGAAAGCTGCAGAAAGCTTCATGGTGAGATCTGCACGCCTGAGATCTGCACATCCATGCTGGGACCGGCCGCTCTCACAGCTCCTCCACACGAGAGCGCACGCACCTCGTCCTCTCTCCACGACGGCGACCTCCAGGGCCGACGGAGAACGCAGCGCATGGACCTTAACGCACCATGACCCGGCACGAGCGACGACCAACAACCTGAACAGAGATGACCATCGGCGCCGACTACGCTGATCTCCAGCAAGCTCTCTGACCCTGACTCGCCTCTACAGCGGACCTGCCAAGCACCGAACCCCACACGCACACCGGGGGGTTACGAGGACGGCGCACCACGCACGGGACAATAACGGCTCCACAGACCGCCATCGTCCTTCGCCGCTGCACACAGAACCTTCAGGGCTACTCACACACCTGAAGCATGCACGCAGCTCGCTCACAGGATTTTGTACGGGTCTCAGCCACGGCGCACAAAGGGATTTCAGCCGTCAGCTGTCCCCGAGGGCTTTGGGCTGCGCGCGCGCACCTAAAGCCAACACGCCAAGTCCCTCACACAGCTGCAGCTCCTTTTTTCTCACAGCCGCTACGCAGCCTTGCAGCTCCTGTTTTTCTTCATGGCCGCGAGAGGAGTCAGAGACAAATTTTTCTTCGCACAGCCGCTGTGGACCTCCGCCACGTTCAACGGGACAGCCCCTCAACATCGCGGATCCACAGGCAATTTTTGCGCGGCCCAAACAATTTCGCCGTCCTGGGACGGCACTAGCTACCCCCACCCCCCCCTCCCTCCACTTCCGCCTGCACAGAGCTTTCCCTGCTCGCTACCAAAGCCAGACTATCGAGGCCTCAGCTTCCTGCTGAGCCCTCTGGGGGGGGAGGGGAGTGTATGGGTAACCCCCACAACAGCCACGGACAAGCAGAGCGCTCAGCGGGAGCAATTAACATAGCAGTGTGATCTATGGACTGATAACAATATGTAGATGTGCCTTGTAACCTCTTTTGTCCTACAGCTCCGGAGCGCCGCCTGCACAGGGCTGGAGTGAGTTCTATGATGGCGGGATGAATAATAATAAACACCCTCAAAAACTCTCAGTTCGCTGCATATTATTCTTCCGCCACAATACCCAGTAGACTGTACAATGATAATTTAGCAGCAGAGATGATATGGACATAAGACGGGGTGAGACTATGTACAATGTGCAAATGAGCAATGGGCAAATTTAGCAACCAGTGTGTGAATTCCTATTTGCAAAGCTGTGTCCGGAGTTTGTTATTTAGGAGTCTGATGACAGTGGGAAAGAAGGATTTTTTTTTTTATTATTCTGGACATCCTGCATTTAGCACTTCTGTACCTCCGGCCTGAGGGTAGAAGTGTGAACATTCTGTGCTGGGGTGGGTGGGGTCCTGGAGGATGGCGGTAGCTCTCCTTTGGACTCTGAGGTGGTACAGTGGGGCAAAAAAGTATTTAGTCAGCCACCAATTGTGCAAGTTCTCCCACTTAAAAGATGAGAGAGGTCTCCAATTTTCATCATAGGTATACTTCAACTATGAGAGACAAAATGAGAAAAAAAAATCCACAAAATCATATTGAAGGATTTTTAATGAATTAATTGGTAAATTCCTCAGTAAAATAAGTATTTGGTCACCTACAAACAAGCAAGATTTCTGGCTCTCACAGACCTATAACTTCTTCTTTAAGAGGCTCCTCTGTCCTCCACTCGTTACCTGTATTAATGGCACTCCACTATGGCCAAGACCAAAGAGCTGTCAAAGGACACCAGAAACAAAATTGTAGACCTGCACCAGGCTGGGAAGACTGAATCTGCAATAGCTAAGCAGCTTGGTGTGAAGAAATCAACTGTGGGAGCAATTATAAGAAAATGGAAGACATACAAGACCACTGATAATCTCCCTCGATCTGGGGCTCCACGCAAGATCTCACCTCATGGGGTCAAAATGATCACGAGAACGGTGAGCAAAAATCCCAGAACCACACGGGGGGGATCTAGTGAATGACCTGCAGAGAGCTGGGACCAAAGTAACAAAGGCTACCACCGGTAACACACTACGCCGCCATGGACTCAAATCTTGCAGTGCCAGACGTGTCCCCCTGCTTAAGCCAGTACATGTCCAGGCCCGTCTAAAGTTTGCTAGAGAGCATTTGGATGATCAAGAAGAGGACTGTGAGAATGTCATATGGTCAGATGAAACCAAAATAGAACTTTATTGTAAAAACTCAACTTGTCGTGTTTGGAGGAGAAAGGACACTATACCTACTGTGAAGCATGGGGGTGGAAACATCATGCTTTGGGGCTGTTTTTCTGCAAAGGGACCAGGACGGCTGATCCGTGTAAAGGAAAGAATGAATGGGGCCATGTATCGTGAGATTTTGAGTGAAAACCTCCTTCCATCAGCAAGGGCATTGAAGATGAAATGTGGCTGGGTCTTTCAGCATGACAATGATCCCAAACACACCGCCTGGGCAACGAAGGAGTGGCTTCGTAAGAAGCATTTCAAGGTCCTGGAGTAGCCTAGCCAGTCTCCAGATCTCAACCCCATAGAAAATCTTTGGAGGGAGTTGAAAGTCTGTGTTGCCCAGCGACAGCCCCAAAACATCACTGCTCTAGAGGAGATCTGCATGGAGGAATGGGCCAAAATACCAGCAACAGTGTGTGAAAACCTTGTGAAGACTTACAGAAAACGTTTGACCTCTGTCATTGCCAACAAATAGTATATAACAAAGTACTGAGATGAACTTTTGTTATTGACCAAATACTTATTTTACTGAGGAATTTACCAATTAATTCATTAAAAATCCTTCAATGTGATTTTCTGGATTTTTTTTCCCCTCATTTTGTCTCTCATAGTTGAGGTATACCTATGATGAAAATTGGAGACCTCTCTCATCTTTTAAGTGGGAGAACTTGCACAATTGGTGGCTGACTAAATACTTTTTTGCCCCACTGTAGGTGCTCTTCAGAGAGGGCAGTGGAATCCTGATGATCTTCTCCGCTGTCTTCACCACTCTCTGCAGACGCTTGCAGTCCAGGGCAGTAGTGTTGCCGTACCACACAGTGATGCAGTTGGTCAAGATGCTCTCGATGATGTAGCTGTAGAAATTGTTGAGGATCTTGGGGGATATGCCAAACTTCTTCAGCCTCCTCCGAAAGTACAGCCGCTGTTGAGCTCTCTTTATCAGCTCTGTGGTGTTCAGTGCCCACATAAGGTCCTTGCTGATGTGGTTGCCCAGGTACTTAAAGCTGCTCACCCTCTCCACCTCAAGCTTCCGAATGAACAGTAACAGATGGGGCCTCCTCCTCCCCTTCCTCATATCTACTATCATCTCCTTCGTCTTGTCCATGTTGAGGGTGAGGTGGTTGTCCTCACACCATGACACCGGCAGCACCACTCTCTCGAAGCACTTCATGATGATTGGAGTGAGTGCTACCGGCCTGTAATCATTCAGACAGGTCGGCGGGCTCTTTTTGGGGAGGGGAATGATGGTTGTGGTTTTAAAGCAGGAGGGGACTATGTTCTGGTTGAGGGAGAGGTTGAAGATGGACGTGAGAATGTCAGTCAGCTCGGCAGCACATGCTCTGAGAGCCCGTGTAGGGATGTTGTCTGGACCTGCTGCCTTGTGGGGGTTGATATTCCTCAGTGCTCTGTTTACCTGGCCTGATAAGACATTTAGTGGAGGGAGAGGGTGCGTGTGTGTGTGTGTCTCCTCTCTGCACTGTACCTGGAGGTCTCAAAGTGGGTGTAAAAGATGTTGACATCATCCGGCAGGCTGTCTGTGGAGCTAGTGGTGTTGCTGTTGGTCCTCTTGTAGTCTGTGATGTGTTGCAGGCCTTGCCACATGCAGCCTGGGTCAGGAGTGGAGGAGAGGCTGTCCAGCTTTTCCCTGTACTGCCTCTTGGCTGTTGTTAAAGCCTTCCTCAGTCCATAGTTTGCAGCTTTGTACTCGACCTCATTGCCTGATCCAAACGCGAGACAGCGAGCATGCAGCATCTGACGTACCTGACTGCTGATCAAGGGCTTCTGGTTGGGGAACTTCCTGACTTCTATCATGGGTACAATGGTATCAACGCACGCGCTGATGTACCCAGTCACATACTCAGCATAGTCCTGTATGTTTACAAAAGAGTCCTCCCGGGTGGCTACAGCTTTAAACACATCCCAGTCTGTACAGGCAAAACAGTCTTGCAGGGTGCTCTCAGCCTCTGGAGTCCAGCATTTAATTTGTTTAATAACAGGGTTTGTTTAAGCTTTTGTCTGTAGTCTGGGTACATAAACAGGGACAGGTGATCTGACTGTCCCAAGTGGGGGAGGAGTGCCACTTTGTATGCACCGCGTATGTTTGTGAAAATATAATCTAATGTGTCCTTATCGCGGCTGGGAATATCCACATGCTGGTAATATTTGGGAAGTACAGTCCGTAAATTGCACTGGTTAATGTCACCAGCAACAATAAAAACAGCATTGGGATGGGACGTCTCTAATGTGCTGATGACATTATGGAGTTTGCGAAGCGCTTCTGTCTAACTGCCTCACGGAGGAATGTAAAAAGCAGCCAAAAAGAAAGCGGGAAATTCTCTCATAGATACTAGGGACGGCATTTCAGCAGTAAAAACTCCACATCAGGCGAACAGTGCTTGTAAAAAGTGTGTACATCTTCGAACCATGAGATTTCACCCCCCCTCCCCCGTCTTACCCAAGGCTTCAGTCCGGTCCGCCTGATGGGCTGAGTGAGTCTGTAGTTTAATGGTGCACTCAGGGACTCTGTCTGAGAGCCAGGTCTCACAGAAAATTACGGCGCAGCACTCTCTTATCTCCCGCTGGTCTTCAATCCTTACTCTGAGTTAGTTTAGCTCATTTTCCAGAGACCGTACGTTAGCTAGCACAAGGCTAGGTAGCGATGGGCGGCTAGCACGAGCTTTTAGCCTAGCATGTAGCCCCCCTCTCTTACTATGCTTGAGCCGCTTCCGACGCGCTCTCTTGGGGTCAGCATGCTCACGTGGGCTTGGTGCTTCAGTGCCTTCCTGGGGGGTGGTGCTGATCGCTACGTGGACGCACAATGCATTGTAGATCGGGTGGTATGAAGCCAGTAAATACTGTATGACTGCTTGTCTTGGCGATGTCCAGTAGTGCCCGTCGGTCGAATGTTAGCAGTGCATGACCTTTATGCACTGTAGAAAGAGCAGCAAACATGCAAAAAAGGAGAAAAAGTCAGATTCGAGAACAGAACGAGCAAACACGTCTGCCTCGGGGGGTGCCATGTTGTTGAAGCGGAGAAGAAAGAAAGGTAGGAGGAGAGAAGAAAGGTAGATATACCGTGTGTTCAAGAAACCAGATGGATGGAAAGCAAAGCTAGAAGCATTGGAGGTGGATATAAATTGTTCTACCATGGGGTAGAAAGGAAGAGAAATGGAGTAGGGGTAATCTTCAAGGAAGAGTATGTGAAGAGTGTTCACGAGGTAAAGAGGGAGTCAGTCAGAATCATGAGCTTGAAGCTAGAAGTCAACGGTGTGATATTGAATGTGTTCAGTGCGTATGCCCCACAAGTTGAAGGTCAGGTAGAAGACAAAGAGGAATTCTGGAGTAAATTGGATGAAGTGGTCGAGAGCGTTCCCAGAGGGAAGAGAGTGGTGATTGGAGCGGACTTTAACCTCCTGCACTCCGTTGTACCGCGGGCGGGCAAGTCTCTGCATCCCAGAGCGCACGAGGGCGCTCTCGTGCGCCCTTGTGCGCTCTAGGACGCACGAGGGCGCTGCCTCCAAGCGCGCACTGAAAAAAAAAAAAAAAGTTCTTCCACTACAGACACAGCCGCAAACAGATCAGATATGATTGACCTCTTATTCGATTAATAAGAGCCTTGAATTGGGTTTCTGAAACCTTGAAGAACCAATGACTGAAAACTTAGCAAGAAGGACCCGCCTACCAACGCTGTGAATGCAGCCAGCCAATTGAAGCACAGAAGTTCGGGCTGGGTGAAGAGAGACTGAGTGCTGCAGCAGATGAAAAAAAGGACCCGCAGGAAGAACCTGCTACAGACCCAGCAGCACGGAGACCACCCACAAGTGCGACCTGCACTCACTCCAGCAGAATAGACATTTAGGATTCTCTTCCATGGTCATCATAGACCGATAGAGGCCGACGACAAAGGTCGTAAATCATTCGCCAAAACCGCAATAATGGAATTATGTTTTGACCGGGAACCACGAGCGGACCAGCGTTGCGTTCGTCTGACAATGAGGAAGAGAAGTTCGCCAGGACAATGCTGCTGTGAAGAGGTAAGTGTTATAAGCTAAATTATTCTTTATCCCCGAAAATTGTAATCAAAAAATGACTTTTGACCGATCGGTAAATTACAACTGTGCGGCGCACGAAGTCCGAAGTGCGTGCGCTGCGGTACACGGTTCGTTCGCCGCATCCGGACCGTGAACGCCCCCACCCCCCCGCTACTCTTCTGTAGCGAGGGGGGGGAAGCCGCGGTGACTGTGCCGCGGTCGCCACATAGCCACATGAGTCTATTCCGTCATGTAGCGATGGCCGATGTCCGTCCTCTGTAGCGAGGGGGGGGAAACCCCCCCCACACACACACACACACAGCCCTGAGTGTCACCTTTCATTAGAGCCCAAGATGAAGCTTCTATGTTGAATCATTCAAAAGTTAGACGTTCTTCCAAACTGTGCCATTTGGCACAATTTGGCACAGTTCAAAAACGCCTGGGAACTACCTGAGGAAAAAGCTGTGTAATATATTCATTTTTTGTGGTATTGTATCAAAATTTTGACCTCAGCTGGATAACACTTGGTTCTACATTTCTGTTCCATTTTCCAGCCCGGATCTGAAGCTGTGTGTTATTTGCAAGCATTTGTATCCAAAAAAACACCCAGGCCAAATTTATTTTCTTCCAAGTTCAGTATGTTTAGATGACTGTAACTCAGTGGCCGGAGCACTTAGAGAGATTATGACTGTTTTGCCAAAAAATTCAAAGTGTTTTCTTTTAAATGAGACCAACCCCATGAAGATGCTGCAAAGGGTTGAAGAACAGCTTTCGATTTACTTTGGGCACGTTATTTTTTGGCGTTTTTAGGGAAATTGACCGGAGTGCAAGGGGTTAATGGACATGTAGGTGAAGGAAACAGGTGATGAGGAGGTCCTGGGTAAGTATGGTCTTAAGGACAGAAATGTGGAAGAACAGATGGTTGTGGATTTTGCTAAAAGGATGGAAATGGCTGTGGTGAACACATATTTCAAAAAGAGAGAGGAACATAGGGTGACGTAAAAGAGTGGAGGAAGGTGCACACAGGTGGACTACATCTTAAGCAGAAGGAGAAATCTGAAAGAGATAGGAGACTGCAAGGTGGTGGCAGGGGAAAATGTAGCTAGACAGCATCAAATGGTTGTCTGTAGGATGACTTTGCAAAGCAAGAAGAGGAAGAGAGTGAAGGCAGAGCCAAAGATTAAGTGGGGGAAGTTACAGAAGGAAGAAGGTCACAGAGTTCAGGAATGAGTTGATTATCAGATGACTGGGAAAGTACAGCAAAAGTATCAAAGGAAATGGGTAGAAAGGTATGTGGTGTATCCAGTGGACAGAGGAAGGAAGACAAGGAGACTTGGTGGTGGAATGAGGAGGTACAGCAAAGTATCCAAAGGAAGAGGTTAGAAAAGAAAAAGTGGGATAATCAGGGAGATGAAGAAAGTAGACAGGAGTATTTGGAATCTAGGCGCATGGCAAAGAGGCGGCAAAGGATAAGACAGTGAGTTGGATGAGAGGCTACAGACTAAGGAAGGAGAAAAGGACTTGAATCGTCTGGCTAGAAAGAGAAATCAAGCTGGAAAGGATGCACAGCAGGTTAGGTTGATTAAGGACAGAAATGGTAATGTACTAACAAATGAGAGTGTGTTGAGAAGGTGGGAGGAGTACTTTGAAGAGCTGATGAATAAAGAAAATGAGAGAGAGAGGAGGATGAATGAAGGAAAGATCAAGGAAGTCCTGAGGATTAGCAAGGCGGAAGTGAGGGCAGCTTTGAAGAGGATGAAGAATGGAAAGGCGGTTGGTGTGGATGACATACCTGTGGAGGTATGGAGATGTTTAGGAGAGATGGCAGTGGGCATTTTCTACGCCAGCATGGAATTCTGGCGGAGTCCCCACTGGAGGCTACCCGAGAGAGGAGGAGGCGTAAGCGGAACAAACGCAAGAAAAAAGCGTGGAAAAAGGGCCGGGATCCATGCTAGGCTAAAGGCTAACCCCTCCAGACCAGCGGTACCGTCGCTCATTCTCTCTAACGTTTGCTCCCTCAAAAACAAGCTGGACGAGCTGCGTCTGCTGAGAGAAACCCGGAGAGAGTGGAGAGACTGCTGTGTGCTTGTGTTCACCGAGACATGGCTCCACGGAAACATTCCTGACGAGGCCATTCAACTGGAAGATATGGCGATGTTCCGTGCCGACAGGGAAACGGCGAGCTCCGGTAAGAGCTGGGGGGGGGGGGGGGCTATGCATCTATGTTAACAAGAACTGGTGCGTCAATGCCACGTTAGTGTCTAAACCAGGGGTCCCCAAACTTTTTCCTTTGAGGGCCACATAACTTTTGCTTTCTCTGATGGGGGCCGGGGTCAGAAAAAGTGTGACGATTGCAGGGGTGCCTAAACGTAAACATTTATTGTTTTCCAGAAAGCCACACATAACCAAATATTACATAACCCTTTCTGGGATCTTCACAGGAAAAAAGTCAGAAAATAAATATGATGAAAGAAATAACACTATTTATGAAATAAATAATAATCAAATAACCCTCTCTGGGTTCTTCACAGAAAAAAAGCCCATGGAACATTAACTTTCTGTTGTGCCGTGCACAATCTTAAGAGGTAAAAGTTCAGCTTAGTTGTCAGAGCAGAATCTCTTACTTAAATGATTCATATGAGCAGTCTCTCAAAGTTCTTGTGTTTCTTCCTTATAATCCTTTTGTCCTCTACTGGGACAGTCAGAGCACTCAGCTTGAGCAGGAAACAGAACAATCACGGGATTGATATGTATGGACTGAGATCAATATGTAAATGTGCCTTACATTCTCTTTTGTCCTATTGTCATACAGCCCCGGAGCAAACAGAGGAATTCCGGCGCCAGTAATCAAGCTATTGATATGTGTGACTGTTATGTAAATGTCAGGGATGAGAATGGGGTTTGGGGAAAAAAGAGGAAACTAAGCCGGGGGTCTTAGGCCTGCAACCCCCAAGCCGGATCCAAGGCGGAGCCTTGGTGGGGGGTCTGGGGCCCCCCAGAAGCTAACAAAATCTGGTGTTTTAGAATGCTCAAATGTGGCTTATATTTACAAAGTTAGAAGTAAGTTACACAAAAGATGGCATTATAGTTTACCTTTTTATTATCTGCTGCTGCAATCAACGTGTAAATTATTTATGATATCTGAATGGTATGTTGATGTAATAATACTAAATTATATTTTTACTACTATTTATATATGTTTAGAATGGTAATGGCGTTCACTTTATATAGCGCTTTTCTCATCTCTGGATGACCAAAGCGCTTTACAAGATCCTGCTATCCACCATTCACGCACACATCACACACTGATGGCGGCAGAGCTGCCATACACACACAGGCGCTAGCCTGGCCACCAGGAGGGCAACTGGGGGTTCAGTGTCTTCGCTCAAGGACACTTTGACATGCAGACGTTCAGACAGAGTGAGAATCGAAACCCATGACCCTCCGAGCAGTAGTCGGTCACACTACACCTGCGCCACAGCCGCCCCCTAAACTGCCGCCCCTAGAACTGACACAGAATTACATTTACATACAGTAGTTCTAGAACAGACAAAATAATTTAACCAAGTAAAATAAATTATAAATATTAACAAAATTCCATCACCAAGTCCATCACCCATTTATTAAAATATACTGACATTCTGCAAGCATTTTGATTTATTAATGTGTGCATTTGTTAGTGTTACTAGGAATATAAAAAAGTTGCATATTAGTATATTTTAATATTTGAAAAATAATCTAAGAAAGTAAGTAAAACCTAAAAGATGTTTAATTAGTGTTTCAAATTATCAAGTGTTTCAAAACAGGCATGACGTCACAACTTACACATGCTATTTCATAACAAATTGATTACGCGAAAATTCTCAAGTACATTACTTATAACGAGAAAAAAATCTTACCTCGGAATGTGTCTAACGATCACTAATTGCTGTAATCGGGGCCGACTGTGATGAACTTTGACTGGCATCTGAATTTAACCGTGTCCATCGATCGTTTTGAACGCAGCACGAGCGACTAATTCGATCTCCTTGTAGCCACAATTTTGAAATGTTTGTTTTATTTCGAACCATTCCCAACGAAACTTGTTCCTTATCCCTTTGTCTTCTTGCTTTGTTGTCTTTCGTGAGTTTTAGGTTCACCATTTTCACGAAATCGGGAAAACTCGGTTGATTGACTTGTCCGCCGTTTGCATTTCGCTCCGCGTGTGGGATATGACAAAGGAATAACAAAATCGTCGATTGGTTGCTTCAATAAGTATCAGCCAATGAGTGGCCTTGTTACATTACATTACTGATCTCGCTGGGTAGCGCGTTCTGCGCGGTGGATTTGAGCAGCCGATCGAAAATACGACTCGCCGGTCATAACAGACCCCCCCCACACACACACACACACAAATTTCTCCTCGAATTTAGACGATTCACGAGAATGACCCGAGACATGATCCAATCCGAGGATCCGCGGAGGATTCTCATCCCTGAAATGTGCCACGCATTCTCTCTTGACTGTGATGTAAAGGTGCCATGTATGCTTTCTTGTCGGTATAAATGTGCTCGCTCAAAGCTCACTGTATCGCTCTTAGAGAATGCACTCAGAGCTCACTCACAGTGCGCAATCAGAGCGCTGAGTGAGTCTCGTGATGGAGGAATAAAACACCTTTAACCTTCAGCTTGTCGTGTCCGCCTGCACTTATTCCGTTCCTCCACACTTGGGGTGGGGGTGGGGGCGTCAGATAGGGGCACAGACTGCAGAAGGATGGAACAGAATGTCACGCTCTATGCGTGTATTAGTCTCGATCGCGTGGCCAGACTGAAAAAAAAAAATCATAATGTGTCTGGTATTGTTCAGGGGGCCGGGCCAAATGTGGAGGCGGGCCGTATCCGGCCCGCGGGCTGTAGTTTGGGGACCACTGATGTACAAGTACATTTTCAATCCAGTGATTTACAAACTGATTCAGAGCTTTTTAAAGCCTCATTCAGAACATTCTAGTCCCACATACCTATGCTGTGAAATTCATGTGGTGGCAGCCAGCGGTGATGAGCAGCAGTGGTGGAGAATAAAAGTCTTTAGAAAGCAGAAACGGAGCCAAAACCTTCTCCGGGTCAGCTTAGTTCTCATCTTACATCTATAAGTAATTTTTTAAACTTCTTGGTGTCTGTGAAAAGTATTCCCAACAGTTTTATAAAAATTCTTGTTCTCCTTCTTCACTTTTATAAATCACAGGATTGAGAATGTACTTGTACATGAACATATAGGATCCCGTGGTCCACTTAGGGCTCCTTTCCACCAAACCAGTTCCAGTGCTTAACTGGAGCTATTGCGTCATTAGCACCAGTTCTTTGGGTTTCCACCGACTTAAGCACCAGTCCCCGGCTCCCAAAAGTGGGGCTATCACGGCCCCAACTCCTAGCTGGGCCAGCGGCAGCACCAGTTTATGTTGGTTAGGTCCACAGCCGTGGGCGTGGTTAACTGACCAGCTTCAAAACATTACTGACCGCCATGTCTTCCAAACAGCGGAGCAGCAACGGATTCCAAAACCAAACAGATTTAGAGCGAAGAGGAGACATATTTCTTGGCTCTATAGACATAAGCAGAAGTACAAGATCAGCTGGAGGGGGCCACTCACCTGAACTGTTTTGGAGGACAGGCCTGCCAGCCGGACCATCGTCACTGCCGTGGATTAGTCTGGACAACAAACTGCTTAAAACACGCTGGTAAGTGTATTGTCTTTAAAATGCCAGACGTTAACCAATATATGTACCGTATACATATATATCCGCTTGTATTGATATGTAACGGCCAAAGTGTGGATATTTTTTTACTGACTCTTGTGGTTATAGTATTTCCGGTTAGCTATGCTAACAAGCTAACAGTACTTTTACTACGACCAAACGTTTCTCCTCGCCATAAAGAAATGAACAGGTCATCTCTGCTGACAGATGTATACCGCTTGTATTGATATGTAACGGCCCAAAGTGCGGATATTTTTTTTTTTATACTCACTTTTGTGGCTATAGTATTTTTGGTTAGCTATGCTAACAAGCTAACTGTTTTTAGCACGAACGTTTCTCCTCGGCAGAAATGCGCGTTTGAGACACTAGAACAGAAATCTTAGCATCTTACAGAATACTTTTTTTTATAAAGACATCCAGCGCAAAATACGTTTTTTGTGGTATGAATACTGTGTATGAATGGGTGCCTTGCGTTATGTTATGGGAGATTTTTCTACCAGACACTAGTAATGTCGTCTTTTTTTACTATTTTGGTAATATTTCCATAATCTTAGGCCATTTTTTTTTTTTTTTAAATTTCACTCGTGTTTAATTGTATGTTGTGTAGCCGTATTTGATCTAATCCTTCTCTTACTTTATTGCGGACTAGCCTGGTGGATCACCTACAGTTTCATTGTACTGTACAACTGTACAGTACAATGAAGTTTCATCTATTCCTATTCTTCTATTCCATAATCAGACATGTAAGCTTTGCTAACATTGATATTGAATAAAATTGTCTTGTATGTCTGCACATTTAATGGAAGGCTTAAGTTGTTCACTGCACAAACTAAAACACTTTTTTTTTTTATAGATTTATCACAGCTGGATGATGAGGGAGAAGCAGCCAGACCTGTGGTGTCCAGCTCACCTTCACCAGCTCCAAGCTTGTCCTCCTCCTGCTCTTCTAATCAGACCAGATTAGGTAATTTATGGTCAGATCATTTTGATTTTGTGTACTTTATTGATCCCCATAGGGGAAATTGAGGGCATCCACCTGGATGGATCATGACCCAGTCACACAAAGGAGGGAGTGAATTAAACCAATTATACACTTGAATTGAGTGTTGTGATGCCACTAACAGTAAATGGATGTTGAATAGACACATTCAATCTTTGGATTGACGATTCCTGCATTTTTCAGTGTGTGGTTATTTTATATTGCTTATTTTTGTACTTTAAAACAGGGAAACAGAAGTGTGACACAAACGTGGACCTCCTTCTTGACTACGGTCAGATGAGACAGCAGGAGCAGAGCAGGAGGGAGGAGCAGCTGAACTTCGCTTTGCTGCAAAGCAGACCAACACCCTTGTTGGACTGATGGGACGTGTTGTGTCTGTGCTTGAGGGACTGTAAAAAAAGTAACTATCACAGCATTGATATTTTTGTCTGTGTGTACATAATATTTCATATGTAGCAGTCTGAAGTTTTTGCACATTTTGGAAATAAAAGCTTTCTTTCCTTAAGTGTTTTTCTTCTTCTACATTGTTATCCTCACACCAAACATATTCAGGTTCAGGTTCCTTTATTTGTACCCGTAGGTAGATTTGTTTTGCACTCAGGTGACATCCATATTTACAAACTACAGTTACATTCAACATGAATACAAACACAGGCACACATGAAGCTGACTATAGACATGATAAAAGTGCTCAAGGCTCCATCAATCAGGACATAAGACAAAGAGATAAGAGAAAAAACATGAGAGAAGGGTCATATTAAAAAGTTAAAGACTTTACATTTCATATATAAAGTTATTTAGGACAATGCAAATCACTATAACATTGTAGTGGTGGGAAGTGAAAGTACAAGTACTGAATTACTGCACTTAAGTTCATTTTTCCAGGTATTGGGACAATATATCAGGTATTTGTGGACTTACACATATTTTTCACAACTTCTTTCACATTTTTTAAAGAACAAGCAGCAACAAACTTTAAATCTATGTACTTTTTCTGTGGAAAATGTTCCAAGTTGCCAGCTTCAAAAATGATGAGTTTATATTCTGTTGACAACGTACCACGTGACATTCTGTCAGCTCTGGACAAGATCATTTCTGGGGAAAGAACTTTGAACTTGGAACACTTTACAGTCTGTCTCTTGTTATCCCTACATGAATAAAAACTTGAATCAGTACTTTAACCAGAATAGATGACACAAGTACAGAAGGGTATACCCTTCACAACTCTGTAGTTTGGAGGTGCATAGAATATGCATTTATACAGTATCTTCATGTATATATGCAGTAAATCTATACATTTTTCCATGTAACCTTGTGACTGCATTATTTTAATTGCTTTTAATCCCAGATCAAGTTTGTTTAGGGTTCAAAATGCATCGTAAGTGTTAAATATATCTTGTTATACCTAACTAAGTACTGTTTATCTGTTGAAATATATATATTTACCGGCTAATATAAACCCATAACAATATGGCCCCTGGCGATCATTTTTTGGGGCAGCTGATCACTTTCTGGCATGACAGAACAGGCGACCTCCGTCTCGTAATGCGCCGTAACACCACCTATTACAGAAATGACATAAATATTATATTTAAAAGTGTAGTCAATGCTCGCGCTACAGACTTTATCTAACAACAGCTGATAACTGAAATATTGAGGATTACCGGTGTCCTTAAACGTAGCCACCGTTCTCTGCCATTAAGAATAAAACTGTTTTTGGATGGTAATACAGGTTTGGAATAAAAGCAGCGCTCCCAAAGAAAACAACTCCTACAGGTTCAGGTTCAGGTTACTTTATTTGTACCCGTAGGTAGATTTGTTTTGCAGTTGACAAGCACAACTGTTTTACATGTTGACAAGCTAACGCTGCTACTTCTTCTTCTTCTCTCGGTTACTGGCAGATAGCAAACAAGTGAGAGGTGCATACCGCCACCTTCAGTCTTCTCTGGTGTTCTGCGGGGGTTGGGCGCTTCACACTACGTAATGACGTAGCTCTGACATAATTCCCGACTAGCTCCATATCGGTGGAAAAACAACTGGTTCTTATGAGCACTCTGGTTAAGCACTGGTTAAGCACTAGCACCAGCACCAGAACCAAACTAGTACTGGAACCGGTTTGGTGGAAAGGAGCCCTTAGGGTGCTCACTTGGTCAGGGGTCCACTTGACCTGTATCTATCGTTCAGTCTTTTTGGTTTGTTTTCAATGCGGGTGATCAGCCTAGCAGCCCAATGACGTTGTGTTTTTTGGATTTACCGAGCCTACTACTTATGACAAATACAATTGTAAATGACCTTAACTATTGCACGTCTTTTGTTGGTAAACATAACTATAAAAAGTCATGTACAGTGATCCCTCGCTACTTCGCGCTTCACCTTTCGCACCCTCAGTGCATCGCGGATTTTTCAAAAATATTCATCAAAAATTCAAAATTGAGAAATAATGGGCGGGCGCTAGCAGAAGGCAGGGAGACTACATTAGACCATAAGGTGTCAACACGGAGAGCTGCACAACTCTCTGTTCGCTGTTCTCGTGTTGGCTCAGCTCGGAAATCTCGCAAGCTGATTGGCCGAGACGTTTCACCCCGCAAGCTGATTGGCCGAGACGTTTCACCCACCTCCTCTCCCTGCCGAGCACCCGTGAAGGGAAGGAAGACCGCATTCATTGCTTTTTATCGCTCGTGTTACTTAGTCTCGCCGCATAGAACTTTTTGCTGTTCTCTTGTGCCATTTTGTGCGAAATAGTCTTCCCGTCGATCCACTACGCCGCCTCCTGCAGCTTCAGCTCTATCGGAAGCTGCCCTCGATGATCCTGCGCCTCCAGCACCTCACGATGAGGCGTCACCTGAGGAGCAGTAAAGCTCTCATTAACCTGTGCAGTAAATCATTTTCATCTTGAGTTACGTATCTTGTTATAAGAATAAAAGAGTTCTAAAAACATATTTATGTACACTTTGTTTACATCTACGTATGTATGTACACGTACACACACACACACACGTATCATATGAGAGAGAGAGAGTGAGAGAATGAACGTACGTATTGTTTATGGATGACGTCATTAGGGGTGATGCTACTTCGCGGTTTTTCACTTTTCGCGGTCGGTTCTGGAACCCATTAACCGCGATAAGTGAGGGATCACTGTAATATGTTGCCCCATAACTAAATGAAGAGACTGATGTTATCTGTTTACAGGTATTATGGCAATTATGACCCGATCACATCTACTCCTGTAAAAATAAAAAGGAAATGTACAGTGACACCAGTGACACCTGTATCAAGTATACCAGGGTCACTTTCACCAGAATGGCACTCATGGGTAAGTGGATATTAAAATTCTCCAGCTGAATATTTTAATTAGTGACGTTGTGGGGGACCCAGTTAGTACGTTCTCTACTCAGACTGAATGGCACAGCAGGAGGAGATGCGTAAAAGCTGACAAACGGATATGCGGGGTAGTCTGTGGCTTTCTCCTTAAGACCGCATGATAATATGCATTCTCCTCTGGTCTGCATAATAATGCGCCGACAGGCTGGGTGACAAAGGGAATTGTCATTGTAAATGTACAGTGGTGCAAAAAAGTATTTAGTCAGCCACCAATTGTGCAAGTTCTCCCACTTAAAAGATGAGAGAGGTCTCCAATTTTCATCATAGGTAAACCTCAACTATGACAGACAAAATGAGAAAAAAAAAAAATCCAGAAAATCACATTGAAGAATTTTTAAAGAATTTATTTGCAAATTATGGTGGAAAATAAGTATTTGGTCAATAACAAATCAATAACAAAAGTTCATCTCAATACTTTGTTATATACCCTTTGCTGGCAATGACAGAGGTCAAATGTTTTCTGTAAGTCTTCACAAGGTTTTCACACACTGTTGCTGGTATTTTGGCCCATTCCTCCATGCAGATCTCCTCTAGAGCAGTGATGTTTTGGGGCTGTCGCTGGGCAACACGGACTATCAACTCCCTCCAAAGACTTTCTATGGGGTTGAGATCTGGAGACTGGCTAGGCTACTCCAGGACCTTGAAATGCTTCTTACGAAGCCACTCCTTCGTTGCCCGGGCGGTGTGTTTGGGATCATTGTCATGCTGAAAGACCCAGCCACGTTTCATCTTCAATGCCCTTGCTGATGGAAGGAGGTTTTCACTCAAAATCTCACGATACATGGCCCCATTCATTCTTTCCTTTACACGGATCAGTCGTCCTGGTCCCTTTGCAGAAAAACAGCCCCAAAGCATGATGTTTCCACCCCCATGCTTCACAGTAGGTATGGTATTCTTTGGATGCAACTCAGCATTCTTTCTCCTCCAAACACAACAAGTTGAGTTTTTACCAAAAAGTTCTATTTTGGTTTCATCTGACCATATGACATTCTCCCAATCCTCTTCTGGATCATCCAAATGCTTTCTAGCAAACTTCAGACGGGCCTGGACATGTACTGGCTTAAGCAGGGGGACACATCTGGCACTGCAGGATTTGAGTCCATGGCGGCGTAGTGTGTTACTGATGGTAGCCTTTGTTACTTTGGTCTCAGCTCTCTGCAGGTCGTTCAGGTTGTTGGATTTTTGCTCACCGTTCTCGTGATCATTTTGACCCCACGGGGTGAGATCTTGCGTGGAGCCCCAGATCGAGGGAGATTATCAGTGGTCTTGTATGTCTTCCATTTTCTAATAATTGCTCCCACAGTTGATTCCTTCACACCAAGCTGCTTACCTATTGCAGATTCAGTCTTCCCAGCCTGGTGCAGGTCTTGGCTATAGTGGAGTTTGGAGCCTGACTGTGAGGTTGTGGACAGGTGTCTTTTATACTGATAACGAGTTCAAACAGGTGCCATTAATACAGGTAACGAGTGGAGAACAGAGGAGCCTCTTAAAGAAGAAGTTACAGGTCTGTGAGAGCCAGAAATCTTGCTTGTTTGTAGGTGACCAAATACTTATTTTCCACCATAATTTGCAAATAAATTCTTTAAACACCAGACAATGTGATTTTCTGGATTTTTTCTTCTCATTTTGTCTCTCATAGTTGAGGTATACCCATGATGAAAATTGGAGACCTTTCACATCTTTTAAGTGGGAGAACCTGCACAATTGGTGGCTGACTAAATACTTTTTTGCCCAACTGTATGTATGTAATGCAAACACCCCAGGTCGCATGGCGAGTTGTATGATATAAAAACAGAGATGCCTGCGACCTGGTTCATGCTTCTTATTCTTGTTGACTGATGTTAGAGAGAGATTAATAAAGTCAGCTCTGCTCCAGCTACCGCCTCGCTTGCTCATTCCTCTCTCTACAATGTAATTGAAAATGCAATCTCTGACATTCAGACCGTGGCATTTTTCTGGTGTCAAGCAAAGCTTTGACATGTGGCATGGAACCAAGAATCAAAAAGGATCTCTTCTGTATGCAAGTCTTGCCAATCATTACGATATCCTAACTATCCACAAATGAATTACGAAAAATAAAAGATGGATTTGTCGGTCCTCTTCAGGTAGGTAAAACGAAGGGGCAGGCTGGATTGATTCTGTGGCTGTGTGATATCGTTGATCATTTTTGGTGGAACAGTAACAAAGCTGCAACGCATGACGACTTCATGGTAGGTGCAACATTTCTTGTATTACTGCAACAACACAAATAACTGAGCTACCAGAGCCATTGTGGCCATCAATGAGTTTGTTAAGAAAGTATCACCCTTGATGTGCAATTTTTCTTTGTTGGAGACTAAATGGGTTATACAGTCGTTATTGTTATCAATAAGCCCACATATTAAAATAAAGGTATCACAATTTATTCCTAAGTAAATTTAATTTGTGGAACTGAAATTTTTTTTCCTGTTCTTGAATCAGGTCCAATGAGTGAACACAGCACACGGCACACAGGTAAACTCCAATTCCTTTTCTCTACCCACTCTGTTGCCAACAGTATATTTTCCATTCGTAAACCAAGCACACTCATTCTAGCATATTTGGAATGTTTAAAAAATGTCTACAAGTTCAGATTATGTCATATTTCCATGCAATTTATATTTCTTTAAACTGTTTTTTTCATTTTTTTAAATTTGGACATTGGTATTTTGTACCTTACTGTAAGAATCTAGGGCAACACAAACTAAAGAGACAATGAAAGATTTGAAGCTTGTGTCCAATTTCTGATATTATTTTTCCATATTGCTCTCCCAGATCGGCTCCATGGACCACGCTGATCCACTTCACTCAATAATCACACGGGGGACGATGCCTACATCTGACTTTGTTTTCAAATGCTGATATTTGGGAGACAGACTATTTCTGCTTTTGAGAATATTGTCAAAATTTTCTTTTGTCCATCCATCCTCAACAGCTTTTCTGGGAATCCAGGTCATGGAGGCAGCAGTCCAGACTTCCCTCTCTCCAGCCACCTTCTACAGCTCTTCAGAGGGGACACCAATGTGTTCCATGCCAGGTGGGAGTCATCGTCTGCCCCGTGGTCTCATCCTTGGGAGACGTGTTCCAAACACCTGAAATTGGAGGTGACCAGGAGGCATCCTGATCAGATGCCAAAACCACTTCTGCTGGAGGCTTCCTATTGTTAAAATGGAGTTTTTGCTCTGCACTGTGGCTAAGTGATCCTCACAGGGGATCACCTCATTGTTGGTCTTTCTGGAATTGTGGGGTCTTTGTCCAACACTTCAAAGTTCTATGAGCTGACTGTTGTTGTGAATTTGTGCTATATAATAAAGTTTTATTAAAAAAGCCCTTTTTTCATAGATGACTTTAGTTGATGTTGATTTGCTTTATAACATTATATTAGTACACTGTCAGAAAATGTTATATTGCTGAGACTTTACCTTTTATAAAATACGAACAAAACTTTCAGATTATACAGTAATCCAATATAAATTTAAATATTTAAAGAATACTTTTTTTTTTTTTTTTACAGATATGAGGACTATGACTAGTGATTTTGTATCAGACTGGATTAGTGATGTGCTCATTTTCTGAAATGCACTGAATTTTTTACATTGATGATCCATATGAGGACAACTGGACTATTACTGCACTACAAATAATTTCAAAATGTGAGCTTATGGAAGAGAATGCTCTGTTCATGTCTCATCAGATATGTATATTTGTATATTTATAATATTTATAATTGTGTATTTATAATCTTTATATATATGTATTTATAATCTTTTTTGCATTGATGTACAGTGGGGCAAAAAAGTATTTAGTCAGCCACCAGTTGTGCAAGTTCTCCCACTTAAAAGATGAGAGAGGTCTCCAATTTTCATCATAGGTATACCTCAACTATGAGAGACAAAATGAGAAAAAAAAATCCAGAAAATCACATTGAAGGATTTTTAATGAATTAATTGGTAAATTCCTCAGTAAAATAAGTATTTGGTCACCTACAAACAAGCAAGATTTCTGGCTCTCACAGACCTGTAACTTCTTCTTTAAGAGGCTCCTCTGTCCTCCACTCGTTACCTGTATTAATGGCACCTGTTTGAACTCGTTATCAGTATAAAAGACACCTGTCCACAACCTCAAACAGTCAGACTCCAAACGCCACTATGGCCAAGACCAAAGAGCTGTCAAAGGACACCAGAAACAAAATTGTAGACCTGCACCAGGCTGGGAAGACTGAATCTGCAATAGGTAAGCAGCTTGGTGTGAAGAAATCAACTGTGGGAGCAATTATTAGAAAATGGAAGACACACAAAACCACTGATAATCTCCCTCGATCTGGGGCTCCACGCAAGATCTAACCCTGTGGGGTCAAAATTATCATGAAAACGGTGAGCAAAAATCCCAGAACCACATGGGGGGACCTAGCAAATGACCTGCAGAGAGCTGGGACCAAAGTAACAAAGGCTACATCAGAAACACACTACGCCGCCAGGGACTCAAATCCTGCCATGCCAGACGTGTCCCCCTGCTTAAGCCAGTACATGTCCAGGCCCGTCTGAAGTTTGCTAGAGAGCATTTGGATATCCAAAAGAGGATTGGGAGAGTCTCATATGGTCAGATGAAACCAAAATAGAACTTTTTGGTAAAAACTCAGCTTGTCGTGTTTGGAGGAGAAAGAACACCATACCTACTGTGAAGCATGGGGGTGGAAACATACTTTGGGGCTGTTTTTCTGCAAAGGGACCAGGATGACTGATCCGTGTAAAGGAAAGAATGAATGGGGCCATGTATCGTGAGATTTTGAGTGAAAACCTCCTTCCATCAGCAAGGGCACTGAAGATGAAACGTGGCTGGGTCTTTCAGCATGACAATGATCCCAAACACACCGCCCGGGCAATGAAGGAGTGGCTTCGTAAGAAGCATTTCAAGGTCCTGGAGTGGCCTAGCCAGTCTCCAGATCTCAACCCCATAGAAAATCTTTGGAGGGAGTTGAAAGTCTGTGTTGCCCAGCGACAGCCCCAAAACTTCACTGCTCTAGAGGAGATCTGCATGGAGGAATGGGCCAAAATACTAGCAACAGTGTGTGAAAACCTTGTGAAAACTTACAGAAAACGTTTGACCTCTGTCATTGCCAACAAAGGGTATATAACAAAGTATTGAGATGAACTTTTGTTATTGACCAAATACTTATTTTACCGAGGAATTTACCAATTAATTCATTAAAAATCCTTCAATGTGATTTTCTGGATTTTTTTTTTTTTCTTATTTTGTCTCTCATAGTTGAGGTATACCTATGATGAAAATTGGAGACCTCTCTCATCTTTTAAGTGGGAGAACTTGCACAACTAGTGGCTGACTAAATACTTTTTTACCCCACTGTATGTGGTTATTGTGTATTCTGTTTTCATTTTTTTTTTTATCTTTTCCTTTCCTTTTTTTCTTTTTACTTGTTTCCCCTTTCTAAAGCCCATCCAGCGACAAGAGTTGCAAATTAGCTAATAGCTATGCACTCATTGTGCAACACATCAGATTGATTGTCATTGATTAATTGTCTATGTTTATTGCACTATCCCTGTCAAATAAACAAATCTATCTATAACTGAAGTTCTCAGTAATTTTACAAGGTTATAGAAAGGTTGACAGTATTGCAGTTGTGCACTGAGGACAGGTAAGCCATCATTTGGTAAATCTAACAATGAATCAACAACATCCTTTAGATATAAATTAGAAAAGGCACAAACAATATCAGGCATCAATTTTACATTTATTTTAAATGTATAAAACAATAAAATTTAAATGAACAGAAAATGAGAGAGAACCCAGAAATTAATTGCCACCTCCTGGTTTTTGATGCCCTGATGATGCACCTTGTACCATGGATGTCCATGTGGACCTGCCACAGACCAGGAGCGTGAGCTAGCCACATGGAACAAACCCAGTGTATTGTCCGTAGGGATCAGGGTAACGGTCCCTGATTGCCCACACACAGAAACTGGGGATGACCAAGGCAATGGATTAGCAATAGCAACAGCTCATTTTAGAACAGCATTCTTAGCTAAAACGCTGAACATAAACAAAGCACAAGAGTTTGTTACAGCATATCTGCAAAAAACATTCTACCAACAGCAAAGTCTTTAAAGTCAGCTACAGTTTTGACATTATTACATTATCAAAATTATGTAATTATCAGGTTCAATCACATCTGTGATGTGATTGAGGGCTGCACGGTGGCGCAGTGGTTTAGCACTGTGGCAGCACAGTTTTACCCTCGGCCGGGGGATCGCGGGGATCATGAGATCGTGGGTTCGATCCCAGCCCCCGACCCACAGTGAGCTGTGTGGAGTTTGCATGTTCTCCCCGTGTTGCGCGGGTTTACTCCGGGATTTCTCCGGTTTCCTCCCGCACACCAAAAACATGTAGGTTTAGGGCGCTCGCGCACGCAGCGACCAGCAGCCAGTGGCTTGTCACCAGACTGCAAACCAAGTCTACCTACGGGTACAAATAAGTAACAAAAAAAAAAAAAAAAATCTGTGAAACGTTGGCATTACCACAAATTATTAATAATTATATGACAATTTTACAAAAATTGTCGAATGGAGATAAACATCAAAGAAGACTCAGTTAAAATCACTGGACACTGTACCACAAAAAATTTGTCGCTTGAGATGATTTCACTCGCTCGTAATCACAAAGACACTAATTTCCATACAGTCTGCTGCAGCCTGTGAATGCTTATTTCCAGCGCCATTTCTGTTTCTACATGGAAACACGTGCAACGTTATCATGAGGCAACAGTGAGTGCGACACCTACTGGGAAGGAGGTCAAAAAGTAATGGATTGCACCTTTAATTGCATGACCAGTTAACACATTTGAGACAGTTAAACCTACAAACTCACCATTTTTCTATCAATAACCCCTTAATCTTTAAAACACATGCCTCTGATGGCTGCTGTGGCCGTTAAGTTGGTGACAGAAAAACTTGTTAGAAATAAATTTAAATCAAACTCACCACTGCTGCTAAAAATCGTCTCTGCTGTTTTTAAACTGTAGCTCTCTTCTATGCTATTTTCTCTGATGAATGGGCCTTCCTCACCCCCACATAAAGTTAATGTGTCCCACAAATTTACAGCTTTCTTTCCAGGAAATTTCTGACTTTCTCCACTTAGAGCAATATTAGACTTTTCCATAGTAATTTGAGGCTTTTTTCTCATCCATTTCATTTTTCTTTCTGGCAGAAGGTCGTCTATTTACCTTGAGGCCAAGATGGAACGCAGCCCTGAAGGTGGTGTCCCATGCTCCTCAGTTTAATGGAGTCTACAAAATATCTGTTTCTAGACACATTTTCATGCCGTTTGTGAACTACAAAATCCACATTTTAATTTTTAAATGAACGCTGTGTGCTCAGCTGACTGTCAGCTGCCACCATCCACACCCTGCAGTGAAAACGCAGCAGCTCCACCCGCGTGCGTGACACGAACAAGGGGAACCTTGTCAAACAAAATACCATCAACTCTAATCTCAGTATGGTCGGTGCTGACCCCCGCTGAGAGGACCATGACATTTAAGCAGGGAACAAGGCAAACGGCACCAGTCAGAGTCCGACCGAAGCAGCCATTAATCCGCCTTTAGATGCAGCCGAACCGACCTGGGAGTGTTCTGACCTCCTGGGCCGCGGTCTACGAGGCTGCAACACCTGAACTGACACACAGCCACCGAGACACACATGCTCGCACCCTAAATCATGTGCTCGTACCACAGAGCTAATATGCAAAAACCTCTGAAACACACAGCTGGACACATGAAAGTCAACACGAGAGCGGCTAAGCTAGTTAAGCTAGCTGGTTTTAGCTTGGTTCACCGTTCTTTTAAATCCGGTTTGAAAGCAGAAACGGAACCAGAACCTTCTCCAGGTCAGCTTAGGTGCCTCTCACAAATATTCCTCACATTTGACGGTGACAAACAAAAGTCTTTTTAACAGTTTTACCAGCAACTCTCAGTTTAGGCCGCAAAGCTCCACTGGTCTCGTCGCTATCTTGAACTGGTCTTCTTCTTCTGATATTTTATGGCGGTTGGCAAACAGCTTATAGCTGCAGTAGCGCCACCTTCTGGAATGGAGTATGATTCAGAATCACATTACCCTTGTGGAGAATGTGGAAATGACGAGTAGTAGTAGATTAGTTTATTTGACAGGGACAGTGCAATAAACATAGACAATTAATCAAAGACAATCAATCTGATGTGTTGCACATAGAGTGTATAGCTATTAGCTAATTTGCAACTCTTGTCCCTGGATGGGCTTTAGAAAAAAGAATCAAGATAAAAATATACACAATAACCACATACATCAATGCAGAAAAATTATAAATACACAATTATAAATATTATAAATATTATAAATACACAAATATAACAGCCTGACTCACCTTTAACATAAATATTATAAATACACAAATATAACAGCCTGACTCACATTTAACACATATAACATAACTCACATTTGCCTATTTCAGGCCTTCCTCCCTCCGTCACTCACTATAAACAAACACATTTATTCCTTCCCTTCATTCACTCTCACTTTGCAGACAAATAATTCATACATGAGTACATTCTTGTTTATTTTTCAGCCAGTTTTTAACATTTTTAGTGAATGTTTTAAAGTCCGTTATTATTTTAATTTCATTTGGCATTGTGTTCCAGATGTGACTGCCCTTTATAGAGAAAGCTGTTTGTCCAAATGTGGTTCTGCGGTGGAATATTTTACAGTTATTGTTAACAGAACTCCTGGTGGCTCTGCTGCTGTCCTGTCTTTGGACGAAACCAGCAAGTGGCTCGGGTGCTGATTTATGGAAACATTTGAACGTTAATTTCAGAAGACAGAGGTCAATGAAGCTCTCAAAACTCAATAGGTTGTATTTTTTTAAAATATTACAGTGATGCCACCTAATGGGCTTTTTGTCCAAGATTTTTAGGGTTTGATTATATAATGAACCTATATGTCTTATTGTGGAAGGGGCTGCTTGAGCCCAGACTGTCAAACAGTATGATATATGAGAAAAAACCATAGAATGCATATACAGTGCAGCTGCTTCGTAAGGTATGTAATATCTAATTAATTTAAAGCAGTTCAGATTTTTTTTTACTGTTTTTGAAATTTTCTTTATATGAAGATTAAATTTGAGTTGAGGATCTAGTACAATGCCAAGGTATTTGAATTCTGTAGCTAAACTGATGTCATGATCATGTATATTAACTTTAAAATGTTGCAGGTTACATTTTTTGATTGAAAAGCACATTGAGACTGTTTTCTGAAGGTTCAGCAATAGATGGTTCTTGAGGAGCCACTCTTGGACATCAACCATACTTGTAGACAGTACATCTGCAGCCTGTGCTGGAGTCTTGGCAGCTGTGTAAATAACTGCATCATCTGCATAAAGTTGGCATGTTGCAGCTGAGCAGTGTAACGGCAAGTCATTAATAAAAATGCTGAAAAGTAAAGGACCAAGAATGGACCCTTGTGGGATACCCATGCGGTTGTTTAAAAATGAGGATTTATCCTGGTGCACTTTTATACACTGTTCTCTATTCTGGAGATAAGATGCAAACCATTCTAATGTATTTGGGGAGAAGTTAAAAGATACCATTTTGGATAAAAGCAAACTGTGGTTTACAGTATCGAAAGCCTTTTTGAGATCTAGAAAAACAGCTCCTACCACATTACCCCTGTCCAAGGACTGTTTGACATTTTCAATAAGGCAACAATTTGCTGTTTCTGTTGAGTATCCTGGTCTAAAACCAAATTGATGTGGATGAAGAAGTTGACTGTCTTGTAAGTAGTCTATCAGCTGTGTAGCTACAACTTTTTCAAGAACCTTAGATAGGACTGGTAAGATAGAGATTGGGCGGTAATTGCATATATCGTCTTTACTGCCTGATTTATGAACTGGTATGACGACAGCTTTTTTCCAGCCAGATGGAAATGTACTAGAACTAATGGAGAGATTAATGAGATGAGTCAGTGGTTTGATTAATATTTTGCTGTGCATTTTGAGAAAGGAGGTGCTCATATTGTAGATATCACTAGTTTTTGAGTTTGACAGTGTTTTAACAATACCAGCAATTAACTTCTCATTTACCTCATCGATGTGAAAAGTATCTGTTGGGAGTATGGAATTTGTGTTGTTGAGCACATTTGGCAGCACAAAAATTTTTGTTAAGTCTTCCACAGAGCCCACAAAGTGTGAATTAAATTCATTTGCCAAAGTAGCCTTGTCACTGACGGTCTTGCCATTGATTCTAAGTTCCTTTACCCCCTTCTGATCGTTTTTTTTATTAGTTAAGTTATTTAAATGCCTCCATAGGGAACTGTTGTTACCCTTTGCATGATCTATCAGTTTATTGTAATAAGATATTTTTGATTTTCGCAGCTCATGTACCACTTTATTTCTTAAACTTTTGTACACAAGGTGATCATTTTGTAGTTTGGAGGTTAGTGATGTTTTCAGTGCATAGTCTCGCCTCTTCATAAGTTTTCTTATTTCATTATTTAACCATGGTAGGCTAATCTTCTGTTGTCTACTTTTAATTTGCTTTGAAAATTTTTCTATAGACTTTGTGATTGTTGCAGTTATAAAATTACAACAATCATCTACTTCACATGTTGCCATGAGCTGCTCCCAATTTTGATTCTCTAAGTAATGTTCAAACTCCTCATTTTTTGATTTGGGGATAATAAAATTTGATTTGTCAATATCGACTCCCCCAAAATACTGTAGTCGCTTTTTAGTAAGTTTCCTGACAGCAAGAACCATGTTATGATCTGAGAGACCAGTTACAAAATTATAGGTTCTGGTTATTCGTTCTGGTTTATTAGTAAATACCATGTCAATAAGTGTTCTGGATTGTTTGGTTATCCTGGTGGGTCCTTTGATGATTTGCTGGTAATTAAATTTAGTCATGAGGCTTTTCAGTTTTTGTTTGTCTTTTTTATCAGACCAGTTTGTGGGGAGACTTGAATAACGAAACCGAATTGTCTTTCATTTCAGTTTATTCAAGAAATCATTCCACTGTCTGCTCTTATTCTTGAGCAGCGAACAAAAGAGAGTGAACACACCAAAGTTCTCTCATTTAAACCTTCTCACATCAAACCATTTCCCTCGCGGGGGAAATCACACATCTATATCAAAGTCTCTTTATTCACATTCATTAGCCTTTTATTTACATAACTCCCCCTTCTCTCTTCCCGAGCCTCAGTGGTCAGGAAGTCTTCTGTCCCCTGTCCTCCGCAGGGGGTCCAGGCTCTGTGGCTCCGCACCGCAGGGCCTCCGCAGGGGGTCCAGGCTCTGTGGCTCCGCACCGCAGGGGGCTGGCTCTCCTTCATCGTGGTTAAATCACATATGCAGTGTCCAACATATACATGTCTCACAACACAGCCATATAACCCCCCCCCAAACGATGAAGAACAGACTAATTCCCAAAATTTAATAGCACCTTACTCACTACTGAATAATCAACACCAACATTCAGTCTGTGCGCCGCTTGGGCTTCAGCCGTCTGCCGAATCTGCTGTGCGTTGGCCCCGCCTTGCCTGCGGTGCTGTTCTGCTTCGGGTCTGTTGACTGAGGAAGAGAGTGGTTAATTGCCCTCTGCGGGGGCCTGCCTCGTCGAGGCGCCACCGCGACCGGTACAGACACGTCCTTCATGACAAAAGCAGGTTTTAGTCTGTCAATACTGACTGTCTCTTTTCTGTCCCCAAAATCTAGCACAAATTGCTTATCACCTGCCTCCAGCACTCGAAATGGCCCTTCGTAAGGTGGTTTGAGCGTTGCTTTAAGGGCTTCGCGCCTGACAAAAACGAAATCGGCATTTTTCAAAGCCTTGGGGACGAAAACTCGTGGAAAAGCGTGATGAACCGGACCCGGGAGCGTGTCTGCCCCCGTGCCAACTAACGGTCCCAGAGCAGAGAGAGGTGGGGGCTCTGGGTGCTCTGGTAAAAACTCGCCCGGCAGCCTCAGAGTTTGTGCGAATACCAGCTCCGCTGGGGAGGCGTCTAAGTCCTCTTTAGGCGCAGAACGCAACCCTAATAAAACCCATGGGAGTTTATTTACCCAATCTGCATCCGTGAGCGACGCTCTGAGTGCTGCCTTCAAAGACCTATGAAAACGCTCGCATAAACCATTAGCCTGAGGGTGGTAAGCCGTAGTGCGGTGAATTTTGGCTCCTAAGCCGTTGGCCATCGCTGACCACAGCTCAGAGATGAATTGCGGTCCTCTATCGGACGTAATGTCCGACGGAACCCCGAAGCGCGCCACCCAAGCCGTTAAAAAAACGCGAGCCACCTCCGCGGCCGTGGTCGTCGCAAGTGGGACCACTTCCGGCCAACGTGTGGTGCGGTCCACCATTGTCAAAAGATACGTGAACCCCTGTGATGCCGGTAGGGGGCCCACAAGGTCGACGTGCACATGGTCGAACCTTCTGGCCGGAATGCGGAACGGTTCTAACGGGGCTCTTGTGTGCCTGTGAATTTTGGCCCGTTGACAGGAAATGCAGGTTTTTGCCCATTCCTTCACGTGCTTGCGCAGGCACGGCCAAACAAACTTTTCCGCCACTAGTTTCACCGACGCGCGCACCCCCGGGTGCGCCAGTGAGTGGACCGAGTCAAAAACACGGCGGCGCCACGTGGCCGGAACCACCGGACGCGGGCGCCCCGTCGACATGTCGCAGATCAGGGGGGGCATACCGGTTTGTAAACACTTGCTCTCCAGCCTCAACCCTGTTGGTCCAGACTGGAGCGCGCGCACGTCTGCGTCCGCCCCCTGGTCCGCTGCCATGGCTGCGTAATCTATACCCACGTGCACCGGGGCTGCGCGCGCTACCGTGCCGCTCTCCTGCGGCGCGGTCACGGTGGCCCGTTCTGCCTCTGCGCGTGTCGGGGTCGTGAACGCGCGTGAGAGACAATCCGCTACTACATTGAATTTGCCCGCGACGTGCCTAATGTCAGTGGTAAATTCCGAGATTGCGGCCAGCTGCCTCTGCTGCCTGCCGGACCACGGATCTGAAATTTTGGCCATGGCGTATGTGAGCGGCTTGTGGTCCACATAAGCGGTGAAGAACCGTCCTTCCAGCCAGAACTGGAAATGACGAATAGCCAAATGCAGCGCCAACAGTTCTCTGTCAAACGCGCTGTATTTTCGCTCAGCCGCGCTTAAAGATTTGCTAAAGAAAGCCAAAGGCTGCCAAACTCCGGCTACCTGTTGCTCAATAACGGCCCCTATGGCTAAATCTGAAGCGTCTGTCGTCAGCGCGATACGTGCTGCAGGGTCTGGGTGGGCCAGGAGCGCAGCGTCAGCCAAGGCTTTTTTAACCTCTGTGAACGCGCGCTCCCGCTCCGGGGACCATTCGACCGCCTGGGTCTGCTTTTGTTTTTTGAGCGCGGCATATAACGGTTGCATGATTTGAGCTGCGTGGGGCAGGAACCGGTTATAAAAATTCACCATCCCCAAGAATTCCTGTAGTGATTTGACCGTTTGTGGACGGGGAAAATCCGCTACCGCGCGTACTTTCTCTGGTAACGGAACCGCTCCCTCCGGGGAGACGCGGTGACCCAAAAAATCAATCCGCTCTACGCCGAACTGGCACTTGGCTGGGTTAACTATTAAGCCGTGCTCTCCCAGCCTCCTAAAAACTGCTGTGAGGTGCGTTTCGTGTTCGTCCTCTGAAGTACTCGCGACCAAAATGTCGTCGAGGTACACAAACACGAAAGGGAGATCGCGTAACACGGCATCCATCATCCGCTGAAATGTTTGCGCCGCCCCTTTGAGACCAAACGGCATGCGTAAAAATTCGAAAAGTCCGAACGGGGTTATTACCGCTGTTTTAGGAATGTCCTCCGGTTGGACCGGGACTTGGTGATAGCCGCGAACTAGATCAATCTTTGAAAAAATGCGCGCCCCCGCCAGGTGCACCGAAAAATCCTGAATGTGCGGGATGGGATAACGATCGTGTGCCGTAGCGTTGTTTAGCCTGCGGTAATCCCCGCACGGTCTCCAGGAGCCATCGGCTTTCGGTACCATGTGCAGCGGCGAAGCCCACGGGCTCTTCGACCTACGAACGATGCCCAGCCTCTCCAGGCTGGCGAACTCCTCGCGCGCAATGGCGAGCTTAACTGCATCCAAGCGCCGAGCTTTTGCAAACACGGGAGGACCAGAAGTGGGGATGAAGTGTTTCACCCCGTGCTTCGCGACCGTCGCTGAAAAAGTGGGCACAGTGAGCGCTGGAAATTGGGTGAGGAGTGTGTGAAACTTACCACCTGCTGTAGCGACGTGGGTCTGTACTGGTGGCGGGGACACTCGAGCTGAACAGGGGAGAGAGTAAAAAGAGAGTGCATTTACCAGCCGTCTATTAGCAAGATCAACTAACAGATTGTGTGAACACAAAAAATCCGCGCCCAACATGTTGAAACTCACCGCTGCTACTACAAAAGTCCATTCATATGTGCGGCCATGTAAGCATAAAGGCAAGGTCCTTCTCCCGTAGGTGTTGATGTTCGAGCCATTTGCCGCTGTAGCTCCGTCACCGTGGGGTCCAGCTACCCGGTCCGCGTATGTTGGGGTGATGAAGCTCACTTGTGCTCCGGTGTCAATGAGGAACACTCGTCCGGAGCGCGCATCCGTGATGTAGAGCAGCTTGTTGCGTTCTCCGAGGGTCGAAGCTGCTAGCGACCCCCGGTCTTGCCGTTTCCCGAACTCCTGAAGATGCAGGGCGGCACACACCTGCGTGCCTTCTCTGCGAACCTCCGATGGTAAAAGCAGAGATCTTCTCCTCCGCTGTGTCGTGCCCGCGCCTCTGTCGCCGGGCTATTGGCTCCCCCTCGTCGCGGCCGTGTTGCCGCCATCGTCGGCCAGTCTGGTTCTGCCGCCTCTGGCTCCCCGCTGTCTCGGGTCGCTGCTGTGGTTGCTTGCCCGCCGCAGGCGTCCAGGATCCCGTCTGCCTCCTGGGCCAGCTCCCGGAACTCCTCCAGGGTGTGACACTTTTTGCCGGCCAGCGTGCTTCTCGCATGCGCCGGGAGGTTGGAGAGGAAGATGAACTGAAAAATGAAATCATCGTTGTCCAACCCTCTCAGCTGTATCATCTCCTCCATCAGGGCGCTCGGCCTGTGTCCACCTTGGTCTAGCAAAGACAGGATCCTCCTCGCCCTCACTTCAGCCGAGGGGGTGAAAAACTTGATGAGGGTGGATTTCAGCTTGCTGTACCTGTCGGTCGCGGGTGGCTGCTCCACCAAGCTTTGCACGCACCGAGCTGTGCTGTTGTCCAGTTTAGCGATGACATGGTGGAACTTAGTGTCATCCACCGTTACTCCTGCGAGCGCGAACTGCGACTCTGCTTGCAGAAACCACGACCGTGGGTTATCCTGCCAGAAATCAGGCAGCTTAACGGCCACTGCGCTCGCCAGCTCTGAGCGCTGTGAGTCCGGGACCCTGAGAATTTCTTCGTTCATTCTCAACGTCGTCAGTCACCAATGTGGGGAGACTTGAATAACGAAACCGAATTGTCTTTCATTTCAGTTTATTCAAGAAATCATTCCACTGTCTGCTCTTATTCTTGAGCAGCGAACAAAAGAGAGTGAACACACCAAAGTTCTCTCATTTAAACCTTCTCACATCAAACCATTTCCCTCGCGGGGGAAATCACACATCTATATCAAAGTCTCTTTATTCACATTCATTAGCCTTTTATTTACATAACTCCCCCTTCTCTCTTCCCGAGCCTCAGTGGTCAGGAAGTCTTCTGTCCCCTGTCCTCCGCAGGGGGTCCAGGCTCTGTGGCTCCGCACCGCAGGGCCTCCGCAGGGGGTCCAGGCTCTGTGGCTCCGCACCGCAGGGGGCTGGCTCTCCTTCATCGTGGTTAAATCACATATGCAGTGTCCAACATATACATGTCTCACAACACAGCCATACAGTTGATATTAAAGTCACCATGAATTATTGTTTCTCTGTTCTTCTCAAGTTGTTTAACCAGATCACTTAATTCATTATAAAAGGAAGAGTTGTGTGACGGTGGGTTGTACACTACTGCAATGTTGAAATTCATTACCGGAGAGAGACATACATTAACAGCTAAACATTCAAGTGAAGTATTCAAATCAACCAGTTGACATTTATATTTCTCTTTGATGTAAATTAAAACACCTCCTCCCCTCCCTACCTGCCTGTCTTTTCTAAAACACTGGTAGCCCACAATATCGATCATATTAGTGTCTATGTTACTGTGTAGCCAGCTTTCTGAGAGACAAAGGTAGTCCAGATTTGAGTCCAACAGCAACACCGAAATCTCATCTCTTTTGGGGATTATGCTCCGTATGTTTAAATGACCGCCGAGGATCCCCTTTGGTTTAGCCTTGGTGTCCCAAAGAACTCGTGCATGATTAACAGTTTGGAAAAATAAATGTTGTTTTTGCTTTTGTACAGCTCGGTTTTGTGCTAACCCAGTGGTCTGCTGTTTAATAGTGGCAGGTCCAGGGTTAAGGTGAATATCTCCTGCCAGAAGTAGCAGAACTAACAGAACTTTAATTGTATATCCTCTGCCATATTGTGATTTTTGCTTAACAGCCATGTTTGCCTTAATTTGGAAGTTTTTGCTCAGGGCTTTTAAAGACCACATAGAGTGTAGGGTGAGATGTCCAAGCCCAAATCCATACAGATAAAACTTTTTAACTTCACCTTTGGTTGAGTTTGTCGGAAAATCCTTCTTGTTGCAGGTCCAGACACACAAAGACAAAACGAAGAGGAAGTAGAGAAGTAGAGAAGGCTTATTAGTGGTGCCCATCAGCTCACTTTTTAATCCGGTGGCAGCCATCTTCAGTCCTTCTTGGAAAGAAGGAAAAGGAAAATCTGTGGATAGTAAAATAAATTCTTCTTATATCGCCAGAATCTGATCCGATCGTCCTCGAATCCAGCTGGGCCTCAGCTAGCCAACTAGCCCCTTCCGTTGCTGGTCTCGTTGCTCATAGTCGCCGTAACTGGTCTCCCGTCCCGCTCCTCCAACCGAGTCTCGTCACACACCGCCGCTGCCACCGAGCTCCGCTGAGGTCACGGTAAATCCTCCGCTAGGCACCGTCACCTACCGTCGTCTGCCTGGGTGAAATCTCTGCTGAGCCCCGTCAACAAATAGCCGCTTGCCTGGTAGTATCTCCGCTGGGCCTCGCAGCTGGGCTTCGATTCAGGCTGGTGTAAGGTGGAATGACTGGCGCCAGCATTAAGCTAACTAGCGTTAGCTTAGCAATCGCTTCGGGTAGTCTCGTCGCACACCGCCGCTGCAGTCACGGTAAGTCCTCCGCTGGGCACCGCCGCCTACCGCCGTCTGCCTGGGTGAAATCTCTGCTGAGCCCCGTCAACAAATAGCCGCCTGCCTGAGAGTATCTCCGCTGGGCCTCGCAGCTGGGCTTCGATTCAGGCTGGTGTAAGGTGGAATGACTGGCGCCAGCATTAAGCTAACTAGCGTTAGCTTAGCAATCGCTTCGGGTAGTCTCGTCGCACACCGCCGCTGCAGTCACGGTAAGTCCTCCGCTGGGCACCGCCGCCTACCGCCGTCTGCCTGGGTGAAATCTCTGCTGAGCCCCGTCAACAAATAGCCGCTTGCCTGGTAGTATCTCCGCTGGGCCTCGCAGCTGGGCTTCGATTCAGGCTGGTGTAAGGTGGAATGACTGGCGCCAGCATTAAGCTAACTAGCGTTAGCTTAGCAATCGCTTCGGGTAGTCTCGTCGCACACCGCCGCTGCAGTCACGGTAAGTCCTCCGCTGGGCACCGCCGCCTACCGCCGTCTGCCTGGGTGAAATCTCTGCTGAGCCCCGTCAAACAAATAGCCGCCTGCCTGGTAGTATCCCCGCTGGGCCTCGCAGCTGGGCTTTGATTCAGGCTGGTGTTAGGTGGAATGGCTGGCGCCAGCATTAAGCTAACTAGCGTTAGCTTAGCAATCGCTTCAGGTAGGGCACATCAGTGAATCACAAGGAAGCGCTGGAATCGCTGGTCAGTTTACTCACAGTGGCCGGATAAAAGCGATCAAAGGGGTAATCCACCGGAGGTATATCCGATCGCTGTAGGTAGTTATTTAGAGACTGGCACCAGCATTAAGCTAACTAGTGTTAGCTTAGCAATCGCTTCAGGTAGCATTAAGCTAACTAGTGTTAGCTGAGCAATCGCTTCAGGAAGGCGCAGGAAGTCGCTGGAGAAAGGCGATTAAAGGGCAATCCAACGATTCAGCCCGTGCGTGTTCGCCACGAGCGCCGATCGCTGCAGGCCAGCCACTTTTAATGGCAAAATCAGTGACTTTGTCTCAGCACTGAAAAAGTGTGACCATCCCGGTCGCCATCTTGAGATAACTTCGAGGCTGAGTTTATCTCACGAGTCAGGTTTATTTCATTCTCCAACATCATCAAAAACAGAAAAGAGAAAGAATCCCCCAACATCTGTCCCTTTTATACCCCAGGACATCAAAGCACACAGTCACATTGTCTTTTAATCCCAAGTCACAATGCGTCTTCTTCCAGGTCTTCTCACCTCCACCTAAAGTCACTGGTGGTCAGGAAGTCCCTCAAGGTCATCTCTTTGCATACAAAAGGCCACATTTCACATCTTTCTGTTATCTCCTAGGAGGTTCAGTCCTTTTGATCCTCTGAGACGTGAAGCATACAATAAGCATACAGTAATATGCATGTGAAGAATATGAAACCCACATATGTGTCCCACATGACCCCCCCCCCCCCCAAACGTCTAAGATGGAACAATGTAATAACAGTTTGCATGTCATAATAAAATCACTACACATCAGTCCACATGCTGCTTGGGGCGCAGTCTTCTCCCGTATCTGCTGTAAGCAGGTTTTACCACCTCCGCGGCGCCCTCCTGCTGGGGAGCTGCTGTCTGAGGATGAGAACTGTTAGTCAATCTCTGTGGGTGTTCTGGGGAATGCTCTCTAAGGGGTCTGCCGCGCCGAGGAGCCTTAGCCAACTGCACACCTTCGTCAGCCACCACAAAAGCGGGTTTGAGCCTGTTTATGCCAATCATTTCTTTTCTGCCCCCCAAATCTAGCAAAAAATGCTTATCCCCTGTTTCCAGCACTCTATATGGTCCATCATAAGGTGGTCGTAACGGTGGGCGATGGGCATCATGTCTGACAAAAACAAACTCCGCATTTTTTAAAGCCTTAGGCACAAAAACGCGCGGAAAACTGTGGTGAACGGGGCCAGGTAGCGTGCTCGAGTCCATGCTACTCTGTAACCGCTGAGCTGGGGAGCACTCTGGCGCCGGATTATCTGGGAGAAATTCCCGGGGCAGCCGAAGTGGCTATGCGAAAACTAGCTCAGCTGGGGAGGCTTCTAAATCCTCTTTAGGTGCAGAACGCAACCCCAATAAAACCAATGGTAGCCTGTCCACCCAATTTGCATCCGTAAGCGACGCTCTGAGGGCCACCTTCAATGACCTGTGAAAACGTTTGCATAACCCGTTAGCCTGCGGATTGTACGTGGTTGTGCGGTGGATCGTTGCCCCCAGGCTGCGGGCCATCGCTGACCAAAGTTCGGAAACAATTTGACGTAATGTCCGACGGGACTCCAAAACGCGCTACCCATGCCGTTAAAAACGCGCGCGCCACCTCCTCGGCTGTGGTTGACGACAGTGGGACCACTTCCGGCCAGCGCGTGGTGTGGTCAACCACTGTCAGAAGATGCGTGCACCTCTGTGAGGGCGGGAGGGGGCCTACGAGGTCCACGTGAACATGATCAAACCTCTTAGCCGGAATGTGAAACAGCTCCAAGGGAGCTCTCGTGTGTCTGTGTACCTTGGCTCGTTGACAAGCCATGCAGGCTGCCGCCCACTCTCTAACTTGTTTGCGCAGGCTCGGCCATACAAATTTCTCTCCCACCATTTTGACCCACGCGCGCACTCCCGGGTGCACCAGAGAATGGATCGAGTCAAAAACGCGGCGGCGCCACGCGGCCGGTACCACAGGACGCGGTCGCCCAGTGGAGACATCGCAGATTAGGGGGGGCATACTGTCTTGCAGCACCCTGTTCTCCAGCCTTAACCCTGTTGGTCCAGACTGGAGCGCGCGCACGTCCGCGTCGCTAACCTGATCCGCGGCCATGGCTGCATAATCTATCCCTACGCGGACTGGGGCCGCGCGCACTTCTGCGTCGCTAACCCGATCCGCGGCCATGGCTGCAAAATCTACCCCTACGAGGGCTGGAGCAGCCACGGCGCGTGAGAGGCAGTCTGCCACGACATTAAGTTTGCCCGCCACATGCTGGATATCGGTAGTAAACTCCGAGATCGCGGCCAGCTGTCTCTGCTGCCGGCCCGACCAAGGTTCTGAAATCTTGGCCATCGTGAGAGTCAGCAGCTTGTGGTCAACGAACGCGGTGAAACGGCGTCCCTCCAGCCAGAACTGGAAGTGGCGAATGGCCAAGTGGAGAGCTAACAACTCCCTGTCGAATGCGCTGTATTTTCGCTCACTATCGCGCAAGGTCCTGCTGAAAAAGGCGAGTGGTTGCCAGGCTCCGGCTACATACTCTTCCATGACCGCCCCTATGGCTACATCTGACGTGTCAGTAGTGAGCACCATGCGGGCCGTTGGGACTGGATGTGCTAACAACGCAGCATTTGCCAGGGCTGTTTTGACTTCAGAGAATGCGCGCTCTCGCTCCGGAGACCATTTGATTTTATTTGTGGGTTTTTGTTTTTTTAGTGCAGCATACAATGGTTGCATGAGCTGCGCTGCGCAGGGGAGGAAACGGTTATAAAAATTCACCATTCCCAAAAACTCCTGTAACGCTTTGACCGTTTGTGGCTGGGGAAAATTTGTTACTGCGCGCACTTTGTCAGGCAGAGGAACCATTCCTTCTGGAGAGACGCGATGCCCCAAAAAATCAATCTGCGTCACCCCGAACTGACACTTTGCTGGGTTGATTATTAACCCGTGCTCTCCCAACCTCCGTAAAACTGCCGTGAGGTGGTTTTCGTGTTCGTCTTCGGACGCGCTGGCTACCAATATGTCGTCCAGGTAGAAGAACACGAAGGGAAGATCGCGCAACACCTCGTCCATCATGCGTTGGAATGTCTGCGCCGCGCCTTTAAGCCCAAATGGCATGCGCAAAAACTCGAATAGCCCGAACGGAGTTATTACCGCTGTTTTGGGTATGTCCTCAGCGTGCACTGGGACCTGGTGGTAACCGCGTACCAAGTCTATCTTAGAAAAAACGTGCGCCCCCACCAAATGAACTGAAAAATCTTGGATGTGCGGGATCGGGTAGCGGTCGTGCGCTGTAGCGTTGTTCAACCTGCAGAAATCACCGCAAGGTCACCATGAGCCATCAGCTTTCGGGACCATGTGAAGCGGTGAAGCCCATGGGCTTTTCGAACGCCTGATGATGCCCAACTTTTCCAGGTTGGCGAACTCCTCGCGCGCTATGGTCAGTTTAGCTGAATCCAAGCGCCGAGCTTTTGCAAAAATGGGCGGTCTGGTGGTAGTAATAAAATGTTCCACCCCGTGTTTAGCCATGGTCGCCGAAAATGTTGTGACCATGAGTGCTGGGAACTGAGTGAGTGTGTGGAACTTACCACTTGCAGCTGTGATGTTGGCTTGTGCTGTTGGCGGGGCCACTCGAGCTGTACAGGGAATAGAATAAAAAGAGAGTGCATTAACCAGGCGTCTGTTAGGAAGATCAACCAACAAACCATGTGAGCACAAAAAATCAGCCCCTAACATGTTGAAATTGACTGCAGCTATGACGAAAGTCCACTCGAATGTACGGCCGTGTAAAGACAGAAGCAGAGTCCTCTCACCGAAGGTCTTAATCGCCGAGCCGCTCGCTGCTGACACCCCGGGACCACTGGAAGGCGCCAGCCGGTCAGCGTAGGAAGGTGTGATGAAACTCAGCTGGGAGCCTGTGTCCATGAGGAAATGCCTCCCCGAGCGCGCATCCTTCAAGTAGAGCAGCTTGTTCTCCTCTCCGAGGGCCGCAGCTGCTACCGACCCCCGGTCTTGGCGTTTCCCGAGCCCTTGAAATGGCACGGTGGTATACATTTGCGTGCCCTCTCTGCGAAGCGGCGATGGTAGAAACAAAGGACGTCGTCTGCTCCGTGTTTCCTGGCCCCTGCCGCTGCCGTCGTCAGTGAGTCTGGTACTGCAGCCTCTGGCCCCTTGCCATCTCCAGACATTGCGCCGAGCTCCGCTGCCGTGGCCGCGCGCCGTTTATTGGCGTTGACGAGTCGCTGCGCCTCCTGGCCCAGCTCGTGGTAGTCTCGTCGGGCCAACAGTGGTGAACTGGCCAGGGTCACTCTCACCGCTGACGGTAGGGTCCTGAGGAAAAGGTGGGTGACGATGAAGTGATCATCGTCAGAGTCTTTCAACCTCAACAGCTTCTCCATCAGGTACGCAGGCCTGTCGCTTTCAAATTCAGTCAGCGCCAGGAGCCCCTCTGCTCACTCCTCCACCGAGGGGGTGAAGTAACGGACGAGTGCAGCCTTCAACGCGCTGTACTTGTCACTGTCCGGTGGCTGGTTGATCAGGCTCTCCACCCGCTGGGTTGTGTGGTTGTCCAGCTTTGCAACCACATGGTAGAACTTTGTGTCGTCTACCGAAATCCTCCGGAGGTTGAACTGCGCCTCGACCGCGTTAAACCAGGAGCGCGGATTGTTCTGCCAGAAGTCTGGTAGCTGAACTGTGGCTGCATTCGTTTGGCTGGCTCCTGACGAGTCTGGCTTGGGAGAATTTCCTCCAGTCATGATACGTCTTAGGGTCACCAGTGTGGAGAATGTGGAAATGACGAGGCTGAGTTTATCTCACGAGTCAGGTTTATTTCATTCTCCAACATCATTAAAAACAGAAAAGAGAAAGAATCCCCCAACATCTGTCCCTTTTATACCCCAGGACATCAAAGCACACAGTCACATTGTCTTTTAATCCCAAGTCACAATGCGTCTTCTTCCAGGTCTTCTCACCTCCACCTAAAGTCACTGGTGGTCAGGAAATCCCTCAAGGTCATCTCTTTGCATACAAAAGGCCGCATTTCACATCTTTCTGTTATCTCCTAGGAGGTTCAGTCCTTTTGTTCCTCTGAGACGTGAAGCATACAATAAGCATACAGTAATATACATGTGAAGCATATGAAACCCACATATTTGTCCCACACCCTCATCTTTCCTTGAATTTAGACCTGTTGTCCTTATGAACCTAAATACTGTCTTATAGACCACATCCCCTGAACTTCTCTGTAAAATCTCTTTAATATTGTGCTGGGTTTTGTTCCTGTATAGACTGTCCACCATTGCTAACTGTGCAAACTGATGCTTTGGACAGTGCATAAATATATGTTCAATTGTTTTGTTGTTTCTACAATAATCACAGTTTCCATTTGGGTGTTTTTTCATTATCACTAATGTACTATTCAGCCCTGTGTGACTAAATCTTAATCTAGATATGACGTCCTCCTCCTTTCTACTCCTGTGAATTTCTCTAGCTTCCCCTACTTTCTTTTTTATGCCATACTGGCTCCGTCCTTTATTTCCTCTATCCCACTCTTCCTACCACTTCTTTTTAATTTGTGTTTTAATAACGCTCTTGACCTCTGCCTTGCTATATTTCACATTCCTACTAACTTGACTCTTCCTAGATGCACATTTATCTTCTAGTTCATTTCCCTCCACTCCAATGTGTGCCGGGATCCAAATGAGCCTAATATCCACGCCTGCCTTTGAAATTCTCATTACTGAAGCAAACAATGTAACACATCATAGAGGCTTGCACGCTCCAAAGACTGGAAGGAGGATTACACACCCTCCATACAGCAAACCAGGAGGCAACTGCTTGGCTTGAGGACTTTGCATTCGCTAAATAAATAAATAAATTACTGAATGTACAATTTCCATTACCCAATCCTGTCTTGATTCTGAATGCATTTGCCTAATACTCTCCATTACACTGCTAGAGTCAGACCCTATCAAAACCTTTCTGGGCTTTACTTCTTCCACCCAGCCCAATGCCAAACAGATTGCCAAAAGCTCACCAGTATACACAGCTAAGCCATCATTAACCCTGTCCTTCTTCATGACTTCTAATTCTGGAATGATGAATGCTATTCCCACAATATTTTTTTGTTGATTTAGATGCATCTGTATAAATCTTCATAAAGTCAGGATAATTACTGCCTAACCAGTTATTGACCTCATTCTTATTTATCCTCCCTTTTTTGTCTTTGGCTAAAAATCTAAAATCCACTTTTACTTCTTCCAGACACCATGGTGGATCTGCAGAAAGAGGGACTGTTAGACTGTGGAGAGTGTAATTAACGGAGGCAGATTTATGAAACAGACTGTGGCTTATATTAATCATATATTCCATACCTACATATGTATAGACATATTAGAATGTTTAGTGATTACATATGTGGAATGACCTCATGCCTCAGAACAGGACAAGAGTATAATGTGTAATGTGTAATGGAGACAAGTGTAATGGAGAGTATTAGGCAAATGCATTCAGAATCAAGACAGGATTTGGTAATGGAAATTGTACATTCAGTAATTTATTTATTTATTTAGCGAATGCAAAGTCCTCAAGCCAAGCAGTTGCCTCCTGGTTTGCTGTATGGAGGGTGTGTAATCCTCCTTCCAGTCTTTGGAGTGTGCAAGTCTCTATGATGTGTTCCATTGTTTGCTTCAGTAATGAGAATTTCAAAGGCAGGCATGGATATTAGGCTCATTTGGATCCCGGCACACATTGGAGTGGAGGGAAATGAACTAGAAGATAAATGTGCAACTAGGAAGAGTCAGTATATATACAGTATATCTACATATTATTCCATCTAGCTACATTGCGCCACACTGTGTGTGTTTATATATTTACATATTTATTCCACCTAGCTGCAATGCTCCGTACTGTGGGTGTTTATATATTTACATATTTATTCCATCTAGCTACAATGCTCCGCACTGTGTGTTTATACTGTATATTCATATATTTATTCCATCCAGCTACAATGCTCTGCACTGTGTGTGTGTATATATACTGTATATTTTATAGTAATATGTACATATTGTGGGGAGCCTTGAATAACGAAACTGAATTGCATTTAATTCAAGTTTATTTCAAGCAACCATTCCCACAGTCTGCTCTCATTCTTGAGCAGTGAACAAAGAGGAGGAAACACACCAAAGTCCTCACCTTTAAACATTCTCACATAAAGGAATCTCCCTTGCAGGGGAGGTCACACATATCCATCATAATCCCTTTATTCACATTCATAATCCCTTTATTTACATTACTCCCCCCTCTCTCCTCTCGAGCCTCAGAGGTCAGGGAGTCTTCTGTCCACACCTATGTCTTCTCTCGCTGTCCTCCGCAGGGGGCTCAGACTCTGCGTCTCCTTCATCGTGAGGTTAAATCACATATGCATATGTCCAACATGTACATGCACAACTACACAGCCATATAACCCCCCCCCCCCAAACGATGAAGAACGGACTATTCCCTAAAATTCAATAACATCTTACTGACTACTGTATAATCAACATCAATATTCAGTCTGTGCGCCGCCTGGGCTTCAACCGTCTGCCGAATCTGCTGTGAGTTGGCCCCGCCTTGCCTGCTGCGCCTTTCTGCTCCGGCTCTGTTGACTGAGGGAGAGAGTAATTATTTGCCCCCTGTGGGGGCCTGCCTCGTCGAGGCGCCCTTGCGACCAGTACAGACCCGTCCTTCATGACAAAAGCAGGTTTTAGTCTGTCAATACTGACTGTCTCTTTTCTGTCTCCAAAATGTAGCACAAATTGCTTATCACCTGCCTCCAGCACTCGAAATGGCCCTTCGTAAGGTGGTTTGAGTGTTGCTTTTAGGGCTTCGCGCCTGACAAAAACGAACTCGGCATTTTTCAAAGCCTTGGGGACGAAAACTCGTGGAAAAGCGTGATGAACCGGACCCGGAAGCGTGTCTGCTCCCATGCCAACTAACGGTCCCAGAGCCGGGAGAGGTGGGGGCTCCGGGTGCTCTGGTAAAAACTCGCCTGGCAGCCTAAGAGATTGTGCGAATACCAGCTCCGCTGGGGAGGCGTCTAAGTCCTCTTTGGGCGCAGAACGCAACCCTAATAAAACCCATGGTAGTTTATTTACCCAATCTGCATCCGTGAGCGACGCTCTGAGTGCTGCCTTCAAAGACCTATGAAAACGCTCGCATAAACCATTAGCCTGAGGGTGGTAAGCCGTAGTGCGGTGAATTTTGGCTCCCAAGCCGTTGGCCATCACTGACCACAGCTCAGAGACGAATTGAGGTCCTCTATCGGACGTGATGTCCGACGGAACCCCGAAGCGCGCCACCCAAGCCGTTAAAAAAACGCAAGCCACCTCCGCGGCCATGGTCGTCGCCAGCGGGACCACTTCCGGCCAACGTGTGGTTCAGTCCACCATTGTCAAAAGATGCGTGAACCCCTGTGATGCCGGTAGGGGGCCCACGAGGTCGACATGCACGTGGTCGAACCTTCTGGCTGGAATGCGAAACGGTTCTAACGGGGCTCTTGTGTGCTTGTGAATTTTGGCCCGTTGACAGGAAATGCAGGTTTTTGCCCATTCCTTCACGTGTTTGCGCAGGTACGGCCAAACAAATTTTTCCGCTACCATTTTCACCGACGCACGCACCCCCGGGTGCGCCAGTGAGTGGACCGAGTCAAAAACACGGCGGCGCCACACGGCCGGAACCACCGGACGCGGGCGCCCCGTCGACACATCGCAGATCGGGGGGGCATACCGGTTTGTAAACACTTGCTCTCCAGCCTTAACCCTGTTGGTCCAGACTGGAGCGCGTGCACGTCTGCGTCCGCCCCCTGGTCCGCTGCCATGGCTGCATAATCTATACCCACGTGCACCGGGGCTGCGCGCACCACCGCGCCGCTCTCCTGCGGCGCGGTCACGGTGGCCCGTTCTGCCTCTGCGCGTGGTGGAGTCGTGACCGCGCGCGAGAGACAATCTGCTACTACATTGAATTTGCCCGCAACGTGCCTAATGTCAGTGGTAAATTCCGAGATCGCGGCCAGCTGCCTCTGCTGCCTGCCTGACCACAGGTCTGAAATTTTGGCCATGGCGTATGTGAGCGGCTTGTGGTCCACATAAGCGGTGAAGCACCGTCCTTCCAGCCAGAACTGGAAATGACGAATAGCCAAATGCAGCGCCAACAGTTCTCTGTCGAACGTGCTGTATTTTCGCTCAGCCGCGTTTAAGGATTTGCTAAAGAAAGCCAACAGCTGCCAAACTCCGGCGACCTGTTGCTCAATAACGGCCCCTATGGCTAAATCTGAAGCGTCTGTCATCAGCGCGATACGTGCTGCCGAGTCTGGGTGGGCCAGGAGCGCAGCGTCAGCCAAGGCTTTTTTAACCTCTGTGAACGCGCACTCCCGCTCCAGGGACCATTCAACCGCCTGGGTAGGTTTTTGCTTTTTGAGCACGGCATATAACGGTTGCATGATTTGAGCTGCGTGGGGCAGGAATCGGTTATAAAAATTCACCATCCCCAAGAATTCCTGCAGTGATTTGACCGTTTGTGGCCGGGGAAAATCCGCTACCGCGCGTACTTTATCTGGTAACGGAACCGCTCCCTCTGGGGAGACGCGGTGACCCTAAAAATCGATCTGCTCAACGCCGAACTGGCACTTGGTTGGGTTAATTATTAAGCCGTGATCTCCCAGTCTCCTAAAAACTGCTGTGAGGTGCGTTTCGTGTTCGTCCTCTGAAGTACTCGCGACCAAAATGTCGTCGAGGTACACGAACACGAAAGGGAGATCGCGTAACACAGCATCCATCATCCGCTGAAACGTTTGCGCCTCCCCTTTGAGACCAAACGGCATGCGTAAAAATTCGAAAAGTCCGAACGGGGTTATTACCGCTGTTTTAGGAATGTCCTCCGGTTGGACTGGGACTTGGTGATAGCTGCGAACCAGATCAATCTTTGAAAAAATGCGCGCCCCCGCCAGGTGCACCGAAAAGTCCTGAATGTGCGGGATGGGATAACGATCGTGTGCCGTAGCATTGTTTAGCCTGCGGTAATCGCCACACGGTCTCCAGGAGCCATCGGCTTTCGGGACCATGTGCAGCGGCGAAGCCCACGGGCTTTTTGACCTACGAACGATGCCCAGCCTCTCTAGGCTGGCGAACTCCTCGCGCGCAATGGCGAGCTTAACTGCATCCAAGCGCCGAGCCTTTGCAAACACGGGAGGACCAGGTGTAGGGATAAAATGCTCCACCCCGTGTTTCGTGACTGTCGCTGAAAAAGTGGGCACAGTGAGCGCTGGAAATTGGGTGAGGAGTGTGTGAAACTTACCACCTGCTGTAGCGACGTGGGTCTGTACTGGTGGCGGGGACACTCGAGCTGCACAGGGGAGAGAGTAAAAAGAGAGTGCATTTACCAGCCGTCTATTAGCAAGATCAACTAACAGATTGTGTGAACACAAAAAATCCGCGCCCAACATGTTGAAACTCACCGCCGCTATTACAAAAGTCCATTCATATGTGCGGCCATGTAAGCATAAAGGCAAGGTCCTTTTCCCGTAGGTGTTGATGCTCGAGCCATTTGCCACCGTAGCTCCGCTACCGCGGGGTCCAGCCACCCGGTCCGCGTATGTTGGGGTGATGAAGCTCACTTGGGCTCCGGTGTCTATGGGGAACTCTCGTCCGGAGCTCGTATCCGTGATGTAGAGCAGCTTGTTGCCTTCTCCGAGAGTCGAAGCTGCTAGCGACCCCCGGTCTTGCCATTTCCCGAACTCTTGAAGTTGCAGGGCGGCACGCACCTGCGTGCCCTATCAGCGAACCTCCGATGGTAAAAGCAGAGATCCTCTCCTCCGCTGTGTCGGGGCCGCGCCTCTGCCACCGGACCATCGGCTCCACCTCGTCGCGGCCGTGCTGCCGCCGTCATCGGCCAGCCTGGGTCTGCCGCCTCTGGCTCCCCGCTGTCTTGGGTCGCTGTCTTAGGATCAAAGAACAGACCGAGTCGCAGCGGTGGAGACCGGATCGAACTTCCTGACCACCCAGGGTCAGGTGGAGGAGATGGAGGACAATGGAGGGGGATTATGTTAATGCGGGATGTCAGCTTTGATATGCAATGTCTTTTGTTGAGTGTGGGTATAAGTATGAAGGTCTGACTGCGCTCGACCTCTTATTCTGCTTCTGCACCGAGATGAGACATGTTAGGGAGGTGAAGCTGATAATAAACTTTGATTTATAAAATCACATGGCTTCTTCATTCCAAGCTCCCTACACTGGTGACCCCGACGTGATGATGGAACAGAGACGTTCTCCCGCGACGAACTCATCGGAGGCGACCCAGGCAAGCGCCGTCGCCCATGCAGACAGGGGAACGGATGGAAGACGTTCCCCCACGGCAGAATCCACAGAGAGGGCTCAACCGTGCACCATCCCCAGCTCCGCCGTGAGGACAGAAGAAAGGCATTCTCACCCGGCGGACACATCAGAGACAGCCCACACAAGCGCCATCACTGTCAAGCTGCCAGAGTTCTGGCAAAACGATCCGAGCTCGTGGTTCCAGCAAGCTGAGGCTCAGTTTGCACTGGCGGGCATAACGGCGGACGAGACGAAATTTTACCACATTGTCGCCAAACTCGACGCCGCCATATCAAGATGCGCGCAGAGCATAATTCCAACAACCACCCGCCCACGACAAATACAGAGAACTAAAGGCGACCATCATTGAGAACTTTGTCCCCTCAACCGAGGAGAGAGCAGAGAGGATTCTGGCGATCTACGGCCACAGGGGATGCAGACCCAAGGCCCTCATGGAGGACATGCTGCAGCTTAAGGAAGAGGACAACGACAACTTCCTTTTCCAACATATCTTCCTCAGCACTCTGCCGCCACACATGAGAGGGACGCTGGTCAACATGCGGTGCAACACCCAGCAGGACTTCCGCGCGCTGGCCCGAGAAGCGCAGCGGCTCATCAACGCCTGCGGCGAACAGATGGCCACAGCAGCATCTGCAGATCTCAGCGCGGAAGCCCAGAGCAGCGGAGAACCGCAGACAACGGAGCAGAGCCCACCCACCATGGCAGCGACACGACCAAGGCGCAGCAGGCGGAATGACCTCTGCTATTATGATCAGCGTTTCGCCGAGAGGGCGTACAAATGCGTGCCCCCCTGCAATTTCAAAAACTCGGGAAACACCAAAGCCCGGAAAACGTTGGCAGCTACGGCTCTCGGCGAGACGAATAAGCTGCTTTATGTGACTGACGGACACACCGGGAGACAGTTCCTTATCGACACCGGAGCTCAGGTGAGCTTCATCACCCCTTCCAATGCAGACCGGGCCATGGGACCCCGGGGAAACGGAGCGATGGCAGCCAACGGCTCGACCATCGACACTTTCGGTGAAAGGAACCTGCCTCTTTGCATTCACGGCCGCAACTATAGATGGACGTCTATTATAGCGGCGGTGAGTTTTAACTTGTTGGGTGCTGATTTTTTGTGTGCACATGGGTTGTTAGTCAATCTTGCAAATAGACGCTTGGTTAATGCACTGTCATTTTCTTCTATCCCCTGCTCAGCTCGAGTTTCTCCACCACCCGTGCAGGCCAGCGTCACTACAGCAGGAGGTAAGTTTGACCAACTCCTCACCCAATTTCCAGCACTCACAGTTCCAAAATTTTCAGCAACAGTAGCGAAACATGGGGTTGAACACTTCATCCCCACAACAGGCCCACCCGTGTTTGCCAAAGCTCGGCGCTTAGACGCGACCAAGCTCGCCATAGCACGTGACGAGTTTGCCAGCCTGGAAAAATTAGGCATTATTAGGCGCTCGAAAAGCCCTTGGGCATCACCACTCCACATGGTCCCGAAAACCGACGGTTCTTGGAGACCTTGCGGCGATTACCGCAGATTAAACAATGCGACAGCGCATGACCGCTACCCAATTCCTCACATCCAAGATTTTTCACTACATCTGGCGGGTGCGCGCATTTTTTCTAAAATAGACCTGGTCCGCGGCTATCACCAAGTCCCCGTTCGAGCGGAAGACATTCCTAAAACGGCTGTAATAACCCCTTTTGGTCTTTTTGAATTTTTGCGAATGCCGTTCGGCCTCAAAGGCGCTGCTCAAACCTTTCAGTGTATGATGGACGCGGTATTACGCGACCTCCCCTTCGTGTTCGTCTACCTCGACGATATGCTGGTAGCCAGCCCGTCAGAGGAAGAACACGAACAACACCTGTCTACAGTTTTTTAAAGACTAGAAGAGCACGGGTTAATAATCAACCCAGCCAAATGCCGATTCGGCGTATCACAAATTGATTTTTTGGGACACAGAGTTTCACCAAAGGGGGCAGTCCCATTGCCAGACAAAGTCCGCGCAGTAAAAAATTTTCCACGACCACAAACGGTCAGATCGCTGCAAGAATTTTTGGGAATGGTGAATTTTTACAACCGTTTCCTCCCTCGCGCAGCTCAACTCATGCAACCCCTGTATGCCGCACTCAGAAAACAAAAGCTTTCCAACGTGGTCGAATGGACCCCGGAGCGCGAAAGCACCTTCGCGGAAGTAAAGAATGCTCTAGCGAATGCCACATTGTTGGTTCACCCTGACCCCTCGGCCCGCATAGCGCTAACCACAGACGCTTCAGACCTGGCCATAGGGGCAGTTGTGGAACAACACGTTGGCGGAACCTGGCAACCGTTAGCATTCTTTAGCAAATCTTTAAACCAAACCGAGCGCAAATACAGCACTTTTGACAGGGAGCTGCTAGCGCTTCATTTATCCATCCGCCACTTCCAGTTCTGGCTGGAAGGGCGGCGTTTCACAGCTTTTGTAGACCATAAACCACTCACTTTTGCGATGGCTAAAATTTCAGAACCATGGTCAGGCAGGCAACAAAGACAGCTAGCTGCAATTTCAGAGTTCACCACAGACATTCGACATGTGGCAGGCAAACTTTATGTAGTAGCAGACTGCCTCTCTCGCGCTGTGACATTGCCAAAGCACGAGGAGACAGATTATACTACCTCAGCCGCAGAACTCTTCGCCAACGCGGACGCGGCCCCAATTCACGTAGGGATAGATTACGCAGCCATGGCAGAGGAACAAAGCAGTGACGCGGACGTGCGCGCGCTCCTGTCTGGACCAACAGGATTAAGACTGGAGGAAAGGGGTTTACGTGACGGTGTACCCCCCCTAATCTGCGACGTGTCAACCGGCCGACCTCGCCCGGTAGTTCCAGCTGCATGGCACCGCCGCATTTTTGACTCGGTTCACTCCTTCGCACACCCAGGGGTGCGCGCCTCGGTTAAAATGGTCGCGGAAAAGTTTGTTTGGCCGGGCCTGCGCAAAAATGTCAAGGAATGGGCAAAGACTTGCATGTCTTGCCAACGCACCAAAATACACAAACACACAAAAGCTCCTCTAGAGCCTTTTCGAATCCCAGCCAGGAGGTTTGACCACGTTCATGTCGACCTCGTGGGACCACTACCACGTGCTAACCTTCGTCTCAAGGTTTCACACACCTGTTAACAATGATAGACCGTACTACGCGCTGGCCGGAGGCGGTCCCTTTGGCGTCAACCACAGCCGCGGAAGTCGCTCGCGTTTTTTTAACAAACTGGGTGGCACGTTTCGACGTCCCATCGGACATCACGTCCGATAGGGGGCCTCAATTTGTCTCAGAACTGTGGTCAGCCATGGCCAGCAGCTTAGGAGCGACAATTCACCGCACCACCGCGTATCACCCTCAGGCTAATGGGTTATGCGAGCGTTTTCACAGATCTTTAAAGGCCGCCCTCAGGGCCTCACTAACGGATACAGATTGGGTGAATAAACTTCCCTGGGTTTTATTAGGGTTGCGTTCTGTGCCTAAAGAGGATCTAGACGCCTCCCCAGCAGAATTAGTTTTTGCACAACCTCTCAGACTCCCAGGTGAATTCTTACCAGAGCATCCAGAGCCTGGGCATCTTCCAGCCCTGAGGCCCTTAAGCAGCACCGGACCGGACACGCTCCCCGGACCGGCACATCACTCTTTTCCACGGGTTTTTGTCCCCCAAGCTTTAAAAAACTCCGAGTTCGTTTTTGTTAGACATGAAGCTTTAAAATCAACCCTCTGTCCACCATACGACGGACCATTCAGAGTGCTGGAACCTGGTGATAAGCATTTTGTGCTTGATTTAGGGGACAGAAAAGAAACAGTCTGCATTGACAGACTTAAACCTGCCTTCTTGTTGAGCGACGAGCCTGCACGGGTGGCGAGAGCACCTCGGCGGGGTAGACCCCCCAAGAAAAAAAAACTCAGCCCCCCTGCAGGAAACAAATAACCACTCTCCTCTCCAAGCTGCAGATTCCTTACAGGAGGGTCCCACCAGGACACCAAAGCGGACCTACAGCAGATTCAGGAGAAGATTAAAACCCAGACGGCACAGGGACTGATGCAAAATTGACAGAGTTGTTAACTATGTTATCAGATTGTGCCGTGACAGTTTTAAGGCTGATTTGTGACATTACTGTACTGTTGTTGTTACCACTGAATTTTCTACAGGATCATGACTGCTGGAAAGATTTTTTCCTTGTTTTCCCTGTCAAGATGTTTAACAGTATAATATGTCATAGAGATTATCTTAAACTGTAAACTTAATTTGATTGTCCTTTTCTTAGTCGTTTGGGGGGGGGCTGTGGCTTATATTAATCATATATTCCATACCTACATATGTATAGACATATTAGAATGTTTAGTGATTACATATGTGGAATGACCTCACGCCTCAGAACAGGACAAGAGGTCTCAACCACCGGCGAGGATCAAAGAACAGACCGAGTCGCAGCGGTGGAGACCGAATCAAACTTCCTGACCACCCAGGGTCAGGTGGAGGAGATGGAGGACAATGGAGGGGGATTATGTTAATGCAGGATGTCAGCTTTGATATGCAATGTCTTTTGTTGAGTGTGGGTATAAGTATGAAGGTCTGACTGCGCTCGACCTCTTATTCTGCTTCTGCACCGAGATGAGACATGCTAGGGAGGTGAAGCTGATAATAAACTTTGATTTATAAAATCACATCGCTTCTTCATTCCAAGCTCCCTACACAGACGACTTTATTCACTCTCACATCAGTCATACACAGAAAAAGCATGTCTCAATACACCAGGGGCTCTCCATTTATTTCAACCGCCCCTCTCACATCTGCATGACATCTCGCATCACAATACATTCATCCTTTCTCCCCCAATCCCTTCTTCCTGCTACCTCACCATAATCTCCATACCTATTGTCCTTCTCTGTTTACCCTCTGCATCCAGTCTGAGATGATTAACCCAGCCTCTACCCCCCCCCCCCCCCGAATCTCAGACCGAGTTTCAGTCGTCACGTCCTTTTGGCTTCAGTCTCCTCCCATATCTGCTGTAACGGGGTTTTACCACCTCCGCGGTGCTGCTGTGCCAGCGGGGGGCTCCTGGGGGTGTGTCTGTCTGCGGGTGGGCTATGGTGAGGGGGGAAAACCTTCAACTTGCCCGTGTGGCTGCGCTGATGAATCATTTACCTGGGGAGTTCTCAATGGGGGTCTTCCACGCCGAGGGGCCCGAGCCAACATCACTTGCTCGTCTGCCACCACAAAGGTGGGCTTAAGTCTGTCTATGCATATTTTCTCCTGACAACCCCCCAAGTCTAACAAAAAATGTTTGTCCCCTGTTTCCAGCACTCTGAACGGGCCATCGTAGGGTGGGCGCAATGGAGGGCGGTGGGCATCTTGCCTGACAAACACAAATGCCCTGTTCTTCAAAGTTTTTGGCACAAAAGCGTGTGGAAAACAGTGGTGGGCCGGGCTGGGCAGCGCACCTGTGTCTGCGCTATGCTGCAAACCGAGACGGGCAGTTGTCCGGCGCGGGATTATCTGGAAAAATTCCCCGGGCAGCCGCAGTGGCTGAGAAAAAACGAGCTCCGCCGGGGAAGCCTCCAAATCCTCTTTTGTTGTGGAACGCAACCCCAATAAAACCCACGGCAACCGGTCTACCCAATTTGCATCCATCAGCGAAGCCCAGAGCGCTGCTTTCAGTGACCTATGAAAACGCTCGCATAACCCATTGGCCTGTGGGTTGTACGTGGTTGTGCGATGAATTGCAACACCCAGGCTACGGGCCATCGCGGACCAGAGGTCGGAAACAAACTGAGGGCCCCTATCGGACGTGATGTCCGACGGAATTCTAAAACGTGCCACCCATGTCATCAAAAAAGCATGCGCCACGTCCGCGGACATGGTTGCCGCCAGCGGGACTGCTTCTGGCCAGTGAGTGGTACGGTCCACCACAGTCAGAAGGTGCGTGCACCCCTGCGATGGCGGGAGGGGGCCCACGAGGTCCACGGGAACATGGTCGAACCTCTTCGCCGGTATATGAAACGGCTCCAAAGGAGCCTTCGTGTGTCTGTGTACTTTGGCTTGACACGCTACGCAGGCTGCAGCCCACTCCTTCACTTGTTTGCGTGGGCCTGGCCATACAAACTTCACTCCCACCATTTTGACTGATGCGCGCACTCCTGGGTGCGCCAGAGCATGAATTGACTCAAACACGCGGTGGCACCAAGCAACTGGGACCACCGGGCGCGGGCGTCCCATGGAGACGTTGCAGGGGGGCTGCCGTCTTGCAGCACTCTGCTCTCCAGCCTTAACCCTGTTGGTCCAGACTGGAGCGCACACAGGTCAGCATCGCCAATCTGCTCTGCGGCCATGGCTGTATAATCTATCCCCACACAGACCGGGACCACTACTGCGAGCGAGAGGCAGTCCGCCACCACATTCAGTTTACCCGACACATGCTGAATATCGGTCGTAAACTCTGAGATCGCGGCCAGCTGCCTCTGCTGCCGGCTCGACCATGGTTCCGAAACCTTGGCCATCGTGAACGTTAGCGGCTTGTGGTCCATGAACGCGGTGAAGCTACATCCTTCCAGCCAGAACTGGAAGTGGCATATGGCCAGGTGGAGAGCCAGCAACTCTGTCGAATGCGCTGTATTTACGCTCACTGTCGCGCCAAGCCCTGCTGAAAAAAGCGAGCGGCTGCCAAGAACCGGCAACACGTTGCTCCACGACGGCCCCTATGGCCACATCTGAGGCGTCGGTAGTGAGCGCTATCCGGGCCGCCGGGTCCGGGTGCGCCAACGGTGTGGCATTTGCCAGGGCTGTTTTAACCTCAGAGAATGCCTGCTCTCGCTCCGGAGCCCATTCAACTCTGTCCGCGGGTTTCCGTTTCTTGAGTGCGGCGTACAGTGACTGCATGAGTTGAGCTGCGTGGGGGAGGAACCTGTTATAAAAGTTAACCATCTCCAAAAATTCTTGCAGCGCCCTGACCGTCTGAGGCCGGGGAAAATTCACCACGGCACGCACTTTGTTGAGCAAGGGTATCGCTCCCTCCGGTGAGACGCGGTGCCCCAAAAAATCAATCCCCGTCACGCCGAACTGGCACTTTGCCAGGTTGATTATTAACCTGTCCTCCTCCAACCTCCGGAAAAATCTCCTGAGGTGGGTTATGTGTTCGTCCTCGGACGCACTGGCCACCAGGATGTCATCCAGGTAGACAAACACAAACGGCAGATCGCGCAATACCACATCCATCATGCATTGGAATGTCTGTGCCGCTCCTTTTAATCCAAAGGGCATGCGTAAAAACTCAAACAAGCCAAACAGAGTTATTACCGCTGTTTTGGGTATGTCCTCCGCTCGCATTGGGACCTGGTGGTAACCACGGACCAGGTCTATTTTAGAAAAAATGCGTGCCCCGGCGAGGTGAACAGAAAAATCCTGAATATGGGGAATCGGGTAGCGGTCGTGCGCTGTGGCGTTATTCAACCTGCGGAAATCTCCGCACGGTCGCCACAATCCCTCGGCATTAGGGACCATGTGTAGTGGGGATGCCCATGGGCTGTTTGAGAGCCTGATGATGCCCAACCTTTCCAAGTTGGCAAACTTCTCGCACGCTATGGCCAGTTTAGCTGCGTCCAAACGCTGAGGTCGTGCAAAAACGGGCAGCCCGGTGGTGGTGATAAAGTGTTCCACCCCGTGTTTAGCGATGGTCGCCGAAAACATCGGGACCGTGAGTGTTGGGAACTGAGTGAGCAGTGTGTGGAACTTACCGCCTGGAGCTGTGACGTTGGCTTGTGTTATTGGCCCGGCCCCTCAAGCTGTACAGGGGAGAGAATCAAAAGACATTGCATTAACCAGGTGTCTGTTAGCAACATTGACTAGCAACCCATGTGCACACAGAAAATCAGCTCCCAGGATTGGGAAATTCAATGCCGCTATGACAAAAGTCCACTCGTACATACGGCCGTGTAGGGATAAAGTCAGTGTTCTCTCACCAAAAGTCTTAATGTCCGAGCCGTTTACTGCTACCAGCCCGTGGCCGCTAGCTCCCGCTAGCCGGTCGGCATAGGACGGCAGGATGATGCTCTTCTGGGTGCTGGTGTCTATGAGGAACCATCTCCCCGAGTGCAAGTCCGTCACGTAGAGCAGCTTGTTCTCTCCACCGGCGGTCGCAGCTGCTACCGACTGCTGGCCTTGGCATTTCCCGAACGCTTGAATTGGCACGGTGGCACACATCTGCGTGCGCTCTCTCCAAAGCGGTGGTGGTAGAAGCAGAGCGTGTCTCTCTGGTGCTCCCTGGCCCCCGCTGCCGCTACCGTCGGCGGCTCCTTGCCTCCGCTGGTTGTCTCGCTGGGTTCCGACGCCACCGCGTTCATTGTGAGGGCTCTGGTGGTGAGGATGATCCGATCTGCCTCCTGGACTAGTGCATGGTAGTCACGCGTGGCCAGCAACGGCGAATTGGCCAGAACCGCTCTGGCCACTGTTGGGAGGTTCCGGAGGAAAAGGTGGGCAAACAGAAAATGCCCATCATCCGTGCCCATCAATGCCAACATCTTCTCCATCAATTCGACCGCCGACCCATCTCCTAACTCGGAGTGCCTCAGGAGCGAAAGCGTGTAGCGCCAGGTCAGCGCGGCCTTGAGAGCCCCTTATTTTTCGTGGGCTGGAGGCTGTTGAAGCAGGCTCGCTACTTGCTGAGACGTGTGAGCGTCCAGCGCTGCAACCACATAGTAACATTTGGTGTCGTCTGCCGTTATTCCCCGGAGGGCGAACTGAGCCTCGGTGTGGTGGAACCAAGACCGCGGGTCGTGCAGCCAAAAGTCCGGGAACCCACACGTTGCTGTGGGTTCCCGTCCGGGCTGTCTGTGATGCCTGCCGCGTTGGTGGGGCTTCCCGTCCGAGCCGAGTTCGGGGTTCTTGCCTCGTGTTCCATAATTCGTCAAAGGGTCACCAGTGTGGAGAGTGTAATTAACGGAGGCAGATTTATGCAACAGATGACTTTATTCACTCTCACATCAGTCATACACAAAAAAAGCATGTCTCAATACACCAGGGGCTCTCCATTTATTTCAACTGCCCCTCTCACATCTGCATGACATCTCGCATCACAATACATTCATCCTTTCTCCCCCAACCCCTTCTTCCTGCTACCTCACCATAATATCCATACTTATTGTCGTTCTGTTTACCCTCTGCATCCAGTCTGAGTTGATTAACCCAGCCTCTGCAAGACATTCTTTTTTATCGGCAACCCTTAGCTCCCTGATTTTATTCTCTATTGTCCGTCCAAAACTTCTCATTATCCTCTTTTCCTTCTCTTGGCAAGGTTTCAGTACACTGTGTACTGGGTGACTGTCACTAAATCCTCTGATGTTGGTCCAGTATGTAGCTGCTATCTGAGTTCTTCTCAACTCCAGAGGCATCTCACCCATCTCCACCTGGAGCGCTGCTACTGGAGCATTTTTTATGGCCCCACAGCACAATCTCAGAGCTTGGTATAGAATTGTATCCAACTTTTTCAATAGTGTTTCTGAAGCTGATCCGTACATAATACACCCATAATCAAACACTGACCTAATTAAAGCCACATATAATGTTTTTAAAGCACCTCTATTTGCTCCTCATTCTCTTCCCCTCAAACATCTAATAATATTTAAAACTTTCTTACATTTTGTCACAATTTTCTCAACATGAATATTCCAAGAACAACTCTTATCGAATCACACACCCAAATACTTGAAGCACTCACCTGTTTCCATGTTTTGATCGTACATTTTAAGATTGACTTGCTTACTCTCTTCCTAGTGAATAACACAGCCTTTGTCTTCCCCACAGAAAACCTAAATCCCCATTCCACTGCCCAAGCCTCAACTTTATCAATCGCCTGCTGCAACTTTTTTAACAATAAATGATAGATGTCTTCCTCTTGTCCACATAGCACCGTCATCTGCAAACAAGGAGACACCAACAGAACTCTTAACTCTACAAAAAATGTCATTGATCATGACTGAAAACAAAATGGGACTAATCATACTGCCTTGTGGGGTTCCATTTTCTATCACTTGACTTGAGCTATACTGCTTCCCTATTCTTACCAAAATTTTCCTGTCACTCAAAAATTTTTTAATCCATCTTTTCATTCTCCCTCTAATGCCTAACTTATAAAGTTTGATAATCAGTCCATCTTTCCATATCATGTCATACACCTTGACATCCAAAAATACAGCAACCACACTTTCCCTATTCACTTGGGCCTTCCTAATGTCAAGTTTCAAACAAACAGCAGGATCAGTATTACTTCTCCCTTTTCTAAAGCCACTTTGGAAACCTTTTAATACCTCTCTAGGCTCCAGATAAGTGACCGAGTGGGGTCATTTACGACCTCAGCCATATAATTTAATGTGCCGTCTCTTTATTTTTTATCCAAATTTTCTTTCCTAGCATGAATTTGTCAGTCTACTAATCCTACACACTTTCATAGTTTTTTGCAGGGATCAACCAATTGGTGTGGCGTAGACATCGCAAACTCTTGTGGGGTCATTTATGACCCCGAAGAGAAGCACTGGTTTTTAAACATTGGTTTTATAAATTTTATTCAAATGTTCCACTTCTAATAGTTAGTTAGTTAATCCCTTCACACCTGAAGGTGTATATGGGCGGCGCCTATCTCCGTTTCTCTGACCCTAGGCCACACAGCTACTGTAAGTAGTGAAAGCTACAGCGGGGGGGGTCAGTCCTCTGGTAGCTCTGTGTGTAACTTTACTTTCCCCATTCCATTATGCGGAGCACCACGCTAGAAGGCAGAAAGCACCATTTTTATATGGTCTTTGGTATGACCCGGCCGGGATTTGAACCCCTGCATCCCGGGTGTGGGGCGGATGCTCTACCAACTGAGCCACCACTCCGGTTTCCACTTCTAATCAGTACTTTACATTGTATTGCAGTGAACCATGGCTAACAGACCTAGGATAGCAAGATTTACATTTGTCTGTTTGTCTGGATTTGTTTGTTTGTTTGTCTGTTTGTTTGTCTGTTTGTTAGCAAGATAACTCAAAAAGTTATGGACGGATTTTCATGAAATTTTCACAGATTGTCAGAAATGGGGTATCCTACAGATGATTAGATTTTGGTGGTGATCCGGATCACCATCCACAAGAAAACCGCCATTACACAAAATGCCATAATAGGTATCATGATCATCATCGTAACTACAATAATAGGTATCATCATCATCGTGATGATGATATGATGACTATGATGATGATGATGATGTTCCAAGAGTGAACTGACAAGGACTGTCTAAATAAATGTAATGTTGTTCTTTCAGTCTGCTTTTTGGTTATTTCTTGCAATAAAAGTATTATTAGCAAACACATTTTACATTAGATCATTATAAAATACCTGTCTTAAATACAGGGAGTAGTTCTGGTATGATAAACCTCCAACCAGCCATTTATAATAAGGATCCCTGTACAGAGCACAATGGGGTCATAAATGACCCCACTTGGTCATTTCAGTCCGTAAAATAGCTTGGTCGCTTGAGGGTTAATCATTTTTTCCAGTTTTACCAATGTGGGAAGTTAAAAGCGATGGGTCTGTAACTCTCACCTAAACCTGAATTTTTACCTGGAACAATAACTTCTTCTACATAGTGGCCGAGATGGTCACACTTTTTCAGTGCTGAGACAAAGTTGCTGATTTTGCCACTAAAATAACTAACCAGCAGCGAATATCTGATTGGCATTTGTGACGCACACGCACGGGCTGAATTTCCACCTTGGTTGAAATACCCCTTGATTCGCCTTTCACCAGGCTCTGTGAGTAAACTGATAAGCATTTCTTTTCGTGGTTCGCTGCTACGCTTTACCCGAAGCGTTTGCTGAGCTAACGCTAGTCGTAGCACCTAACACCGACACGAAGCAACTCTGTCCCCAGTGACTGGGGCTCACTGGAGGAACTAACCTAGGCAACAGTTGGACGGGAGCCGGATCGGAGTTCGGGTGCAGCGGTGGTGGGAGACGGGGACCAGTGGAGGGCCACCGGGGCCCCAGCCAGACAAGAGCCTGAGTCGGAGTCCAGTTACAGCGGCGGGGCTCAGCGGAGGATCTACTGAGGAAGATGGCGGTAGGTGGCGGGGCTCAGCGGAGGAACTACTGGGACCCCAGCTGGACAGGAGCAGGATCGGAGCTCAACTACAGCAGCGGCGGGTGGCGGGACTCAGTGGAGGAGCGGCTGGTACCCCGGCTGGACAGGAGCTCAATTGCAACTGGACTAGCAGTGGAGGGGGCTAGCTGAGGCGCAGCTGATAGATAGATAGATAGATAGATAGATAGATAGATAGATAGATACTTTATTTCGAACAAAAAAAGTATAACAAAAACAAAACAAATGACAAATGCAATAAAGTAACAGTATACAGTGTTCGAAAGGGAGAAGGAAGAAGTGAACACTTATTAATTCCATCTCCTCTTTTCCATAAATACACCCATGTGAATTATATACAAATTACCACCTTTAAGACCCAAGTAAACAATTTACTGTATTTTTTACATATCGACATTAACACCCATCCATCTTAACATACTTTGATGTCCATACATCAAAACCAGCCTCAAACAACACAGATATACACAGTGCTGTCCCACCCACCATTCCATAGTGTCCCATAATGTCCCAGAGTGAGCATAGTGAATCGTACATATAAATACTACCCTTCTAACATATATCCTTTCAGCAAATAATGTTTATACCTCTTTTTGAATTGATTTCTCTTTGTACATAGTTTCAGTTCTGGCTCCAGACTGTTCCACAAATCCACCCCACAGACAGATATGCACATACTTTTCTTGGTTGTTCGTATCTTGGGTTTTGTAAAGTTTAAGTCTCCTCTCAAATTATGATCATTGTCTCTTTTTTTGAAATATTTTTTGTATATTAGTTGGGAGTTGATTATTAATTATCCTGTACATTACTTGTGCTGTCTTAAATTTAACTAAATCGATGAACTTTATGACATGTGACTTTAAAAACAACGAATTGGTATGGTCTCTATATCCTACATTATTTATTATCCTTATAGCTCTTTTTTGTAATGTGCATATTGACTGTAGGTTGGTCTTGTAGGTGTTCCCCTAGACTTCTACACAGTAGTTAAGATAAGGTAGAAACAGTGAATTGTACAGTAAGATCAATGATTTATAGTCCAAGATGTGTCTTGTCTTCCCCAGTATCCCTATACATTTTGCTAACTTGGCCTGGATGTGACTGATGTGAGGTTTCCAGAAGATTTTATTGTCTAGCGTCACCCCCAGAAACTTATTTTCCTGTACTGTTTCTATTCTGGCATCATCTATCGTTACCATTATTTCATGATTTATTTTATAATTTCCAAACAACATAATCTTTGTTTTTTTTAGATTTAGAGATAATTTATTTTTATTGAACCACTGCGTTAACTTTTTCATTTCAGTCATGACCACCTCTAAAACCTGCTGCAAATTCTCAGCAGTGCAAAGGATATTTGTGTCATCCGCAAACAAAATAAATTTCAGAATTTTGATACTTAGCATATGTCATTTATATACAAAATAAAGAGTTTGGGTCCCAAAACTGACCCCTGGGGCACACCACAAGTGATGTCCATGAAGGATGATTTGTGCTCACCAATTTGTACAAATTGTTGTCTGTTACTTAAATAACTTTCCACCCAACTCAGTCCTACCCGTCTTATCCCATACCTTTCTAGTTTCCTTAGTAGTAGTCTGTGGTCAATGGTGTCAAAAGCTTTCTTTAAATCTATAAATACTCCTACAGCAAACTTTTTTTTTATCTATACAACTAGTAATTTCTTCTATAAGTTCGATCAGTGCCAAAGATGTAGATTTATCTGCTCTAAAACCATACTGGCTGTCTGTAAGGAGGTTGTGTTTTTCAATGAAATCATCCAGTCTCTTAGTGAAGATTTTTTCAAGTATTTTGGAGAATTGTGAGAGTAAAGAGACTGGCCTGTAATTTGTGAAACAATGACTGTCTCCTGTTTTGTATAGAGGTATTACTTTTGCTATTTTATACTGCTGGCAACACCAGCAGAGATTGTTTTTACTATCAACAGGTCAGTAAAAATGCCACCAAAGAAGGAGGAAATGGAAGAGATCAAAAAATCTCTGAACTTCTTGTCAGAAGAACTGACCAAAGTGGCTAGTCAGCAGGCTAAAATAATAGGGCTAGTGGAAGAAGTCAGAGAATTAAAATTATTAAGGAAAAAGACAAAAAAATTGCGGACTTGGAGTGACGCGTCGAGGATCTTGAACAATGTTCTTGTATGGATGATCTAATTATAAGTGGACTAGACATTAAATATCAAACATATGCTCATGCTACAGCAGGAATGAGAGGTGAGGAGGCTCCCACAAGTGAATCAGTCTCCTTGGAAAACCAGGTGCTTCAGTTCCTTGATAGTAGAAATATAAAGATAGAAGCAAATGCAATTTCAGCCTGTCATGCTTTACCCAGAAAGTATAATAAAACAAAGAAATCAATTGTGATGCGCTTTGTCAACAGAAGGGTAAAGAATGACATACTGAGGCAGGCCAGAAAGCTACGGGGAACAGAAGTTTACCTAAATGAACATCTAACAAAAACTAATGCTGAAATAGCACGGCAAGCACGGATGCTGAAAAGACAAAATAAGATACAGGCAACATGGACAAGAAATTGTAGAGTTTGGATCAAACTAAATGGAACACCTGAGGAAGCAAAGAGTATAATAATCAGAGAGATCACTGACTTAAACAAATATAGATGAACACCAGAATGTCGTCTAAGTAGACAAAAACGAAAGACGGGTCACAGAGCACCGCATCCATCATTCTCTGGAAAGTTTGCACAGCGCCCTTTAACCCAGACGACATGCGTAAAAACTCAAATAGGCCAAAAGGAGTTATTGCCGCTGTTTTGGGAACGCCGTCCGTGCACACCGGGACCTGGTGGTAACCACAGACCAGATCCACTTTTGAAAAAACGTGTCCCCCCAGGTGCATGGAAAAATGCTGGATGTCCGGGATGGGATGCCCATTGTGTTCTGTGGCGTTGTTCAAGTGCCGGAAATCGTCGCACGATCGCTACGACCTGTCGGCCTTAGACACCATGTGTAGCGGGGATGCCCACAGGCTGATGGAGCACCTGACAATGCCCAGTTGCTCCAAGTTGGCAAACTCCTCACACGCGCTTGCCAGTTTAGCCGCGTCCGGGCGCTGAGGTTGCGCAAACATCGGCAGACCTTTTGTGGTTATGAAATGTTTGACCCCGTGTTTGGTTACCGAAGCTTAAAAAGCCGGGACCGTGAGTGCTTGGAACTGTGCAAGTAAATGCTGGAACTTACCCCCTGGAGCTATAACGTTAGTCAGTGTTGTTGACCCTGCTCCCTGAGCTGTGCAGGGCAGGGAGGTGAAAGAGACAGTGTCCACTAAACGTCTGTTGGCATCATTGACTAACAACCCATTAGCACATAAAAAATTGTGCCTAAAATGGGGGCAGAACATGCAGTTTCCACAAAGTCCCACTGGAAATTGAGTCCATGTAGGCATACCATCAGCATCCGTTCACCAAATGTCCTGGTGGTAGACCCGTTTGCAGCGGAAAGCTCGGGAGCGCTGCCTCCTGCTGACCTGTGAGTGCTGACCGGCAGGATAAGGCTCTTCTGGGAGCCAGAGTCCACCAAGAAATGTCTCCCCAAACGTGTGTCTGTGATAAAAAAACAGCTTGTTCCTGTCTCCAGTGGTCGCAGCTGCTACTGACTGCTGGCCGTGTCGTTTCCCGGCTTCTTGAATTGGCATGGCGGCAGGCAGTGTTCGGCATTCGAGCTGAAACGGCGATAACAGAAACAGATTGCCCCGTTCCTGCATCTCTTGGCGTCTGTCCTGGCTACCACCAACAGCTTCTCAATCTCACTGGAGTCCCTCGTGAATGCCGGTCCCACTGCATTCATGCTGAGAGCTCTGGTTGCTAAAATAATGCAGTCCCCCTCCTGCACCAGGGAGCGGTAGTCCTTGGTAACCAGCAGTGACGAGTTGGCCAGGATCGCCCTTGCTGTAGCAGGTAGGGTCTGAGGAACAGGTGGGCAAACAGGAAAGATTTGTTGTTCTCCCGCATCAGTGCCAACATGCTCTCCATAAGCACCACGTCTGATCTGTCACCTAACTCTGAACGTGCTAGGAGTCTCTCTGCACTCTCACTGTCAGACATGGTATAACGCTGAAGTAGCATCCTCTTGAGCACTTCATATTTCCTTCTGGCTGGAAGCTCCTGGCGCAAGCTACCTGTTGCGTGGCGCGCACATCCATCACAGCGACCACATGGTAATATTTCGTGTTGTCCATTGTGATCCTGCGGAGTGTGAACTGGGCTTCTATATGCAAGAACCACCTGGTCGAGTTGTGAAGCCAGACGTCTGGGAGCTTGACTGTGATAGCGCACGTGGTGCTAGTGTTCTCCCTCTTGGTTGTCTCCGGGGCGGTGCTCGGCTCGCTCTCCATGGCACGTCTTGGGGTCACCAATGTGGAAGAAGCAGACGAGGCAGTGAGCTGAACGACACATGAACTTTATTCTTCTTCCAGCATCAAGTACAGGAAATACTCAAACTGGGTCTCTGGGTGCCTCCTTTTTATAACCTTTACTTCTGCACCGTGAGACCCAGGGAGTCAAACACAATACTTTCAGTGCACAAAGACATGGGTGGCATATTAACATTATAACCCTCTCTCTTCCTCTCGTGACTCCTGTGTCCCCCAAACTCCCGGGGGGTGGATAGTCCTTTCCGATAGGTCTGAGACCCCCCGGGGCCACTTCCTCCTTCAGTCCTTTGTTCCATCTCCTCCCCAGCTTCCGACTCTGGGTGGAAAACCCCACACACAGTGCCACCACAGTGTCCAATATAATTATTTCTTTTTTTGTTAACAGTTTGTTAAACTGAAAATCCCATTTTTACCTAGTTGTTACTAATTTTACCAAGGAAAACCATTTATCATAGATGAAATATCAAGTTTTAAAAAGAGTCGTATCACAAGTTTATATCACAAGTGTCATGTTTTTCTAGTAGGAATTCTGTGTCAGATATTTCCATGTTCATTCAAGAAAAGAAGAATATAACTGTTAATATCTGAAAGTAAAAACCCAGAACAATGATCGTTATGGACAGGAAGAATATCGTTGTGGATGTCTGAAATGCTTATTAGAACCATCATCTACACTTAAGTTCCAGTCTAGTTTTTTTAAAGATCAAATCTCTGGTTTTGCCCTCTGCAGGCTGAGATCCCATCATGCCTCTGGGGTCAGATCAGCAGTGACACAGAGACCACCTTAAATTTGTAAGAGATGGATCAGATTAATTGATGAGGCCCACCACCATGGTGTCGTCCGCAAACTTGATGATGTGGTTGGTGCTCTCGGGTTGTGGGGTCCCTGTGCTCAGCATGATTGTCTTGGAGGTGTTGCTGCTGACCTGCATGTTCTGTAGCCTCCCTGTGAGAAGTCCAGCACCCAGTTACAGAGAGAGGTTGTTAGTCCAAAGTGTCTGAGTTTTTGTATGAGATGCTGGGGAATGATTGTGTCAAAGCTGAGTGTCCCTCTGGGGCAAAATTCAGGGCCCAAACACTGGACTTCAGGTTTTAAAGTTTTTGGGGGTTTTTTTAGCTAGTCAACCCCTACACAGCTCGAGGGCTCAAAACAAAACTTGACAAAATTCACATAGTATTAAAGTTGGCAGGAATTCAGGCGAAGCAAGACAGGAACAAAAAACTTGGAAGTGTGTAATTACGCAAAATGACATTCAAGTACACCAGACAGAATAAAGGCAGACATGGATTTAAATAAGGCGACAGGTGATCAATGAATACCAATAAGGTGAAGATGCTAATCAAGACAAACAACTGGCACATGGGAAGAACAGCGATGACAGATACGGGAAAACAGGGAGGGCGGGGCAACACATGGTAGGAAACACACAGAGACATGAAAAGAGGATTAAGGGAGGCAAGACCAAGACAATCATAATGATAATCATGGCAAACAGAGAATCATACAAAACTAAATTAAAGACCAGAATACTGAACATACCATGACTATGGTAATGAATAATACTAATAAACTGGACTAAGAGGAAAACCAGCAAAGACATGAATATACAGGGCAGAAATGTTGACCCAGGAAAATAATGATAATGATAAACACAGAAAATAACAAGAATGAACTTAAAGCATGAACATGGTCCTCCACCCATGCACAGATCTGGACATAGCCGCCCCTTTAAGGGGTGGACCCAGACACCCCAGTTCAACAAAAACAGAAAAATCACCCTACCAGGGTAGGTGGTGGGAGCACAAAGCCAGGCAGGCCGAAATCAAGTCCCCCCCCCCCCATGAAGTCCAAAAAAAAAAACCAACACAGTTTATGGGGCCAAAATCAAAGTCCCAGAACCCAAACCAAAAACAAGGCAGGTCGGGTGGCCTACCAAAGTGCCAGGGCCACCGGGCCAAAGGGCAAGGCAGTGCGGGTGGTCTTCCGTAGTCCCAGGGCCACCGGACTAGAGAATAAGACGGATCGGGGGCCTACCCAAGTCCATGGGACTCCAGTCTAGAGCACGTGGAAGGTCTAGCGGCCTACCAAAGTCCTTAGATCAGGTGATTGTGTGGATTCTATTGTTTGTTAATTGTGCATTGACAGTTTTTTTTCTTGTAATCATAATATCGGTCATATATGAACTTTATTCTGATAAACAATGCTTTTTTATCTCTCCTACTGTGTCCACCCTCCCCCTCTGCCTACTGTTCCCCTCCTGCTGACAGGCGCCTCCACGGCTCGCCGCATCATTGAGAATGTCATTTATGACGTTTTCAGTGTCAAGTCAAATTCCTCGTATATTTACCTGTTATTTACTTGTAAATGTGCTTGGCAATAAACTTATTCTGATTCTGATTCTGATTAAAAAGGCAAGGAAGATCAATGAAACTGAGCTCAGGGCATAGCAACAAAAGAGTTTTCAGCTCTGGAAACAATGAAAGCACCAAGGTGCTGATGCCTCAGTGCCAGAGCCTTGGTGGAGGTATACATTCCCGGATCATCACCAAAATGTTATGGCCTCCTTTCTAGCCCATGGACCATCTCTGGTAAAAAAAATTTCATCCAATTTCATCTAGTAGTTTTGGAGTATTCTTGCTAACACACTGTGAGAAGAAAAGAGACTTGGTGAAGGTATGCATTCTGGGATCATCACCAAAATGTTATGGGTTCCTTTATAGCTGAAGGACCACCTCTGGTAAAAATTTCATCCAAACCCGTCCAGTAGTTTTGGAGCACACGCATGTGCGATGTGAAAGTAATCTGTAGTTCACATGCCCGTACTGTCGGCGGCAGCAAAGAGCTACCAAACTGATTTGAACAGCTGCAATCCAACCACAGAAGAAGAGCAAAGTAGCAGATGTTTTACATGGCACAAGAGATGGAGGTACTGTACGTGAATACAAGGACAATCACAATGAACAGGAGCTTTTGCTTTTTCGTGGCAGAGGAAGAAAACAAATGGGAAAAAAGACGGACATTTGTTCACCCAGTATTGACGGATTGCTGAGTACTTTCCTCTGATGGGAGTTTTCGGGCGCATGCACAGTACCATTCCATTGATGGTAAAGGTGAGCTATTTCTGTGTTTATTTAAAAAACAAAGCATTATTTTGAAATTCTTGCAAATTAAAAGTCACTTACTTTTGCACAGACCAGCTGAAACAAAGAGGCAGTAGAACAGATGCACATGTCCACAAACAGATGCACTAAAGGCACTTTTCCACTAGCACCGCTTTCCCCAACACTGCACCAGGGTCCCCACATTTGTGCATTTTCCATGAGCCCCAGCACCGGTTAGCAGGCGCTATTTTCGTACCTGATCTAGGGCAGGGTCCATCCATGGCCCGACTCGGCCGCGAAGTGACGTCAACTGACTGCTCGCCGCTGATTGGTCTGGTTGTAACGTCACGAAAAGCGACTTTCTGCTGAATCTCCACAGGCGCCATTTGTAAAGTTGTTCAGCAGCGAGTAAACACAGTGGGCGGCATAGTATTTTCGTTATAAGGATGTCTTGTCGTAAGGGTATCCCCTGGTCAAACGAGGAGGTGCGCACTTTTCTTTTTATTTTATCCGACGATCGCATCCAGCGCGAGTTGGATGGAGCTACGCGCAACGAGAAAATATACCAGCAGGTCTCAGAGCACATGGGAATAAAAGGACACATCCGTACTGCCAAACGGTGTCAGGAGAAACTTAAAAAAATGAAAAGCGATTACCGAGGAGTGAAGGACCACAACGCTTGGAGTGGAGTGAATCGGAAAGAGTGGAAGTGGTTCGACCAAATGGATGCAATCTATGGACATAGGCCTGCTAGTAATGGCAGAGACATTGGGCTCGACACGGCGTCAGTCACACCGTTGGAAACCGTGGACGGTGAGTGTTTTTTTTATATTGCGCTTGTTTTCGCCAATTTGTCCTTTCTGTTGTAAGCTCAATGTTTTGAATCCATCGTAAGGTTGTAGACTAATGGTTGTTACTGAGGATTGCTAGCCAGCTAATAGCTAGCTAGCTACCCATTGTTTTGCAGCCAAATCCTTATTCACGCTTGCTTTGTGTTCGGTATTCGCGCAAAAAAAACGCCAAAGTTATTGTATTCTGGTTAAAAACTTTTTAATTTTGTGTACATGTTGCACTGATGAGGTTTATTGCATGCATTTTCTTTCTAGAATCACTGCTCATATCACAGGGGTCCACCTCAGCGGACATCACCGGGGTCCACCTCAGTGGACATACCACATCGGACTGTCCTGCGTCTCCCGGAGCACCAGATGAATCGACACCGATCTCAGGCCCCTCACCAGCTCCATCATCATCTTGGGTATCACGTCCAACTGCTGGTAAGGCACAATAACCACCCTTTTTTAAAAAAGGTATAGGGGACAACAGGGTCAAAAATCTAAAATAGGAAAAAGTTAGGTTCAAAATTGATTAATGGAATTTCCAATAGGTGCATATTAATGAATTTAAAATGTTTTTCTATATGTACAAAAAGTGGATTCTTTGGTCTTAAATTATCTGTGGTCCACAACCCGGTTCCATTTTAGGTGTGGTGACTGATGTGCTGTTGTAACTCCTGTTTAAGAAAAACAATTAAAGCTCATTAACTGCCGTTGAAATCAACATGCTTCATTAAAATTTTTCGCGCCAGCTGACTGTATTAACCAATTCAGATTTCTGCGACCACACAACAAGAAAATATTGGAATATTTACCCAATATTTACCCATCCATCCATCCATCTTCTTAATCTTACCCCTTTTTATTTTGTGTGGGGGCTGCAGCCTATAGGGGATTTTAAATTTAATAATAATTTTTCAAAAAAAATTTTTAACAACAGTAGTTGTACTGTAAGTTAAATACAGAATAACCGCACAGACCATGTTCAAAATATGCAGCTAGAAAAACCACTTTAGCTTAGTTGGGAAGGCTAATATAGGTTGCCGGGGGGCTGCTGCCGATGACGGCACCCAGGGTGTTGCAAAATTTACAGCTACATGACAGCTACATGACAGTACAGCTTATATACAGCAATGAAGCATAGTATAGTGCTAGCCGAACACAGGCTTTCAAATGTCCATCCATCCATCCATCTTCTACCGCTTTTCCCGAGGTCCGGGTCGCGGAGGCAGCAGTTCAAGCAGAGAAGCCCAGACTTCCCTCTCCCCGGCCACCTGCTCCAGCTCTTCAGAGGGGATACCAAGGCGTTCCCAGACCAGCTGGGAGACATAGTCTCTCCACCGAGCCCTGGGTCTGCCCCGGGGTCTCCTCCCAGTGGGACGTGCCTGAAACACCTCAAGTGAGAGGCGTCCAGGAGGCATCCTAATCAGATGCCCATACCACCTCAACTGACTCCTTTCAATGTGGAGGAGCAGCGGTTCTACTCCGAGCCTCTCCCGGATGACTGAGCTCCTCACCCTATCTCTGAGGGTGAGTCCAGCAATCCTACGGAGAAAGCTCATTTCAGCCGCTTGTATCCGCGATCTCGTTCTTTCGGTCATTACCCAAAGCTCGTGACCATAGGTGAGAGTAGGAACGTAGACTGACTGGTAAATTGACAGCTTTGCCTTAGAACTAAGCTCCCTCTTCACCACAACAGACCGGTACAACGTCCGCATTACTGCAGATGCTGCTCCAATCCGTCTGTCGATTTCTCGCTCCATTTTCCCCTCACTCGTGAACAAGACCCCAAGATACTTAAACTCCTCCACTTGGGGCAGGAGCCTGTCCCCAACCCGGAGAGGACAATCCACCTTTTTCCAGCTGAGGACCATGGACTCGGACTTGGAGGTGCTGATTCTCATCCCAGCCGCTTCACACTCAGCGGCAAACCATCCCAGCAAGAGCTGTAGGTCATTGCTGGATGAAGCCAACAGGACAACATCATCTGCAAACAACAGAGATGAGATCCTGTGGTCACCAAGCATGACACCCTCCATTCCCTGGCTGCGCCTAGAAATCCTGTCCATAAAAATTATGAACAGGATCGGTGACAAAGGGCAGCCCTGGCGGAGTCCAACTCTCACTGGGAATGACTCCGACCGAGTGTTGGCAATACGAACCAAACTCTCACAACGGTCGTACAGAGACCGAATAGCTCGTAACAAAAAGCCCGATACCCCATACTCCCGAAGCACCCCCCACAAAACTCCACGAGGGACGCGGTCAAATGCCTTCTCCAAGTCCACAAAACACATGTAAACTGGTTGGGCAAACTCCCACGAACCCTCGAGAATTCTCGAGAGGGTAAAGAGCTGGTCCGATGTGCCACGGCCAGGACGAAAACCACATTGCTCCTCCTGAATCCGAGGTTCGACCAACGGCCGGACTCTCCTCTCCAGTACCTTGGCATAGACCTTCCCAGGGAGGCTGAGGAGTGTGATCCCTCTAAAGTTGGAGCACACCCTCCGGTCCCCTTTTTTGAAGAGAGGAACCACCACCCCGGTTTGCCATGCCAAAGGCACTGACCCCGACCTCCACGCAATGTTGCAGAGGCGTGTCAACCATGACAACCCAACAACATCCAGGGCCTTGAGGTACTCAGGGCGAATCTCGTCCACCCCTGGGGCCCGGCCACCAAGGAGATTTTTAACCACCTTGGCGACCTCAGCCCCTGTGATAGGCGAGTCATCCCCTTCGTCACCAAACCCTGCTTCCTCTGTGGAAGGCGTATCAGTGGGATTGAGGAGATCCTCGAAGTATTCCTTCCACCGCCCGACGATATCCCCAGTTGAAGTCAACAGTGTCCCATCTGCACCATACACAGTGTGGACGGGGAGCTGCTTTCCCCTCCTGAGCCGCCGGACAGTTTGCCAGAATCTCTTTGAAGCCGACCGAAAGTCTTGTTCCATGGCCTCACCGAACTCCTCCCATACCCGGGTTTTTGCTTCAGCAACCACCCGAGCTGCACTCCGCTTGGCCTGCCGGTACACCTCAGCTGCTTCGGGAGTCCCACAAGCCAACCAAGCTTGATAGGACTCCTTCTTCAGCATAATGGCCCCCTTCACCACTGGTGTCCACCACTTGGTTCGGGGGTTGCCACCACGAGATGCACCAACCACCTTGCGGCCGCAGCTCTGGGCCGCTGCTTCAACAACAGAGGTGGAGAACATGGCCCATTCAGACTCCATGTCTCCAGACTCCCTCGGAATGTGGTTGAAGTTCTTCCGGAGGTGGGAGTTGAAGACCTCCCGGACAGGGGCCTCAGCCAGATGCTCCCAGCACACCCTCACTATACGTGTGGGTCTACCAGGTCTGAATGGCTTCCTCCTCTGCCATCGGATCCAACTCACCACCAGGTGGTGATCAGTTGACAGCTCTGCACCTCTCTTTACTCGGGTGTCCAAGACATACGGTCGCAGGTCTGATGATACGATAACAAAATCGATCATCGACCTGCGACCTAGGGTGTCCTGGTGCCAGGTGCACATATGGACACCCTTATGCTTGAACATGGTGTTCGTTATGGACAGACTGTGGTTAGCACAGAAGTCCAATAACTGAACACCACTCGGGTTCAGATTGGGCAGGCCGTTCCTCCCAATCACCCCCCTCCAGGTTTCATTGTCGTTGCCCACGTGCGCATTGAAGTCCCCCAGTAGGACAATGGAGTCTCCAGGAGGAGCACCCTCCAGCACCCCAGTCACAGACTCCAAAAAGGGTGGGTACTCTGAAACATCATTTGGTGCATAGGCACAAATGATGGTCAGGACCCGTTTCCCAACCCGAAGGCGCAGGGAAGCAACCCTTTCATTCACCGGGGAAAACTCCAATATAGAGGCAGCAAGGCGGGGCGATACAAGAATACCCACCTCTGCTCGTCACCTCTCACCCGGGGCAACTCCAGAAAAGGCCAAGCTCCAGCCCCTCTCCAGGAGACTGGTTCCGGAACCGGAGCTGTGTGTTGAGGTGAGGCCGACTATATCTAGCCGGTATCGCTCAACCTCGTACACCAGCTCAGGCTCCTTCCCCACCAGAGAGGTGACATTCCACGTACCAAAAGCCAGTTTAGAAAGCTTGGGATCAGTCCGCCAAGGTCCCCGCCTTTGACCGCCACCTAATCCACATAGCACCGGACCCCCATGATCCCTCCTGCAGGTGGTGAACCCACTGGAGGGCGGACCCATGTAACTCCTTCGGGCTGAGCCCGGCCGGGTCCCATGGGTGGAAATCCGGCCACCAGACGCTAGCCTTCGAGCCCCTCCCCCAGGCCTGGCTCCAGGGTGGGGGCCCCGGTAACCCCATACCGGGCGGGGTACACTGAATCCTTGATATACAATTTATCATGAGAGTCTGTTGGATCGTTCTTAGTCTGGCCCTTCACCCAGGACCAGTTTGTCTTGGGAGACCCTATCAGAGGCAAATTGCCCCCGGACAACATAGCTCCTGGGATCACTGGGGCACGCAAACCCCCCCCACCACGATAAGGTGACGATCCATGAGGAGGGCTTTCAAATGTGTGATTCTATATATGTTTTGATCCATCTTTAACAACCATGCCTTTCTGTTTTTCAATATAGTGAAGAGAAAAAGGGACAACTCCATCGCTGAACTTACCTCAGCCATGGTGAACATGCATGATGATGAGTTGCAGCTGTTGGAACGGCAACATCAACAGCGCCAAGAACACCACCAGGAATACATGCATCATTTGCGACAGGTGGCCGCAGATGTGCGTGCAGATGCGCGTGCAGATGCGCGTGAAGCCCTGGAGCAGGACGCTGTCTTACGAAGGGAAGAGCTCGCTGAGATTGCTACATTCCACCGCGATTTCATGACCCAATTTGGCCGGCTTGTTGACGCACTTAATCGGCGTGTCTAACCATGTCTCCCCAAGACCAGTCATTTTGTTTCTTGGTAAATATTTCCTCTGTAATAAAATTGTAGTGTTTGCATCAAAAGTCTGGTTTATCTGTTATGACACCATATGAGAAAAGCCAATAATTACATACACATTACATTGTCTGCTCACTCCACATGCTGCTGTCCATCAGGTCAGATGTATAGCATTGTAATGTTAATTTAATTTATAACAACACAACAAAACGTAAAGTCTTAGTAGGTTTTTGATTATTCTTCTTTGCTAAATTATATACAAATTTGCACTGCTTAATCCATTTCGCTCGGTCGTGTAGATTTTTTATGTTCTAAGCAGTTTTCCATGTGCACTTTAACTTCTACAGTTGACAGTGATAAAGGTAAGTACATGTAAATTGAATGCTGCGTCACCATTCAAAATTTAATAAATGAAGACAGAATCTATTTAAAGATTTTCAATAATAACAGTAGACACATCTGAGAAGGATAGACAACTATATTTTTTTGAAACACAACTGTTGTTACAAACAAGTTGTGCAAAATTTAGATTAGCCTTGGATTTCCACCTATTCCAAAGTGTTTTTGTAAAGCTAAATTTTTTGAACATGGTCTGTGTTGTTTTTCTGCTTGTAATTCACAGTACTGCAGCAGTTATTCCAAATAAATTGAGGAAAATTTCGATTAGCTTTTCAAAATTATTAGAAATAATTTTGTAAGTACAAGTGGGAGACCATTACATGGGAATATGAAATTTATCAACACATGCTTTCTAGTTCAATTTGCATTCCCACCTAAGCAAAAGTGGCTTGTCTAGCTGCATTTTTGGTACATGGTCTGTGTGGTGTTTCTGCTTGTAATTCACAGTACCACAACAGTTATTAGAAAAAAAATGAGGAAAATTTCTATTAGCTTTTCAAAAATATTACAAATCATTTTGTAAGTACAAGTGGGAGACCATTACATGGGAATATGAGATTTATCACCACATGCTTTCTAGTTCAATTTGCACTCCCACCTAAGCCAAATTGGCTGGTCTAGCTGCAATTTTGGAACATGGTCTGTGTGGTGTTTCTGCATGTAATTCACAGCACCACAACAGTTATTAGAAGTCAATTTAGGAAAAATTTATATTCGCTTTTCAAAAATCTTAAAAATCATTTTGTAAGTACAAGTGGGAGACCATTGCGTGGGAATATGAAATTTATCAACAGATGCTTCATAGTACAATTTGCATTCCCACTGATGCAGATGTGGCTTTTCTAGCTTCATTTTTTGAACATGGTCTGTGTGGTGTTTATGCATGTAATTCACAGTACCACAACTGTTTTTGAAAAGAAGTTTTGATAAATTTGTATTAACTTTTCCAAATTGTTAAGAATCAAGTTTTTAGTAAAAGTGGGAGAAGATTACCTGGCAATATGACATTTAGCAACCCAATAGTTATAGTTCAATTTTTATTCCCACATAAGCAAAAGTGGCTTGTCCAGCGGCATTTTTTGAACATGGCCTTTGCGGTCTTGCTGCATGTAATTACCCCTACCGTAAGAGATAAGCGTTATGAACAACAGAGGACAGGTAGATATATAAAGCACAACATTTTATTTACAAAAAACAGATTTTTTCAAAATGTATGTACAGCAATGTGTATGAAATTAGAATTCTACCTATTGATACACAAGTACTGCATCACAGCATCCCGTACATCGCCACCCTGCTCCTCTGCTCCCTGTGACGCTGCCACCACTGGTTCATCTGCTGCATCATCTAATGTAGTGTCAAACGTCTCTCCATGACTCTCACACAGATTATGCAGAGCACAACAAGTCAACACCATAGATTTAACCAGTTTCATGTCACAGTCATTCCGTTTCAGAAGGCAGCGCCACCTTTCCTTTAGCCTGCCGAAAGCATTTTCCACAACCACACGTACTCGACTGATGGTCTGGTTGAACGTTTGCTGTTCTGCAGTCAGCCATCCAGTCTCATGGAATGCTTTCAACAGCCAGTTTTGCAGTGGATATGCAGAGTCTCCGAGTAGGTAGTAGCCCACACGTACCGCACCAATGTTCCTGATGATAGGTGGGAAGAGGTCTCCCCGACTGGCCAAATCCCACAGTGTAGACAGTCTCAGCACCCTAGCATCATGCATGCTCCCCAGCAAACACATTTCAGAACAACCCCTTTCCATCAACAACACCTTGAAGGATAAGCGAGTGCCAGCCTTTACGATTAAAGTAGTCGGTGTGAAATTGTGGTGGTGCTATGATGGGTATGTGGGAGCCATCGATGGCAACAACACACAATGGAAGCCCTCACCGATTCTCCATGTAGACAGAAATTTCAGTGAACCTCGCTTCATCAGGAAAACGTAGTTGTTCTGGAACCAGCAATGACTCTGCTGCTGCACAAAAATCCTGAACACACCTGCACACCGTTGTGATGCTGACCCCAAAAAGATGGCCAATAGTACTCTGATCCGGTAGCAAGCTTCCACAGTGCAATTGCAACTCTCTTCCTCACAGGCACACATAGGCGGAAGGTTGTATTTTGACGCTCCATGCGTGGACGCAATTTATGACACAGGTAGGTAAAAGTTTCCTCGGACATCCGGAAGTTCTGCAACCACTCCCTGTTTGAGAAGCGGGGAACAATATCCTCCCACCACTGCGAAGCACGGTCGACTGTCCACACTGACGGGCTGCAGCGATTATTTCTCAACGAAGCAACCAACTGAAACACACACACACACACACACCGTAATGCATTTAATAACAATGACCTGGCGACATAAAAATGCTGCACCTAAAAATAACATGACTATAAAATGAAATTTGCAACCATTAGCATGCGTTAGCTTACCAACAGACGCTCCCTCATGTGTCGAGCATTTAACCTCAGTGTAGCGGCTTCATATTCAAATACGGCAGCCAAGAGCCTCCTGTACCCTGCCTCATACCTTTGTCTCAATGCATGTCGTCTCAATGCACGCTGTCTAAAAAGGTTAAATTGGATCTGTCGAGATCTGTTGGATCTGTCGAGATTAACCGTCTGCGCCAGTTAATCTCGACGGACGCCCATTAGCTGCAGCGGAGCTAGCTAGCTTAGGTCCCACTGTCAGCGGTTCCCCGGCTCTCCTCAGCAGCGAGGAGACTGGGTGGGTGACGGTGAGAAGGAAGCCTAGTCGCAAAGCCCCGGTTCACCACCAACCTGTTCACGTTTCTAATCGTTTTTCCCCGCTCAGCGACACACCCGCTGAGGAAAAAACTCTGATCATTGGCGACTCTGTAGTCAGAAACGTGAACCTAGAGACTCCAGCGGCCATAGTCACATGCATTCCTGGGGCCAGAGCAGGCGACATCGAGTCAAATTTGAAAATGCTGGCTAAAAGTAACTCTAAATATTCCAAAATTGTTATTCACGCCGGCATTAATGACATCCGTCTCCGGCAGTCGGAAGTCACGAAACTTAATATAGAATCGGTGTGTGACTTTGCAAAAACGATGTCTGCCACTGTAGTATTCTCTGGGCCCCTCCCCAATCTGACCAGTGATGACATGTTTAGTCGCTCGTCATCCTTGAACCGCTGGCTGTCTGTGTGGTGTCCTAAAAATGACGTGGGCTACATTGACAATTGGAGCTCTTTTTGGGGAAAACCTGGTCTTATGAGACGAGACAGCATTCATCCCACTTTGGATGGTGCTTCTCATTTATCTAACAATCTGGCATCTTTTTTATCCAAATTTCCAAAACCATGACTACTCAGAGTTGGGACCAGGAAGCAGAGTTGCAGTCTTACACGCCTCTCTGCAGCTCCTCTTCATCCGCCACCCCTCAGCTTAGCCCCTGACTTCCCCATCAGAGAATCGTTGTCTGCTCCCTCCAAAGTAAATAAAAATATAATGTATAAGCATCCCAAAGTGATAAAGCAAAATATTGGTAAAACTCAAATTAAACATAAAGCCTCTAAATTGAATGATTTGGCCTCTGTTCCTCCTCATAATTTAAAAATTAAATGTGGTTTATTAAATATTAGGTCTCTAACTCCCAAGTCTCTGTTAGTCCATGATCTGTTAATTGATCATCAGATTGATTTAATTTCCCTTACAGAGACTTGGTTAGGACAAGAGGATTATGTTGGTTTAAATGAATCAACTCCCTCTGGTTATTTAAACTGTCAAAATCCCAGAAGTTCTGGTCGTGGAGGAGGAGTAGCAACAATTTACCATTCCAAATTACTAGTTAATGTAAAGCAAAAAACATGTTATAATTCCTTTGAGGGCCTGGTCCTCAGTGTTGGGCACTTTAGCAATTTCAGGTTAAACCCAATTTTATTTGCCATAGTTTATCGTCCCCCATCAACCTATTCAGAATTTTTATCCGAATTTGCTGATTTCTTAGCTGATTTAGTGCTGAAATCTGATAGAATAATTATAGTAGGGGACTTTAATATACATGTGGATGTAGATAGTGACTGCCTTAATGTGGCTTTTAATTCAATATTAGACTCGATTGGGTTTTCTCAGAAAGTAGGAAATTCTACTCATTACCTCCACCATACATTGGACCTTGTTCTGACATATGGCATAGAAATAGAAAATCTTGTAGTGTCTCCTCATAACCCTGTACTGTCAGACCATTGTCTGTTAACCTTTGATTTTACTATTTCTGACTATTTGGCTCCTAAAGAAAAATATTATCACAGTAGATGCCTCTCAGATGATGCTGTTTCCAAATTTATGCAGATTGTTTCCTCTATGCCATGTGTCAACACAACGGAAATAAGCTATAGACAGCTTGCTCCTTCTGTAATTGATAACATGGTGGATAGTGTTTCAGCTTCTCTGCATCAGGCTCTAGACTTGGTGGCCCCCTTAAAAAAGAAAAAGTCTAATCAGAGATTTTTAACTCCTTGGTTCAACACAGAAACTCGTAGCTTAAAACAGAAGACTCGTCAATTAGAAAGAAAATGGCGCTCTACTAATTTAGATGAAATCTATTTAGCTTGGAGAAATCATCTTTTAATTTATAAAAAATCTCTTAGAAAAGCTAGAACGAGTTATTACTCTGCATTAATAGAAGAGAACAAGAATAATCCCAGGTTTCTTTTCAGTACTGTAGCCAGGTTGACAAAGAGTCAGGACTCTGTCAATCCTAGCATCCCCTTAGAGCTTACTAGTCAGGACTTTATGAACTTTTTCAATAATAAAATTTCATCCATCAGAGATAAAATCAATCAGATTCTTCCCACAGTTAACTTAAATACTGTAACTACTACAACTCCTTCTATTGATGTCTGTCTTGATGAGTTTACTCCAATCGACCTTTGTGAGTTAGACAAAATAGTTTCCTCATCCAAACCTTCAACTTGTCTTTTAGACCCTATTCCTACCAGGTTATTTAAAGAAGTCTTCCCACTTATTGGGAGCTTTACTCTTCATATAATCAATTCTTCATTGACTTTAGGCCATGTACCGTAGGCTTTTAAAACGGCTGTAATTAAACCCTTACTCAAAAAGCCAACGCTAGATCCAGGAGCTTTAGCTAACTATAGACCAATCTCTAATCTCCCTTTCATTTCAAAAATCTTAGAAAGAGTTGTTGCTACGCAATTATTTGACCACCTGCAGGGAAATGGTTTACTTGAAGAGTTTCAATCTGGGTTTAGAATCCATCATAGTACTGAAACAGCCTTAGCGAAGGTCACTAACGACCTCCTCATTGCATCTGATAATGGACTAGTTTCTGTACTTGTCCTTTTAGATCTTAGTGCAGCTTTTGATACTATTGATCATAATATTCTACTTGATAGATTAGAACACTATGTTGGACTTAATGGAACTTCGTTGCAGTGGTTTAGATCTTATTTATCTGATAGGTTCCAGTTTGTTCATGTAAATGATGAGTTTTCTTTCAGCTCAAAGCTTAGTCATGGAGTTCCACAGGGATCTGTGCTAGGCCCTACTCTTTTTAGTTTATATATGCTTCCGTTAGGCAACATTATTAGAAAGCACTGTATACATTTTCATTGTTATGCAGATGACACACAATTATACCTGTCAATGAAGCCAGATGATACTAATCAATTAGCCAAGTTAGAAGCCTGTCTTAAGGAAATCAAAGCTTGGATGACTTGTAATTTCCTGCTATTAAATTCAGATAAGACTGAAGTCATTCTTGTTGGTCCAAAAAACCTTAGAAATTCCTTTCCAAATCAAACTTTCAGTTTGGATGCAGTTACTCTTTCTCTTAATAGCTCTGTGAGGAACCTTGGAGTTATTTTTGATCAGGATTTGTCTTTCAATTCACATATTAAATTTGTTTCTAAGACTGCCTTCTATCATTTGCGTAATATTGCCAAGATTAGGAGCATCTTGTCTCAGAGTGATGCTGAGAAGCTGATCCACGCTTTTGTTAGCTCGAGATTAGATTATTGTAATTCTTTATTATCAGGCTGTCCTAAAACATCTTTAAAAAGTCTTCAGCTGATCCAAAATGCTGCAGCAAGAGTTTTAACAGGTACTAGAAAGAGAGATCATATCTCTCCGGTTCTGGCCTCCCTTCATTGGCTTCCCATAGAGTTTAGAATTAAGTTTAAAATCCTTCTTCTTACTTACAAAGCTCTAAACAATCAGGCTCCTTTTTATTTAAAAGATCTGATACTACCGTATCATCCTAACAGAGCACTACGCTCCCAAAATGCAGGATTACTTGTAATACCTAGAATCTCCAAAAGTACAATGGGAGGCAGAGCCTTCAGTTATCAAGCTCCTCTCCTGTGGAATCAGCTGCCAATTTGGATTCGGGAGTCAGACTCGATCTCTGTTTTTAAGAATAGGGCTAAAACCTACCTTTTTGATATAGCCTACAATTAGGGAGGGATCATGTGTTTCTGAACCCTCCCTTAGTTATGCTGCTAATAGGTTTAGTCAGCCGGGGGACCTCCAGTAATGCACTGGGCCTCACTCCTTTTCTCACTCTCAATGAAATATTTTTTTTGCTGGTCATTAACATTTGTTTGTTCTCTCCCATAGATTGAGTCCCCATCGTGCTGTTTGCTCTCTACATGTCTGTTCTTTTCTTCTTCTCTATCCCCTCACCCCCCAGCCAGTCGCAGCAGATGACTGCCCCTCCCTGAGCCTGGTTCTGCTGGAGGTTTCTTCCTGTTAAAAGGGAGTTTTTCCTCTCCACCGTCGCCAAGTGCTTGCTCACAGGGGATCGCCTGATTGCTGGGGTCTTTCTGCAACTGTGGGGGTCCCCCCTACAGTTGATAGTGCTATGAGATGACTGTTGTTGTGAAATGGCGCTATATAAATAAAATAAAGTTGAAGTTGAAGATGGCATTGATTTTCGTAAAAAGCCAAAGAGCGAGAACGATAAAAATCCTCGCCTCGTAATTAGCCATTTTCTTTGTTGTGGAGGATTCGGTCGCGTTTTTCACGTCACGAGAGTGTGGCGCCGCCTTGCTGTTCAAGAAATCCCACCCACCCCTGGCGTCTCAGCCTGGGGAGGGTGGGCATGTGGGAAAGCAATCGCAGGAGAACCGAGTCATGGTTAAAACAGTCCGGTTCTCAACTCGAGGCTAACCGGGGCTAGTGAAAAAGAGCTATAAGTGACTACCGTATGCCTCTCAGTTTCACCGAGGCATAAGATTACTGGGGCTTTTAGTCTAGGAGATAATAATGCTGGGGCGGTCAGTTCTGGAAGCAATAATACTGGGGCTTTTGGTTTAGAGGCAGGGAACAGCGAAACCCTGACCTTGAAAACAGCAGGTAAGGGCCCCCCGGTCAAGGAAATGGCAGGTAATGATCGTAACAATAATAATAATTGATTAGCTTTATATGATGCTTTACATGTCAAGTGACATCTCAAAGCGCTTACAGTGAGTACATTATTCATTGACTCCAGACAGACATTGATAGTGGTAAGTTACTACTGTAGCCACAGTTGTCCTAGGGTAGACTGAGGCAAGCATGACGGCCAATCCATGCCAACAGCCTCTCCGACCACTACCGAAGAGGTAGAGACCTCCGGGCTCTGAAACAGCTGGTGGAGACCCCCGACCTCACACATTGGATGGAGGTTCACCGACCTCTGGTACATTGGATTGCGGTCCACTGACCTCTGGTACGTCGAGTGGAGGTCCACCAACCTCTGGCTCATCGGGTGTAGGTCCATCGACCCCTAGCTCATTAGGTGGAGGTCCACCAACTTCAGGTTCAACAGTTGGAGGTCCATCAGCTTCTGGCTCAACAGCTGGAGGTCCACCGACCTCAGGCTCAACAGCTGGAGTTCTTCTGACCTCTGGCTCGACAGCTGGAGGTCCACCGACCTCTGGCTCGACAGCTGGAGGTCCACTGACCTCTGGCTTGACAGCTGGAGGTCTACAGACCTCTGGCTCGACAGCTGAAGGTCCTCTGATGTCTGGCTCAACATTTTCTTTTTAAATCACCCTTTATTGTCATTCAACCGTACAGCCAATCATGTACAGTAGAACGAGATTGTGTTTTACCTATCTACAGTGTTAATCACACACACCCCAAGTGTAGAATCAGAGGGCCGCTGCCATGCAAGGCGCCACCACAGATTTCCTTCCTCCATTCTATTATTGCTGAGCACCAAGCTGGACGGCAGGAAGTTCCACTTTTATATGGTCTTCGGCATGACCCGGCTGGGATTTGAACCCCTGCCTCCCGGGTGTGGGGCGGATGCTCTACCAACTGAGCCACCACTCCGGTAAGAGGTTAGAGGTTAGAGGTCCTCCGACTTCTGGCTTGACAGTTGGAGGTCAGTCAACCTCAGGCTTGACAGTTGTTGGTCCACCGACCTCTGGCTTTACAGTTGGAGGTCCACCAGCTTCAGGCTTCACAGTTGGAGGTCCACCGACCTCGAGCTTGACAGTTGGAATGTGGTCATCCTGCGGCTCGATCCTCGACACGACCACCTCCGACGAGGGAGGAGAACAGGCAGTCAATGAGGTGACACCACAGTTATAAGCAGCAGAGGTTGGTGGGGAGGTCCCAAGAGCTGGTGGACTCTGCCCTCGGGTCCCCCGACCAGGAGTAAGGCAAATCCTTTCGACAGTGGTTGTAGAAAATAATGGAAAAGGTACTTCCCTTAGCTCCTGATCTCCTGCTGCTGGAGTGACGACCTCATGATGGGCCGCAGGAGCGGTGGCCTCAGCCACTGGAGTGGATGATGTTTGGGGTGCATAGATTTCAGGTGCTGATGGTTGGTGTGCACAACTCTCAGGCACTGATGGTTGGAGCGCACTGACCTCTGGAGCTGTTGACTGAGGCGCGCCAAACACAGGAACAGACGACATGGGCTCACCAGCCTCAGGAACAGCAGAATGAGGCTCTCCGGCCTCTGAAGCACATGACGGCTCTGCCTCCTCTGGTGTGAAGGAGTACTCCTCGGATAGCAGGAAGTCATTTAGAAAGGCAGGGACATCCTCCCTCAGGTGGGGATTCACTGCTACCAACTGATGAGCCTTCCTCCACGCTGCGTTCTCCCAACCAACCAGGCGCAGGAAGAGGGTATAGCAATTTCCAATATCCTGGATGAGGTCCTACAGTTCCTGGTGGTGGTTGACATCATCAGGCGTGGAGCTTGGAAAAAAGGAGAGAGGATACAATACAACTTTATTGTTAGTTATTACTGAAATTTGTTTTGCAGTTCATAGGACACTCCGTTTTCAAACATACAAAAACACATAGATTGGACAAACATACAGGTTATACAAAATATACCAGTTGGACACACCATACAAATAAAAACAAAAAAATGAGGACGGGCATAACGGCACATGTTTAGACCGTGGACTTGATGGTATTCGGCCATTCACTGATTCTGGTTCAGCAGCAGAATAGATTGGTGGATAAATGAATTTTTGAATTTATTGTGTTTAAATGTAGGGATTCTGAATTGTCTGTTTGAGGGAAGAAGTTGGTATTCCCTGTTTAGAACATGGGAGGAGTCAGAGGAGATGGAGCTGGCTAACCTGATCATGTTTTTCCTGTGCTTCATGAAAATTACTTGAGTTGCTGACCAATGATCTTTGTGCAGATTTTTATTTGATTGTTGAGTTTAGTTTCAAGTTTAACAGTCAGGCTGCTAAACCAGACCGTGCTACAGTACAACAGCACACTCTGTATCACTGAGAAGTGAAACAGTCACTCTCTTGCTGCTGGCTTCAACAGATCTAAGTCTACGCAGGAAGCAGACATCCTGCTGGATCTTCTTACACATATAATCTATATGAGGTGTCCATGATAGGGGTGCATCAATCATGACTCCTTAATATTTATAAGAAGTCACCTGTTTAATTTCCTCATGAATAATCAGTGAAGAAAGGGAATTATCGGGAGAATGGCTAAAAACTGTTACAACTCGCCGCTCATTAGCGGCGCCAGCTGAGCGCACACCTGCACCTCGTCAGCAGCGTGGCATATAAGCCACTCTGCCCTGGGCCTCGGCCTGAAGCCGTCTGTTCCCTTCGGCTACTTGCTTCAGAGGAACCCCCTCGCCTACCAGCAAGATTTCTCGCGTAAGCATACCTCCACTTGTGTTCCAGTCTCTCCCCTGTGCACAGGTGGATCTTCCCCGGCGGCGGACTCCGCCTCTGCATCACCACCTCGCTGCTGCTGTCAGGTGCATCGTCAGGTCGCTGTCTTCTGGACTCTCCCTTGTGCACGCCTGCCACCTGCCCTGCCAAGTAAGCCAACAAATCCCTCATTACCTGTTGTACTGGTTTGGTGCCCGTCACCTTCTCCCTGTGCTCTCTCCCCAGGGTTGTCTGGCTGTACGGTTTCCTGCCTCTGTGCCTGACGCTGACGGCCGCCACCAGTACATCCACATATCACAGACACGCATCCACACATCCTTGTTTTTGTATAAAGCTATTGAATTCACTCTGAGCCTGCGTGTGTGTCTCCTGAGCCGTGCGTTATGTCAGTACGGCTTCAGCAGAGTGGCTCGGCAGACAGCGGGCTCGCACGCCGATTTTCCACCCTCGAGGCTCGGGTGGATTTAATAGCTCATCAGCAACAAGTGATACTCAATCAATTAACCCTAATCACTGACCGGTTGGACCGCCTGGACCCCCGACAGCCGTTCCCCCCGGCTCGTCAGGGAGGTGCAGCTCCCGCTGCTTCAGTGGCCGCCCAGCCAGCCCCGGGTGTCCCAGCCCGACTCACACCCATTCCTACCCCCGCCCGCTTTAGCGGTAAGCTCGGTGGAGCGCGGGGATTCATCATGCAGTGTGAGTTGGTGTTTCTGCGCGTCCCCGGGGATTTCCCCTCAGACCATAGTCAAATTGGCTATATAGGAAACCTCCTGGAGGGTCGGGCACTCACCTGGGCTTATGCTGTAATGGCGAGGCCCGGTTATGCCACTCTCGCCTATGGCCAGTTCGTTAAACATTTTCTGGAAGTCTTTGATCACTCCCGTATGGAGAGTGTCCTGACCGATCACCTCCTCAGCCTTCAGCAGGGGAGCCGATCGGCCGCGGACTACGCCATTGACTTCCGGGTTACAGCGGAGGAGGTTGGCTGGGAGGAACGTGCCCTCTGCGGCATCTTCCTCCGCAGTTTAAACTCTAGTCTGAGGGATGAACTGGCTGGTCGGGACATCCCTGAAACATTGGCGGAGCTAATTTCCCTCACTATCAGCTTGGACAACCGGCTGCGCGAGCACGCCTCTGAGCGGAAGCTGCCTTCTCGCTCACGGGGGGCCTCGTCACGCCGGCCTCAAGCTCGCCCCCTGGCGTTACCGCCACCGGAGGTTCCCGAGGAGTCGGAGCCAATGGTGACGGGCCGGGCAAAGCTCCCCCTAGCGGAGAGACAACGCCAACGTGAGCTGGGTCTCTGCATGTATTGCGGGGACGACCAGCACACGGTGGAGCAATGCCCGGAGAAGCCAAACGGGGAGGTCCGCGAGTCACTGTAGGGGGCCTCGCGGATGCCAACCGGTCAACTCCCCTCACTCATTTGTCGCTGCCCATCCGTTTCTGCCACAACATCACAGGGCATCTCACTCATGCACTGGTGGACTCAGGCGCGGAAGGCAGCTTCATTTCACAAAGCCTGGCAACCCGATTGGGCATCCGTTGCCAGCCCCTAAAAACTCCTCTCACCCTCATCAATCTCTCCCGTGCATCTCTGGGAAAGGTGACCCACCGGACTAACCCCGTCTCTGTCATCGTCTCTGGAAATCACCGGGAGGAGAGCTCCTTCTACATCTTGCCATCCTCAGTGTCTCCGGTGATCCTGGGTTATCCGTGGCTCCGTCTCCATAACCCCGTCCTGGATTGGAAGACCGGAAAGGTGACAGCCTGGAGTATCTTTTGGATGAGCACCTGCCTCCAATCCGCTGCCTGCTCGCCATCCTCTCCTCCCGTGGTCAAGGATGCCACGCCCCCGGACCTCTCCTTGGTGCCTGCGGAGTTTCACGACCTGGGCGCGGTCTTTAGTAAGTCCAAGGCGATGTCCCTTCCTCCACACAGGCCTTACGATTGCGCCATAAACCTCCGCCAGGGGGCACCTCTCCCCTCGGGACGTCTCTACAGCCTGTCAGCGCCGGAGAAGGAGGCCATGAACTCCTACCTTAAGGAATCTCTCAGTGCAGGTATTATTCGCCCATCATCATCTCCATTAGGTGCAGGGTTCTTCTTCGTGGGCAAGAAGGATGGCTCTCTTCGTCCATGCATCGACTTCCGAGCCCTTAATGACATCACGGAGAAGGACCGTTACACCCTGCCCCTGATGGACACTGCCTTCCACTCCCTCCAGGGGGCGACCTGGTTTACTAAGCTGGATCTCCGCAGGGTGTACCACCTCATCCGGATCCAGGAGGGAGATGAATGGAAAACAGCCTTCCGTACCCCGAACGGCCACTTTGAATACCTGGTCATACCGTTCGGGTTAACCAACGATCCAGCCGTCTTTCAGTGCCTGATAAATGACGTTCTCCGGGACTTCATCGGCCTGTTTGTGTTCGTTTACCTGGATGATATTCTCATCTTCTCCAAGTCCAGGGATGAGCACCAGGTGCATGTGAGACTGGTCCTTCAGAGGTTACTGGAGAATCGGTTGTACGTGAAGGCGGAGAAGTGCGAGTTCTATGCCAAGAAGACGTCATTTCTCGGGTTTGTCATCTCCCATGACCAGGTGCACCCAGACCCAGCTAAAATTAAAGCGGTGGTAGATTGGCCGACTCCCACATCTAGAAAGCAGGTGCAACAATTCGTCGGCTTTGCCAACTTCTACCGCCGCTTTGTGCCCAACTTTGGAGCCATCGTCGGCCCTCTGACCCGTCTCACCTCCCCTAAAACCCGGTTCCAGTGGACTGATGAGGCCGCGGCGGCCTTCCAGGCACTGAAGGCGGAGTTTTCATCCTCCCGGGTCCTCAGCCAGGTTGATCCCTCTTTGCAGTGCATCGTGGAGGTCGACGCCTCGGATACGGGGGTGGGGGCGGTGCTGTCTCAGCAGTCACCTGCTGATGGGGTGAAACGGCCTTGCGCCTTCTTCTCTCGGCGCTTGTCCCCGGCGGAGCGCAATTACGACGTGGGGGACAGGGAGCTTCTTGCCATCAAGCTTGCGCTCCAGGAGTGGCGTCACTGGCTGGAGGGGGCCGTCCTGCCTTTTGTGGTGTTAACGGATCACAAGAATCTGGAATATTTAAGAACTGCCAAGCGTCTGAACGCCCACCAGGCCCGTTGGTCCCTGTTTTTTGCAAGATTCCATTTCACCATCCCATTCAGGCCGGGCTCCAAGAACGGACTCCCTGACGCCCTCTCCAAGCAATTCGCCCCTGAAGACTCGGAGGGCGCTGTACATACCATCCTGCCCAGGTCGTGCATCGTGGGGGCCGTTACCTGGGAGATCGAGGATAAAGTCCGGAAGGCGCAGGAATCGGAGCCGGACCCGGGCGGCGGACCGGAGGGGAGGCTCTTCGTTCCATCTTCCGTTCGGGGGGAGGTCATCCATTGGCTTCACACGTCCAAGCTAGCCTGCCACCCTGGGACCTCCCGAATGATTGACCTGCTCCAACGCTCCTTCTGGTGGCCAGGATTGCGCAAGGACGCTGCCCGCTACGCCCGGGCCTGCCCCATCTGTGCCACCAGTAAAACCGGCAACTCCCCCCCTGCGGGTTTGCTCCAGCCCCTGCCCGTTCCTGGTAGGCCCTGGTCGCACATCGCATTGGACTTCGTCACCGGTCTCCCCGTCTCTAACAACTTCGACACTGTCCTGACCATCGTCGACCGTTTCTCCAAGGCTGCCCATTTCGTGCCATTACGGGGGCTTCCCTCTGCCTTGGAGACGGCAGATCTCCTCGTCCAACACGTGGTCAGGCTGCACGGGATACCAGCTGACGTGGTCTCCGACCGGGGTCCCCAATTTACCTCGGACGTCTGGCGGGGTTTTTGCAAGGCATTAGGAGCCCAGGTAAGCCTCTCCTCTGGCCATCACCCCCAATCTAACGGGCAGTGTGAACGGACCAACCAGGAGCTGGAGGCTACTCTCCGCTGCGTCACCGCCTTGAAGCCTGCGTCATGGAGCAAACATCTTGCCTGGGTGGAGTACGCCCACAACACCGCTCGCTCCTCAGCCACAGGGATGTCCCCCTTCAAGGTGTCCCTGGGTTACGATCCCCTCTGTTCCCCTCGCTAGAGAACGAGTCGGCTGTTCCCACGGTTCAGGCTCACCTCAGGCGGTGCCGCTCCATTTGGACAGCTGCGCGCAATGCGCTTTTACGCACGGCGGAGCGCAATAAGGCCACGGCGGATCGGCATAGAAGACCTGCTCCTGCCTACCAGGTAGGCCAACCGGTCTGGGTATCCACGCAAGATGTTAACCTAAAGGGTGAGAGGAGGAAGTTGGCTAAACGTTTCATGGGTCCATACCCCGTCACCAAGATTATCAACCCGGTGGCTGTGCGTGTTGCTACTCCCCCCTCCCTCCGCATCCATCCCACCTTCCACGTCTCCAAGGTGAAACCGGTGGTGTCTGATCCCATCTGCCCTCCTCCTGCTGCGCCGCCCGCGCCTCGGATGATTGATGGCCATCTGGCTTGGACTGTCTCTACCATCTTGGACTCCCGACGCCGGGGTCGCGGGCTACAGTATTTGGTGGACTGGGAGGGCTATGGTCCAGAATGGAGACAATGGGTTCGCCCTTCGTTCGTGTTGGATCGCTCTCTCATCACCGAGTTTCACCGGAAGCACCCCGATAAACCATCGCTAGGAGGCGCTGCTAGAGGGGGGAAGTACTGTTACAACTCGCCGCTCATTAGCGGCGCCAGCTGAGCGCACACCTGCACCTCGTCAGCAGCGTGGCATATAAGCCACTCTGCCCTGGGCCTCGGCCTGAAGCCGTCTGTTCCCTTCGGCTACTTGCTTCAGAGGAACCCCCTCGCCTACCAGCAAGATTTCTCGCGTAAGCATACCTCCACTTGTGTTCCAGTCTCTCCCCTGTGCACAGGTGGATCTTCCCCGGCGGCGGACTCCGCCTCTGCATCACCACCTCGCTGCTGCTGTCAGGTGCATCGTCAGGTCGCTGTCTTCTGGACTCTCCCTTGTGCACGCCTGCCACCTGCCCTGCCAAGTAAGCCAACAAATCCCTCATTACCTGTTGTACTGGTTTGGTGCCCGTCACCTTCTCCCTGTGCTCTCTCCCCAGGGTTGTCTGGCTGTACGGTTTCCTGCCTCCGTGCCTGACGCTGACGTCCGCCACCAGTACATCCACATATCACAGACACGCATCCACACATCCTTGTTGTTGAATAAAGCTATTGAATTCACTCTGAGCCTGCGTGTGTGTCTCCTGAGCCGTGCGTTATGTCAAAAACAGTCTCCTCAGTCTTTTTTGTGTTGATTATTAAGGCATTTTTGTCACACCACTTAACCAGTCCACATTCTGCTGCTACAGACTGGGGTCACTGGCATTGGTCAGCAGAGATAGCAGGACTGAATCATCAGAATATTTCAGTAAATACTGATGGGGCGCACTGGTGGTGCAGTCTGCAGTCTATAAAACGAACAGCACAGGTGAGGAAATGCAGCCTTGAGGTGCACCGACAATAGTTCTGACTGGAGAAGAGAGCGAGTCGTTAACTTTTACTAGCTGTATTCTGTTGGTGAGGAATGAATAATACCAGTGAATGAAGACAGGATCAACCTGTAACTGAAGCATTTTGGATAGAAGTAAATCTGGTTGTATAGTATTGAATGCTGATGAAAAATCAAGGAAAATAGCCCTGGCATATGAATTGGGTTTATCAGCATATTTGGAAATAAGATGTACCAGGGTAATGACTGCATCCTCTGTGCCTGTACGCAAACTGAAAAGAATCCTTTGAATGACCTATTTCTGAGTTGAGATGTTGGACCATAATTTTTTTCATGTGATTTCTTAATAAGAGATGTTAGCGCTATTGGCCGAAAATCATTATATTCTTTTGGACATTGTTTTTTAGCAAGAGGTTTGATGTGAGATGTTTCCCAGATGAGTGGTATGGTATGAGTATCGACAGAACATTGACAGATTGGTTGGCAGACAAAGGCTAGTTCTCTGGCAAATGCCTTTAACACTAGACTGCTACTGGTATCAGGACCCAAAGCTTTCCTGGGATTGATGTGCAGGAAAACTTCCCTGACTTCATCTACAGTTATAATAATTCTGTCATCACCAGTAGGTATTATGGTTTTAAGAAGATGTTCACATTTCATAGGGTCATATGCCGATTCAAAATGAGAGAAGAGACTGGTGAGGGTGGGTAGATGGAAACAGTGACAGCAGAGAGTGGTGGAGAGAGCTCAGCAGTGATGAAAGGTGGCTGTTGCTGAGCCCACTCTCCGGGAACAAGGTAATTGTTCCTGTTCTGCTGCCACTGAGGAGTCAGGCAATCCCTCCTGGGAGATGACGTGGGTCGTCCGACAAGGCGCCGCTGCACATTGGTGTGGTGCTGTGTTGAGGAAGGAGGACATGGAACCCTGAAGCCCCTCCATCGGAGATGAGAAGCCAGACTGCTGTTTTCCCCGGCGACGGCACAATCTGCGTCCTTTGGCTCATGTCAATCTCACTTCCCACTGTTCCTCTCCAGCCGCTGGCATTGGCTTCACCAGCCCCTGGAGCATCCACTGCAAGCTGGTCACGGAGCACAGGAGTCCAGTAAGCTGGGGGTAGTTTTCACAGGGTTGGAACAGCCTCAATCATCTGCTTGGCACCTCCGAGGAACATGAGGGCTTTTTCCAGTGTGCTGGAGGTGTGGGCATCCTCGATGAGGTCCTCGATGAGAGAAGCAGCCCAAACTTCCTCCTCATTGAGGCCCATTAAGATAAGCTTTGCATCCGCTGGGTCCATACTGATGGTGTCTTTCTGTCAATGCTGAGTGCCCCTCCAGGCTTGACAAAAATCAAATAATATTAAACTTGGCAGGAATTCAGGTGAAGCAAGTCAGGAACAAAGTACTTGACATGAAGCGTGTAATCATGCAAAAATGACATTCAAGGACACCAGACAGAATAAAGGCAGACATGAGTTTAAATAATGCGAAGGGTGATCAGTGAATACCGAACAGATGAAGACGCTAATCAAGACTAACAACTGACACAGGGGGAGAACAGGGATTTCAGATATGGGAAAATAAGATGGGTGGGGCAACACATACAACCACTGACAGGAAACACACAGAAACCTGAACAGAGGATTAAGGGAGACAAGACCATGACAATCATAATGATAATTAAATCTGCAAGCAGGTGTAAGCGGGACTTCGCCCCCCCGCGCGCCCATGGAACCCACTGCCCGTCGTCTCTCACTGGCTCGGAAAATGTGCCGTCATCACTGCATGGGCTGCATGAATAATAAAGTAAACCATATGGCGCAGATCTTCCTGTGAGCAGTAAGTGGCACTATCCCTTTTGTCAAATATTTTTATGTAGGAGTGCGGGTCAAATCTCAGCCCGTCGTCCCTTGCTGGCTCGGAAAATGTGCCGTCATCACTGCAAGGGCTGCATGAATATTAAAGAAAACCATTTGGCGCAGATCTCCCAACTCCCACTCCCAGCACACAGCCCCCCCAACCTGACCCTGACTAAGACCCAGGTGAGGATGTTGCTGAGTAAGATCAAGGAGAGGAAGGCGTCGGGACCGGACGGCATCAGCGCAAAGATCCTCAAGTCCTGTGCAGACCAGCTGTGTGGGATTGTGGCGTACATCATCTGTTGGTGTTATACTCCCCCGCAAACGTACAGCTGCATCAATTTTGTACAACAGTGCTGCAACATGTACACACTTCTCTGCAACCCCAGCCATACAGGTGCAGTGAGCACTCTCCACTTCTCCACTGGATGTTAGGATAACCAATGGCTGAAGAGGCTGTTGGCCAAGCCGCATGGAGTGATTAACCTGAGAAATACCAAAAAAAAAAAAAAATAAATAAATAAAAAAAAAATTTTTTTTGCAATATAAAACTTAAGTTACAATATTAAAAGCACACTGTCACATGTATATTGGGTGCATAATTCAATTTATGGCATGCACTTTATTATTTAGTAAATAAATACTTGTAATCAAGACAAGAAATTAAAAAAAAACATACCTTTGTGCGCACAATTGTCTTCACGCCTGCCTTGTACATCTCCAAGTCATGCACCCATCCATCTGTGAACTGCACTTTTGCTTGCTTCAAAGACCGGAAGTTACTAAAAACTTCATGTGTGTATGGACTGATGCTTAAAATCATATAATTATAAATGAAGCCATGGTCGAAGTTTGGAAGAATGTTTAGGTCCGAACTCCACATGGCATGTTGGTAGGGATCTAGTCCATTAACCCCTTCAAGCTTCGCCAAATAGCGGGCCTTTGCACTCCCGTTCAGTTTGGCGGAGTATGGTCCCTTTAAATTTTCTTTTGCACGGTCCATTTGGTAATTTTTTTTTTTTCATTCATAAAAAAATGCCGAGGCGCTGTGTGCTTGCAGTCTGATTAGAATCACCGTACCTACCCCACCCAGAATGCATTGCGCGTTTGTCACGTGGGCTGGCGAGGTTAATAATGAGGCTGGAAGTTCAGTAGAACATGACTTTATTATTGAACTCACAGTATGCCAAAGCGCTCCCGTCCAGGCAGAGGTGAGGTCAAAGGGACCGTCCCTCTTCCGCATAGCCCTTTTATACTATGGGTGGCGGTGGAACCGAAAAGGTGGAGCCACCACCCGTGTCACACATGTCACAGCCTACTGGACAATGCCTGCCAATGTGAGTAAAGAGCGTGGAGTGGCAGGCCACAGCATTGACTACACCACCGGTACAGCCAGGAAGAAAGCACTTGATAAATCAATCAATGACAGGTGTATGGACGTACCCAAGAAGCGGACACGCTGTGGAGGCAGGCCAATCGCACCACGTACACTTGATGATTTGGAACCCCTCACCAATGCTATGAACAAACACAAGTCTTCAATCTGTTCTGTGACGGAGCAATTCTGCAATCTTTATGCAGACCCTATTCAGCCATGCATTCTGCCCAAGTCCCTGCTTCGGCTTCGAGACCCTGGAATGGATGGGTGTGATTTATCAGTCCTGCAGCAGCACTGCAAGGGCCTGGCACACCGGGTTGCAGTAACGGACACGGAGGCAGCTGCACTGGAGAAGAAAACGAGACAGCAACACAAGTCTGTGATCTGGCACACAGCACAAGCAGGACGGATAACTGCCTCCAACATCCATGCTGTTGTTTCCACACCAACATCCAGACCCACTGTATCAACTGTAAAGAAGGTGTGCTACCCACAGAAACACGTACAGAGAGTGACAGATCAAATGGGGGCGAGACAATGAGGAAACAGCACTGGACTTCTACACAACACACAGCAGGCTGCAGCACATGGACTTGAAAGTGGAACGATGTGGTTTTATAATCAACCCCTCCTTTCCTGAAGTTGGTGCAACCCCTGATGCACTTGTGTCCTGCACCTGTTGTGGAAAAGGCTGTGTTGAAATAAAATCACCATATAAGCACCGCAACAACAACATCCTGCAGGCCTGTGCAGATAAAGATTTTTACATGAAACTATCTGATGGGAGACTACAACTCAAGCACAGTCCCAAGTACTACAAGCAGGTACAAACACAAATTTTTGTGACAGGCTCACATTTCTGTGACTTTGTTGTGTGAACCACAAAAAGTTGTGTTATTGACGGTGGCTAAACTGTCATCTCTGCTGGAGTCCGAGTTCCACCCTATGCAGGACATACTGAATGCACTGAGGAGCTCATTTAGCAGCAGACTACATCATCCCAGGTGCACAACCGAGAGGTTTCGCAGGTCCTTCCTACCAACGGCTGTCAGACTGTACAACCTAAGCAGGGCTGCTCGCAGAGATAGCAAAAAGACGTAACAAACTAATAGTTTTTTGAATGCAAAAGATGCAATAGACTTACACAGTGGTCCCCTCCGGCATACAACTAGGAACATACCGGTCGCTATGGAGGGTGAGAATATGTATGGGCACATAATCATACCATGTAGGATAACTAAGTAGACGGTTATGCTGTTTCATTCCATCTAGCAACAATGCTCTGCACTGTGTGTGTTTATATATTTACATATTTATTCCATCTAGCTACAATGCTCAGCACTGGGTGTGTTTATATATTTATATATCTACATATTATTCCATCTAGCTACATTGCTCCGCACTGTGTGTGTTTATATACTTGCATATTTATTCCACCTAGCTGCAATGCTCCGTACTGTGGGTGTTTATATATTTACATATTTATTCCATCTAGCTACAATGCTCTGCACTGTGTGTTCATATATTCATATATTTATTCCATCCAGCTACAATGCTCTGCACTGTGTGTCTGTGTGTGTGTGTATATATATATATTTTATAGTAATACGTACATATGTATATTAGCTGCTCTTGCTTGCTTGTTTTTTTTTTTTTTTTTTTTTTTTTTTTTATTGTTGCTCTGAGTGTTGCTATCCCTGTGCTGTTGCAATCCTGGAATTTCCCCGTTGTGGGACTAATAAAGGCTTATCTTATCTTATCTTATCTTATCTTATCTTATTGTACGCATCACACCAGATTCTGACCTGTGGGAGCAAAGACTTTTACCAGTGGCCCAGAACTTTTTTTTGTAAAGTTGTCCTACCTGAGCTTGTTGCCTGTCACTTCACCGACTCAGATCCAACAACACAAAAACGGAAAGCTGCAGATGATAAACCCACCCAGAAGCCCAAAAGACGACGTCTAACTGCATTACAGCCAGGTCCCACACACAATTCAAAAAGACAGGCACAGAGCACTGCAGAAGTGTGGTGGACTTGCAGGCAGCCAGAAGAGCTGGATGACATGGTTGCCTGATGTGTGGGACTCAGTGACACACCGGCGCCACAGCAGACGTGGTTTCGCGACATGTGCACATCAGAGTAGTTCAAATTCAAACGTTTATTTCAAACTCAAGGTTTATATTAAGTGCAGAACTAAAACGTGTAGTGTAGTGCTGTAGCATGAGACAGTCATGCGCTATAACGTTGTGTGAACAATGATACATGTCAATCTATATTATTGTGTTATGGTTATAGTTTTGCATCTTCGAAATAAAGAGCTGGAGTTTGTAAGCCATTGTGTACTTTATTCAAAAAAGTTGTTACAAAGCAAGCAAGTGTATTTATATAGCACATTTCATACACAAGGGCAACTCATTGTGATTTACATATATAAAACTAAGAGAAAAAACAAAATGCTTGAGCAATAAGAAAAATTGAAGAGGTGCTGCTTTAATTGATTCAATATTATTGACGCAGTTAGACATTATGTCAAATAGGCTAAACCACACCAAAAAATATCATGGTCTACATTATAAAACTATGGCTTTACAACAACACTTGGACACATATTGGTCAAAGCACAGGTTACAGTAACAATCTTATCCAGTAAAGTCATATCGTCACCTTCACATGGCACCACAAATGCAAGACGTATAGTGTCATTCAGTATTGTATATTTGGAGCGCATGCAGCCGATTACTCTCTCCACATGGATTCTGACATGAGCTAGCTTCCTCGTCTCCTCTACATCTCTGGCATCAAGCTGGCTGCGGCCCCTGGTGAATGCAGGTATTTTCAGTGTGGCGCCTACAAGGGCAATGCTTTCCTTAATGTCAAATCCACGATCTGCCAATACTATGTCTCCTGGTAACAGTTTATGTAGAATGCCACAGTTCTCTGCTATCTGTTTGTCACTGGCACGCCCCCCCACCCTTTGGAAATAAAAGATATGGATCCTTGTGGGGTAATCCCTATCAGATATTTCATAGTGTGCCTGCTTTTGTAGTTTGAATACGTCTGTGCCTTTGCAGTTAGATTTTGCGCTTTCTCAATGAAAAGTTCAAAGCAGTCAATAATAACTGTGACGTTATTGCCAAACATTTCAACGTATTGATGTGGCATGCTAGCCTGCAAACTATGTCTCTTTGGCTAGGACACCAAAGGGCTGAGGTGTGCATAGAGTACATTTATGGTGTCGCAGAATAGGATGGATGCGGTTTGTCTGCTTATGTCAAAAAGGTGTGCAATATGTTCTAGAGGCAAATTAAGCCGCAAACGCATCATGGTTAAAAGGAGAATTTGAAAATGGGATTTTTTTTCTGTCTTTTGTAGGCTGGGAAAAAATTGCATCAGTAGAGCCATCAACAAACTGAAAGATGGAAGCCCAGTGTAGTATTTCACCTTTGAGTCATTGTCTTTGAGGAAATTCTCATCCAGGGTCTTTCTGGAGAGCTCTCCCTTTAACTTTCTGTTCTCCTCTTGCAAGCATAAAATTTCTTTAAGTCTAAGGTGACACATGCTGCAGTTCTGTACTTCTGGCGCATTTTCCTCTGGAGCATCATCAGCCTGACAGATCAGTGCTGCTTCATCAGATGTCGTCTCCTCCATCTCAGCCAGAGGTGTGGTGTCATCTGTTGCTGATCAGGACAATAAACAGCTGTAGTTAATATATTTTGTAATCAAAAGGAATCCCAAGACACACTGTAGAAGGAAAAACATAGGTAACAAAAAATAAAATTAAAAAAAAAGACTACCTGAAGGAACTACATTATCCATCTCAGTCACGGGGCCAGTGATGTTGGGGGTCTGTGCTGGGGGGGGTCACTTGCATGCCCTGCCGGTTCTTTTTGTCGTAATCTCACCCGTCTGCATAAGCGGTTAAACCTGTCAGGAGTGGCAGCTGGAAGCTCTGCATGCCCAAGGTTTAGAGAAGATGCCCAGTCAGGATCACAGTCTAGCATTTCATAAGCTGGTCTGCCTGTTAAAACAAAGCAAACGGTAAGAAAATACTTTGGTGTAGAACAAATTAAACCCGCTCACACAGGTGTGTGAGTGGTAACTTTTTCTAGCTAGTAGGATATCGGAGTCTTTCTTTAGCTTAGCTCTGCTTAGCTTAGCACTGCTGACGTAGGATAAAAGCTATGACCACGCAAGTCTTAACCACAACACAAGCAAGTTTTAACAACAGATATACACAATAAATCATAACGTACCTTTATGAAAATGCTTTGAGCACACCACCATCGATACAGGTGCGTGTTTGAAAGTTATGTCGGGTCTTCTGACTGCTGCAATCCAGGCCAGGCGTCGCCTCTTAGTTACATCCGAAACATGGGCTGTGCTGTTCTTATTCCATGCTGGAAAACGAAAAAAGCCTATTCCATGGTTTACCTTTTCTCCACAGCGGTTGTGAGAACGACTATTACAGTTTAAAACACAGCAAGACTTCCCCATGTCTGCTTTGTGACGATGCCTCCAGCTTTTATGTGATCTCAGCGAACGGTACCTACCCTACCCAGAATGCACTTGGTGAATTCTATGGACACGTAACACTGGCGGAATCAATTGGTTCATGGTTATGCACACAACACTGCCCTCCAGAAGTTTTGCTTGCCTAGCATATATAGGAAAAACAACTGTATTACAGTACTCCAGATGAGTCCTGACAAACGATTTATACAGTGTGTTAAAAATCTCTTTATCGAAGAATTCGAACGATTTTCTTATCATGTCCCAGTTGCGATTGGCTTTAACCACTTGCTTCTCCACATGGAAATCAACCTTGGCTTGATTATCCATCCATACTCCCAGATCCTTCTTTTCCTTAATTTCCTCTAGGGAAACTCCACCTAATCTATACTTGTATTTGGCATTGTGGCTCACTTTACATTTCGCGGCATTAAACTTAATTTGCCACCGTTCACTGTTGCTGCACCGTCAGTAAATGCTTTTAAAATTCGATTGTTGGTGATATCAATACAGTCTGACTTCACTGCATGATTATTATGGTTATGACTGGTGGTATGGTGAAAGACCCAACCTGTTAAAAGGGTATTGTTTTTATAACAGAAATAGATGATCATAGGAACAGGAGGAAGCTAACGTTAGCTTAGCATTACAGTTGGTGTTTCCATGGTAACAGGAAGTAAGCTAACCTTCGCTCCTCGGCTCCATTTCAGATTTTCAATCCACATCAGCCGATTCTCGGTGTCGGTCCACCTCTGCTCTGTCCACAGAACCGGACCCTGACTGAGATTCTGGGTCCTGCTGCCGTTTGACAAGCTAACCGGAAGTAGCATGTAACTAGCTAAGAGTCTCATCTAGTAGGACTTTCAAAGTAAAAGTCAAAACTACAAAATGTGTGTCAGTAGAAATGATGTAATTGTAACGAGCAGCACCTAGCGGCTGTGTTGTGTAGTAGCATGGCGGCTGGGGCACCCTGGGTGTAGTCAGAGGTGACGGCCCACCTTTCCGGTGGTGGTGTTACCTGTGGTATAAAGAGCCTGTGCGGACGGGATCCTGTCTGTTTGCCGTCGACCCTTTGGCCTGTGCTGAGCGTCTGTTATTACTGTTGTATTTAATAAAGGTTATGTTTGAGTGTAGCTTGCGTTTCCTCCTTGTCTGCCTGAGTTATGGACATGTCTTCTTCTTCTTCTGTCTGTTGATTTGTTCAGTCTTATCACTGTTTAGATCAGGGGTGTCCAGTCATGTGCCATGGAGGGCCCTGCAGGTTCTCTCTTCTACCCAGTCTCTTCGGCAGGTGTATACTTTGTATACTTTATTGCTCCCCAGAGGGGAAATTGAGGGCGTCCACCTGGATGGATGAAGCAGCCACGGTAAGGTGCTATCCCTTTACCATTCACACACACATTCACACCTAGGGCCACTTTAGAGTTTCCAATTAACCTAACCTGCATGTTTTTGGCCTTGGGAGGAAACCGGAGAACTCCCGGAGTAAACCCACGCAGACACAGGGAGAACATGCAAACTCCACACAGATCACTGTTGGTCAGGGGCTGGGATCGAACCAGGGATCCCATGACCAAGGATGAGTTGTTGTGCTGCCACAGTGCTAACCACTGTTCCACCGCACCACCCTCAAAATGTGTTTTCACTGAGCAGCAATCAGTGGGAAGAAGTTCAGTGGAATCTGCTGTTGAAGACACTGGTTGGAGGTGAAGCCTGCAGGGTCTTGGCCCTCCATGGCACATGATTGGACACCCCTAGTTTCGATGCAACATAATAAACATTAATTAACCATGAGGTGTGACAAGAAATTAATGAAACATTTAAAATAAAAATTCATTCATTCTGAATGAATCAAAATAACAAAAAAAAAGATTTTTCCAACATCCAACATGTGAATGGCTGTTGGGGTGGGGGGTGAAGGAGGGTGTGAGTGTGTTTTAAATTATATTCTTTTTATATACAGTATATGAATGCCCAGACAAATGCAATTTCATCTTGCTTGCACTACAGTTGTATGTATAGCATCATGACAATAAAGGTTGATTGATTGATTGATTGATTGATTGATTGATTGACTGATTGATTGATTGATGTCACAGCCTCATAAATCTATCAAAAATGCACGAAATCTGTCGGTATGTCTTTCTATCTGTCTGTCTATCTGTTCCACACATATCTCTTGAACTGTTCGTCAGACTGGCCTCAGATTTTATAAGTGCTTTGCTAAGGTTACGAGGATGTGCACCCCCAAGTATGGAGTCGCTCAGTCAAAATATGTCATTTTTATCAATAAAAGTTTAGCCACCACTCTGTCTCATGCCCAGGCTTCTAGAAGTGTGGGCGGGTTTTGGTTTCGGATTGACTCCTACTGATTGGATAATACCCGGCATTTCGGCATCAGTAACCACAGCACTCTGTGTGCAAAACAAGGAAGCAAAGAGTGACAAATTTGACTAGAAAAAGATAATGCTTAAGATTTAATGCTGAAAAAAAAAAATACACCATAAAGTTGCTGTGACTGCATAGGCCTAATGGATAATTCGGCATGGAGAACATGAGGTGTTCAGGTGTGCTGGGGGAAGGGCTGTGGAGCAGCAGCTAAACCGCTGGCACCACAGGTAAAGGAACAGCTGAGACTCCCGTTAACCGGGCAGGCTGAGCTTGACTCCCCTGTGAAGGACTGCGATCCGCTGGTTCAGGTGCTGCTTCTCTAACACTGGTGTCCGACTGGGTGCGCCAAGATCATTCACGGGGAGGCACGCCCAACCTGCCCAGTCAGCGGTAGACAGAGTCCCTTTGCAGGACCATGACTCGCTGTCACCGATTGCGCTCCTTTCAGTGTACTTGCACAATTATTAAAAGTTAATAATTGTGGAGCAGAATGCCCAGATCAACTGCATATCAAATGCGGCTATATGCACGGTTTGACTAAACCACAACCATCACCAAAATGGACACAAAAACACTCAATAACTCATGAAAGATCACACAAATAAATGATCTGACAAAAAAATAAAATAAATAAATAAACAAGCGGTTCTTAAAAAGTGTCTGATATTGGATGTCCCATTCATTTTCAGTTATTCTGTAATTAATATTCACACAATCAAATAAATCTCAGTTCAGTCCCTTTCATATTGGGCAAAGTCTAACGTGTGATAGCCTAGAGAGAGGAAAGGTACTACTTGTACACACCCCCTTTTTCATTTTGACAGGTGCCACGCCCCCTGACCTGACCCTGACCCCACCCCCATGACCCCACGTAATTAGGTTGTCAATCAAAAGTGTTTTGAAAACATTACCCGTGACCCCGCATAATTAGGTTGTCAATCAAAAGTGTTTTGAAAACGTGACCTTTGATCCGAAACTTCTCGTCATACTTGACAGATTGTGTTTGTAATCTGTTGACCATATGTGGGATAGGGTTAGGATGGGGTTACACGTATTTAGGCTGTCAATCAGAAGTGTTTTTAAAACATGACCTTTGACCGGAACTTCTCATCAACCTTGACAGATTGTGATTTTAATCTGTTGACCATACAGTTAGGCCCAAAAATATTTGTACAGTGACACAAGTTTTGTTATTTTAGCTGTTTACGAAAACATATTCAGGATACAATTATATAATCAATATGGGCTTAAAGTGCAGACTCTCAGCTGTAATTTGAGAGTATTCACATCCAAATTGGAGCAAGGGTTTAGGAATTACAGCTCTTTAATACGTAGCCGCCTCTTTTTCAAGGGACCAAAAGTAATTGGACAACTGACTCAGAAGGCTGCAAAAAAAAACAAGGCTGCATAGGCTCTTCCGTCGTTAACCTGTCATCAATTAAGCAGTTAAAAGGTCTGGAGTTGATTCCAGGTGTGGCGTTTGCATTTGGAAGCTGTTGCTGTGAACACACAACATGCGGTCAAAGGAGCTCTCAGTGGAGGTGAAACAAACCATCCTGAGGCTGAAAAAAAGAAGAAATCCATCAGAGAGATAGCAGAAATGTTAGGAGTGGCCAAATCAACAGTTTGGTACATTCTGAGAAAAAAAGAGTGCACTGGTGAGCTTGGGAACTCAAAAAGGCCTGGACGTCCATGGAAGACAACAGTGGTGGATGATCACAGAATCCTTTCCATGGTGAAGAACAACCCTTCACAACATCCACTCAAGTGAAGAACACTCTCCAGGATGTAGGGGTATCAGTATCTAAGTCTACCATAAAGAGAAGACTTCATGAGAGTAAATACAAAGGATTCACCACAAGGTGCAAACCATGAATCAGCCTCAAAAATAGAAAGGCCAGAATTGACTTTGCCAAAAAACACCTGAAGAAGCCAGCCCAGTTCTGGAACAGCATTCTCTGGACAGATGAGACTAAGATCAACCTGTACCAGAATGATGGGAAGAAGAAAGTTTGGAGAAGAATTGGAACAGCTCATGATCCAAAGCACTACATCTTCTGTAAAACATGGTGGAGGCAGTGTGATGGCATGGGCATGCATGGTTTCCAATGGCACTGGGTCACTTGTGTTTATTGATGATGTGACAAAAGACAGAAGCAGCCGGATGAATTCTGAAGTGTATAGGGATATACTTTCTGCTCAGATTCAGCCAGATGCAGCAGAGTTGATTGGACGGCACTTCACCAATGATCCAAAACATACTGCAAAAGCAACCCAGGAGTTTTTTAAAGCAAAGAAGTGGAATATTCTGCAAAGGCTCAGTCAATCACTAGATCTCAACACAATCAAGCATACATTTCACTTGCTCAAGACAAAACTTAAGGCAGAAAGACCCACAAACAAGCAACAACTGAAGATAGCTGCAGTAAAGGCCTGGCAAAGCATCACAAAGGAGGAAACCCAGCGTTTGGTGATATCCATGGGTTCCAGACTTCAGGCAGTCATTGCCTGCAAAGGATTCTCAACAGAATATTGAAAAGTAACATTTTACTTAGGGTTATCTTTATTTGTCCAGTTGTGGAGATTGTGTGGAAAGGATGAGGCAGAGTTATTTCTCAGGTTCCATTTTATTCACAACACACTCTCCAACATTCAAAAGCAGAAGGAGGAAAAACCCCCAACATCTGCCAGTCTTATACCCCTGACATCAAAGTACAAAATCCCATTGTCTTTAAATCCCAAACACAATGCATCCCCCCTGCAGTTCCTCTCTCTTCCACCCAAACCTGGGTGGTCAGGAAATCATTCATGTCCATCTCTTTGCATATCAAAAGGCCAACTCTCTCGTCCTCCTCTTATCCCCAGGAGGTCCAGACCTTTTGTTCCTCTTCAGACGTGAAGCCAAAATAAGCACACAGGAATATACATGAGAGAATATGAACAGTCATATACATGTGAGCCCATGAAACTACATATGTGCACCACATATAACCCCCCCCCCCAAACGCCTAAGATGGAACAAACAAACACAGATTGCTTGTCATAATAAAATCGCCACACATCAGTCCACATGCTGTCTTGGTCTCAACCGTCTGCCGTATCTGCTGCAGGAGGGCTTAACCTCTTCCGCGGCGTCCTCCTGCTGTGGAGCTGCTGTCTGGGGATTAAAACTGTTAGTCAATCTCTGTGAGTGTACTGGGGAATGCTCCCTAGGGGGTCTACCCCGTCGTGGGGCCCTCGCCAACTGCACAGTTTCGTCAGCCATCACAAAAGCAGGTTTGAGTCTGTCTATGCCAATCATCTCCTTTCTGCCCTCCAAATCTAGCAAAAAATGCTTATCACCTGTTTCTAGCACTCTAAAGGGCCTTTTCCACTAGCACGCTTTAGCGCAACACGGGACGGCTCAGCACGCTTTGTACGCTTTTCCACAAGCCCCAACACGGTTTAACAGCCGTGATTCTCAGCCCCGCTGAAGGGCAGGGTACAGCAGTGCTGAGCTGTGCCGTGTTGTGACGTTAACAGACTGGTCGCCGCTGATTGGTCAGGTCGTAACCGGCGCTGATTGGTCAGCTTGTAACCGCCCCTCTCCTCCTCCTCTTCTACCAAATCTTCACGACCTTCTCAATAAAGTTTTTGGAAAAAAAAAAAAAAAAAAAAAAAAGAATCTTCACGACCTACTCAGCACGCAACCACTGTTGGCGGTTCCTTTTCAGTGTATTGCTGTGCTATTTTTCATTTATTCTCTATCAAAAATGGCTTCGCGTAATAAGGGTGTTCCATGGAGCAGTAAGGAGCTGCAGTGTCTGTTCACTGCATTGTCAGACGAACGTATTCAGCGCGAGTTAGACGGAGCGGCCCGGAATGAAAAAATATACCGGGAGGTCTCGACATCGGAGTCCTTTAACGGTGAGTTTTAATTTTTTTTTATTGTGCGTTTTTTCGCAAATATATTCGGTAAGACGCTCAGTTTATTTATGCAATAAAAAAGCTGTTCATTTGTGGATGGATCACGGCTTTATTGCAGCACAATGCGGACTAAAGCTTTTATTGTAATTATTCATGTGAACAATACGCTGAAATAAGCTTATGTATTCTTGTTAAAAACTATTGTCTTTTCTGTATATATTTCGTGCTGTATTTTATTGTGTGCATTTTCCTTGTAGAATCATCCCACGCGTCCGCCGCGACAGCCCGTCCGGATTATTCAACCGAGCCTTCCTGACCCAGAGCAGGCAGAGACGGCTTCATTCTACCGAGCCTCAGCACTCAGTGGTCGGCGTGTATAAAATGTCGATTAACCTTCATGTTGTGTTGCAAAGTTTTTTTTTATTTTAATATTTTGTATATAATAAAATGGAATTGTTTTGGAAAGTGTGGTTTGTCTGTTATAACACTGAATTATAAAACAGTATAATTACATAGAAATTCCATTGCCTAGTCTGATCAAAATGATACTGAGGGTCAACCATTGTAAAGGTAATGTAATTTTTAACTAGACCAAAAAAGAAATCTTTTTGTACGCTTTCTGTTCTTTTTATTGAAATATCATAAAAAATTAGCACCAAGTCAAAGGTACAAGTATATGTAAATTGAATGTTCTATCGGCATTCCAAATTCAGAGATTTACAATACTTTAGAAGGAGTGTAGCATCATCTAAACGGAAAATAATAATACTGTTGTTCCAAACGTTGACCTGAAGGTGAAAAAGATGAATTTTTTTAATTCAGTACATCCAAAATGCCCTAGGATGTGGTGTAGTCCAGTGTGCCACCGTCTCATTATTTAATACGAATAAAAACAAGTTTCAGCTCATTATTTCTAGGTCATTTGGCAGTTAATTCAAAACAAAAGTGACTTGTGTTGTTGCAGCTTAATTATGAGATAAAATTCATTGTGAGATAAAATCACAGAGTGTGCAAGGCAATAATCCTTGGATCCTCCATTTTTTGTCTCGTGTAAATAAGGACTCAGTCCGGTGCATAACATCACGGGAGTGTGGCCCCGCCTCGCTGAGAATCTGCTGCTGCCCCGCAACACTGTGCTAATGGAGACAGAAGCGTTCCGAGCTGTACTGAAGTGAATCGAGCCGTACCGAGGTGTGCTGGGCTAGTGGAAAACAGGCTTAAATGGTCCATCGTAAGGCGGTCGCAGAGCTGTGTGGTGGGCATCATTTCTGACAAAAACAAACTCCGCATTTTTTAAAGCTTTAGGCACAAAAACACGCGGAAAACTGTGGTGAACGGGGTCTGGTAGGACACTGCTATTCTGCAACCGCTGAGCCGAGGAGAACTCTGGCGCTGGGTTGTCAGGGAGAAATTCTCCAGGCAGCCAAAGTGGCTGTGCGAACACTAGCTCCGCTGGGGAGGCGTCTAAATCCTCTTTAGGTGCAGAACGCAACCCCAATAGAACCCATGGTAGTTTGTCAACCCAATTTGCATCCGTAAGCGATGCTCTGAGAGCCGCCTTCAGCGACCTGTGAAAATGTTCGCATAACCCGTTAGCCTGCGGGTGATTCGCGGTCGTGCGGTGGATCGTTGCCCCCAGGCTGCGGGCCATCGCTGACCAAAGTTCGGAAACAAATTGTGGGCCTCTGTCAGACGTAATATCCGACGGAACTCCAAAACGCGCTACCCATGCAGTTAAAAAAGCGCGCGCCACCTCCTCGGCTGTGGTTGATGACAGTGGAACCACTTCTGGCCAGCGCGTGGTGCGGTCAACCATTGTCAGAAGATGTGTGCACCCTTGCGAGGGAGGTAGGGGGCCTACGAGGTCCACATGGACATGATCAAACCTTTTAGCTGGAATATGAAACGGCTCCAATGGAGCTCTAGTGTGTCTATGCACTTTGGCCCGCTGACAGGCCATGCAGGCTGCTGCCCACTCTCTGACTTGCTTGCGCAGGCCCGGCCATACAAATTTCTCCCCTACCATTTTGACCGAAGCGCGCACCCCTGGGTGCGCCAGCGAATGGATCAAGTCAAAAATGCGGTGGCACCACGAGGCCGGAACCACCAGACGGGGTCACCCGGTGGAAACATCGCAGATTAGGGGGGGCATGGGGGGGCATCTTCTTCTTCCGGCTATCAGAGAGAGCAGACGCATTTCTTTTCCTCTCCCTTCTCCTCCTCCCTTACTGATCCCAGCTTGCTGTGTCCTGTCTGTGTCTCGCTCTTCTTCTGCTGCATCTCGACCCAAACGGAAATTATGGAATTGAGCTGGGCTTTAAGTGGTTTGAATCCTATCTATCTAACAGAACTTTTTCTGTAATGATTGGTGACATGTCTTCTTCTAGTGCCTCTCTCTACTGTGGGGTCCCACAGAGCTCTGTCCTTGGCCCTATTCTGTTTTCATTATATATGCTGCCACTCGGGTCAATAATAGCCAGGCACAACATGTCTCTCCACTGTTATCTGGATGATTTGCAGCTTTATTTACCTTTGAACCCAGAAGAAACAAACTCGCAAAGTGTTCTATTGGACTGCATCACTGATATTAAGTTGTGGTTAAGGCAAAATTTTCTCCACTTAAAGAAGAAAAACAGAATGTATTATGTTTGAGGATACTATAACGGCTGGCTTTGGTACCCTGTCTTTAAGGCTCAGTTCAGCTGTCAGAAATTTGAGGGTGATTTTTGACAGCCATTTAAAATTTGATAAAAAGACTGACAGTGTAGTTAAGATGAGCTTTTATCAATTATGTCTGTTATCCAAAGCCAAACCTTTCCTGAGCCGTCATGATCTTGAGATAGCTATCCATGCTTTAATCACTTCTCGACTTGATTACTGCAATGCACCTTATGTTGGCATTTCTCAGTCTTCTCTCAGCCGCCTTCAACTTGTGCAAAATGCAGCGGCCCGTCTTTTGACCAACACAACTAGGCGAGAGCACATTACTCTGATCCTTTTTTCACTTCATTGGCTTCCAGTCCATTTTAGAATTAATTTTAAACTTTTGCTTTTTGTTTTTAAAGCTCTTAATGACCTTGCTATAGTTTATCTGTCTGAGATTTTGACTTTCTGCGACCAAGGCAGGGCTTTGAGGTCATCCAGTCAGCTTTTGCTGGATGTGCCCATATCAAGGTATAAACATTGGGGTGACCAAGCCTTTTCTGTTGTCACCCCCAGGCTCTGGAATGATCTCCCCCCCGATCTACGTGCCATCTCTGACCTGTCCCTTTTTAAATCAGAACTTAAAACATATTTGTTTAGGATGGCTTTTAATACCCAGTAGTGGTGATATTTGTCTTGGCATTTGTTTTTATTTTATTCTTATTTTTATTTTCAGGTATTTATTCTTATTTCTTTGTTTATGTTATTTGTTTTTAATGCTGTGTGTGTTTTTAATGGTGTTTAATTTTCTGTAAAGCACTTTGGTCACCTACGGGTTGTTTTAAAGGGCTATATAAATAAAGTACATTACATCATTCACAGCCTAGGCCCATGTGTTCCCACAGTCATGGGACTCAACCTGCTGCTGCTCTGAGTGTGGCTAGCTTAGCCTCCCTGGTAGTGATGGGTCCATGAGGTGTCATGATGCGTTTCGACACATTGCAAAACTGTATTGATACTGTGTTGATACTGTGTCACTGAATACTGACACCTGCTGGACCTTAAAAATCCCTACAGGCAACCTAGTTGACAGACTCAACGGACACTGATTTGATGACCTAGTATATACAATAATACACTGCTCCAAAAAAATAAAGGGAACACTGTCCCTCAAAGTGTCCACTTAGGAAGCAACACTGATTGACAATCAATTTCACATGCTGTTGTGTGATTTTGTTGTCAGCACATTCAACTATGTAAAGAACAAAGTATTTAATAAGAATATTTCATTCCAATCTAGGATGTTTAGTGTTCCCTTTATTTTTTTGAGCAGTACATAATTTAAGTCATTGTATTTTATATTGTATTATTTCATATCTTCATTTTAATTTCAAAACGGAGCAGATCTGGCTCCGTTTCGCCCCGTTTCCGACCTCTAAAGGCTCGCCTCTGATGCTAACCCAGATGCTAACCCAGAGTAACTGCAGCAGTGAGAAGGTATTCTTTACATCTGGCCATCTGGAGCCGAGGAGAGAAGGATTTAAAAGGAGGACGAACCAACCGAGGCGGCGATTGGGAGCTCGGGCGCGGCGTTGGTGAGAGACGGGGGCCACCTGGATCCAGCAGGACAGTGGTCTGAACCGGTGCCCAATTGCGAGGCCCAGCCGAGGAACTACCAGACTGACGGCGGTCGGTGACGGGGCCTAGACGGGGCCCAGCGGAGGAGCCGCCTAGCCAGACGGCGACGAGTGGCTGTGATCGGTGGATTCCGGCTGCGCCGGCGGTGCACGACATAACTGGCCAGGTAGACGGAGGCAGGCGCCGGCGATAGACGGCGGTGATCTGCGGAGCTGAGCAGCGTCACTCGGCGGAGAAGCTGCGCAGGAGCGGCGGGTCCAGTAGTGACCGAGCTAGTTGAGGCCTAGCCGGATTCTCTGCTTATTTCTATCCACAGGTCAGTAAAATGCCACCCAAAAAAGAGGAAATGGAAGAAATTAAAAAAACTCTGAACTTTGTGTTAGATGAACTGGCCAAAGTGACTAGCCAGCAGGACAAAATATTAGACCTAATACAGGAGGTACAAGCCCTACATTCAATAATAAAAGAAAAAGACAAAAAAATTATGGACCTGGAGCAACACGGGCGTCTTTTGGAGCAACGCGTTGAGGATCTTGAACAAGGTTCTCGCATTGATGACATAGTTATAAGTGGACTAGACATCAGATATCAGTCGTACGCCCATGCCGCTACAGGACTGAGTGGTGAACATGCTTCCATAAGTGAATCAATGTCCTTAGAAAACCAAGTGCTTCAGTTCCTTAATGATAAAGACATTAAGGTAGAAGCCAATGCAATCTCAGCCTGTTATGCTTTACCGAAGAAAGATAACAAAACAAAGAAATCAATTGTGATGCGCTTTGTGAACAGGAGGGTGAAAAATGACATACTGAGGCAGGCCAAAAAACTAAAGGAAACTCAAGTTTACCTAAATGAACACCTGACAAAAAAAAACGCTGAATTAGCACGGCAGGCACGGATGCTAAAGAAACAAAATAAGATACAGTCAACCTGGACAAGAAATTGTAGAATTTGGATTAAACTAAATGGAACACCTGAGCAAGCAAAAAGTATAATGATCAGAGATGCTACTGACTTAGATAAATACAAATGAACACTGACTATGAAACACAGAGTGAGGAAACTCAAACTCTAAAAATATGCCACTATGCTGAACATAAACCACAAGAGATGGAGAATGATATTGATCCTGATAACCACTTTTTCAATAATATTCATAACCACTGTGAATATTACACTGAAAAGCAATTCAAAAGTCAAGTGCAATTAGATGGTAAACTGTCAATAATACACTTCAATAGCAGAAGTCTTAACAAAAACTTCTCACAGATTCAGGACTATTTAAAACAGCTAAACAGAAAATTCACAGTTATAGCAGTCTCTGAAACCTGGCTTAATGCAGACCAGGCTCCCCTGATGGCAATAGAGGGATATCAGATGTTTAACATTAACAGATCTCAAAAAAAGGGTGGTGGTGTTGCACTGTATATTGATGACCTATATAGATGTAAGCTTGTAAATGAAATGTCCTCAGCACTACCAGGGATTCTGGAATGTGTTACTGTTGAGATTGACCTAGACAAAACAAAAAATCTAATCATAAGCTGCATATACAGAACGCCGGGAACTTGCATTGAGACATTCAGAGATAAATTAGTCGAGCTGTACAATAATATTACTAGTAAGAAAATGGTAGCAATTTGTGGAGATTTCAATATTGATCTACTTAATCCACATCAACAAAATGTAGTTACAGAGTTCATGAACTCTATGTACAGCATGAGTCTATATCCCACAATAACACATCCCAGTAGAATCACAGTTCACTCTGCTACACTTATTGACAACCTGTTTGTCAATGTTCTTGACAAGAAAATAGAAAGTGGATTATTGATAAATGATATAAGCGACCACTTGCCAATCTTTGCACTTATCCATGGCCACACGGGGCCCAACCCAGAAAAAATCTCAAAATCGTTCAGACACAAATCACCAAACGCAATCAGTTCTTTTAAAGAGGACTTGCTGAAGCAAGACTGGACAGAAGTCTATGTATCAGATGTAAATGAAGCCTATGACACATTTATAAACACTGTAACCACTCTTTATGAAAAAAACTGCCCATTAGTTAAAAAAAAGCTTAAACACAAATTTACTGACAAACCATGGCTAACCAAAGGACTACAAAAGGCGTGTAAAAAGAAAAATTTATTATATAAAGCTTTCATAAAGAAAAGGACAAAAGAAGCAGAGCAGCGGTATAAAACATACAAAAATAAGTTAACATATATAATAAGATGTAGTAAAGGAGACTATTACAGTAAAGAACTGGAAAAAAACAAAGACAATATTAAAAATACATGGACAATAATCAACAGTATCCTTGGAAATAAAAGCAGAAATACCAGCTACCCAACTAACACTCCAAAAAATAATAAATCGACTCCGAATGTGAATATAGCTTCACCTGCAGATGAATTTAATAATTTTTTTGTTAACATTGGACCTAAACTGGCCCGAGAAATACCCACTACGGTGCCAACAGGTGATTCAATATGCAATAACACTGCTGTAAAAGACACCATCTTCATAAAGAACACAGACGAAAGAGAGGTCATTGAAATTGTTAAATCGTTCAAAAGTAAAACATCTACTGACTGCGATGGTATTGATATGCTACTAGTCAAAACTGTTATCGAATGCATAGTGAAACCACTGACGTATATCTGTAACCTGTCTCTCCAATCAGGTATATTTCCCAATGCAATGAAAATAGCTAAAGTAATTCCGATTTACAAGACAGGCGACAGAGGGGAACTCTCCAACTACAGACCAATTTCACTATTACCGCAATTTTCCAAGATACTTGAAAAAATATTCTATGAGAGAATTGACAACTTCATACTGAAGAATGATTTATTGTGTGAGCAGCAATATGGGTTCAGACACAAAAGGACAACAGCATATGCCTTAATGGAATTTACAGAAAAAATATCAACAGCCATTGAAAATAAAGAGTATTCAGTTGGAGTATTCCTGGATCTTAAAAAAGCATTTGATACAGTAGATCACAATCTATTATTAAAGAAACTACAAAATTGTGGTATCAGAGGGGTAGCACTGTCCTGGTTAAGAAGTTACTTAAAGAATAGATATCAGTTTGTATGTGTTAACAACAAAAACTCAGAGCTACTGAAGGTCACCTGTGGAGTCCCACAGGGTTCAGTTTTGGGACCATTATTATTCAATATGTATATAAATGATATATGTAAAGTTTCAGAAAAAATGGACTTAATATTGTTTGCTGATGACACTAACCTGCTATGCAGTGGAAACAACTTGGAACAACTTCTGGATACACTCGGAAAGGAATTAGGAAAGCTGAAACTGTGGTTTGATTCAAACAAATTAACGCTCAATTTAAGCAAGACAAAATTTATAGTCTTTAACAACCATCACAACTACCCAGTACCCAAACTCAGTGTAAATGGTGTAGAGATTGAAAGGGTATCCGAAACTAAATTCCTTGGAGTAATAATTGATAACAAACTGTGTTGGAAGCCACATATTAATTATATAAAAGGTAAAGTATCCAAATCAATTGCAATATTACACAGAGTGAAAAATTTGCTGAATCAACCCACACTATACACCTTGTATCATTCATTAATACTCCCATACATGACATATTGTAATGAAGTATGGGGAAATACATATAAAACAAACATATATCCACTCTTTATGCTTCAAAAGAGAGCTATTAGAATAATCAACAAAGCAGCTTACAGGGAACCAACAAACCCACTTTTTCTTAAACAAAAAACTCTCAAGTTGAAAGATCTGATCGACTTTAAAACCGCAATAATAATGTTCAAAGTGAAGAATCTATCACTGCCCGCAAATATCCAAAAGTTGTTCCAAACAAGGGAGAAACGATATCACTTCAGAGGAACATGTATATTTCAAAAGCCTACAGTGAGAACAACTACCAAGCAACACTGTATTTCAGTGCAAGGTGTCAGATTATGGAACGATTTTGGACCTGAATTAAAATCATGTACAAAGCTTGGACAATTTAAACAAAAACTAAAGGAAGAAATACTCCAAACATATTTACAAGACGACATGTAAACTCACATAAGGATTGACATTTCCAGCCTGTGTTGTGTTATAGCTTAGTTTTTCTTTTTTCTCTGTGACACTATGTCTTAGATTTGTTTTTGAATAGTAACCGCTTAACTTAGACTAGCTCAGTTTTCTTTTTCTCTCAGTCATATTTTGTCTTAGCCTTGTTTTAAATTGTAATCGCTCTTGTCTTGTTTTCTCTTTTTTCTCCTTTGAATTCTTGGATGGAATATGGGTGGGCAATATAAGCTGCGGCTTCAGCCATCACCCATTTCGGATAACTCACGTGGAATTGTATAGTAGAAGGAGTCTTTGTCTAATTTGACCTTGTTGTTATATTATACAGTTTCTTTTAACCTGTAACGTACTATCCGAAATAAATAAATTCATTCATTCAATTCATTCATTCATTCATTCATTCATTCAAATTCATTCATTCATTCAAATATCGTTGATATTTTTAGACACAGTCAATAAATAATGTGAACATGTATCATAACGTGAAAATCTAAGTGAACGTGTTGTGAATGAAGATGCTTGTGGACTGGGATTTTTTTTTTTTTTTTTACAAATTTTTATTAAAAACAAAAAAGTTTTTCCAATGTTTTGAAATTGAGTCTGTTACGCTTTTTTGATTCAACTTCTCCAGCTGTAGAAAACACCCGCTCACACGGCACAGATGAGGCTGGAGTGCAGAGAAATTGTAAGGCAAGCTGAAAGAGGTTTGGATAGATTGTTTTTTGGTTGTCCCAGTATCTCATAGGATCCTGGGACCTGGCAATATTGCCTTCTGCCAGGTATCTCTGCACCTCCTGGATGGCATCAGCTGTGGCACTTTTGGTTTGCCTGCCCACTTCGATGTTGAGATGTTGTCAAAGGTTATCTTTCTTTCTTTCAAAGGTCTTTTTATTATTATTAATTGAAGTATCAATACAAGACAAAGTATTAGAAATTTTCATTTTTGTTTCAACCAAACAGTAAAAAACTAGAACTTAAAGCCAACAAATGTAAATGCTTCAAAGCACAAAAACCTTTAAATAAACAATAAAAAAAAAAAAAATACAAAGAAAAATTGTGTGTGTGAAGTGGGGGTGGGGTAAAGGGGATATGAGCTACTCAGAAACTATAATCGTGGGTCTTTCAAAGAAATCAAGAAACGGGCGCCATAATTTATAGAATTTGTTTTCAGAGCCACAGACTGTATATCTGATTTTTTCTAAATCCAAACAGGACATTATATCTTTTATCCACTGTAAATGTGAAGGGGGCGAAGAGTCTTTCCACTTCAGTAATACAGCACGTCTGGCCAATAATAATGAAAATTTGAATACTTTTAATTTGGAACTTGGCAAGACAAGTTCTGGAGCCACACCAAAAATGGCGCATAATGGATCAGGTTTAATTTGATATTGCAGGACTTCAGACATAGTGATAAAAACAGAATGCCAAAAATTCATCAATGCAGGGCAGGACCAATACATGTGAAGCAAAGTGCCAGGAGCGCTACCACACTTTTCACAAGTTGGGTCTATATCCGAGTAAATACGTGCTAACTTAACCTTGGACAGGTGCATCCGGTGTACAATCTTAAATTGAATAAGAGCGTGACGAGCACACATTGATACAGTGTGAACCTGGCCAAGAATAGAGTCCCACAGTTCATCAGTAAAAGTAAAATTAAGATCTTGTTCCCAGTTCAATTTGATAGCGGCCAGAGAAGAAGATTGTAAATTTGAAATTAAATTATATAAAACTGACATTACCCCCTTAGAAGTTGGTTTAACTAATAAAAAATCATCTAGAGGATTATCAGAAGGTTTTTGAGGGAATTGTTTTGTCATGGTTTGCACATAATGTCTGACCTGGAGGAAGCGGAAAAAATGTGTAGAAGTGATGTCGAATTTGGTGGAAAGTTGAGAAAAACTTGCAAATTGACCATCAAAATATAAATCCGCAAAAGATTTTAAACCTTTTCTGTGCCATATATGAAATGCACTATCAATAGTTGATGGGGTAAATAAATGATTTGCGGCAATTGGACTTCTAATGGAAAAAAACTGAAGACCGAAATTTTTCCTGAATTGAGACCAAATTCTAAGAGACTGACGAACTACTTTATTATTACCCAGTGTAGACAAAGCAAGGGGAAGTGGTGAACCTAAAATTGCCGGTAGGGAAGTTTGATTGTCCACATGTGACTCCATAAGGATCCAAATAGGTGATTTGGGTTCCAGATAAAAATGTTTCCAATATAACATGCACCTGATATTTGCTGCCCAGTAGTAATATTGAAAGTTAGGCAGAGCCATGCCACCTACTGATTTGGGTCTTTGAAGAAAAACTTTCCTCAATCTCGGATGTTTACCATTCCAAATAAATGAGGTAATCAGAGAGTCCAAAGACTTAAACAAGGATTTAGGAATAAAAATGGGGAGACATTGAAACAAATATAAAAACTTTGGAAGTAACATCATTTTTACAGAATTGATTCTGCCAATTAAAGACAAGGATAATGGGGACCATTTGGAAAGTATTAACTTGCACTGGTCAAGTAAGGGGAGAAAATTATTTTTAAACAAGTAATTAAATTGTTGAGTGACACATATCCCAAGATAATTAAAATGATCAATAACAACCTTGAAAGGAAAATTTTCAAAATCCTGAACTTGAATCTTTTCATTAATCAGAAACAGTTAAAAGGTTATCTAAAAAAAAAAACAAATTGGCATTTTAGTACATGATTTCCAAACAACAACAAACAAATAATGCTGAATAACATGGCTGAAGTGGGTGCAGACAGCTGTTGTGAAGATGGTCCCGTCTAAATTGAGACTATGTGCAATGTAATTTGAGTGCCGAATTTGGAGCTGTCTAGTGGATGCAATCATGTTTGGTGCTGCGTCGGTCACAAAACACTTTACTTTATTGGTTATGGCCCAGTCCTCCATCATGCCCCTTTTGACTTGGGCCAAATTGTCAGCAGTGTGACTTTGTGGAAAGTATTGCACTCCCAACACAGATGTACACAACTGCAAATTCTCATTAATGTAGTGACAGGTAAGAGCCAAGTATGCCTCCATGTTCACAGATGTCCACATGTCAGCTGTTATACTCACTGCCACAGCTTGCTGTACTTGCATTTTCACTTGTTCCCGTTCCTCCTCGTACTTTTTGGCCACCATTTGTTTGCTGGTCTGAAAATTACACCAAGTCAAACCAAAAGCAAATCCATATATTTAAATTAAAGATTAAATAAATTGGATATATCAACTACTACTTTAGATAATTTCCACAAACCTTTCCGGTTGGCAAAACATATGAGGGCTGAAGGGCCTGAACCAGTTCCCTGAACCCTTCACTCTCCACAATGCTGAGGGGCTGGCAGTCCTTCACGATGAAATTGAGCACAGCTTCATCCAGCATCTGCTTCCTGGAAGCTTGATGGTTAAAAATGAAGTAAAGAATAAATTAATAGGAATTAATTATCAATAAAGCAACTGTGAGTAAGTAGTAGAAGGGCTGTATACCTGAGTCTATCCTGGGTGTATCCGGGACTTCATTTTCATGCCTGGCCCTATAATGTCTCAGCATTGAGGAGGCGCTTTTGTTTAAATACGACAGCTCTGTCGAACAAATGCAACATTTAGCCTGCAGAAAATATGAAGAGTAAACTAAGAGTCACTTTCAAATGAATTTGAATTCAGATAGATCAAGTGGAAACTCCGAGAGGACCAGGATGAAACAACAAGGAAATTAAAACAAAGAAAATAGTATTTTAAAAATACTATTTTTAAATACCTTATTTTCCGATATCAGATCAAAATGGTCCCACACGGCGGAAACCTTTCTTTTTCCTCGAGGCTGCTCGTGCTCCATAATTTGTGATAAATTTGCACAAGGACCGTCTGCAACACATAAGAAAGTCTTTGGGCAAATGCATCCCGTTGACAGATGTGCTTCCTTAAAAACGCTGGCGCGTCAGTGTTTCAACACACTAGCGTCACGTGACTGATACAGTACCTGTATCGGTCACGTGACTTTCTTAAAGTGATACGCACCGACATGCACCGACACAGGGTTTCGCTCTATGAACTCGACGCATGCGCCGACGCATCGGTGTTGCCGGACCCATCACTATTCCCTGGACTCAACCTGCTGCTGTTCCTGAGTGTGGCTAGCTTTGGCCGCCTGGAGTCAACCTGCTGCTATTTAGAATGTTGCTGGCTTAGCCTCCCTGGACTCAAACTGCTGCCCTTTTGAGTGTGGCTAGCTTAGCCTCCCTGGAGTCAACCTGCTGCTATTTTGAATGTGGCTGGCTTAGCCTCCCTGGACTCAACCTGCTGCTGCTTGGAGTGTGGCTAGCTTTTTTTTTTTTTTTTGTTACTTATTTGTACCCGTAGGTAGATTTGGTTTGCAGTCTGGTGACAAGCCACCGGCTGCCGGTCGCTGCGTGCGCGAGCACCCTAAACCTACATGTTTTTGGTATGCGGGAGGAAACCGGAGAAATCCCGGAGTAAACCCACGCAACACGGCGAGAACATGCAAACTCCACACAGCTCACTGTTGGTCGGGGGCTGGGATCGAACCCACAATCTCATGATCTCCGCGATCCCCCGGCTGAGGGTAAAACTGTGCTGCCACAGTGCTAAACCACTGCGCCACCGTGCAGCTTTGCCTGTCTGGAGTCAACCTGCTGCTCTTCTGAGTGTGGCTAGCTTAGCCCCCCTGGAGTTAACTTTCTGCTGCTCTGAGTGTGTCTAACTGGGCCTACCCAAGGTTAACCTGCTACTTCTCAACCTAGCCTACCTGGAGTACAAATGCTACTGTTGCTCTGAGTGTGTCAAGGTAACGTTTGGAGAAGGGTGAGCATTGGATTGCAGATGATGGTCCACAGCAAGACCACTTAACTCCACAAAGGTACTGGACAGATATGATGGGCATTTGGTTCAAATGGTGGCAATAGCAGACAAGCTAATGAGTTGGAGTGATCCATATTAACCAGAATCTATTTGAATCAATTGGCACCAATAACAACACAATACCACCCAAAAGGAATGTAACATATGATGAGGTTGAGGAATTTTAAAAATCACTTGACTTTCTCTCAGAAGAGGTAACTGTGGTGAGAAAGCAACAAAAACAGATAATTGATTTGGTAGAACAGGTCAAAGCCTTGAGGCTGAAAAATGAGGAGAAAGACAAAAAGATTGCTTTTCTGGAAAATAGGGTGGACAACCTGGAACAGTACACTCGAATGGATGACATTATTGTCTCTGGAATAGAAACACAGCCCAGATCCTATGCCCAGGCTGTGGCAAGAATGGATGATACAGACCTTTGTGAACTGGACGCCAGATCGGTGGAAGAACAGGTGACAACATTCCTCCATTCTAAAGGCATAGAGATAGACAGTAACAACATAAAGGCTTGTCATCCTCTTCCTAAAAGAAGGAAAGGTGAAAAATCGGCAATAATCATCCATCTTACAAACAGAAAGTATAAAATGGATCTGCTGAAACAGCGAAGGAAGCTGAAGGGGACATAAGTTTATCTGAATGAGCACCTGACCAAGAGAAATGGAGACATCGCCAAAAAGGTGCGTTTCTTGTGAAAACAGAAGAAAAGCCAGTCAACATGGACTTCAACTGCAAAGTCTTTATAAAACTGAATGGAACACCAGAGGAGTCCAAAGTGCTGGTAATCAGAAATGTGGAGGAGCTGGATAAATATATGTAAGGAAGTAAATCACAGTGAGGAAAAATGTTTACTTTAAAAAACAAAACAAAAAACTTATGACTGACTTTAGTAGACATCAATCATCCCCAGTTGGAGGAAGTCATCTGACACAGAGTGAGAAAATTCAGACTCTGAAAATATGCCATTATGCTGAACATAAACCACAAGAGATGGAGAATGATATTGATCCTGATGGGATAAAGTGATCAATATAACCATATAACAGTTATTTGTGTGACTCAAAATATTTGTACTCTGCTTATGTCTAGGTAATATAACCAATATACCATAATGGAATATATATTGCCAAATGTGTGGCTAATTACCTGCAAAAAGAGTGGACCTCTGTCTCAGCACAGAGAATAACATGTCTTGTGTGATCTATGGGAGGAGATGAGGAACCGGGTGTGATAAGGAATGACCGAGCCTGGGCTACTTTGACCTGGGAGGAGGAATGGCCTTCAGTGGATACACTCGGCGCCAGGAACGGACCCTCCCATGGACCATGCACCTGGACTGTCATTTGATAATGCATGCTTTCACTTTTGTTCATTTTCTGTATAAATATTCTGGGTCAGGGCCAGCATAGTCAGTCAGACTTCACGACCTGACATTGTCTGTTGTTGTCAGGGAGAGAGTTCTTGACCCAGCGATGTAACCTACTATATTCAACTTGCTTCAATAAATACGTCTTCCAAGTAAACTGATCTCCTCCTTGAAAACGAACCTGGGTAAACCATCTACACACATAGACGATATTTGAAGAGTAGACTTAGATGGTTTAGATGGTTTTACTATTTTTTACCCTAACAATTTGGGGGCTTCGTTCGGTGAAAGGGGGAGATTATCATCTGATTTGGATCCTTGGTTGCCTGGACAATGGACCTGCATCACCGACTGACAACACTAGGCGGGCCTGAAAAAGAGGTAAGCAGACGCCTGTTATATCAAAGTTCTGCTATTGACTATAACCAAAATCTGTGTTGTCAAGCGGTTTGGTGTGTGTCCTAGTTTAAAGCAGTTGAATATAGTAAATGTTTTTGGTGAATGCTTGCTTGCTTAAAAAGACCGTAAGACCAAGAGTGGTGAAAGGCCCCCGGCTCGGGTGCTGGACCCGATTTTGACCAACCAATCATGATCTGACATTGATTTTTACATTGATTGATTAGATTGTGATCGCTTGGGACATTAACGGCCAAGACCGGGGAGGTGAAAGGCCCCCCGGCCCGGATGATATCGCTGCATATTTATTCCTGGTCATCCGGCCTGACTACAGGTTCACGGACTGAGCGAATTGGTCCGTGACTTGTGAGGACAGGAACTGGGTTGGACTCCTTTAGCCTTGACGAAGGCTATAAAACCTGGGCTCTATATTGACACCCTCGGATTAGTAATCCGTAAACGTCAGCGCCAAGGAGAAAATCCTTCGCATTCCGACAGGAAAGCAAGAATCTGAGGTAACGCCCCGAGGGAGCGGCGCCCCTTGAACAGTCTGGCACAGGTTGAAGGCTTTTGATTAAGACGTTAATCATAAAAGGGGTGAAATTCCTTGGGCTTAGTGCACCCAGAATATTATTTAACCACTGCTGCAATTGCTATTTGTTTTATATTTGTAAAGCTGTGAGTGTGAAGGTAACACTGTTTAAAAAGTTTTTTTTTAAAAAAGCAACAGAAGGGCGAGCAGCGGTTCTCTCTCTCATCAGCAAGGGGAGGGTGAACGGCAGCTCTCTCTCTCTCTCTCTCCTCAGCAAGGGGAGAGGTGAGCGACAGGCTTGCTCTGTAAAAGCGCTATATAAGTGCAGGTTAGTTAGTTAGTTAGTTAGTTAGTTAAAAAAAAAAAAAGCAGAGAGGCAGGAAGGGGAGGGGGAGCAGCAGGCTTGCACTGCAGAAAAAAAAGAGAAGTGTGAATTTGTGAGTGGTGAAGTTGTGGAATGCAAAAGGAGGGGCTGAGTGACTCCTGTGATGCAGGTGGCTGGGAGTTGCTTCATCCAAAACATAGCGTAAACAATGTTGATTTATGTAAAGAAAATATGAAAGAACAGTGGGATTCAAGAGTGACTCAAATGCTCAGTGCAATCTCAACCAAAGACAGAGGTGAGGTTAAAATAGAATGTGGTAAATTGTATCAGAAATTGGTGGAAGAAGGCATTCTAAATTCAAATAAGGAGGACAGTTTAGCTCAGTTGTCGATGGAGTTAGAACAAAAAAGGTTGGATGGCATACAAGTCATGAAAGATATGGCTGTGACAGGATTTTTGGTGAAAAGGAAACATAAACACAAGATTGAGGAGTGTGAATGTGAGCGCAGGCTGATTCATAATTTGGTTACATCTGCTGCTGCAATGGATGGTGTGAAGTTGATTAAGGCACAGGTGTCTGATAAGGAGCAAAATCAGCATATGATGAAAATAGAGACAAATAGCAGTTTGATGCATGATTCAGCAGTGGTTGGCCCAGTGGGGAGTGAGAGTGAGGTGGAAAAGAATAAAGATTTAATGATTGATAAGCAGCTGGATAAACAACAGGGAGAAGTGCTGTCCCTCCACCCTAATTTGGGAGATTTAAAGGGGGAATTGCCCCCACCACCATATTGCGTTAATCAGATGCCTTTGGTGAAGCTAAAAGAAGGATTAGTGGAGATTGAGAAGGTGACATCACAGGAACAGTTTGAACAGCTGAAAGGTTTGCTGGAAGGTCAGACACAGGAAATGCAGGCAGACAGACTTGAGATGGAAAAGCTGCAGGAAGAGCTGGAAAGATTAAGGTTGCTAAAGACTGTGAGAGAACGGTTGCAGAATGTTGAAGCTGGTATAACTAATTTGCAGAGGCAAACACAGGATTTTCAACATAGTTCATGGCCTAACACAGGTAGTGTGAAATCAGGTGTGAGTGACGCAGATGATGAAGGCACAGTCTATCAAGACATAAGCTACAGGGGTCCCAAAGATGACTGTGGTCAGTGGAGTGAACACGCAGACAGTGAGGAAATACATCTCCTTTCCTCTACAGTATTTGCTTCATCTACCCCTTATGGTCAAGATGATTTTAAGAGTAGGCAGTGGAGAGAAAGTTTAGATGCTATGACAGCAGCTCTTATGAAAATAAACAATGTACAAAAACATGAAGGCAGACCACTGCAAGAAAATAGGTCATACCAATTGATAGGAGAGGTCAGAATGACAGATGAGGACAGGAGAGAATTAGGCAATCAGGAGAAGCACATGCGAGGCAGGCCCTACAATTTCAGAAATAGAGATTTATGTCACAGGGTTTGGGATGGTGATGAATGTGATCCTTATACAGGCCGCCGTCTTAATTCAGCTGTACATAGAAACACACAACAGGCCACAGACCACCACATCCACACACAGGCACCACTGGTGATGAAAAGCAGAGGCAGAACATATCAGCCATTCTCATGGACAGACATAAATGGCATTTCAGAAAAAATGCCCCCGCCTTGTGAGGGTGGAGGTCAGTGGATAACAAAATTTGATCAGTTAACTCAAGGAGTTACTGTGGCAATGGGAGATTTCAGAGCTTTGCTTGGATGACAATTAAGTGTTGTGCAGGTCTCTCAAATTGAACAATTGGCAGGAACCCAAGCAATTTCAGATTCAGCACCTTTCACCCCTGTAGCATCAGCCTTAGGCACAGCGATGAGACAAAATTTCCAATTCCACCAGGAGCTTTAAGAGCTTTAACTTTTTCAATTAAGGAAAATGAGTTTCCTATGGCATTTATCAGTAGATGTAAAATGGAGTGGACAGCGGCTGCTGGCTTTCATCCTAATACATCTGATTTTCAAAGAGACGTGTTTAGGCAGGCAGTGTTAAAAGGAGTGCCTCAGGCAGTGACAGAGGCTATGGACAGTAACCCTGACATTCCCAGTAGCAGAATCAGAATCAGAATCAACTTTATTGCCAAGTATGCTTACACAAACAAGGAATTCCACTTATCACTAAGGTGCACTCATGTTAAGCGCTCCCTAATGATGCGGCAGCCATACAAGGTGCCTCATACAGTGGAGGGTAAAGAGGGGGAGGGGGAGGGGATGACACATTGGGCAGAGAGAAAAAACATAGTTATCAAAATATAGCTCCTTTGAATGAGCAAGATTGTGATCACATAGAAAAAAACCCTCTAATTGCACAATTAGCAGACAATACAGATCCACACATTAACAAAGCAAGAGAGAGACAAGTGTGTGTATGTCAGTGGTAATGATATCAGTGTGAATGCAGTGTGTGAAGTATCAGTTACTGGTGGACAACAAAAATCCTCTCTCCTCGGCAACGGCTAGATGTTATGTCTTTAGTGTCCTAAAACATAGATAACATGTCCACAAGAGTTCATCTCTTTTCAGTTCATGTCAGATGGTAAAATTCCATGCTAGTCACGTGATAACACTGTCCTTAGAGAGTTCAGTTTGCTGCACATCAGTGTTTGGGTTAGGGAGAAGCCAAAACTCCCTTCTGCCTTATCGTCTCTCCTGGAGGAATGAATACCAAGGACGCCGAATCAAGGCCTGATAGGCACAGTTCACTTAGAGCATAGAAATTTCACCTCTCATGTGATTCTGTGCATCACAATTTGCATATACATTTCCATGTACATTTCCAGGCTTTAAAATCATTTCCTGGAGAGCACTCAGCGACTCCGAGATGTTACCCATCTTCCGATTCAGTTCACCATTCGCCGCTATCAGTGCCCTCGCCATCTGGTCGAATTGTTGAAGGAGCTTCGCTGGGTCCGCATTTTGATTAGCTCTTTCCAACTTCCTTAGTTTACGATACACTAGGAAAACTCCAAAGCCAAACAGCAGAAATCCTGTGATCATGACGCCAAACAGGTAGATGTCTTCTACATCTTCGATCGAAAAGTCACACAGACACATGAGTTTCCAATTGTCCATGAGTCTCACATAACCCGCAGCCTTAGTGCCTGCAGGACAGTTGGACTCCCCCGGGCCCGATTTTCTGTTTGAGAAAGTGGTGTCAATTGCATTTAAAGCCCAGCTTACCAATTCCATAGTTTTCCGTTTGGATCGAGATTCAGCCAGAAAAAGAGTGAGACACAGACAGGACACAGCAAGCTGGGATCAGTGAAGAGAGGAGAGGAGTGAGGAGAGTGGAAGAAATGCGTCTGCTCTCTCTGAAAGCCGGAAGAAGTCTGTGGAATTGTGGGAAAGGCACTTCACACATCATATGCATAAAGAGCAGGAAAAAGCAGAAAAAGAAAAGGTTGATAGAGATAATCAAGAACTGCAACTGTTAAAATTACAGTTACACAAGGCAAAACAAGAAATAGCTGAGGTTAAACAAAATAAATAAACCAGCTAAGCAGTTGGCACAGCAGGCTCCGGAAATATCCTCCGGGCCAACGCCCACACCGGGAACGGCAGCTTTACCTGCCCCAGTGTACCCGGCACCCACTGGTTGGACACCCCAAACACCATATTATCAGGGTGTATCACGTGGTTTCAATTATTATCGGGGGGTGTCTCGTGGAAGGCAGGGTGTGAGAAGCTTTCAGGGTCGAAAGGTCATGGGCCTGAATACATGTCATGGCTGTGGTCAAAATGGTCATTGGAGGAAGGATTGCCCGACTAATCCTTACCCAGCACCAGTGGCACAAGCAAGTGCAGGACATCAAGCACCTATTGCAGCGGCAGCTCCACCTGCTGGCCAATATCCAGCATACACTTCAACTGCGGGGGAAGTGTACCTCACACAGTATGAGGAACAATGACGGGGCCCACAGAGAAAAAAGTGACGTGGGAATGGCAGATCTCATGGTCACACTAAAGGTTATGGACTGTGACCTGCCTTTTTTGGTTGATACAGGGGCAACCTATTCCACTTTGAACTGTGACGCTGAGCCTACACTGTTATCGGGTAAAGCTGTGGAGGTTATTGGTTTCTCTGGGGTTCCTGAAAGACTGCCTGTGACAAAGCCTTTGGACACTTGTCTTGCTGGTCAAACTGTGAAACAACGTTATGCCTGCTCAAAAAACTCTCCCACAAACTTGATGGGGAGAGACTTGCTGATTAAATTGGGGGCATTGGTGCTGTGCTCGGCCGATGGAGTCATTTTGTCATTCCCTAATGGTGTTGCTGTGAACCGTTCAGTGCAAGGAGTGTCTGTGCATGGACAAATGTTGTTAAAACCTGATGTGACACCACAACCACCAAACACCTAGGCTGACATTTACTGGGGCCTGTTATCACCTGACTCGCCCTCACAGACTGGCGTGTTGCTAGTGTTCATGGCCTGGAAGCCGTGGATTGCTCTTCTTGTGCCCTACACACCTCCCATTGATCCCCTACATGTCACTCTGTATTATGACAGAAATTCGGATGATGTTTATCATGATAGATTTTTCTCCCAACTGGATGGTCAGACTTGGACTATTAAATCTCGGTTTTTGTATGTAGGACAAGAGGGTGTCGCCGGGAATGCTGTATTAAATGCAGAGCAATTACAGTGGTATGAAATGTCAGAGGAATCAGCTCCACCCATCACTTTGCTCATACATGCTAATCACCAAGAAAAAGAGTTAGGGCCTATGGATAAAATATTGGCTGAAGCCACTGATTGGCAGATGACACAAATTCCAAAAGTTGAATATTGTGCAAAATATCAGGCCTATTGCATCCAAATTGATACAACTGATGAGCTTTTGTTTGAACACCGACAGATTGAGAGAGAGCATGGCAGGGAGCACAGTGATCACGAATCAGCGGCAGGCATGTTAGATTCACTGCCACCAAATTTATGGTCACAAGGACCCACAGATGTTGGTAAATGTGTTAATACTTCTCCCATCTCGTTTCAGGTCCTAGCAGATGAACCTGTTTGGCAACGTCAGTATGCTCACAAGCCTGCAGCAGAGAAGGGCATCACTGACACCACTGAAGGGCTGCTTCAGGCAGGAGTATTAGAAAATTCTCACTCTGCCTGGAACACCCCTATTCTCCCAGTTGAAAAGCACAACACCGGTAAATACCGAATGGCCCATGATTTGAGGCGTGTGAATTCACGGATTTCCACCCCCACAGTACCCGTGCCAAACCCATACACTGTTTTATCTGCTCTCACATCACAACATTCATGGTTTACATGTATTGACTTGGCTAATGCATTTTTTTGTCTTCCCTTGGCAGAGGACTGCAGGGATTTCTTCTCATTCACCTACAAGGGCACACAGCTGTGCTACACCCGGCTACTACAGGGGTTCATTTTGTCACCAGGTATTTTCAATCAGGTTTTGAAGGAACAACTACAAGGTTGTCCTCTTCCACTAGGCGTAATTCTGATACAGTATGTCGATGATATTTTGAAAGCCACACCAAATCCTGACAGTTGTCTGGAAGCTACAAAAAGCATGTTGTTGAGATTGTTTGAATGTGGATTTAAAGTGTCAAGGCAAAAGCTACAGTGTGTGAGGCGCTATGTGTCCTTTTTGGGCCGTGTTATCACACCCACAGGTTCTGGCCTTTCTGCGTCACACAGAGATTCTATCCTTCATCACCCCAAACCACGCACTGTAAAACAAATGTTATCATTTTTGGGTCTAACTGGATTCAGTAGAAATTACATACCACAATACAGCGAAAGGACAAAACCACTATGTGCACTGGTGAATGAACAAGGCATGAGAAATCTTGCTGCACAGCTACTGTGGACACAGGAAGCTGAGGAAGCATTCATTGCTTTGAAAAATGAACTCTCACATGCGGCTGATTTGGCAATACCTGATTACAACAGGCGTTTCTACTTGGATGTTTCTGAAGCAGAACACACAGTAAATGGTGCTCTGTTTCAGCACAATATTAGACCCAATGGAAAAAAGGCAACCAGCATGCACATGCCATGCTGCAGGAGTGGCAAAAATTTTGCAAAAAACAGCTCATGTGGTGATGGGACATCCATTGACTGTCCTGACCACACATAGCGTGACGTCATATGTAAATTCTGCAGCATTCAACTATGACCTCAATCAGACAGACAAGAATGGAAAAAATCCTATCAGCACTATATATCACATTCACACATGAAGGAATAAACATGGCAGATCAGATGTTGGATGGGGAACCGCATGAATGTGAGAAAAGGGTCAGAAAAGATGTGAAGGTGAGAATAGATTTATCTGTGACACCACTGACTGACCCAGATGAAGTTTTGTTTACAGATGGATGTTGTTTTCGTCACCCCACAGAAGGATTGAAGGCAGGATATGCAGTTGTGAGACAAAGAGCAGATGGATTTGAGGAAGTGTTAAATGGGACATTGCAGGACAGACAATCAGCTCAGTTGGCCGAATTGACAACTATGATCAAAGCATTGGAGTGGTCAGCAGGAAAAAAAAGGTTACTATTTACACAGATTCAGCTTATGTCATTGGAACCATTCATACAGAGCTAACACAATGGATTTGAGGATTTTTTTTGATACATGAAGCCCATGGGTTAGCACATGTAGGAGCTAAACAAATGAACAGACATTTGAGTCACTGGTGGCATCCCTTCCTCCCAGCTATGATACAAAATTTTGTAAAAAGTTGTGCCATTTGTGTTTCTCACAATCCAAAACCGACGGTCAAAGTTCATCAAGGTCATTTTCCATTGCCTACTTTGCCAGGTCAGGAGATAATCATAGACTACACTGACATGGTGGAGAGAATCAGGGGATACAGATATCTCCTAGTGGCAGTGGACACATTTACAGGATGGCCTGAAGCTTATCCTGTAAAGAAAGAAGACAGCAAAACAGTGATCAAATTTTTGATAAATCGATACATCCCTACTTATGGGTTTCCTAAGAGAATTAGATCAGATAATGGAACACATTTCAAAAATCAAGACCTACAAAAAGTGGAAAAGATGTTAGGTCTAAAACATTCATTTGGAACAGTTTATCACCCTCAATCTCAGGGTAAGGTTGAGAGGATGAACCAAAACATTAAGGTGAAGCTTGCTAAGATCTGTAGCCAGACAGGAATGAACTGGTTGGATGCTTTGCCTATTGCCCTATTGACGGTTAGAAGTTCTGTTAACAGCATAACAAGTTTTACTCCTTACGAACTTTTAACAGGTCATCAGTTCCCGGGACCGGGAGCAAGATTGCAGTTGTGTGAGGAAGAAGAGCCCAAGATGGGCTATAAACCATACTATGACCAACTAAGAGCTCTTGTGTCAGCTTTCTCACAACAGGTACAGGAAAAGAAGAAGCCAGGAGGTGATTTGAAACCCACGGAACCAATCACAACAGAGTGGGTCCTCCTGGAGTACATTAAGAGGAAGTGGTCAGAACCAAGGTGGATAGGACCATTTCAATTGGTGGAAAGAACTTCACATGCAGTGAGGTTAAAAGGACTTAAAGGACAGTAACCAGTGACTTTTTACACAATAAGAGTGTTTTGTAGGTATTAATTGCTTAAAGGTTTTATCTGTTTGCTAATAAGTATCATAACCATCATATATTCAGTAATTAGTGAACTGTGTAATTGCATAACTGTGTGATTATATGGTGAATGGCCTCAGGCATAAATAATCCCCTGGATGGATGGCTGAAGAGAATGCTTGGAAAATGGAAAAATGTGATTGTTTCTATAATTATATCCATTGTAAGTGTTATTGCTATCTTTGCATTTTGTGGGTGTTATTGTGTCCCTTGTATTCGATCTCTTTGCCTCAGGGTCATCACTACGGCTGTGGAAGGCAAACAACCTCCTCCATATCAAATGTCATTATTAAAACCTGATGGATCAATTGAAATTGGAATGGAATCAGATAAAGATGATGATGATGAGGACTGTGACATACCTTTGAGTGCCTAAAGGGTTTGAGTTATTGGTCTCATTATTGGTGAGACCAAAAGGGGGAAACTGATGGGATAAAGTGATCAATATAACCATATAACAGTTATTTGTGTGACTCAAAATATTTGTACTCTGCTTATGTCTAGGTAATATAACCAATATACCATAATGGAATATATATTGCCAAATGTGTGGCACATTACCTGCAAAAAGAGTGGACCTCTGTCTCAGCACAGAGAATAATACGTCCTGTGTGATCTATGGGAGGAGATGAGGAACCAGGTGTGATAAGGAATGATCAAGCCTGGGCTACTTTGACCTGGGAGGAGGAATGGCCTTCAGTGGATACACTTGGCACCAGGAACGGACCCTCCCATGGACCATACACCTGGACTGTCATTTGATAATGCAAGCTTTCACTTTTGTTCATTTTCTGTATAAATATTCTGGGTCAGGGCCAGCATAGTCAGTCAGACTTCACGACCTGACATCCCTGTTGTCAGGGAGAGAGTTCTTGACCCAGCGCTGAAACCTACTATATTCAACTTGCTTCAATAAATACGTCTTCCAAGTAAACTGATCTCCTCCTTGAAAACAAACCTGGGTAAACCATCTACACACATAGACGATCTTTGAAGAGTAGACTTAGATGGTTTTTATGGTTTTACTATTTTTTATACTCTAACAATCCTGATAACCACTTCTTCAACAATATTCATAATCACTGTGAATATTATACTGAAAAGCAATTCAAAAGTCAAGTGCAATTAGATGGTAAATGATCAATAACACACTTCAACAGCAGAAGTTTTAACAAAAACTTTCCAACAATTCAGGACTATTTAAAACAGCTAGATAGAAAATTTACAGCTATCACATTCTCTGAAACTTGGCTCAATGAAGAGCAGGCTTCTCTGATGACAACAGAGGGATATCAGATGTTTTATATTAAGATCTCAAAAAAATGGTGGTGGTGTTGCACTGTATATTGATGACCTGTATAGGTGTAAAATTGTAAATGGAATGTCCTTTGCACTGCCAGGGATTCTAGAATGTGTTACTGTTGAGTTTGACCAAGACAAAACAAAAAATCTAATTATAAGTTGTATATATAGAATGCCGGGAACTTGCATTGAAACATTCAGAGATAAGTTAGTCGAGGTGTACAATAATATAACTAGTAAGAAAATGGTTCTAATTTGTGGAGACTTCAATATTGATTTACTAAATCCATTTCAACAAAATGTAATTAGAGTTCATGAATTCTATGTACAGTATGAGTCTATATCCCACAATAACACATCCCAGTAGAATCACACTTCACACTGCTACACTTATTGATAACTTGTTTGTTAATATTATTGATAAGAAAATAGAAAGTGGATTATTGATAAATGACATAAGTGACCATTTGCCAGTCTTTGCACTTATCCATGGCCACACGGGATCCAATACAGAAAAAAACTTTAAAATCTTTCAGATACAAATTACAAAATGCAATCAGCTATTTTAAAGAAGACCTGCTGAAGCAAGACTGGACAAAAGTCTATGTATCAGATATAAATGAAGCCTATGAAACATTCATAAACACTGTAACCACTCTTTATGGAAAAAAATTGTCCATTAGTAAAGAAAAAGCTGAAACAGAAATTTGTTGACAAACCATGGTTACCCGAAGGATTACAAAAAGTGTGTAAAAAGAAAAATTCATTATATAAAGCTTTTCTAAAGAAAAGGACAAAAGAAGCAGAGCAGTGGTATAAAACATACAAAAATGAGTTTATATAATGAGATGTAGTAAAATAGACTATTATAGTAAAGAACTGGAGAAAAACAGAGATAACATTAAAAATACATGGACAATACTTAACAATATTCTTGGAAAAAAAAAAACAGAAATACAAGCTACCCAACCAATCTTTCAAAAAAAAAAAATAATAATAATAATAAAACGACTCAGAGTGTGAATGCAGTCTCACCTGCAGATGAATTTAATAAATTTTTTGTTAACATTGGTCCTAATTTGGCTCGAGAAACACCCATTACGGCACCTACAGGTGATACAATAAGCAAAAACATTGCTATAAAAGACTCCATTTTCATAAAGAACAGACAAGAGAGAGGTCATTGAAATTGTTAAATCGCTTAAAAGTAAAACATCTATGGATTGTAATGGTATTGACATGGTTTTAGTCACAACTATCATTGAATGCTGAGTGAAGCCAGATGTAAATCTGTAACCTGTCTATCCAAACAGGTATATTTCCCAGTGCAATGAAAATAGCTAAAGTAATTCCGATATACAAGATGGGTGACAGAGGGGAATTTTCAAATTATACACCAATTTCACTATTGCCGCAATTTTCCAAGATACTTGAAAAAATATTCTGTGGGAGAATTGACAAATTCATAATGAAGAATAATTTATTGTGTGAGCAGCAATACAGGTTCAGACATAAGAGGACAACTGCATTTGCTCTAATGGAATTTATAAAGAAAATATCAACTGCCATTGAAAATAAAGAGTATTAAGTTGGGGTATTCCTGGATCTTAAAAAAAACATTTGATGCAGTGTGTGGCGGTTTGGGAAAACCCCCACAAACAGACTAAGGACAGACAACTCGCTACTCCTGGTTTTTTCCGCTACACTACTGTGATAATGTCACCTTTCATGTATTGTGTTCATGTGTCCTGTCCTTACGGTGACCTAGAGACTCAGATCAATATGTAGATGTGCCTGTTAACCCCTTTGTTCTGCACCTAGAGCACAGTCTAGCAAATCTGCCTATTGTGATGTATGCCTCTCAAATGCAAATGCCATACTCCCTGCTGTGAATGCCTTTCATGCATTGTTTGTAACTGGTATTTAAGCTGACTGAAATCCATGCTCTCTCTCTCACTCTGATCCTGCAACTGGTAGACACACACGTGTCCGCCTCTCTTCTTCTTCTTCACTGAGAGCCGTGGGCTCGCTCCCGGCGCGCACGCACGGCGCCGGGAGAGGAGCTCGTGACGGTGGTATGATAATAAAACTCTACTTAAAACCTCCAACAACGCCGCTTTATTTCATGCCGCCGCACAGTGGATCATAAATTATTATTATTAAAGAAACTACAAAATTATGGTATTGGGGGGTAGCACTATCCTGGTTATGTAGTTACTTAAAGAACAGATGTCAGTATGTACAGTGGGGTAAAAAAAAGTATTTAGTCAGCCACCAATTGTGCAAGTTCTCCCACTTAAAAGATGAGAGAGGTCTCCAATTTTCATCATAGGTATAACTCAACTATGAGAGACAAAATAAGAAAAAAAAATCCAGAAAATCACATTGAAGGATTTTTAATGAATTAATTGGTAAATTCCTCAGTAAAATAAGTATTTGGTCAATAACAAAAGTTCATCTCAATACTTTGTTATATACCCTTTGTTGGCAATGACAGAGGTCAAACGCTTTCTGTAAGTTTTCACAAGGTTTTCACACACTGTTGATGGTATTTTGGCCCATTCCTCCATGAAGATCTCCTCTAAAGCAGTGATGTTTTGGGGCTGTTTTGGGCAACACAGACTTTCAACTCCCTCCAAAGATTTTCTATGGGGTTGAGATCGGGAGACTTGCTAGGCCACTCCAGGACCTTGAAATGCTTCTTACCAAGCCACTCCTTCGTTGCCCGGGCGGTGTGTTTGGGATCATTGTCATGCTGAAAGATCCAGCCACGTTTCATCTTCAGTGCCCTTGCTGGTGGAAGGAGGTTTTCAATCAAAATCTCATGGTACATGGCCCCATTCATTCTTTCCTTTACACAGATCAGTTGTCCTGGTCCCTTTGCAGAAAAACAGCCCCAAAGTACGGTATGATGTTTCCACCCCCATCCTTCACAGTAGGTATGGTGTTCTTTCTCCTCCAAACATGACAAGTTGAGTTTTTACCAAAAAGTTCTATTTTGGTTTCATCTGACCATATGACATTCTTCCAATCCTCTTCTGGATCATCCAAATGCTCTCTAGCAAACTTAAGCCAGTACATGTCCAGGCCCGTCTGAAGCAGGGGGACACGTCTGGCACTGCAGGATTTGAGTCCCTGGCGGCATATTGTGTTACTGATGGTAGCCGTTGTTACTTTGGTCCCAGCTCTCTGCAGGTCATTCACTAGGTCCCCCCTTGTGGTTCTGGGATTTTTGCTCACCGTTCTCGTGGTAATTTTGACCTCACGGGGTGAGATCTTGCATGGAGCCCCAGATCGAGGGAGATTATCAGTGGTCTTGTATGTCTTCCATTTTCTAATAATTGCTCCCACAGTTGATTTCTTCACACCAAGCTGCTTACCTACTGCAGATTCAGTCTTCCCAGCCTGGTGCAGGTCAACAATTTTGTTTGTGGTGTCCTTTGGCAGCTCTTTGGTCTTGGCCATAGTGGAGTTTGGAGTCTGTTTGAGGTTGTGGACAGGTGTCTTTTTTACTGATTATGAGTTCAAACAGGTGCCATTAATACAGGTAACGAGTGGAGGACAGAGGAGCCTCTTAAAGAAGAAGTTACAGGTCTGTGAGAGCCAGAAACCTTGCTTGTTTGTAGGTGACCAAATACTTATCTTACTGAGGAATTTACCAACTAATTCATTAAAAATCCTTCATTGTGATTTTCTGGATTTTTTTCTCATTATGTCTCTCATAGTTGAGGTATACCTATGATGAAAAATGGAGACCTCTCTCATCTTTTAAGTGGGAGAACTTGCGCAATTGGTGGCTGACTAAATATTTTTTTGCCCCACTGTATGTGTTGGTAGCAAAAACTCACAGTTACTGAAGGCTACTTACGGAGTCCCAAAGGGTTCAGTTTTGGGGCCACTGCTATTCAATATGTATATAAATGACATATTTAAAGTTTCGGGAAAAAAAATTGATTTAATATTGGTTGCAGATGACACTAATTTATTATGCAGAGGAAGCAATTTGGAACAACTTTTGGATACACTCGGAAAGGAATTAGGAAAGCTTAAACTGTGGTTTGATTCAAACAAATTAACGCTCAATTTAAGGAAGACAAAATTTATAATTTTTAACAATTATCACAACAACTAAGTACCTAAACTCAGTGTAAATGGTGTAGAGATTGAAAGGGTATCCGAAACTAAATTTCTTGGAGTAATAATTGATAATAAACTGTGTTGGAAGTCACATATTAATTATGTTAAAGGTAAAATATCCAAATCAATCGCAATACTACACAGAGTGAAATATTTGCTGAATCAACCCACACTATAGCTAGATAGATAAATACTTTATTTTGTACAAAAAGTAAAAAAAACAAACAAAAACAAAACAAAACAAATGACAAGTGCGATAAAGTGACAGTATACAGTGTTCGAAAGGGAGAAGGAAGAAGTGAAAACTTATCAACTCCAACTCCTCTTTTCCATAAATACAACCCATGTGAAATATATACAAATTACCACATTTAAGACCCCAGTGTAAACAATTAACTATATTTTGTACATATCAACATGAACACCCATCCATCCCAACATACATACAGTCCATACATCAAAACCCAGCCCCAAACAACACAGATATACACAGTACTGTCCCACCTACCATTCCATAGTGTCCCAGAGTGAGCATAGTGAATCGTACATATAAATACTACCCTTCTAACATATATTCTTTCAGCAAATAATGCTTATACCTATTTTTGAATTGATTTCTGTTTGTACATAGTTTCAGTTCCAGCTCCAGACAGTTCCACAAATCCACCCCACAGACAGATATGCACATACTTTTCTTAGTTGTTCGTACCTTAGGTTTTGTAAAGTTTAAGTCTCCTCTCAAATTATAATCATTGTCTCTTTTTTTGAATATTACTTACTATATACTATGTATCATTCATTAATACTCCCATACATGACATATTGTACTAAAGTATGGGGAAATGCATATAAAACAAACATATATCCAATATTTATGCTTCAGAAGTGAGCTATTAGAATAATAAACAAAGCTGCTTACAGGGAACCAACAAATCCACTTTTTCTTAAATTAAAAGCTCTCAAGTTGAAAGATCTGGTTGACTTTAAAACTGCAGTAATAATGTTTAAAGTGAAGAATCTATCACTGCCCGCAAATATCCAAAAGTTGTTTCAAATAAGGGAGAAACAAGATCACTTCAGAGGAACATGTATATTTCAAAAACCTTCAGTGAGAACTACCACCAAGCAACACTGTGTCTCAGTGCAAGGAGTCAGATTGTGGAATGCTTTTGGACCTGAATTAAAATCATGTACAACGCTTGGACAATTTAAACAAAAACTAAAGGAAGAAATACTCCAAACATACAGTATATACAAGATGACATGTAAAATCACATAAGAATTATCATAATCAGTCTGTGTTGTGCTGTTCCTTAGTTGTTTTTTTTTGTTTTTTTTTTGTCACGTTTTGTCTTAGTTTTGTTGTGAATTGTAATCGCTCCTGTTTTCTTTTTCTTTTGAATTCTTGGATGGAATATGGGTGGGCAATATAAGCTGCGGCTTCAGCTATCAGCCATTTGGGATAACTTATGTTCAACTGTATAATCAGATGAGTTGTTTAATTTGACCTTGTTAGATCCCTCCCCCCGTTATATTATTCTGTTCTATTCTTTTAATCTTTACTTTTAATCTATCTGAAATAAAGATTCATTCATTCATTCATTCAAAAAAATTAGTACACCCTGTATAAGGCTGTGGTGGGTTTTTTTTTTTACACATTTGGACATATGGATATTTAATATCAATGTTAAAAATACTGGGAGATTCACAAAATACAACTATATTAAAAATGAAATACAGACTTTTTTCAAATTTTCTGTAAAATGTAATTCTAAACAAATAGTGAAGAATAAATTAGCCCCCCCATCTTTTTTAGGACACTCCCACATTCATTCCCACTTACAATGGCTAAAATACATTTTAAAAAATGCAAATAAAAACAAAAACAAGGTTAGACATAGATATGTGAACATTTCTTAAGAAAGAACTGAATATTTAAAGGGGTGTCCAAATTTTTTTCATGTTCTTACTCTTGATGAAATGATCACTGCAGATTTTACTTGTGGTGGAAGGCCTGCCAACTCTCCCTCCTGACTACCACTACCCACTTGGCTCTCAGAACTGGATCCGATGGAAAATGAAAAAAAATTACTTTTCTGTGGCTTTCTGTTGCCCGTTATGGCAACCTACCAAGACGCATGTTGTGATCACGGTCAGAACTAAAATGTCTGCCACTCTAAGCTAGCACTAACACATTGGTAGCACTAAGCACCCATTTACAACTTGCCTACAAATATGGAGACATAGATAGAACGTCACGGGATTTGGTGATGTTGCTGCAAATCCTCAATAATGCAGACTGCTGTGTTGGGTTGTGAACTTTGTGTTATATCATGGATTTATGTGGGTGTGGATGGTTATGTATGCATACAATATATGTACAGTATGTACTGCATGTACAGTAGACAAACATTGGCTAAATAGCTTAATTAGCAGTTTTTACTGCTAATTAAGTAGTAGTAGGGTAGGATTATATGACTACTGATTTATTATTTACATTACAGCTTTAACAATTTAAAGAATATTTCTTTCACATGAGACTGAAAACAGAAAATAAAAATCGACAAATGTTGCTGGACCACCGTAGTTTATCTGTAAGTTTTCATGTGTTAATTAAGCTAGAACACTGACTGAAGCATTTACAATGTATTTTACAGGACTACTGCTTCTCACCAGTGTGAATTCTCATGTGAGTTTTCAAACTATCAAATTGACTAAAACTGCCCACATGTTGCAAAAGAAAATGGCTTCTCACCTGTGTGAATTCGCATGTGAGTTTTCAAAGTACCACGTTTATTAAATCTTTGCCCACATGTTTCACAAGAAAATGGCTTCTCACCTGTGTGAGTTCTCACATGTGTTTTCAAAGTACCACGTTGATTAAAACGCTGCCCACATGTTTCACAAGAAAATGGCTTCTCACCTGTGTGAATTCTCATGTGAGTTTTCAGACTATCAAATCGATTAAAACTCTGTCCACATGTTCCACAAGAAAATGGCTTCTCACCTGTGTGAATTCTCATGTGAGTTTTCAAAGTACCACGTTCAATAAATCTTTGCCCACATATTTCACAAAAAAATGGCTTCTCACCTGTGTGAATTTTTATGTGAGTTTTCAAATGACCACGTTTATTAAATCTTTTCCCACATGTTTCACAAGAAAATGGCTTCTCACCTGTGTGAGTTCTCATGTGTGTTTTCAAAGTACCACGTTGATTAAAACTCTGCCCACATGTTTCACAGGAAAATGGCTTCTCACCTGTGTGAATTCTCATGTGAGTTTTCAAACTATCAAATCGATTAAAACTCTGCCCACATGTTCCACAAGAAAATGGCTTCTCACCTGTGTGAATTCTCATGTGAGTTGTCAAAGTACCACGTTCATTAAATCTTTGCCCACATGTTTCACAAGAAAATGGCTTCTCACCTGTGTGAATTCTCATGTGAGTTTTCAAAGTACCACCTTGATTAAAACTCTGCCCACATGTTTCACAAGAAAATGGCTTCTCACCTGTGTGAATTCTTATGTGCGTTTTCCAAGTACCACGTTCATTAAATCTTTGCCCACATGTTTCACAAGAAAATGGCTTCTCACCTGTGTGAATTCTCATGTGAGTTTTCAAATGACCATGATGACTAAAACTCTGCCCACATGTTTCACAAGAAAATGGCTTCTCACCTGTGTGAATTCTCATGTGCATTTTCAAAGTACCATGTTCATTAAATCTTTGCCCACATGTTTCACAGGAAAATGGCTTCTCACCTGTGTGAATTCTCAAGTGAGTTTTCAAATGACCATGTTCATTAAATCTTTGCCCACATGTTTCACAAGAAAATGGCTTCTCACCTGTATGAATTCTCATGTGAGTTTTCAAATTACCACATTGATTAAAACTCTGCCCACATGTTTCACAAGAAAATGGCTTCTCACCTGTGTGAATTCTCTCATGAACTAATAATTTGCTCTTACTACTGAATCTTTTCCCACACATCTTGCAAACATGTGACTTAATTGTGTGATGTTTCTCCTTCTGGGACTCATTTTTCCAGTCTTTGTCATGATCAGAACATTTTACAGACTTTTCACCTCTGTCAGTTTCACACTGATTCTCTGACATGGAGGAGTTGTCTACATTGTTACAGTCACTTCTGTTTCTGTGAACTCTCTTCTTTGGCTTTGGCTCTTCATCTTTACTTGATCCTGGGTTTACATTCTTACCTGCTCCCTGGTCATGGCTCTCAGTGTCAGCAGACTTGTGAGAGAGGAGCTGCTCACTGTTTGGTTCAGTTTCACTCTTGTCATTGTCCTCATCAGTAGGAGTCACCATGAAGGTATCAGTCTCTTGTTTCAGTCCAAAGTCTTCTTCCTCCTGACTACTACAGAGTTCTTCTTCTTCCTCTTTAACCTGTGTAGCATCTTGTTCCTTCTGGTCCAGACTGGGGTTCCTCTCCTGGTTACAGAGCTGCTGGACAGTGAGAACCTCCTCCTCCTTACAGTCATGTAGCTGTGGAGCATCTGGAGGGACAAAGAGACACAGAAAATGCTAATAATAGAAAAACCAGAAAGAATAAAAACACTGACTGGACAAAAAAGTCACCACCTGGTAACCAATAGTTCTTATCCTTGCATGTGATAATTGAAGCAGTGATCAATTTGTTTAGAATGAACAAGTTATTTAAAGAGGACAACATTATTTTTCCACATGCTAATATGGTTCCCTGAGGTTTAAAAGGTGCCACAGGCTAGAAATTATATTTTTTCAGTGTTTCTACAAATTATTTTTTCTATCTGAAGTAGCTATCAATAAAAATACACCAAAAAACCCTGTCGCTTTGTTAGGGTCCACCATGATCTCTCTAGGTCTCGGTTCAGTGAACATTTCTGATTTGTCACCTGTTGTGACGTGATGGTGAGCCAATGCCCAGGACATCATCAGTAGTATAAAATGTACTATTTATTAGTATTTCTATTTTATACGTCTCTTCTAATCGGTCGTACACACAGCACTGTCCAACTTCTGTTTCTGAACATGTCACTATGGTGTTTTAATACACACATAACCACATACTGCATTGTTTCCTGTTGGAGTTGCTAGCAGGGGCTAATGGCTAACTGGCTAGAGCAGACAATTCCTCCACCTGGTAAACTGAACCAAAAGAAAAACTCATTTGAAGTGCAAACTATAACTGTATAGTCAAAGAGATTAAATTATTTTTCCACTGGGTTAGATCAGTCAAAGTCAAACACAAACTAGACCAGTACAAGTAGGTCAGATTTCAGAAGTTACTGGAAATATTACTTTAATATTATTATTTTATTTTAGGACAGTTTCTCAAAGACTCAACCTGAACATTTTCTAACTTTTTACCTGTTTCATTCTCACAGAGAGTCTCTGAGGTCAGAGAGTCGTCATCACTGTTACTGTGACTTCCTGTTTTCAGTCGTCTCTTTTTTGGTTTGGGTTCTTCTTCTTCTTCTTTAGTGGATCCTGAGTCTACATGCCAGCTTCCTTCCTCATCTTGGATCTCAGTTCCAGCAGAGTTGTGAGAGAGGAGCTGCTCACTGTTTGGTTCTGCTTCACTCTGCTGCTTTTCCTCAGAAACAAGAGTCCCCATGAAGGGATCGGCCTCCAGCTTCACTACCAGCTGTTCTCCCTCCTGACTGATACACAGTTCCTCCTGTTCCTCTTTAACCTGTGGAGCTTCTGGTTTGTCCTGGTCCAGAACAGAGTTTCTCTCCTGGTTCCAGAGCTGCTGCTCACTCAGAACTTCCTCCTCTTTACATTCAAGTTGCTGTGGGAAATCTGGAGGAACAAAGACAAAGAAATCAGGGCAAACAAGAGAGTTTCACTTTACAAATTTATGAAATTTAGGCTATAAAAACAAAAAATTGAAAGAAAATTAACAAATTTGCACATTTAACCCCTTGCACTCCGGGCAATTTTCCTAAAAATACCAAAAAATAACGTGCCCAAAGTAAATCAAAAGCTGTTATTCAACCCTTTGCAGTATCTTCATGGGGTTGGTCTCATTTAAAAGAAAACACTTTGAATTTTTTGGCAAAAAAAAACAATCTCTCTACGTGCTCCGGCCACTGAGTTACAGTCATCTAAACATACTGAACTTCAAGAAAATAAATTTGGACATGGTGTTTTTTTGGATACAAATGCTTGCAAATAACACACAGCTGTCCGATCCGGCTGGAAAATGCAACAGAAATGTAGAACCAAGCGTTATCAAGCTGAGATCCAAATTTGGTAACAATACCACAAAAAATGAATATTTTGCACAGCTTTGTTCTCAGGCTGTTCCCAGGCGTTTTGGAACTGTGCCAAATTGTGCCAAATGGCACAGTTTGGAAAAACGTCTGTAACTTTTGAATAATTCAATGTAGAATCTTCATTTTAGGCTCTAATGAAAGGTCACACTCAGGGCTGTGTGTGTGTGTGTGTGGGGGGGGGGGGGTCGTCCCCCCCCCCCGCTACCAAGGACAGAGTTCGGCCCTCGCTACATGACGGATTACACTCGTTGCATGTTTCCACAGCAACGCTGTCACAGCGGCTTCCCCCCTTCGCTACTGTGTGTGTGTGGGGGGGGAGGTTGTCCCCCCCCCTCGCTACAGAGGACGGCCATCGCTACATGAAGGAATAGACTCATATGTCTATGTGACGACTGCTGCGCAGTCAGCGCGGCTTCCCCCCGCGGACCGGGGGCGTTTGGACCGTGAACGCCCCCCCCCGCTCCTCTTCTGCAGCGGGGGGGGGGGGGGGGTTCACGGTCCGAACACGGCAAATGAACCGTTTATCGTGGCGCACGAAGTACGAAGTGCGTGCGCCGTACAGTTGTAATTTACCGATCGGTCAAAAGTCATTTTTGGATTACAGTTTTCAGGGAGAAATAATAATTTAGCTTATAACACCTTACCTCTTCACAGCAGCATTGTCCTGGCAAACTTCTCTTCCTCATTGTCAGACGAACGCGACGCTGGTCCGCTCATGGATCCCGATCAAAACATAATTCCAATATTGCGGTTTTGGTGAATGATTTACGACCTTTGTCGTCGGCCTCCGTCGGTCTATGATGACGGAAGAGAATCCTAAACGTCCATTCTGCTGGAATGAGTGCAGGTCCAACTTGTGGGTGTTCTCCATGCTGCTGGGTCTGTAGCAGATTCGTCCAGCGTCCTTTGTTTTCATCTGCTGCAGCAGTAAGTCTCTCTTCACCCAGCCTGAACTTCTGTGCTTCAATTGGCTCCTGCATTCACAGTAGGCGGGTCCTCCTTCCTAGGTTTTCATTCATTGGCTCTTCAAGGTTTCAGAAACCCAATTCAAGGCTCTTATTAGTCGAATGAGAGGTCAATCAGATGAACTAATCTGTTCGCGGCTGTGTCTGCAGCTTTTTTTTTCCAGTGGCGCTTGGACGCCAACACCACCTACATCACCACAATCTGGACTACGCGTCCGAGTGCGCACGAGGGCGCACTCCTGCGCCCTCGTGCGTCCTAGGACGCAGAGACTTGCCCGCCCGTGGAACAACGGAGCGCAAGTGGTTAAGACACAACCACGATTGGAAACAGATCCAGACTTTTCTAAAGCCTCATTCAGACCATTATAGTCCCACATACCTATTCTGTGGATTTTTATCTGGGAGCACCAGCGCATATTCAGTAGTCTGTGCTGACGATCAATCTCTTCCTCGTCCTGGTTGGTGACTTGTTCAAACTCTGTTATTTTTTCAGCAACAGCAGTGAGTCGCTCTCTGACCAACTCTCTCAGATGCCGACCTGAAAACATCTTTATGGTTTGTTTCCTCCCTCCAAATGTTGTGATGTGGCTGCTGACGGTCTGAGCTAAGAGGATGAGGCTTGTTCAGTTAGCCTGAAGGCCCAATAAAAGTCCTCAGACTCAGAATGTGGAGTTCTATGGTGGTTCTTTATTCTCCAGTACTCAGCACAGACCATCAATGGCAGGTCTCCACAGAGCTACATCAGCTACTCATCCATGAGGAGCAGAACAGGAGCTGAACCACCAACACCGACCAGCTAAACATTCTCACCAACCTGTTCCTGAAACAATCTGAAAAGCGAAACATTCTTCATTATGATCCACCTGGTAGGTATAAGAGACACTTTCATTTATGCTTCCTTTTTCTTTAACTGTGACACTTTCTTGACTGGTCATCTCAAACCAGACTATCAGTGATGGAGTAGCTCATTCTGGCCTGGTGAAATCACCCCAAGGGTGATCAGAGCTACTGACTGGCAACATTTTTATTTATTTATTTATTTTGGATAGATTAAAAGGAAAGATTAAAAGGAAACAATAATATAACAAAGGGGAAAAAATCCAACAAGGTCAAATTAAACAATAACTCCTCTGATTATACAGTTCAACATAAGTTATCCGAAATGGGTTATGGCTGAAGCCGCAGCTTATATTGCCCAACCATATTCCATCCAAGAATTCAAAAGAAAAACAAAACAAGAGCGATTACAATTCAGAACAAAGCTAAGACAAAATGTGAGTGTGTAACCTTAACCTCTTGCACTCCGTTGTACCGCGGACGGGCAAGTCTCTGCGTCCCAGAGCGCACGAGGGCGCTCTCGTGCGCCCTCGTGCGCTCTAGGATGCATGATGGAGATGGTGATGCAGGACGCATGATCGAGATGGTGATGGTGATGGCGTCCAAGCGCGCACTGAAAATAAAAGCTGCAGACACAGCCGTGAACAGATTAGTTCATCTGATTGACCTCTCATTCGACTAATAAGAGCCTTGAATTGGGTTTCTGAAACCTTGAAGAACCAATGACTGAAAACCTAGCAAGAAGGACCTGCCTACCAACGCTGTGAATGCAGTGAGCCAATTGAAGCAGAGAAGTTCGCCAGCTGTTTTTTTTTTAAGGCTGGGTGAAGACAGACTGCTGCAGCGGATCAAAAAAGGACTCGCAGGAAGAACCGTCACAGACCCAGCAGCACGGAGACCACCAACAAATGCAACCTGTGTGACAGCATTCGCGCATCGGCATGTTCGGCCACAGGCGGTGCTTATTTTGTTTTTGTTCCAGCAGAGTAGAAGCTATGATTTTCTTCCATGGTCATCATAGACCGACGGAGGCTGACGACGGAGGCTGAGTGACACACACGCCTTCGCCAGTCTTTTTTTAATTACTACTGTTATTTGTTTTGAAAAATCGTTCGCCAAAAACCGCAATCATGGAAGCACAAAACCGCAATAGTGGAATTATGTTTTGATCGGGTCGCGAGACCAGAACCACGAGCAGACCAGCGTCGCGTTCGTCTGACAATGAGGAAGAGAAGTTCGCCAGCTCTGCTGCTGCTGTGAAGAGGTAAGGTGTTATAAGCTAAATTATTCTCTATCCCTGAAAATTGTAATCCAAAATGACTTTTGACCGATCGGTAAATTACAACTGTGCGGCGCACGAAGTCTGAAGTTCGTGCGCCGCGGTACACGGTTCGTTCGTCGCGTCCAGACTGTGAACATCACCCCCCCCCGCTATTCTTTTGTTGCGAGGGGGGAGGAAGCTGCAGTGACTGAGCTGCTGTCCCACATCGCCATATGCACACTATGCCCGTTTTGACACCTTGTCAGCTGTGTCCAACTCCCCCCCTCCCTCCAGCTCCACAGCCTCCACGGTCCCTACTTCATCAAAGGCGGCCCCCCCTCCACCCCCCCTGCCCTTGTCATCAGTGAGCAGGACGTGCTCAGACAGTTCTCCAGACTGAACCCGCGCAAGTCCCCCGGTCCGGACGGCGTGTCTCCCTCCACCCTGAGACACTGTGCGAAAGAGCTGACTCCTGTCTTCACAGACATTTTTAACACCTCCCTTAAGCTATGCCACGTGCCGACCTGCCTCAAATCCTCCACCATCATCCCTGTCCCCAAGAAGCCACGGATCACTGGACTTAACGACTACAGACCTGTAGCACTCACCTCTGTAGTCATGAGGCGCTTTTCCACTTGGAACCCAAAGGCCCCGTTTGGCCCCGATCGGCCTCCATTGTCCGGTTTCCCACTCGGAACCCAAAGGCCTCACAGTTCCCTTTTTCGGAACAGTTCCAGTTTTACCGACCCTTTTTTCGGCACCGTAAAAAGCAGGTCCGAAGGGTACCGGCCCCGTTTCGTCACACCACTGCTGGCCATTCATTGGTCTGTGCGTAGCGTCATCAGAGTGGGCGTATTAGTGGGCGTAGAGTGGGCGTAGTAAAATCTCACAGTGCTGTTTACTGAACCCGCCATTTTGTTCTGCAAACGGTAGCGATGGCCTCACAAAATTGCTCACAAAAGTCTTCTTGTACTTATGTACCGTGGTCCCATGAGGAGGTAAACGCCTTCCTCGCCATTATCGGGGAAGACCGGATCCAGCGGGAGTTAGACGGTGCCCACCGGACTGAAAAGATTTTTCATGATGTGGTGGCGCAATTATCTGCCAGCGGTTACACGCGGACCGTGAAACAATGCTGCGAAAAATTAAAAAAACTGAAGTGCGAGTACCGATCCATAAAGGATCATAACAGTAGAAGCGGGGCGAACCGCAAGTTTTGGAAGTGGTTCGATGTCATGGACCAAATTTATGGAAACCGGCCATCGAGCGATGGACGTGAGATGGGAGTGTACCCCTCGGCGACAATTACGTTAACCACAGACGGTGAGTGTTTTTTCTTGACATTAATGTTTTTAGCTTATCCAGCCTGTTTCATGCTAACTATAATTAAGTAATAACAAGTCCCACGCCGTTATCGTGGCTCACGAGTGGATCGTAGCTGTCGCCGCGCTAGCTAGCTCGCCATCCCGTTTTTTTTTGTTTTTTTTTTAAAACTTGGCGTTCATGTTGCACTGTCGTGTTAACTATTACAAGTGCTTGTACTTTTTTTTTAGATTATGCTTCCACACCAACGGAGCCCACCTCCCGCGATACGAGCACCCCGGCTTCTCCTGCTACAGATCCTTCTCCTGCTACGGATCAAGATTATCCGGCACCAGAACCAAGTCCCGGTCCCTCACAGTTTGGCACATCTCCGTCATCACTTTCACGCACAGGTAAAGCCCAATAGTCAAATAATATAATTATATTATATTGTAATAATGTAATACTCACAGTACAGTTTATTGTTTCATGTAAAGCACACCAAAAAACTCCAGCAATACAATTGCATATTTAATCACATGCATGGAAAAGCTAATGAGCTGTTGTAGCACAAAACTCATTATTTGAAAGTCAGTGTGCTTCATTTTCATGATTCAGGTGAGCCCACTGTATAAATGCTTTCAGAATTTTTTCCATCCATCCATCCATCTTCTACCGCTTGTCTGCGTCACAGAGGCAGCAGTTCAAGCAGAGAAGCCCAGACTTCCCTCTCCCCAGCCACCTGCTCCCACTCTTCAGAGAGGATAGACCAGCTGGGTCTCTCCACCATAGAATTTTGGTCACCTACAGAATTTTTTGACCACCATCAAAAGCTAGGCATTTGAAATATAAACCCGGCTTTTACTAAATGTGTTGTACAAATACACAGTTGTGATACTCAAAAAAAAAGTGATTTTGTCAAACCCAACACCTGCCTTTCACCAGTGTCTCTCCCGTGTACAGGTACATCTCAAAATAACTGCAATGTCATGGTACAGTGTGTTTTTTGTGACTCACAAAAGACAGTGAAAGTCATATAAGATGGTATCTGTCATAATCTTGACAATCCATATGGGTTTTTTGTCAGGAGACTTTCCTGGCCAAATCAAACACAGTGATGCCTGGTCCATTACACCAGGTTTTGATTGTTTAGGCACTGTGGGGCGATGGTCACTCCAGCTGGAAAATGAAATCCGTTTCTCCATAAATCCTCATACTTTTGAGAAGACTCCTTTTTTTCTATATATATATTTTTAACCTCACCATTGATTTTTCGAGAAAAGTAATTTTGGATATTCATGCGCTGTGAGCCAATAAATGATTGAAATGTAACAGTACTTCAATGTCTGATTAATGATTCTGTATAATATATGGGTCTCACTTTCTGACATGTGTCCAAAAATATTTAACTTTTGCATTAATTTTTGTGGATGTACTGCTACATGTTTTGAGGTTGATACACCAGCTCACATTTCTGTCTTGTTGTAGGTAAGAGGAGCGGAGCAACACAAAACAAGACCTTTCCACTATTTTTGCATCGATGCAAGAAGCAGAAAGGGAACAGCACCGTGAACAGATGGAGCTTCAGCAGGAACATCAACGTGAGCAGACGGAGATCCAGCGGCAACAGGTTGAACTCAATTCACTGCTTGTGGATGAGGTCCGTCAGTCCAGGGAGGCCGAAGTTGCTGTAAGAAGGGAGGAAATTGCGCAGAATGCTGCCCTTAATAACACTCTCATGGCAGTCCTTGAAACCCTCGCACGGCGTGTGTGACCCGGTTTCCCAACCATTATTATGTATATACTGTACATTAATCAATGACCAGTGTTAATAACGTTGAATAAACCCGTAACTGTTGACATCATGTGTTGTCTGTTACTACTAAGTTTTACACTGTCTTAAAACCCTAAAAAAGTTTTGGAAAAAAATTTGTCATTGCAGTGTGTTATGGAGTCCAATAACATCCGACACATACATAAAAAGCCAGCCACTACTGACCAAGCTTTATATCCATGTGCAACAACAGGGACACCTAATATTTTAAGGTCTGTATTTGGAAATGTTCATATTTGCCAACCCAGGTAATGGTTTTATCTGCACAAAATATTCAACTTAGCCATTGTAAGGACGGGTTAGTGTGGGGTGTACAGCAACAACTGTTTTGGTGCGCCTCACCCAATTCTGTACTCAGCATTAACAAGTACACTTCAAACAAAATGTGGACTTGTAATTTTTTCAGATATTTTTTATTAGATGGCTGTCCCAGTACTTTTAAATGTGATATTAAAGTTCCACACGTCCACATTAAATATACGAAGCAATTGCATCATTGCAACGGCACAAGGTTACATGAGATGAGTAATGCATACTAATACACAGCAGCCTCACCCTAAAATGATATTAAATAGCTCTTTGACTACTAATTACATTTAGATGAAAATTTGAAAAAAAGATGGATTTATATGCCTTTGGTGAACATAACATCTGTTACTTATGAAATAGACAAACGACTGAATTCCTCTCAAAAACACAGTGTGTCCAACAGTCTTCACATTGTTTTGCGCTGTGTGAGCAGTTATGGTCTAAAACCCTGTCAGGAAGTGCCTCTTCAGTGTGTTAACAAATTATTTTACTACTTGGAATTCATGCATTGCAATGTTGTCATATCTCTATGGTATGGTGAATACTGAAGTTTTATTTATTACCTTTCCAACTCTGCAAAATTGACTGACATGATACATGGTAAGGAGAGCCCATTATAATGGCATATTAAAGACCAACATGTCCAAATTTCTCCCAAAAACACCATCTTATCAGCATGTGCCCAGACACTTGTGTATGATATGAACCTTTCTGCATAACAACAGTGCTAAATGTAACCGATTCCACAATTGTTGAGTGATTAAAATATTTTAGGGTATCGTCATACATAGCTTCTTAATTACATTAAATTAATTAAATCACCCTTATTGTCATTAAACCGTAAAAACAATCATGTACAGTAGAACGAGATTGGGCTTGACATACCAACAGTGTCAGTCAAACACACCCCAGTGCAAAATCAGCGGGACGCTGCCATGCAAGGTGCTGCCACAGATTTCCCTTCTTCATTCCATTATTAACATAATGAATTAAGTATTCCATAATTAAACCGGTAGAAAAAAAAAGAAGGCATAGTTGAAAGTGCTCAAACAAATTTTATTGACACAATACAAAGTTTTAACATGTATGCACATGAATAACAAGACACTGACATTTCTACTTTGTATTTCTACACAAATAATGCATCACAGCATCTCTGACATCTCTGCCCTGCTCATGTGCTCCCTGCACCGTTGCCTCTACTGGTTGATGTGCTGCTGCTCCTGGATCAGCCAACCTGGGGTCAAAAGTCTCTCCCTGACTCTCACAAAGATTATGAAGAGCACAACAAGTCAGCACTATTGATTTCACCAGTTGGATGTCACAGTCATTCCTTTTTAGGAGGCAACGCCACCTTCCCTTCAGCCGGCCAAAAGCGTTCTCCACAGTAACCCGTACTTTACTCATATTTACGTTGAACATGTGCTGTTCTTCTGTAACTCGACCAGTGTCTGGGAATGGTTTTAAGAGCCAGTTTTGCAGGGGATAAGCAGAATCACCCAGGATGTAATAGCCCACACTTACATCACCAATGTTCTTGACATGCGGTGGGAAGAGGTTTCCTTGGCTGGCTAACTCCCACAGTGGGGACAGTCTAAGAACCCTAGCATCATGCATGCTCCCTGGAAGTCCTGCAAACACATTCCAGAACAACCCCTTTCCATCAACAACACCCTGAAGGATTATGAAGTGCCACCCTTTTCGGCTGAAGTAGTCTGTGTGATACTGCTGTGGTGCTATGATGGGGATGTGGGAGCCATCAATAGCACCAACACACTGTGGTAGCCCCCACTTGTTCTCAATGTAGACAGAGATTTCTCTCATCCTCTCTTCATCAGGTAAAATGAGTTGTTGTGGGACCAGGAATGACTCTGCTGCAGCACAAAACTCCTGCACACACCTGCACACAGTTGTGATGCTGACACCAAATAGATGGGCAATTGTGCTACTCTGAGCTGGTTGCAAGCTTCCATAGGGCAATAGCCACTCGCTTATTTACAGGCACACATTGGCGGAATGATGTATCAAGACGCTCCATGGATGGACGCACCTTGTTGCAGAGTAAGGTGAAAGTGTCCTCGGACATTCTGAAGTTCTCCAACCAGAAGGTGTTGGTAAATCCAGGAACAATGTCCTCCCATCACCGCGACGCACGGACCAATGTCCATGCACACGGGCTGCAGCGATTATTTGTCAACGTAGCAGCCATCTGCAACACACAGACAGCATACTTTTTTTAAAAAAAATGTATTACTAGCTAAAAGCTCTTGCCACTACAACGTACTACGCTGTGATAAAAATGACTGAAGCCAACATTAGCGATTGTTAACTTACCCTCATCCTGCTCCTCCTCCTCGGTATGACAACGGATTCAAAGCTGTAATTAAACACCCCTGCAGACATTGCTGCAGACTGAAATTCCGCAACAGCACGCCAAAGTCTCCTGTATTTCTCAGCTGTGTTTTGTCTCGCAGCACGCAGCCTTTGCTGGCTCTGCTGTCTGGCCTTAACAAAAAGCCACAGGACGAGAATAAGAAGCATACGGTCGTCCATTTTGATGTTGTCTTGTAGGTGTGGTCCAGGGAAAATAAGGGGAGTGTAGCACCGCCTCCAACTCCCTCAAAATCCAACCTCCTACAACAACCGCTCCTACCCATACCGCAGTGAGCCTTGTGCTGTGGAAAACCACCAGTACCGGAACAGGACTGTTCGGTCCAAGGCCAAACGGGGCCTTTGGCTTCCAAGTGGAAAAGTGCCTATGAAGTCCTTTGAGCGCCTGGTCCTGCCCCACCTCAAGTCCATCACCACTCCCCTCCTGGACCCGCTGCAGTTTGCCTACCGAGCCAACAGGTCTGTAGACGACGCAGTCAACCTGGCCCTCCACTCCATCCTGCAGCACCTGGACTCCCCGGGAACCTACGCCAGGATCCTGTTTGTGGACTTCAGCTCTGCATTCAACACCATCCGCCCCGCTCTGCTCCGGGACAAGCTGTCCCTGCTCAACGTGCCTGACTCCCTCTGCAGGTGGATCACCGACTTCCTGACGGACCGGAGGCAGCATGTGCGGCTGGGAAAGACTGTCTCAGACTCTGTTAGCATCAGCACCGGATCACCCCAGGGCTGTGTACTTTCCCCCCTACTCTTCTCCCTTTATACCAACTCCTGCACCTCCAGCCACCAGTCTGTCAAGCTGACCAAGTTTGTGGACGACACCACCCTCATCGGGCTCATCTCCAACGGCGACGAGTCCGTCTACAGGAGAGAGGTGGCCCAGCTGGCGTCCTGGTGCAACAACAACAACCTGCAGCTGAACGCTGTGAAGACAGTGGAGATGATTGTGGACTTCAGGAAAGTCACAACCCCTCTGCCCCCCCTCACCCTCACAGGCTCTCCCATCACCACTGCTGATTCCTTCTGCTTCCTAGGCACCACCATCACCAGGGACCTCAAGTGGGAGCCGACCATCAGCTCCCTCATCAAAAAAGCCCAGCAGAGGATGTTCTTCCTGCGGCAGCTGAGGAAGCTCAAGCTACCCGCCAAGATGTTAGTGCAGTTCTACACAGCCATCATCGAGTCCATCCTCACCACCTCCATAACCGTGTGGTACGCAGGAGCCACTGCCAGGGACAGACTAAGGCTGCAGCGTGTCGTGCGCACTGCTGAGAAGGTGATCGGCTGCAAGCTCCCATCTCTCCAGGATCTGTACATCTCCAGGACCCGGAGGCGTGCTGGCCGGATCATAGCCGATCCCTCACACCCTGGTCACGTACTGTTTGTCCCCCTCCCCTCAGGTAGAAGACTTCGGTCCATTCAGACTAAAACCTCCCGTCACATGAACAGCTTCTTCCCCTCTGCCATCAGACTGCTGAACACTAAGTGACTTATTGACTCTCGTGCACTATGTACAGCAGCTCAACCAGACTCATGTCAATCATCACTGTTTTCTTTTTGCATTACCGACTGCACTATGTGGTACTCCACAATATCTGCTGCTCACTAATATATTTAAAAACTGCTTTGACTAGTATTACTCATTCTTATTCTACACTTTATTGCATGTATAGTTTTTTATTTCTTTTATTTTATCATGTTTAATGTTGCAGCATTGCACCGAGACAAATTCCTAGTTTGTGTACTACATGAACAATGGCAATAAATCTGATTCTGATTCTGATATGAGGCTAATCCGTCATGTAGCGATGGCCGATGTCCATCCTCTGTAGCGAGGGGGGGGACAACCCCCCCCCCCACACACACACAGGCACAGCCCTGAGTGTGACCTTTCATTAGAGCCCAAAATGAAGCTTCTATATTGAATCATTCAGTTACAGACGCTTTTCCAAACTGTGCCATTTGGCACAATTTGGCACAGTTCCAAAACGCCTGGGAACTACCTGAGGAAAAAGCTATGTAATATATTCATTTTTTGAGGTATTGTTACAAAATTTGGACCTCAGCTGGATAACACTTGGTTCTACATTTCTGTTGCATTTTCCAGCTCGGATCTGAAGCTGTGTGTTATTTGCAAGCATTTGTATCCAAAAAAACACCCAGGCCAAATTTATTTTCTTCAAGTTCACTATGTTTAGATGACTGTAACTCAGTGGGCGGAGCACTTAGAGAGATTATGACTGTTTTGACAAAAAATTCAAAGTGTTTTCTTTTAAATGAGACCAACCCCATGAAGATGCTGCAAAGGGTTGAAGAACAGCTTTGGATTTAATTTGGGCACATTATTTTTGGGCGTTTTTAGGGAAATTGACCGGAGTGCAAGGGGTTAAGTGCACTCTAGATACAGACCCATCTAGGATGTGCTTAAGGTTGTCAGGGGAGCATGAGTTTTGGATCATGCTCCACCCTTTGACACTGTCTTTTTATTGTTATGGGTTATTCTGTTTAGGCACTGGTTTATACTTTACTATGGTCTAGCTCAGGGGTGTCCAATCATGTGCTATGGAGGGCAAAGACCCTGTGGGTTTTCTCTTCTACCCAGTCTCTTCAGCAGGTGCTTTCACTTATCAGCAATCAATGGGAAGAAATTAACTGGAATCTGCTGTTGAAGACACTGGTTGGAGGTAAAGCCTGCAGGATCTTGGCCCTCCATGGCACATGATTGGACACCCCGGTCTAGTTTCTTAGTTCTTACATCCCTCATGTATTGTCTACCTTGTCTGTTGTGTTATCTTGTTTTATTTTTGACCTTGGGTCTTATTTTGAAGTACTTCCTATCTCGTCGTTGATTAGTTTTATTTTTGTGGTGTTCCTTTCCATTTTGTAGTTATAATTCACAATTTACGCTTTGTTATGCAACCTCATTGCTCTGATGACTTTCCTTTGTGTGTCCCAGCTGTTCTGTATGTCAAATCATGAAGTTTAGTATAAGTTGAGCTCTAGCCTCCTGCTCTGTGCTACGACACTGTACCTGTTACGGTATCCTCCTGTGTTTCCAAGGTCCTAGTTTGTAATTTTTAGTCCCTTGCTCTTAGTTTATTTCCTTTGAGTTTAGTGTAGTATTTTTCCAGCCACTGTGCTGCGCTTTTGTTTGATTGTTGAATAAACCCTTGTGAACTGTAAAAGCCTGCATTTAGGTCTAACTCTCCGTGCCTGCCGGATACATAACAAAGGTCAAGGACAATGGCTTAGGGGGAGTAATGTTTCTGGTGACATCACAAATGCCCAGATCTCCTGACCTTTGACAATGACCTTGAGCACAACTCGGATGCAGGCCCACCTGAGGATCACTATTAGTGAGTCTGGTGAGCATCAGGGAAAATCCCTCGGAGGGGTCCCATGAGACATGAATGGATGTACCCAGTGTTTCCTCTGGCTTAAACACCTTGGCGCGGTGGCAACATATTTTCGGGGGGGGGGGCAGAAAACACATGACACAATTGTAACTGGACTATGTTAACTTTACACTATTTCTTTTTTGTTAATTTTGGACTGTAATATTGTATAATAGAACTTACCATTTCAAGTATTGTACAACAAAGGCTTGAATGTTGGCATATTGGGCCAGTTGGGGTCCCACCCAGACATCCTGTGTTTGGACTTTTTACTGGTGTCATCCTTCTCTCCTCCCTCTGCTCTCACCTCTCCTGAACCCTCTGCCTGAACACTTTCCTCTCCTTGGCTCCTCTCTTCTGTCTCATCTTTCCCTCTCTGAGCCCTGTCGAATTCAGGTTCTCTCTCTGTCTATGGTGGTATACAAACAGGTTAGAAAATAATAAGTGTCATGTTTTGTCCTTCAGGATTTTTTTCATGGTTTACATAAATTTAAAAAATGTGTATTTTTTTGTATTTTTATTCTAGTGCTTCTTTTTTTCATTGACAAAGAGTAGGAAAGGGAAGGGTAAAAAAAAAATTGATAATAGTAATTTACTCATGCATACTTAAATTCTACTCGTGTAAAAGCAGTGGTATGAAATTAATAATTAAAAGTAGAAATCCAAAAATTTCTAGTTGAATGAATGAATGAATTTTTATTTCAGATAGGTTGAAAGTAAAGATTAAAAGAAAGAAACAGAATAATACAACAAAGGGGGGAAAAAAACATCTTACAAGGTCAAATTAAACAATAACTCCTCTGATCATACAGTTCAACATAAGTTATCCGAAATGAGTGATAGCTGAAGCCGCAGCTTATATTGCCCACCCATATTCCATCCAAGAATTCAAAAGAAAAACAAATCAAGAGTGATTACAATTCAGAACAAAGCTAAGACAAAACATGACAAAAAACTAAGCAACAACACAACACAGACTGGATATGACAATCCTTATGTGATTTTACATGTCATCTTGTATATATGTTTGGAGTATTTCTTCCTTTAGTTTTTGTTTAAATTGTCCAAGCGTTGTACATGAGTTTAATTCCGGTCCAAAAGCATTCCACAATCTGACTCCTTGCACTGAGTGTTGCTTGGTGGTAGTTCTCACTGAAGGTTTTTGAAATATACATGTTCCTCTGAAATGATATTGTTTCTCCCTTATTTGGAACAACTTTTGGATATTTGCGGGCAGTGATAGATTCTTCACTTTAAACATTATTACTGCAGTTTTAAAGTCAACCAGATCTTTCAACTTGAGAGCTTTTAAGAAAAAGTGGGTTTGTTGGTTCCCTGTAAGCAGCTTTGTTTATTATTCTAATAGCTCTCTTCTGAAGCACAAAGATTAGATATATGTTTGTTTTATATGCATTTCCCCATACTTCAGTACAATATGTCATGTATGGGAATATTAATGAATGATACAAAGTATATAATGTGGGTTGATTCAGCAAATATTTCGCTCTGTGTAGTATTGCAATTGATTTAGATATTTTACCTTTAATATAATTAATATGTGACTTCCAACACAGTTTATTATCAATTATTACTCCAAGAAATTTTGTTTCGGATACCCTTTCAATCTCTACACTATTTACACTGAGTTTAGATACTAAGTTGTTATGATGGTTGTTAAAAACTATAAATTTTGTCTTATTTAAATTGAGCGTTAATTTGTTTGAATCAAACCACAGTTTAAGCTTTCCTAATTCCTTTCCGAGTGTATCCAAAAGTTGTTCCAAATTGCTTCCACTGCATAATAAATTAGTGTCATCGGCAAACAATATTAAATCCATTTTTTTCCAAAACTTTACATATATCATTTATATACATATAGAATAACAGTGGCCCCAAAATTGAACCCTGTGGGACTCCACAAGTAACCTTCAGTAACTGTGAGTTTTTGTTACCAACACATACATATTGATATCTATTCTTTAAGTAACTACATAACCAGGACAGTGCTACCCCCCTAATACCACAATTTTGTAGTTTCTTTAATAATAAATTATGATCCACTGTATCAAATGCTTTTTTAAGATCCAGGAATACCCCAACTAAATACTCTTTATTTTCAACAGCAGTTGATATTTTTTCTATAAATTCCATTAGAGCAAATGCAGTTGTCCTCTTGTGTCTGAACCCCTATTGCTGCTCACATAATAAATTATTCTTCATTATGAAGTTGTCAATTCTCTCACAGAATATTTTTTCAAGTATCTTGGAAAATTGCGGCAATAGTGAAATTGGTCTATAGTTTGAAAATTCCCCTCTGTCACCCGTCTTGTATATCGGAATTACTTTAGCTATTTTCATTGCATTGGGAAATATACCTGTTTGGAGAGACAGGTTACAAATATACGTCAGTGGCTTCACTAAGCATTCAATGACAGTTTTGAAGAACATGTCAATACCATCACAATCCATAGATGTTTTACTTTTAAACGATTTAACAATTTCACTGACCTCTCTCTCGTCTGTGTTCTTTATGAAAATGGAGTCTTTTATAGCAATGTTTTTGCTTACTGTATCACCTGTAGGTGCCGTAATGGGTATTTCTTGAGCCAAATTAGGACCAATGTTAACGAAAAAGTTATTAAATTCATCTGCAGGTGAGACTGCATTCACACTCTGAGTCGTTTTATTATTATTATTATTTTTTTTTTTGAAAGATTGGTTGGGTAGCTTGTATTTCTGTTTTTATTTCCAAGAATATTGTTAAGTATTGTCCATGTATTTTTAATATTGTCTCTGTTTTTCTCCAGTTCTTTACTGTAATAGTCTCTTTTACTACATCTCATTATATACTGTACGTTAACTTATTTTTTGTATGTTTCATACCGCTGCTCTGCTTCTTTTGTCCTTTTCTTTAGAAAATCTTTATATAATGAATTTTTCTTTTCACACACCTTTTGTAATCCTTTGGTTAACCATGGCTTGCCGACAAATTTCTGTTTTGTGGGCACATATGTTGGTTACATATGCTCCACAAATATATTGCTGTGTGTTTATTGTGTGCTGCATGTCTCAGGGAACAAAGGGACTGAGCCTCCAAGAGATAACGGGAGAGTGTGAGATTTGGCCTTTGTTTCAAGGAGATGACCTGGAGAGATTCCCGGACCACCAGAGACTAAAGGATGGTGGTGTGAAGATCAGAGGGGTTATATTGTGACTGGGATTAAGTGCCATGTGACTGTATGTTTGATTAAACACCATGTGACTGCAGTTGTGATGTCCGGGGTATAAAAGACAGATGTGATGATTATTATTATCTTTTCCTGCTTTGAAATTGCTGGAGTATGTGATTGTGAATAAAGCTGAACCTGAGGAATAAACTCAGTCTCATCCTTCCGCACATTCTCCACAGTTTCAGCTTTTTCTTTACTAATGGACAATTTTTTTTCATAAAGAGCAGTTACAATGTTCATAAATGTGTCATAGTCTCTCTTGTGTTAGGGTCGGCACCGACCCGTTTTAGTTTTTAAATGCATAAAAGAATCACTTAAAAATTTGTTTATTGCATCAAGGCTTTTTGGCTTTGTCAGGAACCTTGATTTCAACAAAATTAAACAATTTTTTTTTTTTCACTACATTATAAAATGCTCTGGTTGAAATTATGTCCTTAGTGATGTTAGGGTCGGTTTCGACCCGGTAATAAAAACAAGATTATAAAGCAATAATTAGAGCCAAAATTGAAATCGTAAGTGCACTGTCAGCCAACACACTGACAGCCACCTCCTCTCCCAATCATGTGAGCTTCAGGGGATGCTCATTTGTCCAGTATAGCTGCAAAAAAACAAAATAAACAAAGACGGGCATGTCCAGACATGTGAGGTCACTTCACTCATTTGACTTGCAGAGGGCACATTTCCAATTTGCAGCATGCAAAAATGAAAAGAAGATTAACGGTGAGCCAAGTTCTAGATAGAAAATATATATGGGTCGAAACTGACCCATAACACCGTAGATGTTACTATAGTTATTAATTTTAAAATGAAAAAAATAAATCAAGCAAATTCAATTCAGAGATGTATTCTATACCCCTCAGTAATATTCAGGTAACACAACAACCTTTTATTTATTTATATGATTCTCTTGAGGTTAATTTTTCTTTTTTTTTTATTGAAATCGAGAGGTATACTGATAAAAAAAAAGGCCCAGAGACCCACACCAAAAATATTAAACCCAACATTTTCATGGATAAGGAAGCCTAACAAGGTAACCAAGAGATGACAAAAAAATTGGATGATAGGTTATTGTTTTTAGTGTATTTTAAAGCTGATTTAAGACACGGGTCGAAACCAACCTGTTAACACCGGGGATGGTAACAGAAAGCTAACACAGGAGTGACTGCATTTTGTGATTTGTATCTGAAAGATTTTAAAGTTTTTTCTGTATTGGCCCCCGTGTGGCCATGGATAAGTGCAAAGACTGGCAAATGGTCACTTATATCATTTATCAATAGTCCACTTTCTATTTTCTTATCAATAATATTAACAAACAAGTTATCAATAAGTGTAGCAGTGTGAACTGTGATTCATGTGTTATTGTGGGATATAGACTCATACTGTACATAGAATTCACGAACTCTGTAATTACATTTTGTTGAAATGGATTTAGTAAATCAATATTGAAATCTCCACAAATTACAACCATTTTCTTACTAGTAATATTATTGTACAGCTCGACTAATTTATCTCTGAATGTCTCAATGCAAGTTTCCGGCATTGTATCTATACAACTTATAATTAGATTTTTTGTTTTATCTTGGTCAGTCTCAACAGTAACACATTCAAGAATCCCTGGTAGTGCAAAGGACATCCATTTACAAGTTTACACCTATACAGGTCATCAATACACAGTGCAACACCACCATCCTTTTTTTGAGATCTGTTAATATGAAACATCTGATATCCCTCTATTGCCATCAGAGGAGCCTGCTCTTCATTAAGCCAAGTTTCAGAGACTGTGATAGCTGTAAATTTTCTGTCTAGCTGTTTTAAATAGTCCTGAATCGGTGGAAAGTTTTTGCTAAGACTTCTGCTGTAGAAGTGTATTGCAGTGTTCACCGTGACGTCACGCGAGTACGTCACGTGATGTAAACTCAGCGCTGGTGGGCAAGACGCCATGCACGTGTTGCATGTTGAGCAGACGCTTCTGCCGATTCAGAGACGTTTTGCAGCAAAATGCCACAGTCTTGTGTTGTTAAAGACTGTACCAACAGGTGGGAGACTGAACTGGACCGAGTTAGAATCCATGTGGAACGAATGATGGAGCGACTCAAGAATTTCAGGATTCTGAGCTACGTTCTTCCACTGTCATTGGTGCCACATTCAGACAACATCATCATGATATGTGCTGCACTTTCTAACATGCAGCCAAGGCTCATTAAGTAACTGAACAGGGAGCTACTGGAGTTCAGTGACTCACTCTTGTAAAGTGTGCTGGGCATTCTGGATAAACTGGAAATCAAAGGGGAGAACTTTTTATAAATTTGAGAATGACATAAAGACTGTTCCAGAAATTATCCTCAGGTGGGGGTGGGCGGGTAGAGGGGTTTCAAAGATAAAGCTGTCCTGGGGATGGTGGGAGAGCTGTCCTGGGGCTAGATGTTGGTCCCCATTGATTTATCATATCCGGGGGTCTAATTCTGTCCGGAGGGTTGTCAGGCTTTCAAAGTTGGCATGTCCTAAGGGTGGAGGGGCCTAGAAAAAATTGCAGCCCACCCCCACCTGAGGATAATATCTGGAACAGCCCTAATTGCTAGGTAACTTTGAAGTCTTCATGAGTGTTCATTTATTACAGCTTTAAAATATGTACAGGTAAACCACTTGGAATTTCAGTGTACAAAGTGTCTCCATTTTAATAAACTAATTCATCTGCACAACAGTTCTATGGTATAATAAATAATTATGGTCATAATCATAGTGGTACCCTCTTTATATGTCACCATCTTACTAGGGCCAAAGAATTGTAACATTTAGACTGTCATTTCTCATTGAGGTGACAAATACACTGATTGTAAAAACCTAGTGCCAAATTTACAAAGTCAATCACATTATACAAGGAACTTAGTATTACCGGTAAGACAGAACCCACCGTGTACTGTAAAACCCTTTTCTTTGCCCTTTATTTCACAAATATTGCAAGGCCTGTGTAGATTAACAAAATTTAAGAAGAGTGCAAAATTCATGCTCTGCTAGAAAACAGTGAAAATGTAAGGTGCTCATTTACATGTACATACAGATTATAAAACAGAAGTTGCAGCAAAATTTAACAGTTTAACAGTGTAGACCAAGCACTAGAAATACAGGATCAGTCATATAAGATGGAGACCACTGTGACTGTATAGAGTAAATGTAATCATTAATCTAAAGAACAACAATACATGCATTTTGAATGCTAAACATTAGTGGTGGCCATTTTGCAAAAAGGTCCATCCTGAGTCGAGATCCATCCAATCACATAGCAATAAATTTAGTATTCTGAGGTCATGAACATAGTGCACTGTAATTATTTTTTTTTTGCTGGATGTACTGGCAACAGTTGAACACGGAAACCTGCTATGATTAGGAATTAAAGTACATGCACATCATAAATACCTGGCATTAAGTATCCAAGATAAATTTACTATCCAGCAAAATAGCATTAAAAGTGTGTTGAAAAGTCTTGGTGTCCAGGTTTACTTCAAAAATCCACAGCACAGAGTCAATTGTCTGTGGCATGCTGCCACAGTAGCCTATCCAGCAAGAACTAGACTCCAGCCAATTAAATGTCATACACTGCTGAATTAAATTAATTCAGCCTAGTTTAAAATGGACTGATACTATTTTAAAGTGGAAAAGCAAAGAGGTGGTTTCCTGGGTGTCAAAAACACTGGCATGAACACTTAGAAACTGGCTGAGTTGAGAGACAAGGCACAAAGGAGAAGACCAGGAAAATCACAGCTAACACTGACAACACCAGTGTGTGTCTGTAACAACTGCTTGTGACACAGAGGAAGTCACTCAGAACATTTCTTATGCCATTAATTAATCATCAGAACTGGAAGCTTTACATCCTGGACAAACCCAGTGACCCCTTGGTTATGGGGTCGTGCAGGCAGGTCAGTTTCATCCTTTTTCAGAGAGTGAACCGCAGGACTCAGGCATTGACAAGGAACCTCTGCGATGCCACGATATCTCATAATCTTTGTACAATAAATGCCAGTGTCTTATTATTTTGTTAACATAAGATATTGAGCAAAATATGAGCGTTTCTGTGGATTGTTTCGCTCACCAAACATGGCGTGGAGATCACATCAAAAGAGCGAAACAATACACTGAAGTACAGCGGATGCGTCCAGTCCATGCAAAAGGCGTTGCAACGCTGCAATGTTTTCTTGCCCACCAGCTGACTGCGCATGCGCTAGAATTACGCTTTGTTTACCAACAATGAACAGCGCTATTATTGATAGTTTACCATCTAATTGCACTTGACTTTTGAATTGCTTTTCAGTATAATATTCATAATGCAGCTGTTTTTCATTCATCTTCTTCCGCTTAATCCTTTTCGGGTCGCGGGGGGGGGGGGGGGGGGGGGGGGCTGGAGCCTATCCCAGCATCTTTGGACGAGAGGCAGGCTACACATGAATATTACTGAAAAAGTGGTTATCAGGATCAATATCATTCTCCATCTCTTGTAATTTATGTTCAGCATAATGGCATATTTTCAGAGTTTGAATTTCCTCACTCTGTGTCAAATGACTTCCTCCAACTGGGGCAAATTGAGGTCTACTCAAGTCAGTCATAAGCTTTTTGTTTGTTTGTTTGTTTAGTTTTTTTTTTTTGAAAGTACATTGACATGGTATGTCACAAAAGAACTATTCTTGTCGTGTGTGTAGATATGGATTATCATAATCTCTTAATTTTCTTAATCAGTGTTCATCTACAGTGGGGAAAAAGTATTTAGTCAGCCACCAATTGTGCAAGTTCTCCCACTTAAAAGATGAGAGAGGTCTCCAATTTTCATCATAGGTATACCTCAACTATGAGAAACAAAATGAGAAAAAAAAAATCCAGAAAATCACATTGAAGGATTTTTAATGAATTAATTGGTAAATTCCTTGGTAAAATAAGTATTTGGTCGATAGCAAACGTTCATCTCAGTACTTTGTTATATACCCTTTGTTGGCAATGACAGAGGTCAAACGTTTTCTGTAAGTCTTCACAAGGTCTTCACACACTGTTGCTGGTATTTTGGCCCATTCCTCCATGCAGATCTCCTCTCGAGCAGTGATGTTTTGGGGCTGTCGCTGGGCAACACGGACTTTCAACTCCCTCCAAAGATTTTCTATGGGGTTGAGATCTGGAGATTGGCTAGGCCACTCCAGGACCTTGAAATGCTTCTTACGAAGCCACTCTTTCGTTGCCCGGGCGGTGTGTTTGGGATCATTGTCATGCTGAAAGACCCAGCCACGTCTCATCTTTAATGCCCTTGATGATGGAAGGAGATTTTCACTCAAAATCTCATGATACATGGCCCCATTCATTCTTTCCTTTACACGGATCAGTCGTCCTGGTCCCTTTGCAGAAAAACAGCCCCAAAGTATAATGTTTTCACCCCCATGCTTCACAGTAGGTATGGTGTTCTTTCTCCTCCAAACACGACAAGTTGAGTTTTTACCAAAAAATTCTATTTTGGTTTCATCTGACCATATGACAGTCTCCCAATCCTCTTTTGGATCATCCAAATGCTCTGTAGCAAACTTGAGATGGGCCTGGACATGTACTGGCTTAAGCAGGGGGACACGTCTGGCACTGCAGGATTTGAGTCCCTGGCGGCGTCGTGTGTTACTGATGTAGCCTTTGTTACTTTGGTCCCAGCTCTCAGCAGGTCATTCACTAGGTAATCCGTGTGGTTCTGGGATTTTTGCTCACCGTTCTCGTGATGATTTTGACCTCACGGGGTGAGATCTTGCATGGAGCCCCAGATCGAGGGAGATTATCAGTGGTCTTGTATGTCTTCCATTTTCTGATAATTGCTCCCACAGTTGATTTCTTCACACCAAGCTGCTTACCTATTGCAGATTCAGTCTTCCCAGCCTGGTGCAGGTCTACAATTTTGTTTCTGGTGTCCTTTGACAGCTCTTTGGTCTTGGCCATAGTGGAGATTGGAGTCTGACTGTTTGAGGTTGTGGACAGGTGTTTTTTATACTGATAACGAGTTCAAAAAGGTGCCATTAATACAGGTAACGAGTGGAGGACAGAGGAGCCTCTTAAAGAAGAAGTCACAGGTCTGTGAAAGCCAGAAATCTTGCTTGTTTGTAGGTGACCAAATACTTATTTTACCAAGGAATTTACCAATTAATTCATTAAAAATCCTTCAATGTGATTTTCTGGATTTTTTTTCTCATTTTGTCTCTCATAGTTGAGGTATACCTATGATGAAAATTGGAGACTTCTCTCATCTTTTAAGTGGGAGAACTTGCACAATTGGTGGCTGACTAAATACTTTTTTGTCCCACTGTATATTTATTTAAGTCAATGAGATTTCTGATTATTATGGCCTTGGCTTCCTCATGTGTTCCATTTAGTTTGACCCAAACTCTATAATTTCTTGTCCATGTTGCCTGTATCTTATTTTGTCTTTTCAGCATCCGTGCTTGCCGTGCTATTTCAGCATTAGTCTTTGTTAAATGTTCATTAAGGTAGACTTCTGTTCCCCGTAGCTTTCTGGCCTGCCTCAGTATGTCATTCTTTACCCTTCTGTTCAAAAAACGTATCACAATTGATTTCTTTGTTTTATTATCTTTTCTGGGTAAAGTATGACAGGCTGAAATTGCATTTACTTCAACTTTTATATTTCTGCTTTCAAGGAACTGAAGCACCTGGTTTTCCAGGGAGACTGATTCACTTAGGGGAGCCTTCTCACCTTTCATTCCTGCTGTAACATTGGCATATGATTGGTATTTAATGTCTAGTCCACTTATAATTAGATCATCCATACGAGAATATTGTTCAAGATCCTTGATGCGTTGCTCCAAGTCTGCATTTTTTTTCCCTTAATTGTTAATTTCAATTGGACTTCTTCCATTAGCACTAATAGTTTAAACTGTTGATTGGCCACTTTGGTCACTTCTTCTGACAAGAAGTTCAGAGATTTTTTTGATCTCTTCCATTTCCTCCTTCTTTGGTGGCATTTTTACTGACCTGCTAATAATAAAACAATCTCTGCTGGTGTCGCCAGTATCCGATCCAACAGACCACGAATGCAGCTGGGGCCTCAGCTACCCCCCTCCGCTGCTAGTCCCGCTGCTTACCGCCGCTGTAATTGAGCTCCTGTCCAGCCGGGGTGCCGGCAGCTCCTCCACCAAGCCCCGCCGCCCACCACTGCTGTAGTTGAGCTCCGATCCTACTCCTGTACAGCTGGGGTCCCGGTAGTTCCTCCGCTGAGCCCCGCCACCTACCGCCGTCTTTCTCAGTAATTCCTCCACCGAGCCCCACCGCTGTAACTGAGCTCCGATCCGGCTCTTATCCAGCTGGGGCCCTGGCTGCTCCTCCACTGGTCCCCGTCTCCTACCGCCGCTGTAGTTGAACTCCGATCTGGCTCCCGTTCAACTGTTACCTCAGCTAGTTACTCCAGCGAGCCCCAATCACATGATTCTAAGAATCTGCGTGAGAGGCTCAGCCGTCATCTACCGGGCTGATGCCGGGTCAGTGAGATGAACCGGGGACACAGTCACTCCTTTGTATTGGTGTTAGTTGCTACGACTAGCTATGGCGTAGCAATTTAAAATTTATGTGAGACTGAAGCCGCATTCAACTGAGAACTGAACTGACTTTATTATAAAAACAACTCAATAAGGGTACAAAGAGCACCTACTTAAAAACTTGAGCAATAATCTCAGTTTGGCTGCACCTTGGACACAGTCCAACAGATAATTTTTTCACACACAAGGAGTTGTTCAGAACTCCTTATACAAAGATATAGAGTGATGATAGTCAAGTCAGTGGCAGTAATGCACCTGTAAGCTTGTTGCCAACCACCAATCAAATCTAAAAGAAGGAGAAGAAAAAGATGAAGACTTCAGTCTTCAAGGTTTAAGGTTTGTCTCCAAAATTTATAACAATTTTCTTACAGCTTTCTATTTTTCTCTGTAAATTTATCTAAATATACAACCATTTCCCTCAAATTTGTAATTTCTTCTTGTAAAATTATGACTTTTCTTGTACATTTGAGACTATTATAAATTTGTGGATTATTTTATGGCTAATTTTTTATCATTTTTTAAATCCAATCCAACTTCATTTATGAAGCTCTTTAAAAACAATGGCAGTTTACACAAAGTATTGTACATCAATGATAAATGAAATTTAAAAAGAATAAAATACAGCTAAAGTACAAAACAGTAGTCATACAATAGAGACGGTAAGAACAAATAAAATCAGTGTCTCAAACTGATTCAAAAGCCAGAGAATAAAAATGGGTTTTAAGAGGAGTTTTAAAACTGGACAGTGAAGCGGCCTGTCTGATGGACAAAGGCAGAATATTATAAAATTACTGGGTTTTTTTTAATAAATTTGAAACAGAATGTGGCAATTTTTACCGCCGCCAAAGAGGTTATGTTTTCATCAGCGTTGGTTTGTCTGTCTGTCTGTTTGTTAGCAAGATAACTCATAAAGTTATGGACGGATTTTCATGAAATTTTCACAGATTGTCAGAAATGGGGTATCCTACAGATGATTAGATTTTGGTGGTGATCCGGATCACTGTCCACAAGAAAACCGCCATTACGCAAAATGCCATTTTCGTGAATAACTACTAAACCACTAATCCTATCATTGTCAATCCAATTGCTTGTCATATGTTTTCATGGTCAAGGAATCTGAAAATGTACACACAAACACTGTATGGGGGGAACTGTAGCGCTAAACCGCCATTACGGAAAATGCCATTTTCGTCAATAACTACTGAACCACTAATCCTATCATTGTCAATCCAATTGCTAGTCATATGTTTTCATGGTCAAGGAATCTGAAAACGTACACACAAACACTGTATGGGGGGGGGGGAACTGTGGCGCTAAACCGCCATTATGGAAAATGCTATTTTCGTCAATAACTACTGAACCACTAATCCTATCATTGTCAATCCAATTGCTAGTCATATGTTTTCATGGTCAACGAATCTGAAAACGTACACACAAACACTGTATGAGGGGAACTGTGGTGCTTGGCGGAGGTCTGCGCTCTCCGAGTGCTTTTCTAGTTTTTTACTTTTTTCCTCATACAATTTAAAGTTTTGACCATAATTTTGTAGAGCCAGAACAGAACAATAATTTTAACTCTGAATTTGAAGAAATAAAATTATTAAAATTATATTTAAAGAAATAAAATAACTTAAATGACCAAAGATGCAGTTATTTCTGTTATAATATTTCTTTACATTTACAGTTATTAAGAAATCTCACCAACCAGATGGCAGGAAAAACCTCCCTTATTTTGAAATCCAAATGTTGGTACCTTTAGTTTGTCTGAAGGCTGCTGACGGAATAAAGTCATTGACTTCATGAATTTCGGTCAGCTTAACTTGCCAGATACATAATAATGAAAATAAATTATTAGTTCATATTGTAGTAGCTGGTGAAGTAAATCCTCAGTGATTCATCAGTCACTCTTGCCTTTCCCTGCAATGAAGCCTAACCAGACCTGTTAGCTAAGCGACTCCTCATTGTTGTTCCAGTTACCAGCGAGTTAAAACCACCATAAATGCCTCCACTGCTTATTTCTTGTACTTTTTTCCGTGTTTAAAGTACTTTAATAAGCCCATGCTTCTCTCGGACAGCAACGCTAGAGAGACACTCTCTGCCTGCAGAAATGGTCATGCGTGCACCAGGCGGGCGAGGCGCTTCTGCACGGATAACAGTCACACGTGTTGTTCGTGTGACCGCTTGCAGAGCATTTCTTTCATTTTTTTTTTTCTTAAATTAATATATCATAGGCATGGTGGCAAACTTCCAAGCCGTGGCAGGCCGCCACATGGAAATGTTACCAGAGGAAACCCTGAACGGACCTCACATCATCACAAGCTAAAAAACTAAAAATTAGAATACTGTCAACATAATTCAATTCAAAGAAGCTGAAAGTCTTTAAATTTCTACACTCATCACACAAAGTGAGCCATTTAAAGATTTTTCGTTTAAAATTTTGATGATAATGACTCAGCTTTTTGAATCAAATCATGAATCATGGTTTTCTAATTTTCTGAGACGCACTGGTATCCTCCAGCTGTGGGAAATCAGCTTTCTCCAAGTTTCCCATGGTTAGCATTAGCCTCTCGGTCCGGGGTCCGCGTTTATTGTTTCCAGAGCAGTGCCAATATGCTGCATGGGTGAATACTTTATTTTTATGTTGGGAGGGACAATAAACACAACATTTTCTCCAGAGTAAATATTGAAGGAACACTAAGTATTATTGTTGTCAGTCACAAATTTATAAGAAAGAATATACAAATGTACACTTACGGGAAAAAGCTGCAAATTTACAAGAAAAAAAGTCAGAAATTTATGAGAAAGAAAACTGCCAATTTAAAAGAAACAATAGCACATTTACAAAAATTCAAGTTTACTAGAGAAAAGTTGTAAATTTAGGGAGAAAAAAAAATGTTAATTTTAGTGGTTTTGAAAATTCTAATAGCGATAACGTGTTAATCATGTGTTTTTCCATACAGATACAGTATACCTTAAGTTGGTAATTTTTCAAGTTTGTCATACTATTATGAACACGGGAGTGGACAAACATGCTTGCTATCTTCACCTGCAGGTTTATTAAGGCTCTCAGCATATCCTAAATGACTAAAACTATCTAGAATATTCTCCAGAAAATTCTCAAAAGTAGACTGCATGTGCAAACAACAGAATGCCAGGGCTCATTAACGCCACTGCAACACAACTTCGCATCTAACCTGCCAGCAGCCACAAATGGAGTTTGCTCTGTCTCCCACAGCAAACATCCACAACTTTTAAGCAGATCAACACAAAATCACGGACATCGTGAATCACAACAGACACAACTTCCCTTTTAGCAGAAAAATTGCAAACATAAACAAACAACTATCTCGCCCGTGATGACACCCCACCATGCTGCAAAAACGGCGGGGGAGTGAATGGACATTACGAACACAGCCTGAGAATTTGTTTAGACTGGTACTCACCAACAGTTGGACCCAAAGCTATGAGGATGAAAACAGGCAAATTTCTGTCCTTGTCAGCTGCTGGAGGTCAGCTACAACCTAGCATGTAGCTACTAGCAAGCTAGCCAGCTTCCACAGAAGAAGAACAACCAACATCCAGGCAAAGTTTTGGAGGAGGCTGTAACAATTATCAGGTGAGACCTCCGACAGAAAACGTTGTAAACTTAAACATGACAGCACTTTGGGGACTTCCATGGTTGGAATCCAGCTTGTTTCACTTCGCAATGTCTGCATGGCGCACACAGTGTGTGTGGCCAGAGCGGCTTTGGTACGGAGAGCCACTAGGCAAAAATGTACTGTTTACGCTTCCTGCCATTAACTCCTGTTAGCCATGATCAAAAAATTTGTTGCCCTTAACGGGGGCAACACGTTAATGGGCGATTAACGCAATAACGCCAGCTTAAGTAAGTTAATCCCTTCCACAGCATGTGGGACACCATGTGGTATATGGGGCGGTGCCCATCTCTGTTTCGCTGACCCTGGGCCACACAGCTACTGTGAGTAGTGAAAGTTACAATGGGGGAGGGGGGGTGTCAGTCCTCTGGTAGCTCTGTGCGTTGATTTTCCCTACCCTGATCTATTATGCTGAGCACCAACGTACAATGTGGAAAGTACCATTTTTATAGGGTCTTTCGTATGACCCAGCTAGAGTGGTGGCCTAGTTGGTAGAGCATCCGCCCCACAACTGGGAGGTCGTGGATCAAGCCAACACCACAAATATATTTAGAAGAAAAAACTCACATCTATTATAAAAAGGTTACAAATTTACAAGAAAAAAATTGCAGAATAAAGATGCAAAAACAGCAGATTTATGAGGAAAAAGTAGAGTGTTAGCAAATTTACAACAAAAAGTTTTACATTTGCAAATAAATATCGTAAAATAATGTGAAAAACTGACAAATTTATGAGAAAAGCTGCAAGTTTTAAAGAAAAAAAGTTGTCCCCCCCTGGACCCACCTTAATTTACGGCCATGTCAGGCTGTTCTTTTTTTTCCCCCTTGTCCTATCAGGCAGCTAGGTAAACAGAACAGAGATCTGTCACCCTTACAGTGCCAAAACAGATTTACTTTGCCAAGAGGAGCTTATGCAGTACCTAACTATGTACTGTATATTGTTGTAAACTCCTCCTTTAATAACTTTTAATACTTTATTTTAATTATTTTACCCATGGAGGACCCGACAGGATGGGGAATCGGGAAAGGAAGTGTGTGGAGGGAGAAAGAAAAGGGAGGGGAACAGACAAAAAGACAAACAAAAGGATAGCTAAAACAAACAGAAGACAAACTCCTTCCACAAAAGATGTCTCAACATGAGTCTGGTTTCTGCACTTGTTAAAGGTGAGACACTTGTGAGTGTGCGTATATATGAGAGCACGCGCAAAATAAGTGTGTGCATGTGAGTGGCTTGTCAGAAAACATACTAAGAGGGGGGCCAGTTGCAGCAGCTCTCCCACCGAGAACCCCGAGCAGGCTAGGAAGTGCCACCAACCCCCACACGGCACAAGCCCCAGGGAAGCCAGGCATCTGCCCCTGGAGGGACAATTGAGGAAGGCTAGGCCGCAAGGCTCATGCCCACCTACACCCACACACAGCCCCACATGCCCACACATAACACACACACCAACTTCCACACCCGCTCACACACACGCCCCCACTCACACCCACTCTCACACACTCATACATACCCACACCCGTAGGTCCCAGTGAATGGGGAGGGTGACCCAGGACGCAGGCACCTGCCCCAGGGTGCCGCCAGGGCCCCAGGGAGGACACAACCCCGCCGCTCAAGGACGCACCGGGGCCAGCCTGCACCACCAGTGCACACCCGACCCCGGCCCAAGGAGGGGAACACTCCCCCCTCCCCCAGCACCAGGGGCCCAGGGCCAGACCCAGCCTCCCCGGGAGGAGAGGCCAGCCGGTTGGGGGCCCCCAACCAACACCCCCGGGCCAGACACACAGCCACCCTGGAACAGGCCACCCGGACACCGGGCCCCCGCGGTCAGGGCACAGCCAGCCAACAGAGGCACCAAGGAGAGCGAGCCACCGCCCTCCACCCCTCAGGTTATAAAATTAATAAGCAGGGACCACAGAGAATTGAATTCAGCCAATTGATTATTTGAGGAAGCAGACATTCTCTCAAGGCTAATATAATTGAATGGTAAGTTATTATAGTGAGTCATGAATAAATTATTTCTTGATTTCCAATTCATGAAGATAGTTTTCTTTGCAATGCATAAGGCGGTGAGAACCACGTGTGACATCCTTGCCTCTATTTTTAATTCACTTAAATCACCTAATATGCAAAGTGTGGGTGAGGATGGGACACGATACCCAAGCCATGCCGAAAAGTCCTCACATGTCTTCCGCCACAACTTTTGAACCGGTACACAGGACCACATGCCACTCATATAGCTATCCGGTATGTTGCTGGTGCAGCAGAAGCAGATATTTGTGTGGCTCAGACCCAATTTGAACATCCTTTGTCCTGTGTAATAAATTCTATGTAGAACTTTATACTGTATGAGTTGTAAATTAGACTTTTTCGTCATCTTAAAAGTGTTTAAACATATCTGGGTCCAGAAGCTTTCATCCTTATTGATCGATAACTTTGTCTCCCATTTTGATATTGGAAGAGATACTGACTCATCCAGTTTTGATAATAGTCTGTATATTTTCAATATCAATTTAGGGGAACGAAGATTTACAAATTCTGCCACCTTAACTGGTACCTCTAAATCTGTCTGATTAAGATTGAATCTTTCTTTTATTATGGATTTAAGCTGTTGGTACTCAATAAATTTTTTAATCGCTGATATTGTACTAAGACACGAATTCCTGAAATTGGATAAAATTTCCACCTTGAATGAGATGCTCTAAGTTTTTTATTCCCTTCTCTTGCCATATTGGAAAGTTTAACGTCCTCTTTTATTGCAAGATATCAGGATTATTCCAAATGGGAGTGAGTTTACAAGGGACAAGCAAAGACGACATTATTTTTAAAAATTTCCACCAAGCTGTCAGAGAGGAGCTGATATTAATGCTTTTAAAACAATCATCGCATTTAATACAGGGACACATAAAAGGTAAGTCAGAGATATTTAGCGATCCACAGAGAGCCTGTTCAGCATCTAACCATGGGTTTACTAGTGGGGTTGATTTTGTCCATTTAGAAACAAACTGCAATCTATTGGCTAAGAAGTAATTAAAAAAATCTGGTAGGTCTAAGCCTCCGTACTCTTGGTTTTTGATGAGTTTTTAGACTGATCCGTGATGGTTTATCCTTCCATAAAAATTTACTTATATTTGAGTCTGAAGACTTAAACCAGGCCATAGATGGCTGGGTCAGAATCACTGAGAACAAATAGCTGATTTTAGGGAGGACCATCATTTCAACGGTTACAACTCTTCCCATTAGTGAAAAAGGTAGTGTCCTCCAGTGTGTAAGGTTGTTGTGTATTGTTTTTTAAAAGGGGAATGTGATTTAGTCATAATAACTCTGAGAGCCTGGGGGAGATATCTATTCCTAAGTATTTAATATTATCTGATTGTATTGGAATAATGGATGTATTTGAGAAATTACAATTTATAGGTAATACTGTTGATTTACCCCAGCTAATAGAGAAGTCTGATAATGATGAAAATTGATCAATGAGCACCACTGTCTGTTGAAGAGATCTTTGTGAGTTTTCAATGAAACTAAATACAGCATCAGCATAAAGACTTGTGTTCTTTTTCTCCAGTTTGAATACCTCTGATTTCAACATTCTGTCATATGGCTGCTGCTAATGGTTCAATCAAGATGGTAAAAAGTGAGGAAGAGAGTGGACAACCCTGCCTAGTACCTCTCTAGAGATTAAAGCTTCGGGAGGTCTGATCATTTGTTTGGACAGGTGCACTTGGACAGCTATATAGTGTTTTAATCCAGTTTATGAAAGATGAACCAAACCCAAACTTATTTAACACCATAAAAAGAAATTTCCAATTAACTCAGTCAAAGGTTTTCTCTACATCTAAAGATAAAATTGTAGTTTCTAAGTTATTAATCTTACAGTAGTGTATTAAATTAAATAGCCTGCATGTATTATTAGCCGAGTGCCTGTCCTTGATGAAACCTGTTTGATCTGGATGTATAATCACCTGAATTATCCTTTCCAGCCTTTTGGCGAGAGCTTTGCAAATTATTTTAAGATCGACATTCATAAGTGAGATGGGACGGTAGCTGGATGGAAGCGTAGGCTCTTTTCCAGGATTAAGGAGCAGGATTATACTAGCTAAATTCATATTTGGAGGGATTACCTTAACTTCTTTAATTTGATTTACCATTTTAAAGAAAGTAGATGCCATCACAGGCCAGAATTCTTTATAAAATTCTACTGGAAAACCATCTGGTCACGGCGCTTTGTTGTTTGGGATAAGCTTAAGTGCCTCCTGGAGTTCAGACACCAGAAGAGGTGCATCCAGAGCTGCAATCTGTTCATTATTTAATTGTGGTAAGTTAATATCATCCACAAAATTTATTTATCTCTAAGTCAGATGGGTAAACCTGAGATGAGTAGAGGTTTTCATCAAACTTTCTAAAGGAGTTATTTATTTCTTCAGGGTCATGGGTAATATTTCCAGTTATATCCTTAATAGAGTGGATAGTTGTTTATTCTTTGTTCAAGCTAAGCTGGTTCAAAAGATATCACCCCGATTTATTACTGTGTTCAAACTTCTCAAGATGCAGTCTTTGCATTAAAAACTCTGTTCTTTTGTTTGTAATTTCTTTTAATTTTGACTTTTATTTTCTCAGATTGTTAAGTGACTGTTCTTGTGGAGAAACGGCACAGGTCGTCTCCAGCAATTTAATTTTCTGTTCTAACTCCAGTACCAGTGTTTTTTTTTTCTTTTTTATTCTTATACGAACAGTTAGAGATTATTTTACCTCACATGACCACTTTTGCTGCTTCCCAAAGAACACACGGGAATATTCCTGGCACATCACTATATTCCAGATATGATTCCCACTTGTTATTAAAGTATGGAATAAAGTCTTTGTCTTTAAGTAGTGATGCATTAAATTTCCAGCTCCTAGTTTTCCTTATAGCGTTCCTATTTACTAGTGTAAGAGATACTGGATAGTGATCACTAAAAGCTTGATTTGAACATATTTCAGTGTCTGTCATATCCCTCACAACAGAGTTACTGGCTAAAAAGAAGTCTAAACGTGAATGTGAACTATGAACTGATGAAAAGCAAGTGTAGAGTTGGGTGAAAGACCACCATTCATTGCAAAGACCAAAATCATTCATGTATTGTTTGAGAGTGTCAGTAGCCTGCCATTTTCGGTAATTCCCCGATGCACTGAGCCTGTCAACTGCAGGGTTTAATACCAGGTTGAACCCTCCTGCTGTTATGAGTGTAGTGTCCAAGTGCTCAAAAGGAGAAGTGAAGAAAGTGTGAAAATAGGATGGGTCGTCAACATTTGGGCAATAAACGCTTGCGATACATAGATCCAAATTTTGAACTGAGATTTTTAATATTATAAATCTACCTTCTGGATATGCTATGGTATTATTCACAACAAAGTGTATTCTTCTGTTTACCAATATAGCTACCCCACTTTGTTTAGAATTAAAGCCGGCTGAGTACATGTGGGGAAATTCTGGGGAGGTGAGCACATCTACAGATGACTTAGAAACATGTGTTTCCTGTAATAAGACAAAGTCTGGCTGTACATCCTTTAGCCGATAAAAAACTTTTAGCCTCTTCTCCCTGGTACCAATTCCACGTATGTTCCACGTGACAAACTTAAATGTAGACATGTTTTCACTAACTAGTTTTGTGCTAAAGGCTAACTAAATGTGCCTATGTGATTATATGTCTGTAATGTATGCATACAGTGGGGCAAAAAAGTATTTAGTCAGCCACCAATTATGCAAGTTCTCCCACTTTAAAGATAAGAGAGGTCTCCAATTTTCATCAAAGGTATACCTCAACTATGAGAGACAAAATGAGAAAAAAAAATACAGAAAATCACATTGAAGGATTGTTAAAGAATTTATTTGCAAATTATGGTGGAAAATAAGTATTTGGTCAATAACAAAAGTTCATCTCAATACTTTGTTATATACCCTTTGTTGGCAATGACAGAGGTCAAACGTTTTCTGTAAGTCTTCACAAGGTTTTCACACACTGTTGCTGGTATTTTGGCCCAATCCTCCATGCAGATCTCCTCTAGAGCAGTGATGTTTTTGGGGCTGTCGCTGGGCAACACGGACTTTCAACTCCCTCCAAAGATTTTCTATGGGGTTGAGATCTGGAGACTAGCTAGGCCACCCCAGGACCTTGAAATGCTTCTTACAAAGCCACTCCTTTGTTGCCCGGGTGGTATGTTTGGAATCATTGTCATGCTGAAAGACCCAGCCACGTTTCATCTTCAATGCCCTTGCTGATGGAAGGAGGTTTTCAATCAAAATCTCACGATACATGGCCCCATTCATTCTTTCCTTTACACGGATCAGTCGTCCTGGTCCCTTTGCAGAAAAACAGCCCCAAAGCATGATGTTTCCACCCCATGCTTCACAGTAGGTATGGTGTTCTTTGAATGCAACTCAGCGTTCTTTCTCCTCCAAACACGACAAGTTGAGTTTTTACCAAAAAGTTCTGTTTTGGTTTCATCTGACCATATGACATTCTCTCAATCCTCTTCTGGATCATCCAGATACTCTCTAGCAAACTTCAGACAGGCCTGGACATGTACTGGCTTAAGCAGGGGGACACGTCTGGCAATGCAGGATTTGAGTCCCTGGCGGCGTAGTGTGTTACTGATGGTAGCATTTGTTACTTTGGCCCCAGCTCTCTGCAGGTCATTCACTAGGTCCCCCCATGTGGTTTTGGGATTTTTGCTCACCGTTCTCGTGATCATTTTGACCCCACGGGGTGAGATCTTGCGTGGAGCCCCAGATCGAGGGAGATTATCAGTGGTCTTGTATGTCTTCCATTTTCTAATAATTGCTCCCACAGTTGATTTCTTCATACCAAGCTGCTTTCCTATTGCAGATTCAGTCTTCCCAGCCTGGTGCAGGTCTACAATTTTGTTTCTGGTGTCCTTTGACAGCTCTTTAGTCTCGGCCATAGTGGAGTTTGGAGTCTGACTGTTTGAGGTTGTGGACAGGTGTCTTTTATACTGATAACGAGTTCAAACAGGTGCAATTAATACAGATAACGAGTGGAGGACAGAGAAGCCTCTTAAAGAAGAAGTTACAGGTCTGTGAGAGCCAGAAATCTTGCTTGTTTGTAGGTGACCAAATACTTTTTTCCCACCATAATTTGCAAATAAATTCTTTAAAAATCAGACAAGGTGATTTTCTGGATTTTTTTTTTTTCTCATTTTGTCTCTCATAGCTGAGGTATACCCATGATGAAAATTGGAGACCTCTCTCATCTTTTAAGTGGGAGAACTTGCACAACTGGTGGCTGACTAAATACTTTTTTGCCCCACTGTATATGTGTACATGTATGTTGTGTTTAAAATATATACCTATGTATGTATGCTTAGGATCCATGTATGCTTATATATGTATGCTTGGATCCAGAACGCCGAGAAGGACAAGAGGCTGGCATATCTGGAGAGCAGAGTGTCGGACCTGGAGCAGAACACTCGGATGAACGATGTGATCGTCACTGGGCTCCACATTAAACCCCGATCGTACGCGCGGGTGGTGGACGCAGACAGCGGAGGGAGGCTCGACGAGCTAGAAGATGAATCCATGGAGCAACAAGTGGTGGCCTTCATGCAGTCCAAAGGAATCCAGCTGGACTGTAACACCAGTGAGGCCTGCCACCCTCTGCCCAGGAAAAACAGTGACAAACCGGCTGTGATCATGAGGTTTGTGAATAAAAAACACAAGACTGCGCTGCTAAAACAAGGTAGGGAACTGAAAGGAATGAACATCTATATAAACGAGCACCTTACAAAAGAAAACGCAGAAATAGCCAGAAAAGCAAGATACCTGAGAAAGCAGAAAAAGATTCAAAACACCTGGACATCAAACTGTAAAATATACATAAAATTAAATGGATCACCTGAAGAAGCCAAGGTCATTAACATCCGTAATATTATGGAACTGGACAGATATCAGTGAATATTATGTACTGGAGTCAACAGCAACAAGAGACAATTGTAGGACACTGAAGGATTATACTCATCTGCAACAGGACATTTAACAACATGAAACAAAAGATTAACAAACAGGAACAACAGGAACTGAAAGTTTTTGAATATACAGATCACAACCAACAGGACGTAGAATATAACATAGACCCTGATAATAATTTATTTAGCTCCATCAATAATGACTGTAGTTACTACACGGATGAACAGTTTAACACAATGGTCACATCTGATTTCAATATTTCTATAATCCACTTCAACAGCAGAAGTCTCTATGCCAACTTTAATAACATTAAAGATTATTTACATCAGTTTAAAGAGCCATTCAATATTGTGGCAATATCAGAGACGTGGCTCAGTGAAAAGAAAGGAGTAGATTTTACCATGGATGGCTGTGAATTAAATTATATAAATAGAAATGTGAAAAAAGGAGGAGGAGTTGCAATTTATGTTGACAAGAGCTTGCAATACAAGGTTGTTGATAATTTGTCAGTAATTGTGGATGATTTATTTGAATGTATTACAATAGAAATCTGTCTGGACAATGTGAAGAATATAGTAGTGAGCTGTGTATATAGAACACCTGGATCAAATATTGACTTATTTAAGGACTGGATGGAAAAAATGTATGCAAAACTAACTCATAAAGTTATGTTCATCTGTGGGGATTTTAATATAGATCTTATGAATTAAAACAACATAGTTTGACAGAAGAATTTATCAACACAATGTACATTATGGGCTTACATCCAACAATTACCGGACCTAGCAGAATCATGTCACACAGTGCCACACTAATAGATAACATATTCGCAAACATTATGGAAAATAATATCAGGAGTGGGCTTTTATTGAATGATATCAATGACCACCTGCCGATTTTTGTTGTCTATCAATGTGATTATAGGAAGAAAATGTACACCAAAAATATTAAATATACAAGAATAAGAACTGAAGAATCTATGTATTTACTGGTAAAGGAATTATTAATACAAGACTGGAAGATAGTTTATGATGAAAATGATATGAATAAAGCATATGATAAATTTTTACAAATATTTCAATCATTGTATAATAAAAACTGTCCTATAAAGCAACACAGTGACAGACAACAAAACAAAAATAATCCTTGGGTCACCAAGGGTTTACTAAATGCATGTAAAAAGAAGAATACATTATATAAACAATTCGTTAAGCGCAGAACGGTGGAGGCTGAGATCAAATATAAAAGATATAAAAATAAGCTTACTAATATGAGGACTTGTAAGAAAGAATACTACAACAGAATATTAAAGGATAATAAAAATAACCTAAGAGGAATATGGCAAGTACTCAATGGGATTAGATAGATAGATAGATAGATAGATAGATAGATAGATAGATAGATAGATAGATAGATACTTTATTTCGAACAAAAAAGTATAACAAAAACAAAAGACAAATGCAATAAAGTAACAGTATACAGTGTTCGAAAGGGAGAAGGAAGAAGTGAACACTTATTAATTCCATCTCCTCTTTTCCATAAATACACCCATGTGAATTATATACAAATTACCACATTTAAGACCCCAAGTAAACAATTTACTGTATTTTTTTACATATCAACATTAACACCCATCCATTCTAACATACATTGATGTCCATACAACAAAACCAGCCTCAAACAACACAGATATACACAGTGCTGTCCCACCCACCATTCCATAGTGTCCCATAATGTCCCAGAGTGAGCATAGTGAATTGTACATATAAATACTACCCTTCTAACACATATCCTTTCAGCAAATAATGTTTATACCTCTTTTTGAATTGAATTCTGTTTGTACATAGTTTCAGTTCCAGCTCCAGACTGTTCCACAAATCCACCCCACAGACAGATATGCACATACTTTTCTTGGTTGTTCGTATCTTGGGTTTTGTAAAGTTTAAGTCTCCTCTCAAATTATGATCATTGCCTCTTTTTTTAAATATTTTTTGTATATTAGTTGGGAGTTGATTATTAATTGCCCTGTACATTACTTGTGCTGTCTTAAATTTAACTAAATCGATGAACTTTATGATATGTGACTTTAAAAACAACGAATTGGTCTGGTCTCTATATCCTACATTATATATTATCCTTATAGCTCTTTTTTGTAATGTGCATATTGACTGTAGGTGTTTCCCCAGACTTCTACACAGTAGTTAAGATAAGGTAGAAACAGTGAATTGTACAGTAAGAACAATGATTTGTAGTCCAAGATGTGTCTTGTCTTCCCCAGTATCCCTATACATTTTGCTAACTTGGCCCGGATGTGACTGATGTGAGGTTTCCAGCAGATTTTATTGTCTAGCGTCACCCCCAGAAACTTATTTTCCTGTACTGTTTCTATTCTGGTATCATCTATCGTTACAATTATTTCATGATTTATTTTATAATTTCCAAACAATATAATCTTTGTTTTTTTTAGATTTAGAGATAATTTATTTTTGTTGAACCACTGCGTTAACTTTTCCATTTCAGTTGTGACCACCTCTAAAACCTGCTGCAAATTCTCACCAGTTCAAAGGATATTTGTGTCATCCACAAATAAAATAAATTTCAGAATTTTTGATACTTGGCATATGTCATTTACATACAAAATAAAGAGTTTGGGTCCCAAAACTGACCCCTGGGGCACACCACAAGTGACGTCCATGAAGGGTGATTTGTGCTGACCAATTTGTACAAATTGTTGTCTGTTACTTAAATAACTTTCCACCCAACTCAGTCCTACCCCTCTTATCCCATACCTTTCCAGTTTCCTTAAGATAAGATAAGATAAGATAAGAAAAGCCTTTATTAGTCCCACAACGGGGAAATTCCAGGATTGCAACAGCACAGGGATAGCAACACTCAGAGCAACAATCAGAAGGCAAGAAAAAAACAAGCAAGCAAGAGCGGCTAATATACATATGTACATATTACTATAAAATAAATATATACACACACACACACAGACACACAGTGCAGAGCATTGTAGCTGGATGGAATAAATATATGAGTATATGAACACACAGTGCAGGGAAAAGCCAGTGTGAACACACAGTGCAGAGCATTGTAGCTAGATGGAATAAATATGTAAATATATAAACACCCACAGTACGGAGCATTGCAGCTAGGTGGAATAAATATGCAAGTATATAAACACACACAGTGCGGAGCATTGTAGCTAGATGGAATAATATGTAGATATATAAAAACACAGTGCGGAGCATTGTAGCTAGATGGAATAAATATGTAAATATATAAACACACACAGTGCAGAGCATTGTTGCTAGATGGGATGAAACAGCATAACCGTCTACTTAGTTATCCTACATGGTATGATTATGTGCCCATACATATTCTCACCCTCATAGCGACCGGTATGTTCCTAGTTGTATGCCGGAGGGGACCATTGTGTAAGTCTATTGCATCTTTTGCATTCAAAAAACTATTAGTTTGTTACGTCTTTTTGCTATCTCTGCGAGCAGCCCTGCTTAGGTTGTACAGTCTGACAGCCGTTGGTAGGAAGGACCTACGAAACCTCTCGGTTGTGCACCTGGGATGATGTAGTCTGCTGCTAAATGAGCTCCTCAGTGCATCCAGTATGTCCTGCATAGGGTGGAACTCGGACTCCAGCAGAGATGACAGTTTAGCCACCGTCCTTCTCTCTCCTATCTCCTCCATCGGATCAAGGCGCTGCCCCAGGACAGAGCTAGCTTTCTTAATCAGTTTGTTCAGTCTCTTCCTATCGGCTGCAGTAATGCCACTGCCCCAGCAGACCACTCCAAAAGTGATGGCTGATGCCACCACCGTGTCATAGAATGACTTCAGCAGCGCCCCTTGTACACCAAAAGACCTGAGTCTCCTCAGCAGGAACAGCCTGCGCTGTCCCTTCTTGTAGAGTGCGTCAGTATTGTGTGACCAGTCTAGTTTATTGTTCAGATGAACACCCAGGTACTTATAGGATGTCACCATCTCGATGTCTGTTCCCTGTATATTTACTGGTGCTGTGAGGGGCTGCCCATGCCTGCGGCAGTCCACCACCAGCTCCTTAGTTTTCCTCGCGTTGATCTGGAGGCAGTTCCGATGGCACCAGTCCACGAAGTCCTGGACAAGCCCTCTGTACTCAGCTTCATCTCCATTGGAGATGAGGCCAACGATCGCAGAGTCATTAGAGAACTTCTGTAGATGGCAGTGTGTTGTGTTGTGTGAGAAGTCTGCAGTATAAAGAGTGAACAGGAAGGGAGCCAGCACCGTTCCCTGGGGGGCCCCCCGTGCTACTGATGATCGTGTCGGACACACAGTCCCGGGTTCTTACAAACTGAGGCCGGTTCGTGAGGTAGTCCAGGATCCATGATGACAGGTGCTGGTCCACCCCTGCTCGCAGCAGCTTGTCCTTCAGGATCATCGGTTGGATGGTGTTGAAAGCACTGGAGAAGTCAAAGAACATGATCCTCACCATATTCCCGGGCTTCTCCAGGTGGGACAGAGAACGGTGAAGGAGGAAGATCACCGCATCCTCCACCCCAATGCCATGCTGGTAGGCGAACTGGAGTGGATCCATCGCTGGTTCCACCAGGGGGCGGAGGTGAGCAAGGAGCAGTCTCTCCAGGGTCTTCATCAAGTGGGACGTCAAGGCCACCGGTCTGTAGCTGTTCAGGTCTTTGGGGTGGGAAGTTTTTGGTACAGGTACCACACAAGATATTTTCCACAGCTGTGGTACCCTCCCCAGTTTCAGGCTCATGTTGAAGATATACGTCACAATCCCACACAGCTGGTCTGCACAGGACTTGAGGAGCTTTGCGCTGATGCCGTCCGGTCCCGGCGCCTTCCTCGCTTTGATCTTCCTCAGCTCCGTCCTCACCTGGGTCTCGGTCAGGGTCAGGATGGGGGGCTGTGTGTTGGGAGTGGGGGGGTGTTGGTGGAGTGGGGAGTGGGCAGCAGGACTTGATTTCTTTAGAGGCAGCAGTGGTTGTTGTGCAGACAGGGGGGAGGGCGGTTGGTCAAATCTATTGAAAAACAGATTCAGGTTGTTCGCCCACTCCCTGCCCCCCGTGGCCTGGGGGGAGGTATTCTGGAGCCCCGAGATGGTTTTGAGGTTTCTCCAGACCCCGCTGATGTCGCAGTAGTACTTAGTAGTATTCTGTGGTCAATGGTGTCAAAAGCTTTCTTAAAATCTATAAATACTCCTACAGCAAACTTTTTTTTTATCTATACAACTAGAAATTTCTTCTATAAGTTCTATCAGTGCCAAAGATGTAGATTTATCTGCTCTAAAACCATACTGGCTGTCTGTAAGGAGGTTGTGTTTTTCAAAGTAAATCAAAAGCTGTTCTTCAACCCTTTGCAGCATCTTCATGGGGTTGGTCTCATTTAAAAGAAAACACTTTGAATTTTTTGGCAAAACAGTCATAATCTCTCTAAGTGCTCCTGCCACTGAGTAACAGTCATCTAAACATACTGAACTTGAAGAAAATAAAGTTTGCCTGCGTGTTTTTTTGAATACAAATGCTTGCAAATAACACACAGCTGTCAGATACGGGCTGGAAAATGCAACAGAAATGTAGAACCAAGTGTTATCCAGCTGAGGTCAAAATTTTGTAACAATACCACAACAAATGAACATATTACACAGCTTTTTCCTCAGGTTGTTCCCAGGCATTTTTGAACTGTACCAAATTGTGCCAAATGGCACAGTTTGGAAACATGTCTATAACTTTTGAATGATTCAATATAGAAGCTTGATCTTGGGCTCTAATGAAAGGTGACACTCAGGGCTGTGTGTGTGTGGGGGGGAGGGGTTGTTTATTCATTCATTCATGAATGAATGAACAAACAAGCCCCCCACACACAAAGAAGCATGCCACGTAAAAAATGTGTGGCCTTTTTTTACAAGAAAAAATAACCTACAGTGCAATAAAAATTATACTAAAATATCTGCAATGTAGAGGATAACAACTCCCCCCCCCCCCCGCTACAGAGGACTGCAGCGCACGGACCGGACCGTGCGCCGCGGTCCGTCATGTGGCGATGATGCACAGTTGTAATTTACCGATCGGTCAAAAGTCATTTTGATTACTATTTTCAGTGATAAAGAATAATTTAGCTTATAACACTTACCTGTCCACAACAGCAGTGTCGCTGGCGAACATCTGTTCCTCATTGTCAGACGAACATGACGCTGGTCTGCTTGTTACGACTCGTGGTTCTGGTCACGCGACCTGGTCAAACCATGATTCCATTATTACAGTTTTGCTCCTCCATGATTGCGGTTTTGGCGAACGATTTTTCAAAACAAATAAGAACAGTAGTAATAAAAAGACTGGCGAACGCTACCGTTACACACAGCGGCTTACACAAAACAGATTTTACGCACGGGATGCACGCTTTCAATCGTCGAACTTCTCTGCTTCAATTGGCTCGCTGTATTCGCAGCCGTTGGTAGGCGGGTCCTTCTTGCTAGGTTTTCAGTCATTGGTTCTTCAAGGTTTCAGAAACCCAATTCAAGGCTCTTATAAGTCGAATGAGAGATCAATCAAATCTAAACCAATCAAAGCACTCCTTTGGCTTTCTGTTCGCGGCTGTGTCTGTAGTGGAAGAACGGAAATGCAGCTTTTTTTTTTTTTCAGTGCGCACTAGGACGCAGAGACATGACCGCCCGCGGTATCCCGGAGTGCAAGAGGTTAAATTTAAGACAGCACAAGTCATGTACAGGGCAATTAATAATCAACTCCCAACTAATATACAAAAAATATTTAAAAAAAGAGACACTGATTATAATTTGAGAGGAGACTTAAACTTTACAAAACCCAAGATACGAACAACTAAGAAAAGTATGTGCATATCTGTCTGTGGGGTGGATTTGTGGAACAGTCTGGAGCCGGAACTGAAACTATGTACAAACAGAAATCAATTCAAAAAGAGGTATAAACATTATTTGCTTAAAGAATATATGTTAGAAGGGTAGTATTCATATGTACGATTCACTATGCTCACTCTGGGACACAATGGAATGGTAGGTGGGACAGCACTGTGTATATCTGTGTTGTTTGGGGCTGGTTTTGATGTATGGACGGTATGTATGTTGGGATGGATGGGTGTTAATGTTGATATGTACAAAATATAGTTAATTGTTTACTTGGGGTCTTAAATGTGGTAATTTGTATATATTTCACATGGGTTGTATTTATGGAAAAGAGGAGTTGGAATTAATAAGTGTTCACTTCTTCCTTCTCCCTTTCGAACACTGTTAGTTAGGGCATTTTAGAAAATCTCTGGACCATCTGTGAAAAAATTGCTTACCAATAGCTTTCTACACCAATGTGTTCATATAGGTGTCTACTAACACCTCTCAATTAGTTCCAACCCAAATCCTTGTGGAAAATTCTGGGGAGCCAGTCAAACTTAGGCACCCAAGGGGTGGGGGGGGTGTCAAAAAATATTAATATTTTTTTTCCAGTATTAGCGTGTGAGATGTCTAATTAGGGGTTTCTGGGGGTGCTGATCGATTCCAAACATTAGTTTTGAGTAAAAACTACTACCTGACCATTAAAACAGGCCACGCCTACTTTTTTGCACCCGCCGAAATATGTAATATTGGTATTTTTATACGTATCTCACTGGGTTTATATAGTGAGTTTTTTAGAATGCTGAATTGAGTTCCATCATTGAATTTGAGCTATACCCACTCTAAAAACAGTGTACAAAACACTGCAACATAAGTGTGCAATGGGAAGTAGTCGTTCCCACTTCTCTTACTTCCATTATGCCCCATTATAATGTCCAACAGAAATGTATCTCAATATTAAAACCTTGGTACTTTACCCTACTCCCCGGCATCTCCCTCACTGCTATCATCATCTGTTTGGTTGATGTTCTTGCAAGAGTTACCATGACATTTGCCACAAGCAGAAATACACTTGACTCCTTGCTTTTTACAACAGCACCTAAGTGTGCTACAGCCCCCCTCACAGTTGCAGCTGACAAACTTCAGAAGATAGTCCGGTGCGATGGGGTCTGTTGAAGGGAACGGTGCATAACCTTGGTCACCGAGCTTCCATCCGTACTCCAAGACATCCAATGATGGAGTTTGCAACAGCAGCCAATCTCTAGTTTGGAGATAAGCTCGTAGAGAGTGCTGTGCTGCAGCTTCTGTTGTCGGGGGCAGTTTCTCAGGTTTGATGCTCCCAGCAGCAGCCCGCTTGCTGAAGATGTCAAATCTCAAGTCCCCCAAGTCTTTGGGTGGTTTTCCATGGAACATGAGCTTAAATAATTCACAGCCAGCTTTAATGATATCATCTTTCTTGGCTCGGATGTCCAGAAACACATCCATGGCCCTTTCCGCCTTGTCAGTCTTGCAGAGCTTGTTTACCAAAGTTGATTTGCTAAACCCAGAAATCGCTGACACTGTATCGCAGCCGGAGAAGCTGTGCAAGAAGATCAAATACTTCTGGTATCTCTCTGGGAGGGCCTCCCTGATCTTTGCGACATCATAAGATGTTTCTTTGGCTGTTGCGAGGAAGATGGGGTGGTCTGCAGCATGATGAATCAGCAAAACCATGATGTCGGTGTCCTCAGCCCTCACCTCAACAGGAGAATCTTTTGCCTCATCTAGAGCTGCCCGGACTATAGCAGTGTCTGCATCATCGTGGCATTGCTGTACACTGATCCCATTTCTACTGAATGTCTCAGCAAGTAGCAGAATGAGCTGGGCCTTGTTGCTCTTGTTGTCGAGGAACTTTTCTCTTGGAACGAAGCTTTTGATGTCTGGGCGAATCAGAATGTCGCAGCATGCATTCTTTGTTCGTCTCAGGTGATCATGGTCCTTAGTGGAGCTGCCGTATCCATCAAAGACCACAGTGATTCGGAGACACTGGCTCCCCATTTACTTCACAAACTGGAGGTAGCTCTCGGCGATGCCCTTCCAGGTGAGGTTAGCCTCCCACTTGACGTTGTGCAGGAGCCACCCACCATCAATCACCAGACTCGTGCAGGGGGTTTGTTCAATGGGTTCCACAAATGCCTTCAGAAATCTTGCTAGGGCAGCCTTGTCTGGCTTTCGCATCTTCTGGTCTTTGTCAAATAGAGACATCGGTGTTGGCGTCAACTCAAATCGCAGAGCTTCTTTGGTCTTGACTTCACGCTCACTGATGATGATTAGACGGTTGAAGAGCTTGAGTGAGTCAATAACCAGCTTCTTCCCATTGACTTTGGGTCCACTTCTGAGGCTCTCTAATGACTTCACCTTGTGCTTAGTTTCCATTGAATCCAGAACAGTTCGTCCATTCATCTTGGCCTGCATGGCTCTGCCAACCTCCTCTGCCTGATCAGCGTTGACTGGGTCCTCGGGAGTGCTGTTGAATCCTGTTGAAAAGGATACTAGGGTCTTCTTGTCCCGTGTTGCATCGAAGGGGTTGACCTCCTCCAACCATCCGACAATGGCGTTGACAGCATCTTCGTCATTCTTCATCTGTGCTCTTGTGACGTCTGTGTGGTCAGGTACCCCACGCTTGTTCATACCTCGTTCAAGTTCCTGGTGAATGCACGAGAAGTGGTTTAGCGTCTGAACCCAACATTTGTGAGCAGATTCATTCCGGAAGCGTCCTCTGTTTAGACCGCCTGAGGACTTGGCCTCACGCATGAGTGTGGTTTCTATCATGATGTCAGTCCATGTACCTGACCACTCATGGTCTGAGAACCTGACTGCATGGTTTCCATACACGGTGAATTTGGTAAGAGTTTCATGGAACACTGGACTGTCCTGTCGCTGGTGCATTAGCTGTACATACAGCCTTGCTCCCTTAGCGTACTGATGGTGGCCGGCTGCTGCGAAGGTGTTGAGCATTGCAACGATGCAGCTGAGGTGACCTGTGTGATCCGGGATACGCTCACACCTGATAAACATCTTGATGAGGTCAATTCTGCGATGGTACCAGACCCAGAGTGCAGGTGTCCTTCCTCCTTCAGCCAAGGTCTTCAACCTCTCTGCCATCCTCTCCTTGAACAGAGTGACTATCCTTGGTGCGTATGTTGCACCTGTTGGGGATTGAAAGTTTTACATTGTTAATAATATAAAGATCATTCGGCTTGGCAATTTGAATATTCAGAGACAGTTACAGATTTACAGATTGGAAAGATTGCAATTACCTGTTTTGTCATCTTTTGCATTCTTGATAAAGTCCTCCATGTCTTTGAACTCCTGCTCACTGAAAACAACTTCTCTCAGCACAAACTTGGTAACTGCAGCAGATGCAAGAAGGTGAAATCGGATGGACTTAGCATAAGCACCACCTGATAGGATGTGTTCTGCAGTGCTGCTGCCCGGGTAAACCAGCTGTATCAACTCGTGCAGCCCTGAGTCTGCCATGATTGCCCCGATGGACCCCAGGAAGCTTTTCAGGAGGTGAAACCCGCCTAACCTTGTGATGATGGGCAGCTCAGACTGGAGGACTATCTGAGTTGCTTTCAACCATATTGGCAGATCGAACGTGATGACAGCAGGAGACTGACCAATGCGTAGGCACTCCATTAGAGTAGTGTAGATAGTGCTATAGTCGTTCGGGTCACCCTCGATGATTGGAAGAAACTCAATGAGGGACTTCTCCTTGCATCCAGGTTGGTGTATTGACTTCAAGAAGTCATTCCAGTTTGAATGTTCGAACGCAGGGTTGTGATTCTTAATAGCCCATCCTGCCGCCCAAGCGATGTCTCCTGGCAGCAAGGTTGGAGGGTCTTGGCTGAGATCTGCTACCGGAACAAACTGAATATCTGCCAACCCTCAGAAACCCCTAGTTAGACATCTCACACGCTAATACTGGGGGAAAAAATATTTTTCAATTTTTTGACCACCACCCCCCCCCGGGTGCCCAAGTTTGATTGGCTCCCCAGAATTTTCCACAAGGATTTGGGTTGGAACTAATTGAGAGGTGTTAGTAGACACCTATATGAACACATTGATGAAGAAAGCTATTGGTAAGCAATTTTTTCACAGATGGTCCAGAGATTTTCTAAAATGCCCTAACTATGTATACTGTTACTTTATTGCACTTGACATTTTTGTTTTTGATTTACTTTTTTGTTCGAAATAAAGTATCTATCTATCTATCTTAGGTGTGCACACTTGATGTCTCTGTTCCATTTGCTTGCACCTGCATGCAAATGGTGTGCATGGACTTGGGTGCATGTACTTAAAAGTTATTTTGTGGGACACATATGTGGGTTTCATATGCTTCATATGTATATCACGGTATGCTTACTGTATGCTTCACGTCTCAGATGAACAAAAGGACTGAGCCTCCTAGGAGATAACAGGAGGATGTGAAATGTGGTCTTTGGTATGCAAAGAGATGGCCTTGGGGGATTTCCTGGCCGCCAGTGACTTTAGGTGGAGAGGATAAGACCTGGAAGAAGACGCATTGTGACTTGGGATTAAATACAATGTGACTGTGTGCTTTGATGTCCTGGGGTATAAAAGGACAAATGTCTGGGGGTTTCTTTCTCATTCTGTTTTTGATGATGTTGGAGAATGTGAATAAACCTGACTCGTGAGATAAACTCAGCCTCGTCATTTCCACATTCTCCACACTGGTGACCCTAAGACGTATCATGAGTGAAACAAATTGCTCCGAGCCAGACTCGTCAGGAGCCAGCCAAGCGAATGCAGCCACAGCCCAGCTACCAGACTTCTGGCAGAACAATCCGCGCTCCTGGTTTAACGCGGTTGAAGCGCAGTTCAACCTCCGGAGGATTTCAGTAGACGCCACAAAGTTCTACCATGTGGTTGCAAAACTGGACAACCACACAGCCCAGCATGTGGAGAGCCTGATCAACCAGCCACCGGACAGCGACAAGTACGGCGCATTGAAGGCTGCACTCATCCGGTACTTCACCCCCTCGGCGGAGGAGCGAGCAGAGGGGCTCCTGGCGCTGACTGAATTTGAAAGCGACAGACCCGCGGACCTGATGGAGAAGCTGTTGAGGTTGAAAGACTCTGACGATGATCACTTCATCTTCACCCACCTCTTCCTCAGGACCCTACCGTCAGCGGTGAGAGCGACCCTGGCCAGTTTGCCACTGTTGACCCAACGAGACTACCGTGAGCTGGGCCAGAAGGCGCAACGAATCGTCAATGCCACCAAACGGCGCGCGGCTACGGCCGCGGCAGCAGAGCTCAGAACGACGTCCGGCGATGGCAGAGGGCCAGAGGCAGCAGTACCAGACTCACCGACGACAGCGGCGGCAGGGGCCAAGAAACACGGGACAGACGACGTCCTTTGTTTCTATCATCGCCGCTTCGCAGAGAGGGCACGCAAATGTATACCACCGTGCCATTTCAAGCGCTCGGGAAACACCAAGACCGGGGGTCAGTAGCAGCTGCGGCCCTCGGGGAGGAGAACAAGCTGCTCTACTTGAAGGATGCGTGCTCGGGGAGGCATTTCCTCGTGGACACAGGCTCCCAGTTGAGTTTCATCGCACCTTCCTCCGCTGACCGGCTGGCGCCTTCCAGTGGTCCCGTGGTTTCAGCAGCGAACAGCTCGGCGATTAAGACCTTTGGTGAGAGGACTCTGCTTCTGTCCCTACATGGCCGTACATTTGAGTGGACTTTTGTCATAGCTGCAGTCAATTTCAATATGTTAGGGGCTGATTTTCTGTGCTCACATGGTTTGTTGGTTGATCTTGCTAACAGGCGCCTGGTTAATGCACTCTCTTTTTATTCTATTCCCTGTACAGCTCGAGTGGCCACGCCAACAGCACAAGCCAACGTCACAGCTGCAAGTGGTAAGTTCCACACACTGCTCACTCAGTTCCCAGCACTCACGGTCCCAACATTTTCGGCGACCGTGGCTAAACACGGGGTGGAACATTTTATTACTACCACCGGACCGCCCGTTTTTGCAAAAGCTCGGCGCTTGGATTCAGCTAAACTGACCATAGCGCGTGAGGAATTCGCCAACCTGGAGAAGTTGGGCATCATCAGGCGTTCGAAAAGCCCATGGGCTTCACCGCTTCACATGGTCCCGAAAGCTGATGGCTCGTGGTGACCTTGCGGAGATTTCCGCAGGTTGAACAACGCTACAGCGCACGACCGCTACCCAATCCCGCATATCCAAGATTTTTCAGTTCATTTAGCGGGGGCGCGCGTTTTTTCTACGCAGTTACCACCAGGTCCCAGTGCGCACTGAGGACATACCCAAAACAGCGGTAATAACTCCGTTCGGGCTATTCGAGTTTTTGTGCATGCCGTTTGGGCTTAAAGGCGCGGCGCAGACGTTCCAACGCATGATGGACGCGGTGTTGCGCGATCTCCCCTTTGTGTTCGTCTACCTGGACGACATATTGGTAGCCAGCGCGTCCGAAGACGAACACGAAAACCACCTCACGGCAGTTTTCCGGAGGTTGGAAGAGCACGGGTTAATAATCAACCCAGCGAAGTGTCAGTTCGGGGTGACGCAGATTGATTTTTTGGGGCATCGCGTCTCTCCAGAAGGAGCGGTTCCTCTGCCTGACAAAGTGCGCGCAGTAACAAATTTCCCCCAGCCACAAACGGTCAAATCGTTACAGGAGTTTTTGGGAATGGTGAATTTTTATAACCGTTTCCTCCCCCGCGCAGCGCAGCTCATGCAACCATTGTATGCCGCACTATTAAAAACAAAAACCCACAAATAAAATCGAATGGTCTCCGGAGCGAGAGCGCGCATTCTCGGAAGTCAAGACAGCCCTGGCAAATGCTGCGTTGTTAGCACATCCAGTCCCAACGGCCCGCATAGCGCTCACTACTGACGCGTCAGATGTGGCCATAGGGGCGGTCGTGGAGCAGTATGTAGCCGGAGCTTGGCAACCGCTCGCCTTTTTCAGCAGGACCTTGCGCGATAGTGAACGAAAATACAGCGCATTCGACAGGGAGTTGTTAGCTCTCCACTTGGCCATTCGCCACTTCCAGTTCTGGCTGGAGGGACGCCGTTTCACCGCGTTCGTTGACCACAAGCCGCTGACTTTCGCGATGGCCAAGGTTTCAGAACCGTGGTCGGGCCAGCAGCAGAGACAGCTGGCCGCGATCTCAGAGTTTACTACCGATATCCAGCATGTGGCGGGTAAACTTAATGTAGTGGCAGACTGCCTCTCGCGCACCGTGGTGGCTCCAGCCCGCGTAGGGGTAGATTTTGCAGCCATGGCCGCGGATCGGGTTAGCGACGCAGAAGTGCGCGCGGTCCCAGTCCACGTAGGGATAGATTATGCAGCCATGGCCGCGGATCAGGTTAGCGACACGGACGTGCGCGCGCTCCAGTCTGGACCAACAGGGTTAAGACTGGAGAATAGGGTGCCAAAAGACGGTATGCCCGCCCTAATCTGCGATGTCTCCACTGGGCGACCGCGTCCGGTAGTACCCGCCGCGTGGCGCCGCCACGTTTTCGACTCGATTCATTCTCTGGCGCACCCAGGAGTGCGCGCGTCGGTCAAAATGGTGGGAGACAAATTTGTATGGCCGAGCCTGTGCAAACAAGTTAGGGAGTGGGCGGCAGACTGCATGGCCTGTCAACGAGCCAAGGTACACAGGCACACGAGAGCTCCTTTGGAGCCGTTTCACATCCCGGCTAAGAGGTTCGATCATGTTCACGTGGACCTCGTAGGCCCCCTTCCGCCGTCACAGGGGTGCACACACCTTCTGACAATGGTGGACCGCACCGCGCACTGGCCGGAAGTTGTCACACTGGTGTCAACCACAGCCGAGGAGGTGGCGCGCGCGTTTTTAACAGCATGGGTAGTGCGCTTTGGAGTCCCGTCGGACGTTACGTCCAACAGAGGCCCTCAATTCATTTCCGAACTTTGGTCAGCAATGGCCCGCAGCCTGGGGGTAACGATCCACCGCACAACCACGTACAATCCACAGGCTAACGGGTTATGTGAACGTTTTCACAGGTCATTGAAAGCGGCTCTCACGTTGCATCCGTAAGCGTCGCTTACGGATGCAAATTGGGTGGACAGGCTACCATGGGTTTTATTGGGGTTGCGTTCTGCACCTAAAGAGGATCTAGAAGCCTCCCCAGCTGAGCTAGTTTTCGCACAGCCACTTCGGCTGCCCGGGGAATTTCTCCCAGATAATCCTGTGCCAGAGTGCTCCCCAGCTCAGCGGTTGCAGAGTAGTACGGAATCTAGCACGCTGCCTGGCCCCGTTCACCACAGTTTTCCGCGCGTTTTTGTGACTAAGACTTTAAAAAATGTGGAGTTTGTTTTTGTCAGACACGATGCCCATTGCCCGCCGTTGCGACCACCTTATGATGGACCATTTAGAGTGCTGTAAACAGGAGATAAGCATTTTTTGCTAGATTTGGGGGTCAGAAAAGAAATGATTGGCATAAATAGGCTCAAACCCGCATTTGTGCTGGCTGACGAAGGTATGCAGTTGGCCAGGGCTCCTCGGTGCGGCAGACCCCCTAGGGAGCATTCCCCAGAGCACCCACAGGGATTGACTAACAGTTCTCATCCTCAGAGAGCAGCTCCACAGCAGGAGGGTGCCACGGACGTGGTAAAGCCCGCTTACAGCAGATACAGGAGAAGACTGAGGCCCAAGCAGCATGTGGACTGATGTGTGTGATTTTATCATGACATGCAGACTGTTATTACGTTGTTCCATCTTAGACGTTTGGGGGGGGGGGGGGCCATGTGGGACACATATGTGGGTTTCATATGCTTCATATGTATATCACTGTATGCTTACTATATGCTTCACGTCTCAGATGAACAAAAGGACTGAGCCTCCTAGGAGATAACAGGAGGATGTGAAATGTGGTCTTTGGTATGCAAAGAGATGGCCTTTTTTTTTTTTTTTTTGGACTTATTTTGTACCTGTAGGTAGATTTGTTCTGCAGTCCAGTGACAAGCCACCAGCTGCCGGTCGCTGCGTGCGCAAGCGCCCCAACTCCCTAACCTGCATGTTTTTGGCATGTGGGAGGAAACCGGAGAAATCCCGGAGTAAACCCACGCAAACACGGGGAGAACATGCAAACTCCACACAGATCACTGTTGGCCGGGGGCAGGGATCAAACCCACGATCCCCGTGATCCCCCGGCCGAGGGTAAACTGTGCTGCCACGGTGCTAACCACTGCGCCACCGTGCAGCCTTGGGGGATTTCCTGGCCGCCAGTGACTTTAGGTGGAGAGGATAAGACCTGGAAGAAGACGCATTGTGACTTGGGATTAAATACAATGTGACTGTGTGCTTTGATGTCCTGGGGTATAAAAGGACGAATGTCTGGGGGTTTCTTTCTCATTCTGTTCTTGATGATGTTGGAGAATGTGAATAAACCTGACTCGTGAGATAAACTCAGCCTCGTCATTTCCACATTCTCCACAATTTCCTATAAACCAGAAGTATGAGAGAAAACAGACATAAAGGTTAGTAAATGGTGAAAAAGTGCAGATCACAGAACAATGACCTAACAACTTCAACAAAATTAGTTACAACAGACAAACAACAACCTCAGCAGAAAAGAAAGAAACATTACATAAATGTTAACAAACTAAACTCAGATTGAGTAAGAGACCTGCGCACAATCACACACTTTTTTCCACCTGAAGCTAAGAATAAAAAAGAGAGAGAAAAAAAAAGAAAAGGAAGTTCTAGAATAACCAGGGGGTTATGGTTTCATCCATAAACAACTTGCCATCTATATGCAATCTACCCACAGAGACAATAGCTCGTTTACCTTCTTGGATTTTTTGTTTTCTTATGGGAAAAAGCTTCCTTCTTCTTTCAAAGATTTCCTGTGGAAATTGATCATTTAGACCATAACTAGACTTTTTAAGCTGCCTGCCCTGCCACTGTACCAAAGTTTTTTGCTTGAAATGCTCAAATTTGGCAACAATAGGTCTGGGACATTTATTTTAAGGGTTTTTTTTTTTGTCCAACTCGGTGGACTCAGTGGAAGGTAATTGATTTTGTGACTTCGGCAGACAATTTCAGTTGTGTGGACATAAAGGTTTCCAGGTTTCTTTTCAGTACTGTAGCCAGGTTGACAAAGAGTCAGGACTCTGTCAATCCTAGCATCCCCTTAGAGCTTACTAGTCAGGACTTTATGAACTTTTTCAATAATAAAATTTCATCCATCAGAGATAAAATCAATCAGATTCTTCCCACAGTTAACTTAAATACTGTAACTACTACAACTCCTTCTATTGATGTCTGTCTTGATGAGTTTACTCCAATCGACCTTTGTGAGTTAGACAAAATAGTTTCCTCATCCAAACCTTCAACTTGTCTTTTAGACCCTATTCCTACCAGGTTATTTAAAGAAGTCTTCCCACTTATTGGTAGCTTTATTCTTCATATAATCAATTCTTCATTAACTTTAGGCCATGTACCGCAGGCTTTTAAAACGGCTGTAATTAAACCCTTACTCAAAAAGCCAACGCTAGATCCAGGAGCTTTAGCTAACTATAGACCAATCTCTAATCTCCCTTTCATTTCAAAAATCTTAGAAAGAGTTGTTGCTATGCAATTATTTGACCACCTGCAGGGAAATGGTTTATTTGAGGAGTTTCAATCTGGGTTTAGAATCCATCATAGCACTGAAACAGCCTTAGCGAAGGTCACTAACGACCTCCTCATTGCATCTGATAATGGACTAGTTTCTGTACTTGTCCTTTTAGATCTTAGTGCAGCTTTTGATACTATTGATCATAATATTCTACTTGATAGATTAGAACACTATGTTGGACTTAATGGAACTTCGTTGCAGTGGTTTAGATCTTATTTATCTGATAGGTTCCAGTTTGTTCATGTAAATGATGAGTTTTCTCTCAGCTCAAAGCTTAGTCATGGAGTTCCACAGGGATCTGTGCTTGGCCCTACTCTTTTTAGTTTATATATGCTTCCGTTAGGCAACATTATTAGAAAGCACTGTATACATTTTCACTGTTATGCAGATGACACACAATTATACCTGTCAATGAAGCCAGATGATACTAATCAATTAGCCAAGTTAGAAGCCTGTCTTAAGGAAATCAAAGTTTGGATGACTTGTAATTTCCTGCTATTAAATTCAGATAAGACTGAAGTCATTCTTGTTGGTCCAAAAAACCTTAGAAATTCCTTTCCAAATCAAACTTTCAGTTTGGATGCAGTTACTCTTTCTCTTAACAGCTCTGTGAGGAACCTTGGAGTTATTTTTGATCAGGATTTGTCCTTCAATTCACATATTAAATTTGTTTCTAAGACTGCCTTCTATCATTTGCGTAATATTGCCAAGATTAGGAGCATCTTGTCTCAGAGTGATGCTGAGAAGCTGATCCACGCTTTTGTTAGCTCGAGATTAGATTATTGTAATTCTTTATTATCAGGTTGTCCTAAAACATCTTTAAAAAGTCTTCAGCTGATCCAAAATGCTGCAGCAAGAGTTTTAACAGGTACTAGAAAGAGAGATCATATCTCTCCGGTTCTGGCCTCCCTTCATTGGCTTCCCATAGAGTTTAGAATTAAGTTTAAAATCCTTCTTCTTACTTACAAAGCTCTAAACAATCAGGCTCCTTTTTATTTAAAAGATCTGATACTACCGTATCATCCTAACAGAGCACTACGCTCCCAAAATGCAGGTTTACTTGTAATACCTAGAATCTCCAAAAGTACAATGGGAGGCAGAGCCTTCAGTTATCAAGCTCCTCTCCTGTGGAATCAGCTGCCAATCTGGATTCGGGAGTCAGACTCGATCTCTGTTTTTAAGAATAGGGCTAAAACCTACCTTTTTGATATAGCCTACAATTAGGGAGGGATCATGTGTTTTCTGAACCCTCCCTTAGTTATGCTGCTAATAGGTTTAGTCAGCCGGGGGACCTCCAGTAATGCACTGGGCCTCACTCCTTTCCTCACTCTCTATGAAATATTTTTTTTTTTTTTTGCTGGTCATTAACATTTGTTTGTTCTCTCCCATAGATTGAGTCCCCATCGTGCTGTTTGCTCTCTACATGTCTGTTCTTTTCTTCTTCTCTATCCCCTCACCCCCCAGCCAGTCGCAGCAGATGACTGCCCCTCCCTGAGCCTGGTTCTGCTGGAGGTTTCTTCCTGTTAAAAGGGAGTTTTTCCTCTCCACTGTCGCCAAGTGCTTGCTCACAGGGGATCGCCTGATTGCTGGGGTCTTTCTGCAACTGTGGGGGTCCTCCCTACAGTTGATAGTGCTATGAGATGACTGTTGTTGTGAAATGGCGCTATATAAATAAAGTTGAATTGAATTGAATTGAATTGAATAAATTCCCGGACCAGCTGTTCTGGATTTTCACTATTTTTTTCAGCAATTTCACAAAAAAACGGGTTATCACTTATGCTGCGTGACTACAAATTAAGAACTGTTTCCTTCATCATCCTGTTCTCTCTTTCAACAACGTCAAGCCGCGTGGTTAGCGTCTTTACTGTCTTTTTCAAGCTATTGTTTTCTTCTAAGAGAGAAACGAGCTGCACCTGGCTGAATTCCAAACTCTCCCGTTGGCTCTAGAATTCTTTATGGAGCAACTCTACCAACGCAAGTCTACCGTCAATGCTGGTAAGTTTATTTTCAATACAGAAAAAGATGTCACTAACCTCTGAACCATCCCATGATTTCTCGGGTGTTAATTTCGGAAAATCCGTGGGTCTGGATTGTTTAGACAAGGAAGAAGAGGAAAGAATGGGAAATACATTCTCCTCCATTTCACAGCAGCGATAATAAAACTCATCTACACAATGCTCAAGTTCCTCCAGCTCCGTCAAGAGGATAGCGAAATGATATATGAAAAAACAAAGATAAGAACAGATTGCAGGGATGGCAACAGGAAATTAAAACTGACTTATGGGGGGGGGGCGGGGGGGTGCAGCCCCCTGAAGCTGAGAGGTTTTCAGTAAAACAGAAGTAATTTAGACTGAAAAAAATGATTAAAAAAAAATGAAATACTAGACTTAGATAAATCATTAAATTTAATGAAAAGTTAACTTACTTTTTCTTCAATGTTGTCTCACTGTCTTTAGTCCAACATATTTAACAGTTCTATAAGAGTTTATTACACTATTTACACTGGTCACCAAGTCACTTCTAATGTGAAACTTTCTTCCTTTTGGCAGCAAGCTATGTCAGTCTTTGAACTTTGAACTTCATCTCCTTTTCTGGTTTCTTCAGAAATTGTCCGAGTGTTTCTGTTACCTCGTCAAACTTTGACCCAATTTTCACCTTTACCATCACTTTTCTGTCAAGCCAATTCCATCGGAACTTATTTTTGACACTTTTGTCTATTTCTGGCACTGATGACTCCTGATCCTTCGATAAAAATCTCATAATTCCGCTGAAAATGATACCGAAAGCTCAGAATTCCAACATAAACCAGGGATGTGATTTGGGGTTGGGGAAATTATCTGAAAATTTAGCAGGGAGTCTGGGGTCCGGTGCAGAGTCCCGGTGGGGGGGCAAGGGGGGCGAAGCCCCCTGAAGCTCCTGGGTTTTTATGATTTTTAAGTACCAGAACTGTGCTTAAACCCTTGCACTCTGGTCAATTTCCCTAAAAACGCCTAAAAATAACGTACCCAAAGTAAATCAAAAGCTGTTCTTCAACCCTTTGCAGCATCTTCATGGGGTTGGTCTCACTTGAAGGAAAACACTTTGAATTTTTTGGCAAAATAATCATAATCTCTCTAAGTGCTCCTGCCACTGAGTAACAGTCATCTAAACATACTGAACTTGAAGAAAATAAATTTCGCCTGGGTGTTTTTTGGATACAAATGCTTGCAAATAACACACAGCTGTCAGATCCGGGCTGGAAAATGCAACAGAAATGAAGAACCAAGTGTTATCAAGCTGAGGTCAAAATTTTGTAACAATACCACAAAAAATGAATATATTACACAGCTTTTTTCTTAGGTTGTTCCCAGGCGTTTTTGAACTGTGCCAAACGGCACAGTTTGGAAAAACGTCTGTAACTTTTGAATGATTCAATATAGAAGCTTCGTCTTGGGCTCTAATGAAAGGTGACACTCAGGGCTGTGTGTGTGTGTGTGTGGGGGGGGTTGTTTATTCATTCATTCATGAATGAATGAACAAACAAGCCCCCACACACAAAGAAGCATGCCACGTAAAAAATGTGTGGCTTTTTTTTACAAGAAAAAATAACCTACAGTGCACTAAAAATTATACTAAAATATCTGTAATGTACAGGATAACAACTCCCCCCCCCCCCGCTACAGAGGACGGACATCGTCCATCGCCACATGATGGACCGCGGCGCACGCCGCGTTCTACTACGCACAGTTGTACTAAAATATCTGCAATAATATCTGCAATCCGCTACAGAAGAGTAGCAGGGGGCGGCGTTCACGGTCCGGACGCGGCGCACGGACTGGACCCGACCCGACTGGACCTGCGTCCCCCAGTGGGGTCCGGGGCAGAGCCCCGGTGGGGGGGCAAGGGGGGCAAAGCCCTCTGAAGCTCCTGGGTTTTTATGATTTTTAAGAACCAGAACTGTGCTTAACCCCTTGCACTCTGGTCAATTTCCCTAAAAACGCCTAAAAATAACATACCCAAAGTAAATCAAAAGCTGTTCTTCAACCCTTTGCGGCATCTTCATGGGGTTGGTCTCATTTAAAAGAAAACACTTTGAATTTTTTGGCAAAACAGTCATAATCTCTCTAAGTGCTCCTGCCACTGAGTAACAGTCATCTAAACATACTGAACTTGACTAACTAACTAACTAACTAACCTGCACTTATATAGCGCTTTTCTAGTCACAAAGACCACTCAAAGCGCTTTCATTAATACTAACCCTCTATTCTAAGGGCCTATAGGAAACAAATATCTAGGGACAATTTAGAACAGCCAATTAACCTAACATGCATGTTTTTGGCATGTGGGAGGAAACCGGAGAAATCCCGGAGTAAACCCACGCAACATGGGGAGAACATGCAAACTCCACACAGATCACTGTTGGTCGGGGGCTGGGATCGAACCCACGATCCCACGATCCCCACAATCCCCCAGCCAAGGGTAAACTGTGCTGCCGCAGTGCTAACCACTGCACCACCGTGCAGCCCGAACTTGAAGAAAATGAATTTCGCCTGGGTGTTTTTTTGGATACAAATGCTTGCAAATAACACACAGCTGTCAGATCCAGACCGGAAAATGCAGCAGAAATGTAGAACCAAGTGTTATCCAGCTGAGGTCAAAATTTTGTAACAATACCACAAAAAATGAATATATTACACAGCTTTTTTCTTAGGTTGTTCCCAGGCGTTTTTGAACTGTACCAAATTGTGCCAAATGGCACAGTTTGGAAAAACGTCTGTAACTTTTGAATGATTCAATATAAAAGCTTCATCTTGGGCTCTAATGAAAGGTGACACTCAGGGCTGTGTGTGTGTGTGTGTGGGGAGGGGTTATTTATTCATTCATTCATGAATGAATGAACAAACAAGCCCCACACACAAAGAAGCATGCCACGTAAAAAATGTGTGGCTTTTTTTTACAAGAAAAAATAACCTACAGTGCACTAAAAATTATACTAATGTGGCGGTTTGGTGTAACCCCCCACAAACAGACTGGACAGACACAGCGCTTGGCTAGAGCAATTAACAGAACAGTGAAATGTGTGTATTAATGTCTACAGGCAGCCCCGCTTCTTCTGGCTCTCTACTGTGATGTTAATGTCACCTTTCATGCATTGTGTTCATGCGTCCTGTCCTTACTGTGACCTAGAGACTGAGATCAATATGTAGATGTGCCTTGTAACCTCTTTGTTCTGCAGCTGGAGCAGAGTCTAGCAAATCTGCCTATTGTGATGTATGTCTCTCAAATGCAAATGTCTCATGCCTGTTCTACAATCTCTTTAATCATACCAACTGCTGGGGAATGCTCTTTGATGTATTGTTGTAGTTGGGTATATATGCTGCAACTCTGTAACTCAAACTTTTTCTCATTCTCACTCCTGCATCTGCTGCTGACACAACACATTGTGTCTCTCTGCCGAGAGCCGCTGGGCTCGCTCCCGGCGCGCATGCACGGCGCTGGGAGCGGAGCTCGTGACGGCGGTATGATTTAATAAACTCTGCTTAAAACCTTCACAACGCTGCTTTATTTCATGCTGCTTCACTGGTGACCCCGAACATGCACACGTTTTGTGCAAAGCAACCTTCTGATCTGGATGGCCGTGCTGGCGACTCGACGCTGAAAAAAACACGCTACCAGCGAACACAGCAGCCTGACGCAAACGATCCGCCCTCCCTTCTGCTTCAGGGAGACCTCGACGCGGAGCCAACACAGGCGAGCTGCTCTCCGGACATCACCCACGACCGGGAAAACTGCAGAAAACGTCATGGCGCGTCCCTCGCCTGAGATCGAGACGTCCATGCTGGACCGGCCGAGGGACACAGAACGTTTTCTCCCTCTCACCGCTACTCCTCCCTCTCAGCGATCCTACTCATCTACCCGAGCCTGAGGAACAAAGATTGTCTATCTCCCCTCAACGCTCCAACGCACCATGACTAATCTGCAGCCACAGCTCATCATAGATGATTTATCAGCGCCGTCTGCGCCAATCTCCACCAAGATTCTGGACCCTGACTCGCCACTCCAGCGGCCCACCCACGCACGGAACCCCCGCGCACGCACCGGGGAGTTACGAGGACGGCGCACCACGCACGGGACAAATACGGCTCTTCTGACCGCCTTCCTTCTGCTGCACACTGGCCCTTCAGGCTTGCTCGTACACCTGAGGCCCGCAGCTTGCTCACTGGATTTTATGGTCTCAGCCACGGCACACAAGGGGAATTTAGCCGTCTGCGGTTCCCGAGGCTTTAGGGTTGCGCCTGCCCTAAAGTCAACACGCCAGTCCCTCTGCTTTTATTTTTTTCTTACCACCGCTCCTGCTTTTCTTCATGGCCACGAGAGGAGTCAGAGACAAATTTTTCTTCTTGTGATCTCCGCATGCGCAACGGGACAGCCCCTCGACGTCGCGGAGCAGCAAGCAATTTTTGCGCGGCTCGGACGATTTCACCGTCCCCTGCCGGCACTTACTACCCCCCCTCCTCCCTCCCCCTCCGCCTGCAGCGAACTTCTCCCACAGCTCGCTCCCATAGATGGATTATCGAGGTCTCGGCCCCCTGCCGTGCCCTCTGGGGGGGGGGGGGGGCGTGTGGCGGTTTGGTGTAACCCCCCACAAACAGACTGGACAGACACAGCGCTCGGCTAGAGCAATTAACAGAACAGTGAAATGTGTGTATTAATGTCTACAGGCAGCCCCGCTTCTTCTGGCTCTCTACTGTGATGTTAATGTCACCTTTCATGCATTGTGTTCATGCGTCCTGTCCTTACTGTGACCTAGAGACTGAGATCAATATGTAGATGTGCCTTGTAACCTCTTTGTTCTGCAGCTGGAGCAGAGTCTAGCAAATCTGCCTATTGTGATGTATGTCTCTCAAATGCAAATGTCTCATGCCTGTTCTGCAATCTCTTTAATCATACCAACTGCTGGGGAATGCTCTTTGATGTATTGTTGTAGTTGGGTATATATGCTGCAACTCTGTAACTCAAACTCTCTCTCATTCTGATTCTGCAACTGCTACTGCTGGACACACACACCGTATGTCTCCTCTTCTCTGAGAGCCGGAGGATCCCGCTCCGGTCTGTTCACACTATGCACCGGAGCGGGGATCCTGTGAAGGCGGTATTATCCAATAAACTTCCTTAAAACTACCTCATCACTGCATTTATTTTATCATCCGCTTCACTAAAATATCTTTAATGTAGAGGATAACAACTCCCCCTCCCCCCCGCTACAGAGGACGGACATCATCCATCGCTACATGACGGACTGCGGCGCATGCCGTGGTCTACTACGCACAGTTGTACTAAAATATCTGCAATAATATCTGCAATCCGCTACAGAAGAGTAGCGGGGGGGGGGGGGGGGCGCACGGTCCGTGCGCTGCGTCTGGACCGTGTCCAGTCCGTGCGCCGCGGTACACAGTCCGTGTGCCACAGTCTACTATGCACAGTTGTACTAAAATATCTGCAATCCGCTACAGAAGAGTAGCGCGGGGGCGGGGGGGGGGGGGGTGCGCATGGTCCATGTGCCGCATCCGGACCGTGTCCAGTCCGTGTGTTGCGGTCTACTATGCACAGTTGTACTAAAATATCTGCAATAATATCTGCAATCCGCTACAGAAGAGTAGCGGGGGGGGGGGGGCTTCACGGTCCGGACGCGGCGCACGGACTGGACCCGTGCGCTGCGGTCTTCATGTTGCGATGACGCACAGTTGTAATTTACCGATCAGTCACAAGTCATTTTTGATTACTATTTTCAGGGATAAAGAATAATTTGGCTTATAACACTTACCTGTCCACAACAGCAGTGTTGCTGGCGAACTTCTCTTCCTCATTGTCAGACGAACATGACGCTGGTCCGCTTGTTACGGACTCGTGGTTCTGGTCACGCGACCCGGTCAAACCATAATTCCATTATTGCGGTTTTGCGCTTTCATGATTGCGATTTTGGCGAACGATTTTTCAAAACAAATAAGAACAGTAGTAAGAAAAAAAGACTGGCGAACGTCTGTGTGTCACCCAGCCTTACACAAAACAGATTTTATGCAAGGGATGCACGCTTTCAAACTTCTGTGCTTCAATTGGCTCGCTGTATTTGCAGCTGTTGGTAGGTGGGTCCTTCTTGCTAGGTTTTCAGTCATTGGTTCTTCTTGGTTTCAGAAACCCAATTCAAGGCTCTTATTAGTTGAATGAGAGGTCAATCACATCTAAACCAATCAAAGCACTCCTTTGGCTTTCTGTTCGCGGCTGTGTCTGTAGTGGAAGAACGGAAATGCAGCTTTTTTTTTTCAGTGGGGGGGGGGGGGCGCACGTTCCGTGCGCCGCGTCTGGACCATGTCCAGTCCGTGCGCCACGGTCTACTACACACAGTTGTACTAAAATATCTGCAATAATATCTGCAATCCGCTACAGAAGAGTAGCGGGGGGGGGGGGGGGGCCCTTCACGGTCCGGACGCGGCGCACGGACTGGGCCAGTGCGCTGCGGTCTTCATGTTGCGATGACGCACAGTTGTAATTTACCGATCGGTCACAAGTCATTTTTGATTCCAATTTTCAGGGATAAAGAATAATTTAGCTTATAACACTTACCTGTCCACAACAGCAGTGTCGCTGGCAAACTTCTCTTCCTCATTGTCAGACGAACATAACGCTGGTCCACTTGTTACGGACTTGTGGTTCTGGTCGCGCAACCCGGTCAAACCATAATTCCATTATTGCGGTTTTGCGCTTTCATGATTGCGATTTTGGCGAACGATTTTTCAAAACAAATACGAACAGTAGTAAGAAAAAAAGACTGGTGAACACCTGTGTGTCACCCAGCCTTAGACAAAACAGATTTTATGCAAGGGACGCACGCTTTCGAACTTCTGTGCTTCAATTGGCTTACTATATTCGCAGCTGTTGGTAGGCGGGTCCTTCTTGCTAGGTTTTCAGTCATTGGTTCTTCAAGGTTTCAGAAACCCAATTAAAGGCTCTTATTAGCCGAATGAGAGGTCAATCACATCTAAACCAATCAAAGCACTCCTTTGGCTTTCTGTTTGCGGCTGTGTCTGTACTGGAAGAACGGAAATGCAGCTTTTTTTTTTCAGCGCGCCCTAGGGCGCCCTCGTGCACTCTAGGACGCAGAGACGTGTCCGCCCGCGGTACACCGGAGCGCAAGAGGTTAAATGACATAAAACAATCAGCTGAATGCCACTTATTACTGTATAATATTGACTTACAGTGGGGCAAAAAAGCATTTAGTCAACCACCAATTGTGCAAGTTCTCCCACTTAAAAGATGAGCGAGGTCTCCAATTTTCATCATAGGTATACCTCAACTTTGAGACAAAATGAGAAAAAAAAATCCAGAAAATCACATTGAAGGATTTTTAATGAATTAATTGGTAAATTCCTTGATAAAATAAGTATTTGGTCACCTACAAACAAGCAAGATTTCTGGCTCTCACAGACCTGTAACTTCTTCTTTAAGAGGCTCCTCTGTCCTCCACTCGTTACCTGTATTAATGGCACCTGTTTGAACTTGTTATCAGTATAAAAGACACCTGTCCACAACCTCAAACAGTCAGACTCCAAACTCCACTATGGCCAAGACCAAAGAGCTGTCAAAGGACACCAGAAACAAAATTGTAGACCTGCACCAGGCTAGGAAGACTGAATCTGCAATAGGTAAGCAGCTTGGTGTGAAGAAATCAACTGTGGGAGCAATTATTAGAAAATGGAAGACATACAAGACCACTGATAATCTCCTTCAATCTGGAGCTCCACGCAAGAGCTCACCCCGTGGGGTCAAAATGATCATGAGAACGGTGAGCAAAAATCCCAGAACCACACGGGGGGACCTAGTGAATGACCTGCAGAGAGCTGGGACCAAAGTAACAAAGGCTACCATCAGTAACCCACTACGCCGCCAGGGACTCAAATCCTGCAGTGCCAGACGTGTCCCCCTGCTTAAGCCAGTACATGTCCAGGCCCGTCTGAAGTTTGCTAGAGAGCATTTGGATGATCCAGAAGAGGATTGGGAGAATGTCATATGGTCACATGAAACCAAAATAGAACTTTATTGTAAAAACTCAACTTGTCGTGTTTGGAGGAGAAAGAACACCATACCTACTGTGAAGCATGGGGGTGGAAACATCATGCTTTGGGGCTGTTTTTCTGCAAAGGGACCAGGACGACTGAGCCGTGTAAAGGAAAGAATGAATGGGGCCATGTATCGTGAGATTTTGAGTGAAAACTTCCTTCCATCAGCAAGGGCATTGAAGATGAAACGTGGCTGGGTCTTTCAGCATGACAATGATCCCAAACACACCGCCCGGGCAACGAAGGAGTGGCTTCGTAAGAAGCATTTCAAGGTCCTGGAGTGGCCTAGCCAGTCTCCAGATCTCAACCCCATAGAAAATCTTTGGAGGGAGTTGAAAGTCCATGTTGCCCAGCGACAGCCCCAAAACATCACTGCTCTAGAGGAGATCTGCATGGAGGAATGGGCCAAAATACCAGCAACAGTGTGTCAAAACCTTGTGAAGACTTACAGAAAACGTTTTACCTCTGTCATTGCCAACAAAGGGTATACAACAAAGTATTGAGATGAACTTTTGTTATTGACCAAATACTTATTTTACCGAGGAATTTACCAATTAATTCATTAAAAATCCTTCAATGTGATTTTCTGGATTTTTTTTTTTCTCATTTTGTCCCTCATAGTTGAGGTATACCTATGATGAAAATTGGAGACCTCTCTCATCTTTTAAGTGGGAGAACTTGCACAATTGGTGGCTGACTAAATACTTTTTTTACCCCACTGTATATACATACAGTTAGGCCCAAAAATATTTGGACAGTGGCACAAGTTTTGTTATTTTAGCTGTTTACGAAAACATATTCAGGATACAATTATATAATCAATATGGGCTTAAAATGCAGACTCTCAGTTGTAATTTGAGAGTATTCACATCCAAACTGGAGCAAGGGTTTAGGAATTACAGCTCTTTAATATGTAGCCGCCTCTTTTTCAAGGGACCAAAAGTAATTGGACAATTGACTCAGACGGCTGCAAAAAAAAATAACAAGGTTGCATGGGCTCCTCCCTCGTTAACCTGTCATCAATTAAGCAGTTAAAAGGTCTGTAGTTGATTCCAGGTGTGGCGTTTGCATTTGGAAGCTGTTGCTGTGAACACACAACATGCGGTCAAAGGAGTTCTCAATGGAGGTGAAACAGACCATCCTGAGGCTGAAAAAAAGAAGAAATCCATCAGAGAGATACAGTGGGGCAAAAAAGTATTTAGTCAGCCACCAATTGTGCAAGTTCTCCCACTTAAAACATGAGAGAAGTCTCCAATTTTCATCATAGGTATACCTCAACTATGAGAGACAAAATGAGAAAAAAAAATAATCCAGAAAATCACATTGAAGGATTTTTAATGAATTAATTGGTAAATTCCTTGGTAAAATAAGTATTTGGTCAATAACAAAAGTTCATCTCAATACTTTGTTATATACCCTTTGTTGGCAATGACAGAGGTCAAGCGTTTTCTTTAAGTCTTCACAAGGTTTTCACACACTGTTGCTGGTATTTTGGCCCATTCTTCCATGCAGATCTCCTCTAGAGCAGTGATGTTTTGGGGTTGTCGCTGGGCAACACGGACTTTCAACTCCCTCCAAAGATTTTCTATGGGGTAGAGATCTGGAGACTGGCTAGGCCACTCCAGGACCTTGAAATGCTTCTTACGAAGCCAGTCCTTCATTGCCCGGGCGGTGTGTTTGGGATCATTGTCATGTTGAAAGACCCAGCCACGTTTCATCTTCAATGCCCTTGCTGATGGAAGGAGGTTTTCACTCAAAATCTCACTGTACATGGCCCCATTCATTCTTTCTTTTACACGGATCAGTCATCCTCAGAATAAACCAGAATCAGAATAAACTTTATTGCCAAGCATGTAAAAAACACACGAGGAACTTGACTTGACATTGGTGCGCATGCGCGCGACACAACGACACGGCAGCCATAATAGGCGCCTCATCAAACAGAGATAGATAAGAAGGGAGGGGAAGGAAGGGAACGACACAAGGGGGGAGGAGAAAAAAAACATCGTTATCAGAATACAGCTTATTTTTTAAGCAGATTATGATTACAATGAAAAAAAATCTCACAATAGCACAGAGCAACAACTCAGAATTTCACAAGACACAAGAGAGCAGTGTACAGTATATCTTTAATCAGTTCATGAATCAATGTGTGTGCGGTGTTGAGCAGTGGTCCCTTGCAGAAGATCCTGGTCCTGGTCCCTTTGCAGAAAAACAGCCCCAAAGCATGATGTTTCCACCCCCATGCTTCACAGTAGGTATGGTGTTCTTTCTCCTCCAAACACGACAAGTTGAGTTTTTACAATAAAGTTCTATTTTGGTTTCATCTGACCATATGACATTCTCCCAATCCTCTTCTGGATCATCCAAATGCTCTCTAGCAAACTTCAGATGGGCCTGGACATGTACTGGCTTAAGCAGGGGGACACGTCTGGCACTGCAGGATGTGAGTCCATGGCGGCGTAGTGTGTTACTGATGATAGCCTTTGTTACTTTGGTCCCAGCTCTCTGCAGGTCATTCACTAGGTCCCCCCGTGTGGTTCTGGGATTTTTGCTCACCGTTCTCGTGATCATTTTGACCCCACGGGGTGAGATCTTGCGTGGAGCCCCAGTTCGAGGGAGATTATCAGTGGTCTTGTATGTCTTCCATTTTCTAATAATTGCTCCCACAGTTGATTTCTTCACACCAAGCTGCTTACCTATTGCAGATTCAGTCTTCCTAGCCTGGTGCAGGTCTACAATTTTGTTTCTGGTGTCCTTTGACAGCTCTTTGGTCTTGGCCATAGTGGAGTTTGGAGTCTGACTGTTTGAGGTTGTGGACAGGTGTCTTTTATACTGATAAAGAGTTCAAACAGGTGCCATTAATACAGGCAATGAGTGGAGGACAGAGGAGCCTCTTAAAGAAGAAGTTACAGGTCTGTTCGAGCCAGAAATCTTGCTTGTTTGTAGGTGACCAAATACTTATTTTACCAAGGAATTTACCAATTAATTCATTAAAAATCCTTCAATGTGATTTTCTGGATTTTTTTTTTCTCATTTTGTCTCTCATAGTTGGGTATACCTATGATGAAAATTGGAGACCTCTCTCATCTTTTAAGTGGGAGAACTTGCACAATTGGTGGCTGACTAAATACTTTTTTCCCCCACTGTAGCAGAAATGTTAGTAGTGGCCAAATCAACAGTTTGGTACATTCTGAGAAAAAAAAAGTGCACTGGTGAGCTTGGGAACTCAAAAAGGCCTGGACGTCCACGGAAGACAACAGTGGTGGATGATCACAGAATCCTTTCCATGGTGAAGAACAACCCCTTCACAACATCCACTCAAGTGAAGAACACTTTCCAGAAGTCTACCATAAAGAGAAGACTTCATGAGAGTAAATACAGAGGATTCACCACAAGGTGCAAACCATTAATCAGCCTCAAAAATAGAAAGGCCAGAATTGACTTTGCCAAAAAACACCTGAAGAAGCCAGCCCAGTTCTGGAACAGCATTCTTTGGACAGATGAGACTAAGATCAACCTGTACCAGACTGATGGGAAGAAGAAAGTTTGGAGAAGAATTGGAACAGCTCATGATCCAAAGCACACCACATCTTCTGTAAAACATGGTGGAGGCAGTGTGATGGCATGGGCATGCATGGCTTCCAATGGCACTGGGTCACTTGTGTTTATTGATGATGTGACAAAAGACAGAAGCAGCCGGATGAATTCTGAAGTGTATAGGGATATACTTTCTGCTCAGTTTCAGCCAAATGCAGCAAAGTTGATTGGACGGCGCTTCACAGTACAGATGGACAATCATCCAAAACATACTGCAAAAGCAACCCAGGAGTTTTTTAAAGCAAAGAAGCGGAGTATTCTGCAATGGCCGAGTCAATCACAAGATCTCAACCCAATTGAGCATGCATTTCACTTGCTCAAGACAAAACTTAAGGCAGAAAGACCCACAAACAAGCAACAACTGAAGACAGCTGCAGTACAGGCCTGGCTAAGCATCACAAAGGAGGAAACCCACCGTTTGGTGATGTCCATGGGTTCCAGACTTCAGGCAGTCATTGCCTGCAAAGGATTCTCAACAAAATATTGAAAAGTAACATTTTACTTAGGGTTATGTTTATTTGTCCAATTACTTTTGAGCCCCTGAAATGAGGAGCGTTTGTATAAAAATAGCTACAATTCCTACATGTTTAATCATATATTTTTGTTCAACCCCTTGAATTAAACCTTAAAGTCTGCACTTCAATTCTGTTGTAGTTGTTTCATTTCAAATCCAATGTGGTGGCATGCAGAGCCCAAATCATGAAGATGGTGTCACTGTCCAAATATTTCTGGGCCTAACTGTATATTATATCTACACAGTACATATGCATGCCCCCCATGCTGTGACACTGCCTTCTGAATGACTGGAAATGTCAGATAACCTTTGTATTAACTGGGAGCATTATTTTGATTTGGATAGGTGTCAAAAGTCTATCACAATAAGCTCCCATTTCAGTAGGCACTTTCCCACTGTAGGAACTGTTACATCCATAATTGGGCAATGAGGAATGCACAACTGACTCAGTTAACGGAGCTTTATTAGAATACTCGTCACATACGTATATAGGCTTACGGCATTCGCCTGCAGGCCAGGTGGCTCCCACGACAAAATAGGATTTGCCTCTTCCGCCCACCTCCTTTATACTAGGGGTGGCGTCACCACCGGAAACCGGTAGTTAACCACCCAAGTCTATCCCACGTCCAACCCAGCCGCCATCTTACTACTACAGCCTATTTACATACACAAAATTTCCCCTCCCCCCTTCAAAAGATGCAAAGCGCATGGATAGAATGCCCAAATTTGCTTCCCGACTCACACTCTAAAGTAAAATAATCACAGAAACAAATAAACCTCCTATCCATGCATATAACTAAGGTTGTGGGGGGGGGGAGGGTTAGACTGCCAGCACCCCCACACGGCTGGGCGGATTATTCTGCCGCCAAACATGTAAAGAAAAATAAACCCATGTTCTAAACTAAAACAAACCCCAAAACAGCTCCACATAAAAGGACAGACAAAATTACAGGCCAAACCACGTCTCCAACCTGCAGGGAAGCACTTGGATCACCCTGGTCACGGCTGGCTTCCACCACTGATCCAGTCGACTCGCGGGTCCGGTTCGTGTCATTCATGGTAGACCGTCGTCTCAAGCGATTTATCCACATGCTCTCCGGTCTCGCCCCTTCAGCATCTGGCGTGGGCACCTCGTCCTTAAAGGCCGCCCCTGGGGTCCCGTCGTGCCGTTTTGCACCCTCATCCAAGGCAGCAGAAGAACTGGCATCGGGTCCGTCCCGAGGCGGCGTCGTGCAGCGCCGAACATGCTCTCCCTTTGCATTCGTGTCCAGCCAGTCCAATTCCCTCACCTCCACACCATCCACCAATGGAGTCGGTCGGTTCCACAGCCCACATCCCGACCACTCCTCACCCGACACATTGGTGATGGGGAAACCCAGGCTGTAAAAGAGGTTACACCCCATGATGTTAACCCCCGTAGCGGTGACGTGAATGCGGGCCTGGGCAAAACAACAGACTTATACTGGGCCTCCATCTTCACAAATCCCAAGACTGCCAGTCTGTTCCATCCATAGCCATAATAGTCTCTTTCCTGCTGTCTTATCTGTCGGTGGGGAGACAAACTTTTCATGGTTGCCAGGTTTAAAACGAAGATAACTGCTCCAGTGACCACCACCAGTGGAACCTCGTCGCCATCGAGCATGACATAGCACCCGATCCTCCCTGTAGTTTCCGAGGAAACCGTGTGCACTATTGTTGGAGTCTTCTGCGCAGCACCTGGTTCTCCCCTACAGTCCCTGCGGTCGAAGTTTGCACACACCCTGGCAAAGTGGTTCAGAAAACCACACTTGCCACAACACTTTCCTTTCGCCGGACACACACTGGACTTATAGCGGTGAACAGGGGACCCACAACCATAACAATGTGGCGTACCTGGGGTGGACCTTACTTTAACTACTAAGGCATACTCATCCTCTCCGTCACCATCACCAGGGTCCAAAAACAGTGCCTCAGCACAAGACTCACCCTCGTCCAGAGAAGCCCCTTCAGTAAGGCCTCTCGCGATGGTCTCTGCTGCTTCAAACTGTTGGGCGAGCTCGATAGCTGCGGCCAATGTCAACCTTCCTGGGTATGCTAGAAGTCTGGACCGGGCCACTGTGGTCCCAAATCATCTCATCTTCCAGGCGTCCGAATCCACATCCCTTCGCCAACTCCCGGAGATCCTCTTTGAATTTCTTCACCGACTCTCCTGACTGCTGGCGGAGCTGTCGAAACTGGATGCGCCGGACCGTGACGCTTTCTGGCATGCAAAAATAGCACAACATTAACTCCACAATGCAATCAAAGCTATCAGCCCCCCCAAGGTTCTTCAGTATTCTCTGCCCCTCAGTGCCCAAATTATGGACCAACACAGCCCTCGCACGAAGCCTCTCCCGCTCACCGAGGTTCAAAACTAGGAGGTAGTTGGTAAAAACAGCAAACCAGTGAGGCCACGGCACGAGCGGTTGCCTGGGGCCTCCAAAAACGTCCGAAAACTGGCAACAGATCTTTCCATTACCGCTTTTACCTCGTCACCAAATGTTACATCCATAATTGGCCAATGACGAATGCACAACTGACTCAGTTAACAGAGCTTTATTAGAATACTCATCACATACATATATAGGCTTACGGCACTCGCCTGCAGGCCAGGTGGCTCCCACAACGAAAGAGGATTTGCCTCTTCTGCCCACCTCCTTTATACTAGGGGTGGCACTGGAAACCAGTAGTTCACCACCCCAGTCTATCCCACGTCCAACCCGGCCGCCATCTTACTACTACAGCCTATTTACCTACACAACAGGAACCTTTTGCAGTTCCTATAACCTTTTAATTACATAGGGCCGGTTTTACTGTGTTCAGACAGCATAGGAACTAGGGACCACGACCTCAGTTCCAGAACCATTTTAGCTCCTGCTCCGAAGCAGGCTCTTTTCTGGTGAAAAGGGAACTCATATGACGTAGGTGTTTGCTGATTGGCAGAACACGTTAGTGACACCCACTGCCAGAGACTTCTGCTTCTCAGGGTGCTGCCATGTTCAAAATTAAACTTTGCCATGTTTTTATCCTGTAATCGTTAACGGACGTAGAAGTTTTAATATGAACAAAACACTCACAAATGGACCGATGAGGAGGTCAGAGCTCTTCTGGCCTTGTACGCCACAGAGGAGGATCCGCGAGAATTCCAGGGCTCGAAGCAGAACGTAATCATTTTCGGAAAGTAAGCTCGCAGTTAACGATTTTTCACCACGTGCTCAGGCTGCTGGAGTCCGCCGGCGGCATCCTCGGAGGAGCTGAAGGTTGGTAAAAATGTGCAAAAAATATGCAACTATCTCAGAAATTTGAGGCTTTTTTCACCCTCTTAACTTATAATTTGTCTCTCCCAAATATGAAATCAATTTGCAAGTCCTTTTCTAAACACCGGCACTTTTTGCCATGTAAATCTGCAATATTTTTCTCTTAAATTTGCAACTTTTTCTTCTTCATTTGTTACCTTTTCTTCTGGGTGGCGTGGTGGCGGAGTGGTTAGCACTGCGGCAGCACAGCAACTCACCCTTGGCCGGGGGATCCTGGGTTCGATCCCAGCCCCCGACCAACAGTGATCTGTGTGGAGTTTGCATGTTCTCCCTGTGTCTGCGTGGGTTTACTACGGGATTTCTCCGGTTTCCTCCCACATGCCAAAAACATGCAAGTTAGGTTAATTGGCATCAAACTGGGGATTCTAAATTGTCCTTAGGTATGACTGTGAGAGTGAATGTGTTGTCCGTCTCTCTGTGTTGGCCCTGCGATGGACTGGCGATCTGTCCAGGGTGTACCCTGCCTCTCGCCCAAAGATGCTGGGATAGGCTCCAGCCCCCCCGGCAACCTGAAAAGGATTAAGCGGAAGAAGATGAATGAATTTGTTACCTTTTCCTCTGAAATTTGTTTTGTTACAAAGGTACACCTTATTTCACAGAAGCTTCCAGTGTTTTTCTCTCTAATGTGAGTTGTTTTTCTTGTCCACATAAACTTAAGGATTTTTTAATTTGAAACTCTTTCATTAATCTGGGGCTTCATGGAAATGCAGTTTTTTTCCTAATAATTTTGCACTTTCTAAAATGTGCCACACATAAATTTGCCTATTTTTCTTTTTAATTTAGAATGTTTTTCTAATAAATTCACAATTATGGTGTGATAAATAAACAACATATTCTTGTAGATGATACTTATTTTTCTCTCATATTGCAGAGTTTTTCCTCTTTGATTTGCATCTTTTTCTTGTATCTCAGTGAATTTATTCTGTCATCCATGTGACAGTTTTTCTGTCCACTGAATATGATCAGAAGAGCCACAGGTTTCAGACCTCTGGCCTCGCTCATCTACCTTGACAGTTTTGCCTTCTTCTTTTTTTTATAATATGGTTCTGATCCAGAATGTGTCTTTATTCACAGACTGCCATCTGCCTGCCATCTGCTGCTGCTGCCAGCACCCTCTGCCACCTTAGACCAGGTAAAGGAAACATTTCTGCTGCATTGCCCATACATGTCCACCATACATACACCCATACATCCACCAACCACAATGCTCCGCACTGTGTGTCTATATATATATATATATATATATATATATATATATATATATATATGTACATATGTATACTAGCTGCTCTTGTTTTTTCTTGCCTTCTGATTGTTGCTCTGAGTGCTGCTATCCCTGTGCTGTTGCAATCCTGGAATTTCCCCATTGTGGGACTAATAAAGGCTTAACTTATGTTGTTGAGTCTCAGAACAGGATTATTGTTGTCTGTTAATATTTGTCTCCATCCTCCCTGTGGTTTTTCCAGGAAAGAGCAAGTGGAGCGAAACTCTTCTGGCTGCTGTGCACGATATGCTGGAGTCAGAAGCCGAAGCAAGAAGAAACCATCCATCCATCTTCGACCGTTTTTTCCGGAAGTCCAGGTTGTGGAGGCAGCAGCTCAAGCAGAGAAGCCCAGACTTCCCTCTCCCCGGCCACCTGCTCCAGGTCTTCAGAGAGGATACCGAGATGTAGAAATACCGAAGTTAATTAGTTTTGAGTAGCTTTATGGTGTGTCTGTTGTGTGTTTGAAGTTTTTGAAGTATTTTACTGGAAAATAAATAAATGAGCATTTGAAGAGTCAGAACTTTGCCTTTGTTGTTAACAACAGTGATGTTAGCTGTGATTGGGTCAGAGCTGTGAAATATTAAATCTTCCATCTCTGCTCACTGCATCTTCAGCCTTTCTGGTCCTCAGGAGTGCTGAACTACCGCTTATAAACTTCTTTTTAAAATGCACAACGTTTATCATGTTTAACAAAGTTTTGGCATTCACATACAGTGGGGAAAAAAAGTATTTAGTCAACCACCAATTGATCAAGTTCTCCCACTTAAAAGATGAGAGAGGTCTCCAATTTTCATCATAGGTATACCTCAACTATGAGAGACAAAATGAGAAAAAAAAAATCCAGAAAATCACATTGAAGGATTTTTATTGATAAGAGGCTAGCCAAGAAAAAGACTTGGGGATTTTGATTGATAGTTAAACTTTAGTGCCCACTGTGAAGTGCAGGTCACAAAAGCAAATAAGATCCTTGGTCTTATTCACAGCACTTATGCCTTTTAAGACAGGGTAAGCCTTGTTAAATTATACACATCTCTTGTTCGACCAGTTTTGGAATATGGTTATCCAGCTTGGTCCCCAATGTACATAAAAGATTGTCAACTGTTGGAGGGTGTGCAGCGCAGAGCAACCAAACTGATACCAGAAATGGTAGATAAGCCTTATGTACAACGTGAATCGACTTTCATCAGAGAACAACACTGAGGTCCACTGGTCCCTTGTCCAGCATAAATGCTCCCTGGCCCATGCAAATGATGATGCCTGTGCCTGGTTGTGTGGTCAGGTACCATTGCAGGTCATCTAGCAGGCACACCACACTGATGTAAACGGTTTCGAATGGTCTGACGTGACACTTGGGTGCCTCTCACCTCCCTTAAATGTGCCTGGAGTTGAGTGGCATTCATCATCCGGTTCCAGAGGGCACTATTCACAATGAAGCAGTCATCAGCATGGGACGTGGACAAAGGACGCCCACTTCTATGCCTTTCTGTGACTCTTCCAGTCTCTGTATCTCTGTTGCAACCTGCTGATGACACTCTGTGACACTCTAAGCTCAGTAGCCACTTCCCTCTGAGAACATCCTGTTTGAAGCCTCGCAATGGCGAGGTACTGTTGACCAATTGTTAGGTGTTGTCTTGGTCTCATGGTGTCAAAATGTGAACAGCATAATCAAGAGGACTGTTTAAATACCAATTCTAATTGAAGCAGAAAATTTATTGGTCGATTCATGGATCAAACACCTGTTGTGAATTTTACTGTTAAGCACCTTGTGAGAGAACAGCAAGTTATGCAAAAAGTACTGAAACATTGAACAGTTGCACATGTGCATTCAAAAGGTTAGACAACATCAAATTGGGTTCACCTGTAAAGGTTATAGTGCATTTTAGGGGTATTCTGAAATTTCACCCTAAAGCCAAATATCTCTAACTTTTTGTCAGTAGTGTATATCAGGATGATATTCAGTGGATGCCAAGTTTATAAAGTTGGAGAAACAAGACAGACTAAGAGGTCACTCTAAGATACTTGCAAAAGAAACTGTACAACACAAAATTCTGTTACTATAAGGGAAGTGAACTCTTGGAATCGGCTCCCTGATCATATTGTTACTTACTTACTTACTTATCCTCTTCAGTCTTCATAGGTCGTAGACTTATTACTAATTATCACTTATTACATTTCACTGGTGAACAAAAAAAAGAGAACTTTACTGTCAAGAAATAGAAGATTAATAAATACTCATAAAAGTGCTCCAGGGAGTACTGGTGTGCAGACCAATGGGCATCAAGTCTGTTCTTCAACGTATTCACTGTTGGAGCAACCACAACCTCCTCAGGCAGTCTATTCCAGGTTTCAATAACTATTAGGAAAAAAATTTCTGTCGGAGGTGTGCATCGGGGCACATTATCATGTATTGACCTGACTCTGGTATCTGATTCTTTAGTGAGCACCTGTGATTGAACGGTTATGAACAGGATAACTATGGGAAGTGATCACTTCCCAATACTTACAGTCATTAAAACGGATGTATAAAAGAGAGAAGATGTTTTACAAGATGGTGTTTTGACAAGGCAGATTGGGGAAAATTCAGGCAATACTGTGTTCAGTCGTGTCATTTGGTAGCATTAGAAGGTGGCATAGAAGAGTGTTCAAGTCAGGTAACCAATCATATTCTGAATGCTGCAATAGCAAGTATACCTAAGAAAACAACACAGGGTAGGAAGAAGGTTGTACCCTGGTGGAATGACGAATGTAGAATTGCAATAAAAGAGCGAAACAAGGCATTCAGAGAGCTGAGGAAGAATATGAATAGTGAAAACTTAATAGAGTACAAAAAGAAAAGTGCAGTAGCTCGAAGGATTATTAAAAACAGGAAAAGGTCAACATGGAGAGAATTTTGTTCCACCCTTGGTAGGAAAACAGAACTAGGTGATGTCTGGGGTATGTTTAAAAAATGAGTGAGAAGAGGGTATCAGTTAGAATTCCAGCTCTAGCGGATGGGGACAAGATGGCTGTATCAGACAAAGAAAAGGCAGAAGTCCTTGGTAGAGCATTTGCAGCAGCAGTGCATAGAGGAGACCATCTTGGTGAGAGTCACAGACAACAAAGGGAGCATAAACTCAGAGAAAATGCAAACTTAAAAAATGAAGTGAAAGAAGACATAACTGTGTTAGACCTCGAGCTCACAGAGCTTAAGAGAGCTTTGCAAGATAGTGGATACACAGCTCCAGGATATGATCAGTTAAGCTATGCTATGTTCCGGCAGTTGCCTATGCAATCAATGCAACTGGTGCTGAAATTGTTTAACAGAATATGGAAGGAGGGGGCTATCCCAAGTGAGTGGAAAAAGGCTGTAATTTTACCATTTAATAAGCCAGGGAAAGATCCAGCTCATCCAGGCAACTACAGGCCAATAGCATTAACATCACACTTAGGGAAATGGATGGAGAAGGTGTTCGTTTACAGACTCTCGTATGTATTAGAACAAAAACGATTAATAAACGACTATCAGAATGGTTTTAGAAGAGGAAGATCCACAGTGGATGCTCTAGTTAGGGTAAGTAATGATAATGCTGCTCTTTTTTTTTTTCTTGTCTTCTGATTGTTGCTCTGAGTGTTGCTATCCCTGTGCTGTTGAAATCCTGGAATTTCCCCATTGTGGGACTAATAAAGGCTTATCTTATCTTACCTGAAAAGACTCAAAATGAAAGAAGTAATGGTTATAGTTATCTGGACAATGAAAAGGCTTATGACTCACTGAGGAGGGATGGACTTCTTATCAAATTGAATAAAATGGGCATTGGTGGTAGGATGTGTAATTGGATAATGAATTTTTAACACACAGGACAATTAGGGTTAAAGTAGGATCAGAAGTTTCTAATGACTTTGAAATAGAAAATGGTGTTCCTCAGAGGAGTGTGATAAGCCCAGTTTTATTCAATATAATGATTAATGACATGTTTGCGGATCAAGAGGGATCCATCAAAGCAGCACTATATGCAGATGATGGAGCCATATGGACGAGGGAAGAAATGAGAAATTTGTGTTCAAAAACATCAGGAAAGCAATGGAGAAAGTGGAAAAGTGGTCATATGACTGGGGATTTAAATTTTCAAACAGTAAAACCTGCTATATGACTTTCACAAAAAAACGCAGAACTGGTACAGAACCATTAACATTATATAATCAATCAATAGAGAAAGTCAGTGAGTTCAAATATCCAAGATTGTGGTTTGATAGTGCATACACATGGAGAGTTAGACTGCTGGGAATATTCTAACTTCCAGGGACACGGGTTTGGGTGGACAAATGAAAGAAGGACCAGAATGGATGGACTACACACTATTGATATAGCTAACACCAGTCCAGTGAGTAATGTTCCCCCTTGGCTGTTTCCGGGAATAGAAGTAGACGCTAGTCTGCTCATGAGGAAAAAGGGTTGGCATATGAGTGAAGATGGTGTTAAAACAAGCATTTACCTCAGGAATAATTACTATAATTTCTTAAAGCTCTATACTGACAGTTCAAAGAACAAAGAGGGCTCTGCTGGAGTTGGAGTATACATTCTAGAGTTTAAAGTGATCATCTCAAAAAGACTCTCCAACTATACTGTACATCCGTGTTTACAGCAGAGACGGTGGCAATAATTACTGATTTGCAGTGGGTGGAGGAGGTCAGACCGGACCGGGTGGTGGTGTGCACAGATTCACTTGCAGCTTTAGAAACCATACAGACAGTAAAATCTACAAGGGAAGACTTGGTGATTGAGCTTTATCACAGTTTATTGAGGGTACACAGGGGTGGTGGAGATGTTCAGTTTTGTTGGGTTCCTGCACATGAAGGGTTGAATGGGAATGACTGTGTAGACACATTAGCAAAAAGCACTCTTGGGAAAGAGATAACTATACCATTGTCTCTTGGAAAAGGTGAAGGGAAAGCAGTAATCAAGAAAAAGGAATTGAGCTATGTCAAAAAAAGATGGGATGAAGATCTTAAAGGTAGATCGTATTACAAAATACAAAAATCTATTGCAATAAAGAATTATAAAACTACAAACTGGAGGGAAGACATCATTATGGCAAGACTCAGACTGGATCATACAGGTTTAAACGGCACTTTATTCACCATGGGGAAAAGCAAAAGTGACAAATGTAAAGAATGTGGAGTAAAAGAAAATGTCGAGCACATCTTATTACACTGTCACAAGTATGGAAATGAAAGACAGATAATGAAAAATTAAGTTCGAGAGGACGGTAGGGAATGGGATTTAACTGGCATTCTGGGAACAGATGGAGATGGAGAGGCAATAAGAATCATGAGAAGGGCTCTTTTCTCTTTTTTAAATAACACAGGATTAAGTCATAAATTTAGGGGTCGGGCTCAAATGACAATGTTACACACTCTTGTACAGCGGGTGGCGGTATGCACCTTTCAGTTGTTTGCTATCTGCAAGTAACTGAGAGAAGAAGAAGAAGAATTATCGTGTGACAGAGGTGATGGCTCCACCTTTCCGGTTCCTCCGCCATCCATAGCATAAAAGGGCTATGCGGAAGAGAGACGGTCTCTTGTGACCTCACCTCTGCCTGGATGGGAGCGCTTTGGTATACTGTGAGTTCAATAATAAAGTCATGTTCTACTGCACCTCCAGCCTCATTATTGGTTCACGGTTATGGACACAACACTGCTCTTACAACATCTTGATTTTTTTTATCTTCAAACTATGTCCTTTGGTGAAAACGGGGCTATCATCCAGCTCCAAAAAACAGAGTTCAACCCTATAAATGGCTAACTGAACGAGCAGCAGATGCTAACATTGAGCTGGAGGGTTTTCACATGATACGAGCTGACCGAACACCAGACAGTGGCAAAGCAAGGGGCGGTGGAGTGATAATGTATGTTAACAACAACTGGTGCAGACCGGGACATATCACTGTTAAACAACGACACTGCAGCAAAGACATTGAGTTGCTAGCTGTTAGCATGAGGCCTACATATCTCCCGAGAGAACACTCACACGTGATCTGCATTGTTATTTATGCAAATCCGACGGCGAACGCTGGGACAGCGCGTGACGTCATCCATTCAGTAACCAGCAGGCTGCAGACAGAACACCCAGATGCTCTTCTCCTCATCTCAGGCGATTTCAACCATGTTTCACTATCTCCCATTCTACCCACGTTCACCCAGTATGTCACATGCCACACTAGAGACAATAAAACACTGGATTTATTCTACGCAAACACTAAGGAGGCGTACACCTCATCACAACTCCCCCCACTCGGGAGATCGGATCACAACTTGGTTCATCTCCGGCCGGTGTACAAACCCCTAGTGCACAGACAACCTCCGGCCATGCACACTGTGGAGTTATGGTCTGAGGAGACAATGGACACTCTAAAGGACTGTTTTGAAACCACCGCCTGGAAGCAGCTCTGCGATCCACATGGTGAGGACATCGATGGCCTCATTCACACCTTCACGGGCTACCTCAGCTTCTGTGTGGACAAATCCGTTCCCACCAAGACCATACGGCGTCACTCAAACAACAAACCCTGGATCAACCCTGAGATAAAAACACTTCTGAGAGAGAAGAAGAGGATCTTCAGGTCGGGGAACAGGGAGATGCTGAAGTCCGTACAGAGGGAGCTGAGGAGAAAGATCAGAGAAGGCAAGGACAGCTTCAGGAAGAAGATGGAGGACAAGCTGCAACAGAGCGACATCAGCGGGGTCTGGAGAAACCTCAAAACCATCTCGGGGCTCCAGAATACCTCCCCCCAGGCCACGGGGGGCAGGGAGTGGGCGAACAACCTGAATCTGTTTTTCAATAGATTTGACCAACCGCCCTCCCCCCTGTCTGCACAACAACCACTGCTGCCTCTAAGAAATCAAGTCCTGCTGCCCACTCCCCACTCCACCGACACCCCCCCCACTCCCAACACACAGCCCCCCATCCTGACCCTGACCAAGACCCAGGTGAGGACGGAGCTGAGGAAGATCAAAGCGAGGAAGGCGCCGGGACCTGACGGCATCAGCGCAAAGCTCCTCAAGTCCTGTGCAGACCAGCTTTGTGGGATTGTGACGTATATCTTCAACATGAGCCTGAAACTGGGGAGGGTACCACAGCTGTGGAAAACATCTTGTGTGGTACCTGTACCAAAAACTTCCCACCCCAAAGACCTGAACAGCTACAGACCGGTGGCCTTGACGTCCCACTTGATGAAGACCCTGGAGAGACTGCTCCTTGCTCACCTCCGCCCCCTGGTGGAACCAGCGATGGATCCACTCCAGTTCGCCTACCAGCATGGCATTGGGGTGGAGGATGCGGTGATCTTCCTCCTTCACCGTTCTCTGTCCCACCTGGAGAAGCCCGGGAATATGGTGAGGATCATGTTCTTTGACTTCTCCAGTGCTTTCAACACCATCCAACCGATGATCCTGAAGGACAAGCTGCTGCGCGCAGGGGTGGACCAGCACCTGTCATCATGGATCCTGGACTACCTCACGAACCGGCCTCAGTTTGTGAGAACCCGGGACTGTGTTTCCGACACGATCATCAGTAGCACGGGGGGCCCCCAGGGAATGGTGCTGGCTCCCTTCCTGTTCACTCTTTATACTGCAGACTTCTCACACAACACAACACACTGCCATCTACAGAAGTTCTCTGATGACTCTGCGATCGTTGGCCTCATCTCCAATGGAGATGAAGCTGAGTACAGAGGGCTTATCCAGGACTTCGTGGACTGGTGCCATCGGAACTGCCTCCAGATCAACGCGAGGAAAACTAAGGAGCTGGTGGTGGACTGCCGCAGGCATGGGCAGCCCCTCACAGCACCAGTAAATATACAGGGAACAGACATCGAGATGGTGACATCCTATAAGTACCTGGGTGTTCATCTGAACAATAAACTAGACTGGTCACACAATACTGACGCACTCTACAAGAAGGGACAGCGCAGGCTGTTCCTGCTGAGGAGACTCAGGTCTTTTGGTGTACAAGGGGCGCTGCTGAAGTCATTCTATGACACGGTGGTGGCATCAGCCATCACTTTTGGAGTGGTCTGCTGGGGCAATGGCATTACTGCAGCCGATAGGAAGAGACTGAACAAACTGATTAAGAAAGCTAGCTCTGTCCTGGGGCAGCGCCTTGATCCGATGGAGGAGATAGGAGAGAGAAGGACGGTGGCTAAACTGTCATCTCTGCTGGAGTCCGAGTTCCACCCTATGCAGGACATACTGGATGCACTGAGGAGCTCATTTAGCAGCAGACTACATCATCCCAGGTGCACAACCGAGAGGTTTCGTAGGTCCTTCCTACCAACGGCTGTCAGACTGTACAACCTAAGCAGGGCTGCTCGCAGAGATAGCAAAAAGACGTAACAAACTAATAGTTTTTTGAATGCAAAAGATGCAATAGACTTACACAATGGTCCCCTCCGGCATACAACTAGGAACATACCGGTCGCTATGGAGGGTGAGAATATGTATGGGCACATAATCATACCATGTAGGATAACTAAGTAGACGGTTATGCTGTTTCATCCCATCTAGCAACAATGCTCTGCACTGTGTGTGTTTATATATTTACATATTTATTCCATCTAGCTACAATGCTCAGCACTGGGTGTGTTTATATTTATATATCTATATATTTATTCCATCTAGCTACAATGCTCCGCACTGTGTTTTTATATATCTACATATTATTCCATCTAGCTACATTGCTCCGCACTGTGTGTGTTTATATACTTGCATATTTATTCCACCTAGCTGCAATGCTCCGTACTGTGGGTGTTTATATATTTACATATTTATTCCATCTAGCTACAATGCTCTGCACTGTGTGTTCATATATTCATATATTTATTCCATCCAGCTACAATGCTCTGTACTGTGTGTCTGTGTGTGTGTGTGTGTGTATATATATTTTATAGTAATATGTACATATGTATATTAGCTGCTCTTGCTTGCTTGTTTTTTTTCTTGCCTTCTGATTGTTGCTCTGAGTGTTGCTATCCCTGTGCTGTTGCAATCCTGGAATTTCCCCGTTGTGGGACTAATAAAGGCTTATCTTATCTTATCTTAAATGCCATGAAGGTACTTATATACTGCAATGATGTCTCCCGAGCACGTCGATACTGCAGTGTTGGAAGCTTCAATTCACGTAGCCTATCAGTATATGCTCGATGCTGAAGTCCTGGGACCAGCTTTGTCGCACGTCTTTGAACGCCCTCTTGAAGTTTTGCTTGCCTAGCATATACAGGAAAAGCAACTGTATTACAGTACTCCAGATGAGTCCTGACAAATGATTTATACAGTGTTAAAAGTCTCTTTATCGAAGGATTCAAACAATCGTCTTATCAGTCCCAGCTGCCGATTGGCTTTATCTACTTGCTTCTCCACACGGATATCAACCTTGACTTGACTACACTGGTCAACACCAAATTTATTGTCTTTGTTTTTTTTAGCTGATTTAGGACAATTTTGATGTGCTGAATCCAAAAATCGCATTGGTTTTGCTCAATCAGGTCAACTTTCTGAATTATGGCCACATGTGGTTTTATACATTTTTGTTTACATCTACGGGTATTTTCGCTTTATATGATGCAAAATTCTTTTTTCTTTTGTCCCCTTGTCCTGTCAGGAAGCTAGGCAAGCAGAACAGGGGTCTGTCACCCTTACTGTGCCAAAACAGATTTACTTTGCCAAGAGGAGCTTAAACAGTACCTAACTGTGTATTGTATATTGTTGTAAACTCCTCCTGTAATAACTTTTAATACTTTATTTTAATTATTTTACCCATGGAAGACCCGACAGGATGGGGAAGAGGGAAAGGAAGTGTGTGGAGGGAGAAAGAAAAGGGAGGGGAACAGACAAAAACACAAACCAACAACTAAAACAAACAAAAGACAAACTGCTTCTTCCACCGAAGATGTCTCAACATGAGTCTGGTTTCCGCTCCTGTTAAAGAAGAGACACTTGCGTGTACATCTGTGTGCATATATATGAGAGCGCACGCAAAATATGTGTGTGCATGTGAGTGGTTTGTCAGGAAACATATGAAAAGGAGGACAGGTGGCAGAAGCTCTCCCCCCGGGAACCTCGAGCAGGAAAGGCAGTGCCACCAACCCCCACAGAGCACAAACGTCCGAGGTCAGCAAGCCCCAAGAAAGCCAGGCATCCACCCCCGGAGGGATGATCGAGAGAGGCCAAGTTGCTCGGCGGCCAGCGCGGCAAGCCTGCACCCCCGGACCCGCCTGACCCCTGCCCCCCCAGCGGGGCCAACGCCCGCCCCCTAGGCCCCAGGCACCAAGAGACCAGCGAACAGCGCTCTAAGCTCCCTAGCTTAGGGCGACCTGTTAGCGGTCCTCCGGTCCTCCTCAGCAGCGAGGAGACTGGGTGGATGACGGTGAGAATGAAGCCTAGTCGCAAAGCCCCGGTTAACCACCAACCTGTTCATGCTTCTAATCGTTTTTCCCCACTCAGCGACACACCCGCTGAGGAAAAAACTCTGATCATTGGTGACTCTGTAGTCAGAAACGTGAACCTAGAGACTCCAGCGGCCATAGTCAAATGCATTCCTAGGGCCAGAGCAGGCGACATCGAGTCAAATTTGAAAATGCTGGCTAAAAGTAACTGTAAATACTCCACAACTGTTATTCACGCCCGCATTAATGACATCCATCTCCAGCAGTCGGAAGTCACGAAACTTAATGTAGAATCGGTGTGTGACTTTGCAAAAACAATGTCTGCCTCTGTAGTCTTACCGTGACTGCAGCGGCGGTGTGCGACGAGACTACCCGAAGCGATTGCTAAGCTAACGCTAGTTAGCTTAATGCTGGCGCCAGTCATTCCACCTTACACCAGCCTGAATCGAAGCCCAGCTGCGAGGCCCAGCGGAGATCACTGTTTTTCTGTTGCATTATTGACTGCACTATGTGGCAAGCGGCTATTTGGTGACGGGGCTCAGCAGAGATTTCACCCAGGCAGACGACGGTAGGTGGCGGTGCCTAGCGGAGGACTTACCGTGACCTCAGCGGAGCTCGGTGGCAGCGGCGGTGTGTGAAGAGACTCGGTTGGAGGAGCGGGACGGGAGACCAGTTACGGCGACTATGAGCAACGAGACCAGCAACGGAAGGGGCTAGTTGGCTAGCTGAGGCCCAGCTGGATTCGAGGACGATCGGATCAGATTCTGGCGATATAAGCAGAATTTATTTTACTATCCACAGATTTTCTTTTTCCTTCTTTCCAAGAAAGACTGAAGATGGCTGCCACCGGATTAAAAAGTGGGCTGATGGGCACCACTAATAAGCCTTCTCTACTTCTCTACTTCCTCTTCGTTTTGTCTTTGTGTGTCTGGACCTGCAACAAGAAGGATTTTCCGACAAACTCAACCAAAGGTGAAGTTAAAAAGTTTTATCTGTATGGTTTTGGGCTTGGACATCTCACCCTACACTCTATGTGGTCTTTAAAAGCCCTGAGCAAAAACTTCCAAATTAAGGCAAACATGGCTGTTAAGCAAAAATCACAATATGGCAGAGGATATACAATTAAAGTTCTGTTAGTTCTGCTACTTCTGGCAGGAGATATTCACCTTAACCCTGGACCTGCCACTATTAAACAGCAGACCACTGGGTTAGCACAAAACCAAGCTGTACAAAAGCAAAAACAACATTTATTTTTCCAAACTGTTAATCATGCACGAGTTCTTTGGGACACCAAGGCTAAACCAAAGGGGATCCTCGGCGGTCATTTAAACATACGGAGCATAATCCCCAAAAGAGATGAGATTTCGGTGTTGCTGTTGGACTCAAATCTGGACTACCTTTGTCTCTCAGAAAGCTGGCTACACAGTAACATAGACACTAATATGATCGATATTGTGGGCTACCAGTGTTTTAGAAAAGACAGGCAGGTAGGGAAGGGAGGAGGTGTTTTAATTTACATCAAAGAGAAATATAAATGTCAACTGGTTGATTTGAATACTTCACTTGAATGTTTAGCTGTTAATGTATGTCTCTCTCCGGTAATGAATTTCAACATTGCAGTAGTGTACAACCCACCGTCACACAACTCTTCCTTTTATAATGAATTAAGTGTTCTGGTTAAACAACTTGAGAAGAACAGAGAAACAATAATTCATGGTGACTTTAATATCAACTGGTCTGATAAAAAAGACAAACAAAAACTGAAAAGCCTCATGACTAAATTTAATTACCAGCAAATCATCAAAGGACCCACCAGGATAACCAAACAATCGAGAACACTTATTGACATGGTATTTACTAATAAACCAGAACGAATAACCAGAACCTATAATCTTGTAACTGGTCTCTCAGATCATAACATGGTTCTTGCTGTCAGGAAACTTACTAAAAAGCGACTACAGTATTTTGGGGGAGTCGATATTGACAAATCAAATTTTATTATCCCCAAATCAAAAAATGAGGAGTTTGAACATTACTTAGAGAATCAAAATTGGGAGCAGCTCATGTCAACATGTGAAGTAGATGATTGTTGTAATTTTATAACTGCAACAATCACAAAGTCTATAGAAAAATTTTCAAAGCAAATTAAAAGTAGACAACAGAAGATTAGCCTACCATGGTTAAATAATGAAATAAGAAAACTTATGAAGAGGCGAGACTATGCACTGAAAACATCATTAACCTCCAAACTACAAAATGATCACCTTGTGTACAAAAGTTTAAGAAATAAAGTGGTACATGAGCTGCGAAAATCAAAAATATCTTATTACAATAAACTGATAGATCATGCAAAGGGTAACAACAGTTCCCTATGGAGGCATTTAAATAACTTAACTAATAAAAAAAACGATCAGAAGGGGGTAAAGGAACTTAGAATCAATGGCAAGACCGTCAGTGACAAGGCTACTTTGGCAAATGAATTTAATTCACACTTTGTGGGCTCTGTGGAAGACTTAACAAAAATTTTTGTGCTGCCAAATGTGCTCAACAACACAAATTCCATACTTCCAACAGATACTTTTCACATCGATGAGGTAAATGAGAAGTTAATTGCTGGTATTGTTAAAACACTGTCAAACTCAAAAACTAATGATATCTACAATATGAGCACCTCCTTTCTCAAAATGCACAGCAAAATATTAATCAAACCACTGACTCATCTCATTAATCTCTCCATTAGGTCTAGTACATTTCCATCTGGCTGGAAAAAAGCTGTCGTCATACCAGTTCATAAATCAGGCAGTAAAGACGATATATGCAATTACCGCCCAATCTCTATCTTACCAGTCCTATCTAAGGTTCTTGAAAAAGTTGTAGCTACACAGCTGATAGACTACTTACAAGACAGTCAACTTCTTCATCCACATCGATTTGGTTTTAGACCAGGATACTCAACAGAAACAGCAAATTGTTGCCTTATTGAAAACGTCAAACAGTCCTTGGACAGGGGTAATGTGGTAGGAGCTGTTTTTCTAGATCTCAAAAAGGCTTTCGATACTGTAAACCACAGTTTGCTTTTATCCAAAATGGTATCTTTTAACTTCTCCCCAAATACATTAGAATGGTTTGCATCTTATCTCCAGAATAGAGAACAGTGTGTAAAAGTTCACCAGGATAAATCCTCATTTTTAAACAACCGCATGGGTATCCCACAAGGGTCCATTCTTGGTCCTTTACTTTTCAGCATTTTTATTAATGACTTGCCGTTACACTGCTCAGCTGCAACATGCCAACTTTATGCAGATGATGCAGTTATTTACACAGCTGCCAAGACTCCAGCACAGGCTGCAGATGTACTGTCTACAAGTATGGTTGATGTCCAAGAGTGGCTCCTCAAGAACCATCTATTGCTGAACCTTCAGAAAACAGTCTCAATGTGCTTTTCAATCAAAAAATGTAACCTGCAACATTTTAAAGTTAATATACATGATCATGACATCAGTTTAGCTACAGAATTCAAATACCTTGGCATTGTACTAGATCCTCAACTCAAATTTAATCTTCATATAAAGAAAATTTCAAAAACAGTAAAAAAAAATCTGAACTGCTTTAAATTAATTAGATATTACATACCTTACGAAGCAGCTGCACTGTATATGCATTCTATCGTTTTTTCTCATATATCATACTGTTTGACAGTCTGGGCTCAAGCAGCCCCTTCCACAATAAGACATATAGGTTCATTATATAATCAAACCCTAAAAATCTTGGACAAAAAGCCCATTAGGTGGCATCACTGTAATGTTTTAAAAAAATACAACCTATTGAGTTCTGAGAACTCCATTGACCTCTGTCTTCTGAAATTAACGTTCAAATGTTTCCATAAATCAGCACCCGAGCCACTTGCTGGTTTCGTCCAAAGACAGGACAGCAACAGAGCCACCAGGAGTTCTGTTAACAATAACTGTAAAATATTCCACCGCAGAACCACATTTGGACAAACAGCTTTCTCTATAAAGGGCAGTCACATCTGGAACACAATGCCAAATGAAATTAAAATAATAACGGACTTTAAAACATTCACTAAAAATGTTAAAAACTGGCTGAAAAATAAACAAGAATGTACTCATGTATGAATTAATTGTCTGCAAAGTGAGAGTGAATGAAGGGAAGGAATAAATGTGTTTGTTTATAGTGAGTGACGGAGGGAGGAAGGCCTGAAATAGGCAAATGTGAGTTATGTTATATGTGTTAAATGTGAGTCAGGCTGTTATATTTGTGTATTTATAATATTTATAATATTTATGTTAAATGTGAGTCAGGCTGTTATATTTGTGTATTTATAATATTTATAATATTTATAATTGTGTATTTATAATTTTTCTGCATTGATGTATGTGGTTATTGTGTATATTTTTTATCTTGATTCTTTTTTCTAAAGCCCATCCAGGGACAAGAGTTGCAAATTAGCTAATAGCTATACACTCTAAGTGCAACACATCAGATTGATTGTCTTTGATTAATTGTCTATGTTTATTGCACTGTCCCTGTCAAATAAACTAATCTACTACTACTAGTATTCTCTGGGCCCCTCCCCAATCTGACCAGTGTTTAACCGCTTGTCATCCTTCAACCGCTGTCTGTCTGTGTGGTGTCCTGCAAACAACGTGGGCTACATTGACAATTGGAGCTCATTTTGGGGAAAACCTGGTCGTATTAGACGAGACGGCGTCCATCCCACTTTGGATGGTGCGTCTCATTTATCTAACAATCTGGCATCTTTTTTATCCGAAGTTCCAAAATCTTGACAACTCAGAGTTTGGACCAGGAAGCAGAGTCGCAGTCTTACACGCCTCTCTGCAGCTCCTCTTCATCCACCACCCCTCAACTTAGCCCCTGTCTTCCCCATCAGAGAATCATTGTCTGCTACCTCCAAAGTAAATAAAAATATAATGTTTAAGCATCCCAAAGTGATTAAACAAAAAGTTGGTAAAACTCAAATTAAACATGAAGCCTCTAAATTGAATGATTTGGCCTCTCTTCATCCTCATAATTTAAAAATTAAATGCGGTTTATTAAATATTAGGTCTCTAACTCCCAAGTCTCTGTTAGTCCATGATCTGTGTTCGAATACCCCACGCCATGACCCCAATCACCGCCGAAGGGTAGAAGGTGGTCGGCCTTCCCCATCACACCGATATACCCCCTATGGAAGGAAAATGGGCAATTCTGCTGCTGATCATAACAGGGTTCAAAGATCCACTCAAGGTAATCAGCAAAATGAGAGGAATTATCAGAAGGCCCAAAATCCAGCATTCAGAAAAGATGGCAACAGACAACATTGGTGAATCGCAGAGACTGAATGTAAAAGCAATATTAATTACATATGCCATGCTATGTGATATTTTCTGTATGATTAGTAAAACAAAAAGTATACTCATTAAGTAAAAATACAAGTAATGTATGTAATCACCTGAAATAATGAGTGTAATCAAACTGTATGATTGTATGTATCTTTTAACTGCACAAAAGAAGGTTTTATGAAAAACAGATTGTGATATGTTGGAAAGAACCCTGTTTACTGGAAATGTGTTAGAAATGAGGAAATGGGCACAGATGTCCAGCAAACTGAGGTATTTTGATAATGGAAAATGCTAAGAGGCTAGCGGGAAAGGCCGTGAGTCATGAGCGCCTGATCAGTCACATGGTTTACGAGAATTGACTAGCCTGAACATGTGCAGAAATGAAGTAATGGTATTATATAAATGAGACTTTAAGCCAATCATAAGAGGCCAATAAAGCCTAGGGTGAGTTTGGGACCAATCAGAGAACTTGGGCGAAGGTTATAAAAACCAAGCCTATTTTGCCCCAAATGTTCACTTTGTCGGCGGTCTTCAATGAGGCAACAACATCGGAGCAGCGGACTGAAGACGGGGAACGCCAGAAGAGAAGTGATCCAGTTTCTACCTCAAATCTTCAGCCTTTAAACAACTTTTACATCAGCTGCTAAAGTGTTATTATAACACTTGTGCAAAAAGAGGAACAAGCTACAGCTACTGTCCCCAACTCTCAGCCAGGACGCTGTGAGTCACCGGGCGTCGCGGAGCAACGGCGGGGAAAAGCAGAAGCTCCCCCGGGCTGGAACACCACATCGGAGTCGACTCATCGCTTCTTCCCGGCCAAAGGCGACCACCGTCCAGCCTGAAGAGGAAACATCTGGCCGCGGCGGTCTTGTTCCTTTCCTGCCTTCCCTATCTCCCCTCTCCTTCCCTGCAAGAGGGGCTTCAATGAAAGAAGACCAGCGATCACACATCCTTTTTCCCAAAACTCACCCTTCAGGTTTCTTAGATATAACCAACAAATTAACCAGGTATTTTTTATCAAGCTTTATTTTAAAGATTTTGATCTATTTTGATTTTTACTCTGATTTTTTTGAATTTTTTGATGATTTACTAAACATATTGTTGGGTTATTTTGAAATTTTTTGAGTTTAAATCTCTTTGATCAAATGACTGATTTTTACAATTTTTCAACTTTTGAATCAAGGTTTTGCAATCAGGGTTCTGGGTTTAATTTTCAATTTTCATTTTTATTATGGACTGTTTAATGCAATTTATCCTGTTTTGGCTGAGCTTTGCTGATTTTTAATAAATACCACAGCATATCAAAGACAGTATGGGACTCTGTGGGCTTATTGATTCAGCGTCCATTGTCATGGGGCGATTTTTGACATTTTTCAAGCTTTAAAAAGGTTTTTCTCTTATTCAATGGTGTTTAAAACAGATCCCCTATAAACCAATTTTCCTGGTTTTAGACATTTACCCAGATTACCAAGAGCAAATGTAAGACCATGAGAGGCTGTCGTTAATATTGGAGGTGTATTCCAGGTGTCTGACTGGACAGGTCACTCAGTCGGAGGTCTGGTATACAGGTAGTGGGGTCCTCCAATAAATGAAGACAGTACAGCTGGGGTAACTCTCAAGTCACCAAGCACACCTGCACAGGTAACAGAATTTCCTATGAGGAAAATTCCTCTAGGAACTGCAAGCTGGTGAATCTAACCTCAATTCCTGAGGTCCGAGGTCAAAGGGTCTTCGACATCTGTTAATTGATCATCAGATTGATTTAATATCCCTTACAGAGACTTGGTTAGGGCAAGAGGATTATGTTGGTTTAACCTCTTGCACTCCAGGATACCGCGGGCGGTCACGTCTCTGCGTCCTAGTGCGTCTCAGTGCGCACTGTGCGTCACAGTGCCCACTGAAAAAAAAAAGCTGCATTTCCCTTCTTCCAGTACAGACCCTCCGCGAACAGAAAGCCAAAGGAGTGTTTTGATTGGTTTAGATTTGATTGACCTCTCATTCGACTAATAAGAGCCTTGAATTGGGTTTCTGAAAACTTGAAGAACCAATGACTGAAAACCTAGCAAGAAGGACCCGCCTACCAACGACTGCAAATACAACGAGCCAATTGAAGCAGAGAAGTTCGACGATTGAAAGCGTGCGTCCCGTGCATAAAATCTGTTTTGTGTAAGCTGCTGTGTGTAATGGTAACGTTCGCCAGTCTTTTTTTTTATGACTACTGTTCTTATTTGTTTTGAAAAATCATTCGCCAAAACCACAATCATGGAATCATGGTTTGACCGGGTCGCGTGACCAGAACCACAAGCGGACCAGCTTCATGTTCGTCTGACAATGAGGAACAGATGTTCGCCAACGACACTGCTGTTGTGGACAGGTAAGTGTTATAAGCTAAATTATTCTTTATCACTGAAAATAGTAATAAAAATGACTTTTGACCGATCGGTAATTACAACGGTGCGTCATCGCCACATGACGGACCGTTGACGGACCAGTTTCTTGTGCGCCGAGCTCCTCTGTAGCGGGGGGGGGGAGGGTGTTATCCTCTACATTGCAGATATTTTAGTATAATTTTTATTGCACTGTAGGTTATTTTTTCTTGTAAAAAAAAAGGCCACACATTTTTTACATGGCATGCTTCTTTGTGTGTGGGGGGCTTGTTTGTTCATTCATTCATTCATGAATGAATAAACAACCCCCCCCCCCCACACACACACACACACAGCCCTGAGTGTAACCTTTCATTAGAGCCCAAGATCAAGCTTCTATGTTGAATCATTTAAAAGTTATAGACGTTTTTCCAAACTGTGCCATTTGGCACAATTTGGTACAGTTCAAAAACGCCTGGGAACAACCTAAGAAAAAAGCTGTGTAATATATTCATTTTTTGTGGTATTGTTACAAAATTTTGACCTCAGCTTGATAACACTTGGTTCTACATTTCTGTTGCATTTTCCAGCCAGTATCTGACAGCTGTGTGTTATTTGAAAGCATTTGTATCTAAAAAAAACCACCCAGGCAAACTTTATTTTCTTCAAGTTCAGTATGTTTAGATGATTGTTACTCAGTGGAAGGAGCACTTAGAGAGATTATGACTGTTTTGCCAAAAAATTCAAAGTGTTTTCTTTTAAATGAGACCAACCCCATGAAGATGCTGCAAAGGGCTGAAGAACAGCTTTTGATTTACTTTGGGTACGTTATTTTTAGACATTTTTAGGGAAATTGACCAGAGTGCAAGGGGTTAAATGAATCAACTCCCTCTGGTTATTTAAACTGTCAAAATCCGAGAAGTTCTGGTCATGGAGGAGGAGTAGCAACAATTTACCATTCCAAACTATTAGTTAATGTAAAGCAAAAAACATGTTATAATTCCTTTGAGGGCCTGGTCCTCAGTATTGGGCACTTTAGCAATTTTTAGCTAAACCCAATTTTATTTGCCGTAGTTTATTGTCCTCCATCAACCTACTCAGAATTTTTATTCGAATTTGCCGAATTCTTAGCTGATTTAGTGCTGAAATCAGATAGAATAATTATAGTAGGGGACTTTTATATACATGTAGAGTCAATGGGACTCAAAGGGGTTTTCTCAGAAAGTAGGAAATTCTAATCATTATCTCCACCATATGTTGGACCTTGTTCTGACATATGGCATAGAAATAGAAAATCTGGTAGTGTCTCCTCATAGCCCTGTACTGTCAGACCATTGTCTGTTAACCTTTGATTTTACTATTTCTGACTATTTGGATCCTAAAGAAAAATATTACTACAGTCAGGGATGAGAGTGGGGTTTGGGAAAAAAAGAGGAAACTAAGCCGGGGGTCTTAGTTAGACCTGCGTCCCCCAAGCCGGATCCAAGGCGGAGCCTTGGTGGGGGGTCTGGTGTTTTAGAATGCTCAAATGTGGTCTTATATTTAAAGTTAGAAGTAAGTACAAATGCATTTATAGTTTACCTTTTTAATCTGCTGCTGCATCACATGTGTAAATTTATGATATCTGAATGGTATGTTGATGTAATAATACTAAATTATATTTTACTACTATTTAATATGTTTAGAATGGTAAATGGCGTTCACTTATATAGCGCTTTTTCTCATCTCTGGATGACCAAAGCACTTTACAGATCCTGCTATCCACCCATTCACACACTGATGGCGGCAAAGCTGCCATACACACACAGGCGCTAGCCTGGCCACCAGGAGCAACTGGGGGTTCAGTGTCTTGCTCAAGGACACTTTGACATGCAGACTTCAGACAGAGTGGGAATCGAACCCATGACCCTCCGATCAGTAGTCGGTCACACTAAACCTGCGCCACAGTCGCCCCTACAACTGACACAGAATTACATTTACATAGTTCTAGAACAGACAAAATAATTTAACCAAGTAAAATAAATTATAAATATTAAAAAAATCCCATCACCAAGTCCATCACCCATTTATTAAAATATACTGACATTCTGCAAGCATTTTGATTTATTAATGTGTGCATTTGTTAGTGTTACTAGGAATATAAAAAAGCTGCATATTAGTATATTTTAATATTTGAAAGATAATCTAAGAAAGTAAGTAAAACCTAAAAGATGTTTAATTAGTGTTTCAAATTATCAATTAGTGTTTCAAAACAGGCATGACGTCACAACTTACACATGCTATTTCATAACAAATTCATTACGCGAAAATTCTCAAGTACATTACTTATAATGAGAAAAAAATCTTACCTCGGAATGTGTCTTCCGATCACTAATTGCTGTAATCAGGGCCGATTGTGATGAACTTTGATTGATTGGCATCTGAATTTAACCGTGTCCATTGATCGTTTTGAACGCAGCATGAGCGAGTAATTCGATCTCCTTGTAGCCACAATTTTGAGATGTTTCTGTTTTGAACAGTGTTCAACTAAGGCAACACAACCACGAGATCCATAACTCAAGAAATCGTTACAATAAACACACTGGGCTTTCCCTGGTACTTTGCATTTCGCTATGAAGTCGGCCATTTTTTCAACCACAACTTCGGTATTTTTACCAATCTTTACAGTCAATAACACAGTTTTTTCGAGCCATTCCCAACGAAACTTGTTCCTTATCCCTTTGTTTTCTTGCTTTGTTGTCTTTCCTGAGTTTTAGGTTCACCATTTTCACGAAATCGGGAAAACTTGGTTGATTGAATTGTCCGCCATTTGCATTTCGCTCCGCGTGTGGGATATGACAAAGGAATAACAAAATCGTCGATTGGTTGCTTCAATAAGTATCAGCCAATCAGTGGCCTTGTTACATTACATTACTGATCTCGCTGGGTAGCGTGTTCTGCGCGGTGGATTTGAGCAGCCGATCGAAAATACGACTCGCCGCTCATAACAGACCCCCCCCCCCCCCAAATTTTCTCCTCGAATTTAGACAATTCACGAGAATGACCCTAGACATGATCAAATCCGAGGAATTCCTCGGATCCGCGGAGGATTCTCATCCCTGTACAGTAGATGCCTCTCAGATGATGTTGTAACCAAATTTATGCAGATTGTTTCCTCTATGCCATGTGTCAACACAACGGAAATAAGCTAAAGACAGCTTGCTCCTTCTGTAATTGATAGCATGGTAGATAGTGTTTACAGCTTTTCTGCATCAGACTCTAGACTTGGTGGCCCCCTTAAAAAAGAAAAAGTCTAATCAGAGATTTCTAACTCCTTGGTTCAACACAGAAACTCGTAGCTTAAAACAGAAGACTCAACAATTAGAAAATGGTGCTCCACTAATATAGATGAAATCTATTTAGCTTGGACAAATCATCTTTTAATTTATAAAAAAATCTCTTAGAAAAGCTAGAACAAGTTATTATTCTGCATTAATAGAAGAGAACAAGAATAATCCCAGGTTTCTTTTCAGCACTGTAGCCAGGTTGACGAAGAGTCAGGACTCTGTCAATCCTAGCATTCGCTTAGAGCTTACTAGTCAGGATGTTATGAACTTTTTCAATAATAAAATTTCATCCATCAGAGATAAAATCAGTCAGATTCTTCCCACCGTTAACTTAAATACAGTAACTACTACAACTCCTTCAATTGATATCTGTCTTGATGAGTTTACTCCAACTGACCTTTTAGAGTTAGACAAAACAGTTTCCTCATCCAAGCCTTCAACTTGTCTTTTAGACCCAATTCCTACCAGGTTATTTAAAGAAGTCTTCTCACTTATTGGTAGCTTTATTCTTCATATAATCAATTCTTCACTAACTTTAGGCCATGTACCGCAGGCTTTTAAAACGGCTGTAATTAAACCCTTACCCAAAAAGCCAACACTGGATCCAGGAGCTTTAGCTAACTATAGACCAATCTCTCTTCCTTTCATTTCAAAAATCTTAGAAAGAGTTGTTGCTACGCAATTATTTGACCACCTGCAGGGAAATGGTTTATTTGAACAGTTTCAATCTGGGTTTAGAATCCATCATAGTACTGAAACAGCCTTAGTGAAGGTCACTAACGACCTCCTCATCGCATCTGATAATGGACTTGTTTCTGTACTTGTCCTTTTAGACCTTAGTGCAGCTTTTGATACTATCGATCATAATATTCTACTTGATAGATTAGAACACTATGTTGGACTTAATGGAACTTCGTTGCAGTGGTTCAGATCTTATTTATATGATAGGTTCCAGTTTGTTCATGTCAATAATGAGTTTTCTTTCAACTCAAAGCTCAGTCATGAAGTTCCACAGGGATTTGTGCTAGGCCCTACTCTTTTTAGTTTATATATGCTTCCGTTAGGCAACATTATTAGAAAGCACTGTATACATTTTCATTGTTATACAGATGACACACAATTATACCTGTCAATGAAGCCAGTTGATAGTAATCAATTAGCCAAGTTGGAAGCCTATCTTAAGGAAATCAAAACTTGGATGACTTGTAATTTCCTGCTATTAAATTCAGATAAGACTGAAGTCATTCTTGTTGGTCCAAAAAACCTTAGAAATAGCTTTGCAAATCAAACTTTTAGTTTGGATGTGGTTACTCTTTCTCTTAATAGCTCTGTGAGGAACCTTGGAATTATTTTTGATCAAGATCTGTCTTTTAATTCACATATTAAATTTGTTTCTAAGACTGCCTTCTATCATTTGCGTAATATTGCCAAGATTAGGAGCATCTCGTCTCAGAGTGATGCTGAGAAACTGATCCACACTTTTGTTAGCTCTAGATTAGTGTAATTCTTTATTATCAGGTTGTCCTAAAACATCTTTAAAAAGTCTTCAGCTGATCCAAAATGCTGCAGCAAGAGTTTTAACAGGTACTAGAAAGAAAGATCATATCTCTCTGTTTCTGGCCTCCCTTCATTGGCTTCCCATAGAGTTTAGAATTAAGTTTAAAATCCTTCTTCTTACTTACAAAGCTCTAAACAATCAGGCTCCTTTTTATTTAAAAGATCTGATACTACCGTATTATCCTAACAGAGCACTACGCTCCCAAAATGGTGGATTACTTGTAATACCTAGAATCTCCAAAAGTACAATAGGAGTTATCAAGCTCCTCTCCTGTGGAACCAGCTGCCAATCTGGATTCAGGAGTCAGACTCGATCTCTGTTTTTAAGACGAGGGTTAAAACCTTCCTTTTTGATGTAGCCTACAATTAGGGAGGGACCATGTGTTTCTGAACCCTCCCTTAGTTATGCTGCTAATAGGTTTAGTCAGCCGGGGGACCTCCAATAATTGCACTGGGCCTCACTCCTTTCTTCACTCTCAATGATTTTTTTTTTTTTTTTTTTTTTGCTGGTCATTAACATCTGTTTGTTCTCTCCTGCTGTTTGCTCTCTACATGTCTGTTCTTTTAGATAGATAGATTTGTTTATTTGACAGGGACAGTGCAATAAACAGAGACAATTAATCAATGACAATCAATCTGATGTGTTGCACAAAGAGTGTATAGCTATTAGCTAATTTGCAACTCTTGTCCCTGGAAGGGCTTTAGAAGGAGAAACAAGTAAAAAGAAAAAAAAGGAAAGGAAAAGATAAAAAAAATGAAAGCAGAATACACAATAACCACATACATCAATGCAAAAAAGATTATAAATACATTATAAATACACAATTATAAATATTATAAATATTTTAAATACACAAATATAACAACCTGACACACATGTGCCTATTTCAGGCCTCCCTCCTTTCCTCACTCACTATAAACAAACACATTCATTCCTTCCCTTCATTATAAATATTATAAATACACAATATAACAACATGACTCACATTTGCCTATTTCAGGCCTCCCTCCCTTTGTCACTCACTATAAACAAGCACATTCATTCCTTCCCTTCATTCACTCTCACCCTGCAGACAAACATTTCATACATGGATACATTCTTGTTTATTTTTCAGCCAGTTTTTAACCTTTTTAGTGAATGTTTTAAAGTCCGTTATTATTTTAATTTCATTTGGCATTGTGTTCCAGATGTGACTGACCTTTATAGAGAAAGCTGTTTGTCCAAATGTGGTTCTGCGGTGGAATATTTTACAGTTATTGTTAACAGAACTCCTGGTGGCTCTGCTGCTGTCCTGTCTTTGGATGAAACCAGCAAGTGGCTCGGGTGCTGATTTATGGAAACATTTGAAAGTTAATTTCAGAAAACAGAGGTCAATGAAACTCTCAAAACTCAATAGGTTGTATTTTTTTAAAATATTACAGTGATGCCACCTAATGGGCTTTTTGTCCAAGATTTTTAGGGTTTGATTATATAATGAACCTATATGTCTTATTGTGGAAGGGGCTGCTTGAGCCCAGACTGTCAAACAGTATGATATACGAGAAAAAACCATAGAATGCATATACAGTACAGCTGCTTCGTAAGGTATGTAATATCTAATTAATTTAAAGCAGTTCAGATTTTTTTTTACTGTTTTTGAAATTTTCTTTATATGAAGATTAAATTTGAGTTGAGGATCTAGTACAATGCCAAGGTATTTGAATTCTGTAGCTAAACTGATGTCATGATCATGTATATTAACTTTAAAACGTTGCAGGTTACATTTTTTGATTGAAAAGCACATTGAGACTGTTTTCTGAAGGTTCAGCAATAGATGGTTCTGGAGGATCCACTCTTGGACATCAACCATACTTGTAGACAGTACATCTGCAGCCTGTGCTGGAGTCTTGGCAGCTGTGTAAATAACTGCATCATCTGCATAAAGTTGGCATGTTGCAGCTGAGCAGTGTAACGGCAAGTTTTCATCATCTCTGTCCCCTCACCCCCCAGCCAGTCGCAGCAGATGACTGCCCCTCCCTGAGCCTGGTTCTGCTGGAGGTTTCTTCCTGTTAAAAGGGAGTTTTTCCTCTCCACCATCGCCAAGCGCTTGCTCATAGGGGATCGCCTGATTGCTGGGGTCTTTCTGCAACTGTGGGGGTTCCCCCTACAGTTGAAAGTGCTATGAGATGACTGTTGTTGTGAAATGGTGCTATATAAATAAAGTTGAATTGAACTGAATTGAAATTCTTTTTTAGGTCTTGAAATTCTCTGAATTTTGAACAATGATGACGTAACATTCAATTTACATGTACTTACCTTAAAGGTAAGTACATGCACAGTACTAAGTAAGTACAGGTTTTTACTTAGCACCTGATCGAGAGAAACAGATGTCATTTTCGGATTCAGCGGTGCAACATTGTCTTAAATCAGTTGAAAAAACACAGACAACTTACAAAAAAATTATTTTTGTAACCCCGTGTTACCATCCATACTCCCAGATCCTTCTTTTCCTTAATTTCCTCTAGGGAAACTCCACCTAATCTATACTTGTATTTGGCATTGTGCCTCACTTTACATTTCGTGGCATTAAACTTAATTTGCCACCGTTCACTGTTGCTGCACCGTCAGTAAATGCTTTTAAAATTTGGTTGTTGGTGATATCAATACAGTCTGACTTCACTGCATGATTATTAAGGTTATGACTGGTGATATGGTGAAAGACCCAACCTGTTAAAAGGGTATTGTTTTTATTACAGAAATAGGTGATCATAGGAACAGGAGGAAGCTAACGTTAGCTTAGCATTACAGTTGGTGTTTCCATGGTAACAGGAAGTAAGCTAACCTTCTCTCCTCGGCTCCATTTCAGATTTTCAATCCACATCAGCCGATTCTCGGTGTCGGTCCACCTCTGCTCTGTCCACAGAACCGGACTCTGAGGGAGATTCTGGATCCTACTGCCATTCAACAAAGCTAACCGGAAGTAGCATGTAACTAGCTAAGAGTCTCATCTAGTAGGACTTTCAAAGTAAAAGTCAAAACTATAAAAGGTTTGCGTGTAAGAAGAAATGATGTAATTGTAACGAGCAGCACCTAGCGGCTGCCTTCTTCTTCTTCTGTCTGTTGATTTCTTCAGTCTTTTGTCTGTTTAGATCAGGGGTGTCCAGTCATGTGCCATAGAGGGCCAAGACCCTGCAGGTTTTCTCTTCTACCCAGTCTCTTCAGCAGGTGTTTTCACTGATCAGCAATCAGTGGGAAGAAGTTCAGTGGAATCTGCTGTTGAAGACACTGGTTGGTTGGAGCTGAAGCCTGCAGGGTCTTGGCCCTCCATGGCACATGATTGGACACCCCTGGTTTAGATGCAACATAATAAACATTTATTAACCATGAGGTGTGACAAGAAATTAATGAAACATTTAAAAAAAATAGATTTTCCAACATCAGTGTCACAGCCTCATAAGTCTACCTATAAATGCACAAAATCTGTCTGTATCTGTTCAGGTTCAGGTGTGGAAGTTGTGTTCAATGACGAGACTTGAGTGTATTCCTCAGGTTCGGCTTTATTGCAGAACACAATCATCCAACATTCTCAAATAGCAAGAAGAGGCAGAATCATGTTACATCACACTCTTATACCTCCGGGGGATTAAGAACTCAAGTCACATGGTGCTTCTGCAAACATTTAATCACAATGCAAGTCTCTGAAGATTCACCATTGTCTCTTATTCTCTGGTGTTCCGGGAAAAACCCCCAGGGCCTCCTCTCTGTGACAAGGGTCCGATTTCACACCTCCTCGACATCTCCTGTCGGCCCCCGTCGATCCAGACTCTTTGTTCCTCCAGACGTGAAGCCCCAATCCACATAAGCCATACATTTGTGGGAGATATGAGCCAGACATATGTGCCACACTCTTGTGGGAAATATGAACCAAACATATGTGCCATATGACCCCCCCCCCAAACGTCTGCATGGGACAAACATACTCGTAAATGCATAACATAAAAGACATTACCACATAACCAACAATCAATCCCCCAATCTCTTAGGTCTTAACTTCCTGCCGAATCTGCTGTAGGCCGGCTTCGCTGCGTCTGCAGCGTCTCCTTGCACCTGGGGATTAGATTTGTTAGCACATCTCTGTGGGAGCTCTGGAGCATGGGTGGCCTGCCCCGGTGGGGGGCTTTTGCCAACTGCACGTGATCATCAGCCAGGACAAAAGCGGGCTTGAGTCTGTTTATGCAAATTAGCTCCCTTCTGCCCCCCAAATCTAGCAAGAAATGCTTCTCATTTTTTTCCAGCACCCTGAACGGTCCATCATAAGGCGGACGCAGCCCTGGGCGTTGTGCATCATGTCTAACAAAAACAAACTCTGCGTTTTTTAAAGCCTCTGGCACAAAAACGCGTGGAAAACTGTGATGCACTGGGCCAGGCAGCGTGTTTGATCCTGTGCCGCTCTGCAACAGCTGAGCGGGGGGGCAATTTGGCGCAGGAATTTCCGGAAGAAATTCCCCCGGCAAACGGAGAGGTTGTGCGAACACTAACTCCGCTGGGGAGGCCTGCAAATCCTCCTTAGGTGCAGAACACAACCCCAATAAAACCCATGGCAGTTTGTCCACCCAATTTGTATCCGTGAGCGATGCTCTGAGGGCTGCTTTCAATGACCTATGAAAGTGTTCACATAAACCGTTGGCCTGCGGGTTATACGCGGTAGTGCGGTGTACCTTCACCCCTAAGCTGTGGGCCATAGACGACCACAGTTCGGAAACAAATTTAGGGCCTCTGTCAGACGTTATGTCCGACGGAACTCCAAAACGCGCGACTCAAGCTGTTAAAAACGCGCGCGCAACCTCTTCCGCCGTAGTTGACGCCAGAGGTACCGCTTCCGGCCAACGTGTGGTGCGGTCCACCATCGTCAAAAGGTGTGTGTGCCCTTGAGACGAGGGAAGCGGGCCCACCAGATCAACATGCACATGATCGAACCGCTTAGCCGGGATGTGAAAAGGCTCCAAAGGGGCCCTCGTGTGCTTGTGTATCTTAGCCCCCTGGCACGCTACACAAGCTGCTGCCCATTCCTTGACCTGTTTGCGCAACCCCGGCCAGACAAATTTCTCCCCCACCATCTTGATCGATGCGCGCACCCCGGGGTGTGCCAGCGAATGGACCGAGTCAAAAACGCGGCGGCGCCACGCGGCTGGGAGACATCGCATATTAAGGGGGGCATACCTATTTGCTGCACCCTGTGCTCCAGCCTTAACCCTGTTGGTCCAGACTGGAGCGCGCGCACATCCTCGTCACCAACCTGCTCCGCAGCCATGTCTGCATAATCCAAACCTACGTGGACCGGTGCTGCGCGCGCTCCCGTGCGCTCCCGCGTCACTGCCCTGGCCCACAGCCACCGAGTCTGCCCCCACGTGGCCTGGCGTTGCCACAGCACATGAGAGACAGTCTGCCACTACACTGTGTTTGCCTGTGACATGCTGGATATCGGTGGTGAACTCCGATATTGCGGCTAGCTGTCTTTGCTGTCGGCCTGACCAAGGTTCTGAGATCTTGGCCATCGCAAAAGTTAACGGTTTGTGGTCCACGAAAGCGGTGAAACGACGCCCTTCCAGCCAGAACTGGAAATGGCGGATGGCCAAGTGTAGGGCTAAAAGCTCCCTGTCAAACGCGCTGTATTTACACTCGTTATCGCGCAAGGATTTGCTAAAGAACGCGAGCGGCTGCCAGGTCCCTGCCACACACTGTTCAATGACTGCCCCCACCGCTAGGTCAGAAGCGTCGGTGGTGAGCGCCAAACGGGCTGTTGGAACCGGATGCGCTAACAAAACGGTGCTTGCAAGGGCTGATTTGACCTGGGAGAAAGCGCGCTCCCGCTCCGGAGACCATGCGACCTTATTCGTGGGTTTTTGTTTTTTTAGTGCCGTGTATAGTGGCTGCATGAGCCGCGCTGCGCTCGGAAGGAGCCGGTTGTAAAAATTAACCATTCCTAGAAACTCCTGCAGCGCTTTTATCATTTGAGGTCGGGGGAAATCTGTTATTGCGCGCACTTTCTCAGGCAGGGGAACCGCTCCTGGCGAAACGCGATGCCCCAAAAAATCGATTTGCACCACCCCGAACTGGCACTTCGCTGGGTTAATTATCAACCCGTGCTCTGCCAGTCTCCGAAAAACCGCTGTGAGGTGGGTTTCGTGTTCGTCCTCGGACGTGCTGGCTACCAATATGTCGTCTAAATAGACGAACACGAAAGGCAGGTCGCGTAAAACTGCATCCATCATGCATTGGAAAGTTTGCGCGGCGCCCTTTAACCCAAACGGCATGCGCAAGAACTCAAAAAGCCCAAACGGAGTTATTACCGCGGTTTTGGGAATATCCTGCGTGCGCACGGGGACTTGATGGTAGCCGCGCACCAAGTCTATTTTAGAAAAAATGTGTGCCCCCACCAAATGAACTGAGAAATCCTGGATGTGCGGAATTGGGTAGTGGTCGTGTGCTGAGACGTTGTTCAACCTGCGGAAATCACCACAAGGTTGCCACGAGCCATCAGCCTTTGGGACCATGTGTAACGGTGAAGCCCAGGGGCTGTTCGAGCGTCTAATTATGCCCAGTTTTTCCAGGTTGGCAAATTCCTCGCGCGCTATTGCCAGTTTAGCTGAGTCCAAGCGCCAGGCTTTTGCAAAAACGGGCGGCCCAGTGGTAGTGATAAAATGCTCCACCCCGTGTTTGGCCACTGTTGCCGAAAACTTTGGGACTGTGAGTGCTGGAAAGTGAGTAAGCAGAGCATGAAACTTACCACCCGCAGCTGTGACGGTGGCGTGTGCAGTCGGCGGGGCCACCCGAGCTGTGCAGGGGATAGAATGAAAAGACAAGAGCAAGATCAACCAATAAACCATGTGAGCACAAAAAATCAGCCCCTAACATGTTAAAACTGACTGCCGCTACAATAAAGGTCCACTCAAATGAACGGCCCTGTAAGGACAGAAGCATGGTCCTCTCACCGAAGGTCTTAATCGCTGAGCCGTTCGCTGCTGATACTGACACCCAGGGAGCTTTAGACGGCATCAGCCGTTCCGCGTAGGTAGGCGTGACAAAACTCAGCTGGGAGCCCGTGTCCACGAGGAATTGTTTCCCCGAGTGTGCATCTGTCAGGTAAAGCAGCTTATTTTCTTCTCCGAGGGACGCAGCTGCTACTGGCCCCCGGTCTTGGCGTTTCCCTGACGCTTGAAGCGGCACAGTGGGAGACATCTGTGTGCCCTCTCCGCAAAACGGCGGTGGTAGAAACACAGGCCGTCTTCAGCTCCGCGTCGCCTGACGCCTGTCGCCGCCGTCGTCGGTTCGTCTGGCGCCGCCACCACTGGCTCCAAACCATCTCCGGGCGCTGTCCTCTGCTCAGCTGCCGCAGCCGAAACCGCGCTCCACTTGTGGGCGTCGACGAGTTGCTGCGCCTCCTTGCTGAGCCCATGGTAGTCCCGCTTGGCCAATTGGGGTGAGTCTGCCAGGGTCACTCTCACTGCTGGCGTCAGAGTCCGGAGGAAAAGGTGGGCGAAAATAAATTTGCCATCCTCGGAGTCTTTCAGTCTCAGCATCTTCACCATCAGGTCTGCCGGTCTGTCGTTCTCCGACTCCGTCAACACTAGGAGCCCCTCTGCTCGCTGTTGCACCGAGGGGGTGAAATGGCTGATCAGCGCCTCCTTTAATGCGCCGTACTTGTCGGTGTCCGGTGGGTGGTTAACCAGGTCTTCCACCCTCTGGACCGTGTGACTGTCCAGCTTCGCTACCACATGGTAGAACCTCGTTTCATCCTTTGAGATTCTCCGGAGGTTGAACTGCGCCTCGACCGCGCTAAACCAGGAGCGCGGGCTGTGCTGCCAGAAATCGGGCAGCCGGAGCGTGGAGGCAGCCATCAGGCTGGCCTCTGATGAGCTCTGCTCGGGAGAATTCTCTCTGCTCATTCTTTGTCGTGGGTCACCAGTGTGGAAGTTGTGTTCAATGACGAGACTTGAGTGTATTCCTCAGGTTTGGCTTTATTGCAGAACACAATCATCCAACATTCTCAAATAGCAAGAAGAGGCAGAATCATGTTACATCACACTCTTATACCTCCGGGGGATTAAGAACTCAAGTCACATGGTGCTTCTGCAAACATTTAATCACAATGCAAGCCTCTGAAGATTCACCATTGTCTCTTATTCTCTGGTGTTCCGGGAATCCCCCCAGGGCCTCCTCTCTGAGACAAGGGTCCGACTTCACACCTCCTCGACATCTCCTGTCGGCCCCCGTCGATCCAGACTCTTTGTTCCTCCAGACGTGAAGCCCCAATCCACATAAGCCATACATTTGTGGGAGATATGAACCAGACATATGTGCCACACTCTTGTGGGAAATATGAACCAAACATATGTGCCACACAGGTTACTTTATTTGTACCCGTAGGTAGATTTGTTTTGCAGTCAGGTGACATCCATATTTACAAAACACAATTACATTCAACATGAACACAAACACAGGCACACATGAAGCTGACTATAAACATGATAAAAGTACTCAAGGCTCCACCAATCAGGACATAGGACAAAGAGAAAAAAGAAAAAAACAAAGAGATAAGAAAAATTTTATGTGAAAAATTTGGAGAAAAAAATGACATCTTGTTCAACTGTACAAAATCTATGTGTGTGGCTTTCAAACCAAAGGGTGTCAATACGTCGAATCCTGTTATGCCACTTTGTGGTAATAGCTTGAACTTTGTTGAAAAAGTCAAATACCTAGGTGTGTGGATTGAATCTGATAAGACCAATGTTGATTGTAACAGGCATCTCAGGAAACTGTATGCTCAAACAAATTTACTATTGCAAAATTTCCATAGATGTTCTCCTGATGTCAAATGTATGTTGTTCAAGACCTTCTGTACCTCAATGTACTGCTCGCCTTCATGGTTTAATAGCAATGTCGTTGTTAGGAACAAAATCCGCATTGCATATAATAACTCCCTAAGAAGGTTGTTAGGTGTACCACGAAGGTCGAGTGCAAGCATGATGTTTGTGTCCGTGAACATTCCGTCTTTTGGCGAATTGATACGTAAGAATGTTTGCAGTTTTATGAGAAGGTTGCTGGCATGTAACAATCATCTTATATCAGCAATTGTCAACTCGTCACTCACTTCATTCCATCATTTGGAAGTGGTGGCGCTCCATTTTATACTGAGCCCATTACTGTATGTTATTGTTGTTACAAGAGCGCCGAGTGTCTGCTGATCTGTATATACTTTTATTTATTTGTTTATCTCTTTTCTACTCGTTTTGGTTTTGCTCTTGATATGAACCCTGACTTTGAAATAAACGTTTGAATTTGAATTTGAATTTGAATTTGAATAAGAGAGAATGGTCATATTAAAAAGTTAAAGACTAGTCAAAGAGGTTAAAAACTCAAAAGTCTAAAACCCAATAAAAGATTTAGAACCCAAATAAAAAAAACCTACAAAAATAAGTAAATATAAAATAAAATTAATAAATAGGTAACTAAATTATGTGCAATATATTGTTACATCTTGTTCAACTCTTTAACAGCAGCAGGAACAATGCTGCTTTTGTAGCGCTGGGTTTTACTTTTTGGGACAGAAAACCTCCGTCTGGAGGGAAGAAGCTGAAAGTTGCAGTGCAAAGGGTGGGAGTCATCATTTAAAATGGAGGTAGCAATCCTCTGTACTTGTCTGGTGTACAGGGATGTCAGGCTCAGCTGTGACTCACCAAGCAAACGACTGGACCATCTAACTACCTGATCCAAGGATTTCCTTTGTTTCAGTTTTATCTGACCAAACCATGACACTAAAGAAAAGGATAAAACAGATTCAATAAAAGCCCGATAAAACATTGTCATTACGGTTCGGTCAGTTTGGAAGCGTGCAAGTTTCCTTAAACAATGCAAGTGTTGCTGACCCTTTTTGCACACCCTTTCACAGTTCTCTTCAAAGTTTAAATTACTATCAATAATCGTCCCAAGATATTTGTAGGATTGTACACATTCAGTGGTCTGGCCTTTTAGCACAGTGATTTTGTGCCTGGGAGGGCACGAGTCACTGTGTGTCTGTTCCACATATATCTCTTGAACCGTTCATCAGACTGGCCTTAGATTTTATAAGTGCTTTGCTGAGGTTACAAGGATGTACATCCCTGAGTATGGAGTCGCTCAGTCAAAATATGTCATTTTTATCAATAAAAGTTTAGCCACCACTCTATTTCATGCCCAGGCTTCTAGATGTTTGGGCAGGGTTTGGTTTCGTATTGACTCCTACTGATTGGATAATACCCAGCATTATGGCATCAGTAACCACAGCACTCCGTGTGCAAAACAAGGAAGCGAAAAGTGACAAATTTGACTCGAAAAAGATTATGCTTAAGATTATTGCTGAAAAAATTATACCATAAAGTTGCTGTGATTGCATAGGTCGAATGGATAATTTGGCATGGAGAACACAAGGTGCGCGGATGTGCTGGGGGAGGCGGGTGGAGCAGCAGCTGAGACTCCCGTTAACTGGGCAGGCTGAGCTTGCCTCCCTGCAAAGGACTGCGATCCACTAGTTAAGATGCTGCTTCTCCAACACTGGTGTCCGACTGGGTGCTCCACCATCGTTCGTGTGGAGGCACACCCAGCCTTCCCAGTCAGCGGTAGATGAGAGTTCCTTTGCAAAACCATGACTCACCATCGCCGATGGCACTTCTCTCAGTGTGCTCGAACAATTATTAAAAGTTAATTGTGGAGCAGAATGCCCAGATGAACTGCATATCAAATGCAGCCACATGCACGGTTTCACTAAGCCACGACCGTCACCAAACTGGACACAAAAAAGCTCAATAACTCATGAAAGATCACACAAATAAATATTCTGACAAAAAAATAGACAAGTAGTTCTTAAAAAGTGTCTAATATTGGATGTCCCATTCATTTTCAGTTATTCTGTAATTAATATTCACACAATCAAATAAATCTCAGTTCAGTCCCTTTCATATTTGTCAAAGTCTAACATGTGTGATAGCCTACATGTAGGTTACACCTCTGTATTCCACTTTCAAACACAGCTTATGCGGCCAGACACAACCTGGTTCAAAGGCAGGCTAACTGATGGACATAAAAAAAGTTATTTTCAATAAAGTAAAAAAAAAAAAGATAATGCATGGAGTGTGGTTTTGGCCTGAGGCCAATTTGTCATGGAAAACAGCTGAGCACTGTAGTTCCAGTGATCAGCTGATTGGATCCACCTCCTCCGGTGTTCTGACATTTTGGCATGTCTATCAGAACAACATGGACAGCTGATGGTACAGACTGCAAAGGTTAAAAAAAAAAACATGGGGAGAAGGCCCTACAACCTTATCTCCATGAATGTGGGACGTATCAACCATACGCTGGATAAATTTCCAGCATGGGGCACATATTTTTTGCAGTTTATAAAATTTTTCACCAGGTCAGAGGTGTGTGCAAAAAAAATTGTGTTTTGGTTAAGGTTTAGAGGGTCAAAAATGTGATCATTTAGGTGGAATAAAAATAATAATAAATAATCTTGCATCAATAAAAAACAAACACTTACAATAGAACCGCAGTGCTCACACTGTTCATCGTTTCAAGTCATGCCCTCAAGGATCAGATCATTATTTGGCCTCAGTATCGCCCCAGCGTGACGATATAAGCACCACCCCGATGATAGCATTAAAGTTTTAAAAACTTTTTAATAACAAAATATTACCTAATATATAAACTGATGCACTACAATGGGTCTCACATATTTGTAAACATGTCCTGTTATAGTACTGCATGAGTTTATTCAAGAAGAAGGGGATGAGTAGACTCTACTTCCTGAGAAAGCTGAGCTCCTTCAACGTGTGCAGCAGGATGCTGGAGCTTTTCTACCAGACTGTTGTCACCAGCGCCATCTTCTTTGCTGCAGTCTGTTGGGGTGGCAGTATCAGGGTCAGAGATACCAACAGACTTGACAAGATTATCAAGAGGGCTGGCTCTGTAATCGGTCTCAGACCGGAGACCTTTGAGACAGTGGTGGAGAGGAGAACACTAAATAAACTGCGATCCATCATGGACAATCCTGATCACCCCCTCCACCACAAACTAGATAGACAGCGAAGCACTTTCTCCAGTAGACTACTACAGCTTCGTTGTCGAACGGCCAGGTACAGGAAATCTTTCCTGCCACATGCAATTTCACTGTACAATAACTCACTATGATGTTGTATTCTGGTCATAGCTATGCTGCCACACTGCATCTTACAGACTAGCTGGTATGAATGAATGAATGAATGAATGAATGAATGAATGAATTTATTTATTTCGGATAGTACATTACAGGTTAAAAGAAACTGTATAATATAACAACAAGGTCAAATTAGACAAAGACTCCTTCTACTATACAATTCCACGTGAGTTATCCGAAATGGGTGATGGCTGAAGCCGCAGCTTATATTGCCCACCCATATTCCATCCAAGAATTCAAAGGAGAAAAAGGAGAAAACAAGACAAGAGCGATTACAATTTAAAACAAGGCTAAGACAAAATATGACTGAGAGAAAAGAAAACTGAGCTAGTCTAAGTTAAGCGGTTACTATTCAAAAACAAATCTAAGACATAGTGTCACAGAGAAAAAAGAAAAACTAAGCTATAACACAACACAGGCTGGAAATGTCAATCCTTATGTGAGTTTACATGTCGTCTTGTAAATATGTTTGGAGTATTTCTTCCTTTAGTTTTTGTTTAAATTGTCCAAGCTTTGTACATGATTTTAATTCAGGTCCAAAATCGTTCCATAATCTGACACCTTGCACTGAAATACAGTGTTGCTTGGTAGTTGTTCTCACTGTAGGCTTTTGAAATATACATGTTCCTCTGAAGTGATATCGTTTCTCCCTTGTTTGGAACAACTTTTGGATATTTGCGGGCAGTGATAGATTCTTCACTTTGAACATTATTATTGCGGTTTTAAAGTCGATCAGATCTTTCAACTTGAGAGTTTTTTGTTTAAGAAAAAGTGGGTTTGTTGGTTCCCTGTAAGCTGCTTTGTTGATTATTCTAATAGCTCTCTTTTGAAGCATAAAGAGTGGATATATGTTTGTTTTATATGTATTTCCCCATACTTCATTACAATATGTCATGTATGGGAGTATTAATGAATGATACAAGGTGTATAGTGTGGGTTGATTCAGCAAATTTTCACTCTGTGTAATATTGCAATTGATTTGGATACTTTACCTTTTATATAATTAATATGTGGCTTCCAACACAGTTTGTTATCAATTATTACTCCAAGGAATTTAGTTTCGGATACCCTTTCAATCTCTACACCATTTACACTGAGTTTGGGTACTGGGTAGTTGTGATGGTTGTTAAAGACTATAAATTTTGTCTTGCTTAAATTGAGCGTTAATTTGTTTGAATCAAACCACAGTTTCAGCTTTCCTAATTCCTTTCCGAGTGTATCCAGAAGTTGTTCCAAGTTGTTTCCACTGCATAGCAGGTTAGTGTCATCAGCAAACAATATTAAGTCCATTTTTTCTGAAACTTTACATATATCATTTATATACATATTGAATAATAATGGTCCCAAAACTGAACCCTGTGGGACTCCACAGGTGACCTTCAGTAGCTCTGAGTTTTTGTTGTTAACACATACAAACTGATATCTATTCTTTAAGTAACTTCTTAACCAGGACAGTGCTACCCCTCTGATACCACAATTTTGTAGTTTCTTTAATAATAGATTGTGATCTACTGTATCAAATGCTTTTTTAAGATCCAGGAATACTCCAACTGAATACTCTTTATTTTCAATGGCTGTTGATATTTTTTCTGTAAATTCCATTAAGGCATATGCTGTTGTCCTTTTGTGTCTGAACCCATATTGCTGCTCACACAATAAATCATTCTTCAGTATGAAGTTGTCAATTCTCTCATAGAATATTTTTTCAAGTATCTTGGAAAATTGCGGTAATAGTGAAATTGGTCTGTAGTTGGAGAGTTCCCCTCTGTCGCCTGTCTTGTAAATCGGAATTACTTTAGCTATTTTCATTGCATTGGGAAATATACCTGATTGGAGAGACAGGTTACAGATATACGTCAGTGGTTTCACTATGCATTCGATAACAGTTTTGACTAGTAGCATATCAATACCATCGCAGTCAGTAGATGTTTTACTTTTGAACGATTTAACAATTTCAATGACCTCTCTTTCGTCTGTGTTCTTTATGAAGATGGTGTCTTTTACAGCAGTGTTATTGCATATTGAATCACCTGTTGGCACCGTAGTGGGTATTTCTCGGGCCAGTTTAGGTCCAATGTTAACAAAAAAATTATTAAATTCATCTGCAGGTGAAGCTATATTCACATTCGGAGTCGATTTATTATTTTTTGGAATGTTAGTTGGGTAGCTGGTATTTCTGCTTTTATTTCCAAGGATACTGTTGATTATTGTCCATGTATTTTTAATATTGTCTTTGTTTTTTTCCAGTTCTTTACTGTAATAGTCTCTTTTACTACATCTTATTATATATGTTAACTTATTTTTGTATGTTTTATACCGCTGCTCTGCTTCTTTTGTCCTTTTCTTTATGAAAGCTTTATATAATAAATTTTTCTTTTTACACGCCTTTTGTAGTCCTTTGGTTAGCCATGGTTTGTCAGTAAATTTGTGTTTAAGCTTTTTTTTAACTAATGGGCAGTTTTTTTCATAAAGAGTGGTTACAATGTTTGTAAATGTGTCATAGGCTTCATTTACATCTGATACATAGACTTCTGTCCAGTCTTGCTTCAGCAAGTCCTCTTTAAAAGAACTGATTGCGTTTGGTGATTTGTGTCTGAACGATTTTGAGATTTTTTCTGGGTTGGGCCCCGTGTGGCCATGGATAAGTGCAAAGATTGGCAAGTGGTCGCTTATATCATTTATCAATAATCCACTTTCTATTTTCTTGTCGAGAACATTGACAAACAGGTTGTCAATAAGTGTAGCAGAGTGAGCTGTGATTCTACTGGGATGTGTTATTGTGGGATATAGACTCATGCTGTACATAGAGTTCATGAACTCTGTAACTACATTTTGTTGATGTGGATTAAGTAGATCAATATTGAAATCTCCACAAATTGCTACCATTTTCTTACTAGTAATATTATTGTACAGCTCAACTAATTTATCTCTGAATGTCTCAATGCAAGTTCCCGGCGTTCTGTATATGCAGCTTATGATTAGATTTTTTGTTTTGTCTAGGTCAATCTCAACAGTAACACATTCCAGAAGCCCTGGTAGTGCTGAGGACATTTCATTTACAAGCTTACATCTATATAGGTCATCAATATACAGTGCAACACCACCACCCTTTTTTTTGAGATCTGTTAATGTTAAACATCTGATATCCCTCTATTGCCATCAGGGGAGCCTGGTCTGCATTAAGCCAGGTTTCAGAGACTGCTATAGCTGTGAATTTTCTGTTTAGCTGTTTTAAATAGTCCTGAATCTGTGAGAAGTTTTTGTTAAGACTTCTGCTATTGAAGTGTATTATTGACAGTTTACCATCTAATTGCACTTGACTTTTGAATTGCTTTTCAGTGTAATATTCACAGTGGTTATGAATATTATTGAAAAAGTGGTTATCAGGATCAATATCATTCTCCATCTCTTGTGGTTTATGTTCAGCATAGTGGCATATTTTTAGAGTTTGAGTTTCCTCACTCTGTGTTTCATAGTCAGTGTTCATCTGTATTTATCTAAGTCAGTAGCATCTCTGATCATTATACTTTTTGCTTGCTCAGGTGTTCCATTTAGTTTAATCCAAATTCTACAATTTCTTGTCCAGGTTGTCTGTATCTTATTATGTTTCTTTAGCATCCGTGCCTGCCGTGCTAATTCAGCGTTTTTTTTTGTCAGGTGTTCATTTAGGTAAACTTGAGTTTCCTTTAGTTTTTTGGCCTGCCTCAGTATGTCATTTTTCACCCTCCTGTTCACAAAGCGCATCACAATTGATTTCTTTGTTTTGTTATCTTTCTTCGGTAAAGCATAACAGGCTGAGATCGCATTGGCTTCTACCTTAATGTCTTTATCATTAAGGAACTGAAGCACTTGGTTTTCTAAGGACATTGATTCACTTATGGAAGCATGTTCACCACTCAGTCCTGTAGCGGCATGGGCGTACGACTGATATCTGATGTCTAGTCCACTTATAACTATGTCATCAATGCGAGAACCTTGTTCAAGATCCTCGACGCGTTGCTCCAAAAGACGCCCGTGTTGCTCCAGGTCCATAATTTTTTTGTCTTTTTCTTTTATTATTGAATGTAGGGCTTGTACCTCCTGTATTAGGTCTAATATTTTGTCCTGCTGGCTAGTCACTTTGGCCAATTCTTCTAACACAAAGTTCAGAGTTTTTTTAATTTCTTCCATTTCCTCTTTTTTGGGTGGCATTTTACTGACCTGTGGATAGAAATAAGCAGAGAATCCGGCTAGGCCTCAACTAGCTCGGTCGCTACTGGACCCGCCGCTCCTGCGCAGCTTCTCCGCCGAGTGACGCTGCTCAGCTCCGCAGATCACCGCCGTCTATCGCCGGCGCCTGCCTCCGTCTACCTGGCCAGTTATGTCGTGCATCGCCGGCGCAGCCGGAATCCACCGATCACAGCCACTCGTCGCCGTCTGGCTAGGCGGCTCCTCCGCTGGGCCCCGTCCCCGTCAGTTATGTCGCACTCCGCCGGCGCAGCTCTAATCCACCGATCACCTCCGCCGATCGGTGGCCGATCACCGTCGCTCGCTGTCGTCCGGCTGGGTGGCTTCTCCTCTAGGCCCCCTCTAGGCCCCGTCACCGACCGCCGTCAGTCTGGTAGTTCCTCGGCTGGGCCTCGCAATTGGGCACCGGTTCAGGTCACTGTCCTGCTGGATCCAGGTGGCCCCCGTCTCTCACCAACGCCGCGCCCGAGCTCCCAATCGCCGCCTCGGTTGGTTCGTCCTCCTTTTAAATCCTTCTCTCCTCGGCTCCAGATGGCCAGATGTAAAGAATACCTTCTCACTGCTGCAGTTACTCTGGGTTAGCATCTGGGTACCTCACATTTCACTCTGCTCCTGATAGTCCTTCGTTGTGCAGTGGGATGATTCATGTGTTTATATGGGTCAATATATATTAAGCTATGAATGAATGAATGAATCTTTATTTCGGATAGATTAAAAGTAAAGATTAAAAGAAACAGAATAATATAACAAAGGGGAAAAAAGAAAAAAAATCCAACAAGGTCAGATTAAACAATAACTCCTCTGATTAAACAGTTCAACATAAGTTATCCGAAATTGGTGATGGCTGAAGCCGCAGCTTATATTGACCACCCATATTCCATCCAAGAATTCAAAAGAAAAACAAAACAAGAGCGATTACAATTTGGAACAAAGCTAAGACAAAATGTGACAAAAAAACAAAACAAAAACTAAGCAACAACACAACACAGACTGGATATAACAATCCTTATGTGATTTTACATGTCATCTTGTATAGATGTTTGGAGTATTTCTTCCTTTAGTTTTTGTTTAAACTGTCCAAGCATTGTACAAGATTTTAATTCAGGTCCAAAATCGTTCCATAATCTGGCTCCTTGCACTGAGACACAGTGTTGCTTGGTGGTAGTTCTCACTGAAGGTTTTTGAAATATACATGTTCCTATGAAATGATATTGTTTCTCCCTTATTTGGAACAACTTTTGGATATTTGCGGGCAGTGATAGATTCTTCACTTTAAACATTATTACTGCAGTTTTAAAGTCAACCAGATCTTTCAATTTGAGAGCTTTTAATTTAAGAAAAAGTGGGTTTGTTGGTTCCCTGTAAGCAGCTTTGTTTATTATTCTAATAGCTCTCTTTTGAAGCATGAAGACTGGATATATGTTTGTTTTATATGTATTTCCCCATACTTCAGTACAATATGTCATGTATGGGAGTATTAATGAATGATACAAAGTATATAGTGTGGGTTGATTCAGCAAATATTTCACTCTGTGTAGTATTGCGATTGATTTAGATATTTTACCTTTAATATAATTAATATGTGACTTCCAACACAGTTTATTATCAATTATTACTCCAAGAAATTTAGTTTCGGATACCCTTTCAATCTCTACACCATTTACACTGAGATTAGATACTAAGTTGTTGTGATGGTTGTTAAAAACTATAAATTTTGTCTTACTTAAATTGAGCGTTAATTTGCTTGAATCAAACCACAGTTTAAGCTTTCCTAATTCCTTTCCGAGTGTATCCAAAAGTTGTACCAAATTGCTTCCACTGCATAATAAATTAGTGTCACTGGCAAACAATATTATTATCATATTGTTTGCCGATATATTAAGCTACGATGTATATAGGTTCTATAGTCATGTTAGTTTTTACTTTCCACGGGTAATCCCTTTGTCTGTCATGTGTGTGTTTCTGTTGTTTGGCTGTCAACTGTCATGCTGCTGTTACATTGTAATTTCCCAGTTTGGGATCAATAAAGTACATCCATCCATCCATCCACCCATCCATCCATCCATCCATCCATCCATCTATCTATCTATCTATCTATCTATCTGTCTGTCTGTCTGTCTGTCTGTCTGTCTGTCTATCTATTCATGATACACAGAAGAAATTCAATATTGCACTGAACTCCGTCACTGAACAGTGACAGAAACTAAAATATTTATGACTGAACAACTCCCATTCCCCAAAGTGCAAGATACACTATTATCTTGAATATGTCATGAGCCGAGCTGGTGGTTCCCAAGCTCAGGCTTCATAATGGTTTCCTGTTCCATATTATCTGTGTTTTATGCTACCTTTGGCTTTCCATATTTTTTCTGTACCTTTTGCCTCTGGTAGCCACTCCCCCCTCCTGTCAGTTCCTGACAGGTGATTCCAATTTGTCATCGTCTGTTCCTCTCCCTGCTCAGATTCACACGCACTCACACACACTCTCACCCATACACACACACTATCATTCACACCTGCTCCCCATCAACTCTTCAATCACTGATTTGCACCAGCAATCACGGTGATCATCAGGGCTGGTGCTACTTAAGCCCTGTCCGCCCTCCTGTGCGTTGTCGGTGCATTGGATTGTCTTCGCCCTGCACACAATGAGTTGTTCTCTTCAGCCTGCTCCTCAAGTTTTGACTTATTCCCTTGGACTGCGGTTGTTGTTGTTTCTCAGAGCCCAGCTGCACTCCGACACTCCTATGTAAGTCCTGCTTCCCGGTTTTCATTTCTGGTTTTCCCCAGCAGCCAGTTTTACCCTGGGGCTTATGTAAACGGCCGTTCTCTAAGTCCAAACCTGACTCCGCTGAACTGTATTCACCTGTTGTGCAGCTAACCTTCATGAACTTCTATGATGGACATTTGTTGTATGTTTGACTTCATCTTTATTAAAACACTCTTCACCTGCAAGTGGGCTTGTCGTTTCCATTTATGCATAGGTAAAGCGCATGCTTGCGACAGAATATAAGTGATAAAAGATCAGACAAATAAGTGATCTGACAAACAAATAAACGAGGGATCTGAAACAGTCACTAATATTGGATGTCCCATTCATTTTCAATGTTTAGGTATTCTGTAATTAATATTCACATAATCAAATGAATCTTGGTGCCATTTACTCCCTTTTATATTTATCAAAGTCTAACATGTGATTGCCTACATACAGGCTACACCTCTGTATTCCACTTTCAAACACAGCCTGGATTTGGGTCTGTTCCTGCTCACACAACTTAATTAAGCCTTTATTAATCCCAATACACTAGAAAAATTCTCAACTACAGAGAAACACAGAAATGTGTCAACATTGTAATAAGAATAAAATGACAACATGAATAAAAATTAAAGAATTAAAACAAAGAAAACACAGTTATGTCTGGGAAACTGGAAAGGACCGACAGAGAGTGGCGTTTGATGCGAACACAAACTCTATCACCAAACCTTATGATGGTGGTACAGAGGTGTTGTTGGCTGGGAGGCTGAGCATCGAAAGAAAGGAGAAAGAGACTGTTAAATGGCCGTCCCTTATATTTGTATATTCTGCATGATGATGTCACCAATCAGCCACGTCATCATGCCAACGCTGACCAAACTTTTTGTTTACTTACACTACGTTCACCCCCCCCCCCTTGTAAAAACAGAACAACACATATAGGAGTGAATTAACCCTCCCCAAGTTGGTACACAAGAACCCCAAACTAGCTAGTGCCAGTGGGTAAACTGCCACATGACTTGGCGCGGCTGAGTGGTTTATTGTACCACTATTCACTGGCAGCCACGCCCCTGCCTAAACAGCCCTTCTTTTTATTGAGGAAGGCAGTTCAGCTCAAGGGGCCTTGAGGCGAGCCCATGGTGGACGCACCGGCTGCAGTGGACCTGGGCACTATCCCGAAACATCAGCCATCTGGACAGCGGCTGGTTTCAGCTGCGCAGAGATCTTCATGGGTGTCAGTGGCGGTGACGATGTTGAGGCCGACTGCGGGTCCAGACGTCTGGATCTGCTGACCCAAACTCAGTCCATCACTGCGAATGGTACTCTGTTTGTCTGCACTCAGTGTCGTGGTTGTGATGGTGTGGCTGTCGCATCTGCTGTGGGGCATCCACCAGGTTGTGGTGGTTCTGCTGCGTTAGTTTAAGCTTAATGTTTATTTGAAAGGGACATTACATACTAATGAACACTAATACAAATTTAAATATGCCAGATCTGGCAATTCTGGTAATTTGCATCTGTAATCCCCCGGTGGGTCACTAAAACAACACAAACAATCACACATGAGAAGAACAACTGCAATGAAACTGTACAAAGTGTATATGCGAAAGTACAAGAGTTAAGGTGCTACAAAACAAAACATTCAAATGTCACAAATGAAGTGCTGTGTATGCGTACACACACACACACATGCACCTAAGCACCTCACAGCAACATCAAACAACAGCAACAAACAAGAGGCGGGGCATATGTGTGTGACACACGGGCACAAATATAGATATGTGTATGCCGCAGAGCAACCACTGGTTATGGGTACAGTTCTGATTGTTTAAAAGTCAGTTTTTACAGTGTGTCTTAAAAGTGTTTAGTGTGGTACTTTCTCTGATTGCAGGTGGTATGTTCTTCCAGATCTTGGTGCCCCTCACTGATAGCACAGATTGAGCAAATGTGGTGCATCTGTGGGGGACATCACAGTCTCTTCTAGTGATTGCTTTGGTGGTTGTACCGGTGACAGTCCTCAATTTAATATATTCTCCCAGAGGGGTTGGTGCAGAGCCATTTAATATTTTATAAATTGAACAAGAAAATTTGAGAGTTTTATAATTTTCATAAGACAGAAAATTGTATTTCTTGTCAATGTGACAACAATGATGTGTGAGATCTTTCTTATCAAAGATTTTTATGGCTTTTTTTTAATAAAGATTCAATAGGTTTGATCATGGTTACACCAGTGAGTGTACACAGACTCGTCATCCTGCAGCTCAGCGGTAGGTGATGGAGGCTGACACCAGCCGTGGATTTGGAAGATGTCCAGTGGTCATGCTGTGTTTTGTTGGATTGTGAACACTTCATTCTGGAGCTCAGCCGCGACTCCTGGAGGCTGGTGCCGGACGTGGATTCTGAAGTAGTCCAACTTCTTCTCCTCCTCTTCTGGGAAGTCTGGTCATGGGGATGTGTTGCTGTCACCATTGGTAGAATCTGCGCCAGGTTGTCATGTCCCAGGGATCCCAATAGATGTGGGCTCCCTGAGCCGAGTCCAGTCACTGCCCCTTCTCCGGGCAGTGATCCTTCTGTGAGCACGGGACGGCTGGACCCTCGTTGTTGTCTGGGTGTGTTGCATCCCACTCATCAGTGACAGGACGCGCATTGGGTTGTTGTCGTTCACCGGGGTCCTGCTTGGCCATAAACTCTCTCTCCTGCAGTGCTGCAGCAGCTCCCTGAGGCTTATGCCGGGCGAAGATAAGAGACGAGTCTGGTTCATGCACCTCTCTCCGTGTGCTGGCATCACTGCCCCCTGAGTGGGCAGGAGCACAGTCTTTCTTGTTGCGTTGGGGAGCTACAGGTGCCACATGGCACCTGTAGCTATGGCACCCCATAGCGTTCCTCCAATCCGTGGTGTTTATCTTGGCCTCTTCAGCTGTATCACCAGACCCTTCTGTGGTTACCACATGTGCTAGCGGTGTTTTGCTTGGCTTCTTGGCTAACTGGTCTAGCACCGTTTCAACCTCCAACAAACCGAATTTGCACGTGCTAGCTAGGTGGCAAATAAACCATTTCCCTGCAAGTGGTCAAATAATTGCGTAGCAAAAACTTAAGATTGTTGAAATGAAAGGGAGATTAGAGATTGGTCTATAGTTAGCTAAAACTCCTGGATCCAGCATTGGCTTTTTAATTAAGTGTTTAATTACAGCAGTTTTAAAGGCCTGCGGGACATGGCCTAATGTTAATGAAGATTTCATTATTTGAAGAATAGAACTACCAGTAAATGGGAAGACTTCTTTCAACAATCTGGAAGGAATAGGGTCTAAAAGACAAGCTCAAGGCTTGGATGAGAAAATTATTTTATCTAACTCAAATAGATCAATTGGAGTAAACTAATCCAAACAGAAATAAATAGGAGTTGTAGTAGTTACTGTGTTTAAGTTAACAGTGGGAAGAATCTGATTGATTTTATTTCTAATAGATGAAATTTTATTGTTGAAAAAGTTCATAAAGTCCTGACTGGCAAGAGCTAAGGGAATGCTAGGTTTGACAGACTCCTGACTCTGTCAGCCTGGCTACAGTGCTGAAAAGAATCCTGGGAATATTCTTGTTCTCTTCTATTAATGTGGAATAATAACTTGTTCTATCTTTACTAAGAGATTTTTTTTAATATAAATTAGAAGTTGATTTCTCAAAGCTCAACAGATTTCATCTAATTTAGTGGAGCACGATTTTCTTTCTAATTGACGAGTCTTATCTTTTAAGCGACGAGTTTCTGTGTTGAACCAAGGAGTTAGAAATCTCTGATTACTTTTTCACTCACACTCACGCTCACACATCTTGTACACACCCTGTATGCACGTACACAAACATATATAATCACTCTCTCACTTCACTTTATGAAAGCAAGAAATCTGTGTGTGTCTGAGTGTCTTGTCACATTTATAGGACATCATAGGACGGACTATGATCTCTGCCTAAACAGCATAGGACATCCTTTGAACTCAGGCATCATAGGACTCGCGATGCCGTCATATGTCTTTATGATGTAATATAGATCTGACAATATGGCTCAAAATTGGCAAGATGAATTTTTATTCATCTTGATTCATTCATTCATCTTTTAGCACTGATTTTCTCCTGGTGCTCTGCTCTGGTTTCTTTCTCTGCCTGAACATCATAGGACATCCTATGAACTCAGGCATCATAGGACTTGCGATGCCGTCATAAAGAATGATGTGTATATGATGGCGCATAGACAAATGTGTCTTTATGATGTCATATAGACCATCACTCAAGATGCCTAGAGTACTGTGGCTTTATGATGTCATATGGCTCAAAATTGGCAAGGAGAATAAATCACATGGCCAGTCTTTACAGCGCGTTCGTGTTTTCTGCACAACAGATTTCTGCAGCCATGGCCAATTCTACGTTGCCGCGAGCAGAGCTGCCAGATCAAGCAGTCTTCGTATTGTTGCTCAAGATGAAGAAAATAAGCAAAAGTGTCGCTTTCTCAGCAATGTTGTTTTTAAAGAGGTACTGACACAGTAAAAATGTGTAACCTTGAAGAATGCCAGTCTACACTACAAATGTGTAAAATGCCAAGCAAAGCGCTGATTTTCTCCTGGTGCTCCCGTTTCTTGGTTTCTACGGGCATGTACGGGCCTTCCTGAACAGGGTCGAAAGCCACTTTTTGCTCAGATCTATTTTCATGATCCTTCCCATGAACTGGAATTATGACACACCTATCCCTCAACCAGTAGTCTGAACGAAGAAGAAGAAGACCCACCAAATGGAGAGCAATAGAATGAGGAGAACTGCTGCACGTCAGAAAAGATGCCGTGAACATGAAACACGTTCCAGCAGTACGCCGCAGGCATGACTGTGAACAACACAGCCATCTGAGACAGGAGGAGACCCTTCAGCAACGGGCATGCAGAAATACTTGCTTATACTTGGTTTCTATGGGCATGGACGGGTATGCATGGGTATGTACTAGTAATAATAATACGGCGATCCACATGTCAAGCCACATTCCAAAGTGCTCCCTGCAAGGCTTTGTTGTGTCAGAGTTGTGTCAGAGTGCTATTTTCTCCGCTTTTGTTTGCTTTTATTGATTTCGCTTTTAATTTATTATCTTTGTTTGTTGATATTAGTTTTTGTTTGGTGTTAGCTTGGTATTGGCCTCGCCTAAAAGCCCATTAAGATGCACAGGTAGGTCGGACCCCGGCTGGGCTGTTTTTACCGGGCTAGGCTACCTGCTAGCCTGTTTTTAGTCTTTTAGCTGTTTTTAACTAACTTTCAGCTAACTTGTTTTTAGCTATTTTAGCTGTTTTTGGCTAGCTGGCTGGCTATCCACTTCATCGCCTGGAACGCCATGGCTCCATCTCCGACATGTACCCGCTGTGTATCTCTCCTCAGTAAGGTCTCTGAGTTGAAAGTGAGACTCGCCAACCTTTATAAGATTCGGGAGGCTGAAGACCACCTCAACACCATTATTCTCGAGCGAACATCGGCTCCAGAAACCGACTTACAGCTGGCAGAGATGGCTACTTACCTGGGTGAGCTCAGCGCATCTCCGTCCACCTCTACCCCTGCTCCAACCTCTGCAGATGTCCATGACCACAGCAACAATCACTGGCTTCGTCTCGGGGCTAAACCCAAAGCCCTGGTTGGTTCCTGTCATCCTCAATGCATGCCCTGGACCTTGGTTCGACCAGCTAGCAACCATCGTCGATCGACCAGACCGGGCCGCACCTCTTCTCTTCCCGTGTCCTTGGAAAATAGATTTGACATTCTTTCTTTGGAGGATTTTCCCCACCTGGACGCTGGCCGTCCGCCCGTAGATGCCCCTCATCCTCCCTCCTCTCTTTCAGTGGTGGCTCAGGTCTGCAAACCCTGGACTAAGACCACTCTGGGTGTGTCAAATTACACACCAGCTCCAGATAGAAGAGAGCGCATCACCCTGCCTTCGCAACAACAACATCACTCTCTTCAAAATTACTCTCCACGTCAGAATCCACCGACAAACCACCCCCTTCCCCCCAGACGACGCTGGTAATTGGTGACTCGATTATGAGGAATGTCAGAAGCAGGTACTGTATCACTCGATTTTTTCCTGGGGCTAGAGTCTCTGACATTGAAGCCCTTATCCTTGACCTGCTAAATGAATTCCCCCACGTTCAACCTGTCGTTGTACATGTTTGGATGCAATAACATCCCAGATGAAGCATTGGAGATTTTAAAGAGTGACTTCAGGAGCCTTCTATTCACTCTTATGAACTGTGGCAGACGTGCGTTTATCTATGGGCCTTTGGCACCTCTCAGATGAGGCTGCAATTATTTTAGCAGAACTCTTAGCCTTAATACTTAGCTGTGTTTTACTTGTCCTATTTTTAACATTGGTTTTGTAGACAATTTTAACTTCTTTTAGAACCTCCCATCACTTATGAGGCCTGATGGCATCCACCCAAATAGACTTGGTGTACGTGTTTTAAGAGACAATCTGTTCTATTCCATTCTGTGTTTTTTATGTGCAATGACTGAAACTTGGTGTGTTTACTCACTCTGAAGCTTCTGGGTTTGCCAACCTGCCCTTTTTTGGTTCTGTTTTCACTTCTCGTATTAATCCCATTAATTCAAAAATAATCTTCACCATTTGGATCAGCCTTTGATTTATAATTCTACAGAGATTGTGTCTGTCTCCCGTTGCCCTAAATATTGTAACCCAGGACAAATACAACAGAACTTGAAAAATACACGCACTTCTGCAGCTCCTCCTCATCCATCACCCCTCAACTTTGTCCCTCTCTTCTCCCTTAGAGAACCTTTTTCTGCTCCCCCCCATAGTTAATCAGAATCAGAATCAGAATCAGCTTTATTGGCCAAGTATGCACAACACATACAAGGAATTTGACTTTGGCTAAAAACTTGCTCTCATTGTTCAGGTGGAGGATTTAAATAAGGATTCAATGACAACAGAGTATGTACAGTAAATTACAGTCTGTCCACGTTTCTATAAAAGGATGCAAATATATACAGGAATATACGCAGTTATTTACTCAGACTAACCACACTTTGCAGAAATATATGAAAAAATATACAGTCACACAGTATTTCAATGTGAACTCAGATTCAGTGATATAATGTGAATGAAGTAAAAAGCAGTGTGAGAGTTATGTGCAATGTAATAATGGATGAAAAGTCAGGAGTACAGCAACAGGTAGGACTAGGTAAAAAATAAAAAAGTTAATAAAAATAGAATGCATAAACATCCCAAATTGATTAAACAAAATGTTGGTAAAATTCAAATCCAACCTCAGAATCAGAATCAGAATCAGCTTTATTGCCAAGTATATTTACAAGTAAACATACGAGGAATTTGACTTGACATTGGACGCGCACGTTAGGCGCATCCAATGACGCGGCGCCATGCAAGGCGCTTGTCATACAGTTGAGGTAAAGAGGGGAAGGGAGGGGGAGGAAAACACAATAGGAGAGAGAAAAAACATAGTTAATCAGAATAACGCTCGTATAAGTTCATATAAAGCTCAAATGAGCCAAATTTTGACTACACAGAAAAAACCCTCTATGCACAATTAGCAGGCACTATAGATCACACAAACAAGAGTTGAGAGAGGCAGTGTATGTATGAGTCAGTATATATGTATCAGTTCGTGTAATGTTGAGTGCATTTGTGTAGTGTAGGTGTGACAGTTGCTAGTGAACAGCAGAGGGCGCCTCCAGGCAGTAGATAGATGTTATAGTCATGTGACTTATAAACAAGTCCGGAGTCTGTCTCTTCGCTTGCAGATAAAGGCACATGGACTGTCCTTGAGAAGTTCATCCACTGAAGACAGCAGCTGTCTGTCGATTGTTTGGGCTAGCAGCCACCACTACTGCTTATCTCATCAAGGAGGAATGTAAACAGGGCATCAAAACAAGGTCAAATCTACACAGCTCAGAGCCCACGGAGAATAGAAATTTCCTCTCTTCATGCGCTTGTGCTTCATAATTTTAATATTACAGGCTTAAACAGGCATTCCATTCCATGGAGAGCACGGGGCTCCAGATGTATTCCTTCACTGAATCACTGTCATTCAGTTCACCGTTTGCCGCTACACGTGCACTCCCCAACTGGTCAAATTTGATGAAGGAGCTTGCTGGGTCCGCTTTGATCAGCTCTCTCACCTTCCTTCAATTTCTGACACATCAGGGAACTTCACAGCCAAAAATAGAAGTCCTGAGATCATATCCAATCATGTTTCCTGCCAAATCTCCACAGATGCATGACTTCCAATGTCGATGAGTCTCCTCTTGGGTTCCTCCTGACCCGATCTTCTTTTAAAGTGGTGACAATCACAGTTAAGCCGCTTTCCAGATCCATAATTTCCATTTAGATTAAGATTCAGCAGAAGAGCGACTAAACACAGACAAAAACACAACATTGCAAGCTAGGATCAGAAGGGAAAGAGAGAGGATTAGAAAAGGTGTCTGCTCTCTCTCAGAAGCGGAAGTGAAGTCCTCAACCTCAAGTCCCTAAATTTAATAAATTGGCCTCTGTTCCTCCCAAAATTTAAAAAAATTATTTATTAAATATTAGGTCTCTAACTCCTAAGTGAACTGACTTGTTTCCCTGAGCAAAAGTCCAGCTACAAAGGGGATATGCACACCCCGTGCGTGGGGCCATGCCCCCTCGGTTTACCGAGATCGTCTCAACCCTGGTGAAGATAGGGGCCCGGATGGGTACCCTCTCAGGTGGAAACATGGCACCAAAAAATCTGATGACTCTGTTCCACACTTCTCATGACAGTGGGGTGGTAATCTCTTTCTGATTCAAGGACAAGGAGCCCACGAAGCACGGACAGTGGACAATACGTGGATTATATGCATAACCTGTGGTACCAGACAATGGTGGTTTCAGTGAGAGGACTGGGAATCAATACTTCTTGCTATGTGTGTTTATTGCTACCCCATTCACACAAGACTGCAATACCCATGATCCCTGTTCCACTAAGTGAAGAGGAAACGGCTGGAGCGACAATAGCGATGAACTCTCGTCTCAGTCTGCTTAATACAAGCAATAATGTTGGACATTGGTTGGTGGGGAATTTGTCAGAAAGGTATCTTAATAGATTGAATGCCACTGTTACTGATTACACTGGGTCTAAGATTGGAATTTTTAATACTACTGGGATTGGAACTTCTTGCTTGTAGTTAAGAAGCCTTTAATGAAAGTAAATCCTACACTGTTTACTTCACCAATCTGTTTTCACAAAAACTGTAGCAAAAACAATTTCAACCTGGGTTTTTCACAAAGATGCAATGATACAAAGGAAGTGACCAGTGGAGTGCGATATCATGATTCTATTTTCACTTTCCCTATATTGCTGCTGGAAATTTCACCTTAAAGAGCAAAAATTGTACTTTCAACTGTAGCAATAATCCTACTGTTTTTTGGCCAAATGATGATGGGTATGGATGTTTGGAAGACCATGTTTGGGTTTGTGGATCTAATGTTTACTCATTGCTTCCTCCAGGGTGGTGTGGCAGGTGTTACATGGCTATATTGTTCCCAAACATCAGCAGAAAGTCAAATCTTACACACAAAATGAAAACATCTTACTCCCATTATTATCATCCTGAACAAACTGAAATACACACCAGGGCAAAAAGAAGCACAAGAGTGCTGCACGTATATCCCAGATCAATATGAGAACCTCTCTCATGTTATTAGCCATTTGAATGACATTGTACACTTACAACATACTTTAGACGAAGTTGGAGTCCCTGGGCTAGTTTCAAAATGGAACTTGGTGGCAGATCCTTTTGAAATGGTTAACCCCATTGATTGTGATATTAATCTTATTCTGTGTGCTTTTTATGTGCGTTATTCCCTGCACAAGATCTATGATTACACAAGCTATTACACACCATATTTTTCTGTTGCAAACTGCTATGTTAAAACTTGAGTATAAAGGACAATATGAAGCTCTTTCAAAAACTGATGATGATTATGACCACAAAGAGGACTGTGATTGATCTCCTGTGTAATTGGAATATGATGCAAATGGTGGGCATGTAGAAAATCGAGAGAAGTTTCATGTTTCTAATGAATAAAGGCATCCCTAAATAAAATATAAAAGGTGATAAAATGATAAACAGTAGGGAAATGTCAGAAAGTTGTATATACATGTTATCATTTTATATCCATTTTATATACTCAAGTGTATATTGTATGCATATTACCATCTTTCATAAACCATAAGTTCATTACACACCGTTTCATTCTTTGGATATTGAGAAGACTTACTGAATGTCCTTCATGTGCTAAACTAAGATGTGCTTAGTTTGAGAAATAAAACTGTCTCACTAGATAAAACTATGTACGTGATAAGGGGTCTGGAAATAAGGGAAAATTAATCTTGTTTTCCTATGAAATGCTGTGACTATGATTAACTTGGAGTCTGGACACCTGCAAGGTCATAGCAAGGTTATGTTCTCTTTTCGGGCTGACCTTTGCATATTCCTGTTATGACTGTATATGATATTATGACATTCAGCAGATGTTCTCTTGTGATTATATGACTGACGGTGTATAAACAGTGCTGAAAATTCTGTTAAAGGTATGCACTCCTGCAGTAAATATATACAGTATATGAACTAATATTCTGTGTCATGAATCTTAATTGAAGTAACGAACTGACATACGATCACTCTGAGTTTTCAGATTCTGACACTCTGATATTATTTCTAGCAGCAGTCACTGTCCTAGAGTGCTATTTAACACAATTAACGCTTTTATAAACCCACGCACTCTGACTAACAGATGATTCGTTTACAACATGTGCGACTTTTCTTCACTTTTTTGTTGATTAAGTGGACTCTGTCAGACGAGCTATTAATAACAGTTTTAATGGGAGCTTGTCTGTTGTCCTGGGCTACTCTGCTGTGTTTGAACAGTTTGAGTTGGTCTCTTTATCTTCACTTACTGATATTGTGAAGTCTCTGAAGCCGACAAATTGCTCACTGGATGCTGTTCCCGCTGGAATACTGAAAAGGGTTTTTAATACTGTAGGGCCTGGTCTTTTGGTTTTTATTAATTCCTGCCTTAGTTCAGGATTTGTCCCACCTGCTTTTAAACGTGCTGTGGTTAGGCCCCTTCTTAAAAAACCTCACCTTGACCCTTCAGTTTAATCTAATTTTAGACCCACTTTTGCCCTTTTTATCTAAGATTTTAGAAAAAGCTGTTTTTATACAGTTGCAATCTTTTTTAGAAGACAATTTTATTTTTAAGAAGTTTCAATCTGGGTTTAGATCTTGTCACAGCACTGAGTCTGCCCTGCTAAAAGTGCACTGTAGGAGTCAAGAATTGAGGAGACTGGATGATTTTCCAGTATCTGCTTTAATTCTCATTCATCCTACGTCCTCTCTCGATCGGAGTGAAAAGAGACAGGACGCAGTCACACACATACATTTATACACTTATCTCGAACAATACCTCACACACAAGTCACAATACATCACACAAAAGTCACACGACCCAGTTACATCCTTTCATCTGTTATAGAACACCCAGCGTCCTTCTATTCTCCTCTCTGACCCCCAAAAGGTCAGGCCGGGTAAACTTCTCCTTCCTTCTGAGTCCACGGGGGGTGCAGACACCTCGTCCTCTTGAGGTGTGATGTCAATACACCTGGCTAGCTCAAAGTCTCTCTCGGCTGAATTCCAGCCTGCCACATGTGAGTCACATAAGTTAGAATTATGGGCTCCACATCACTCCCCCCTCCCACGCGAAAGACTGGGCACACACATACAGTAATACAGTGGTCATACAGTATACGTCATTCCCCCAACATAATCTCACAGCACCCTCTAAACAACCTGATCAAAAAAAACACATCATTCTGCATGCAGCCTGGGTTTCAATCTCCTCCCGAATCTGCTGTATGCAGGTCTCCTGGTCTGTGTTGGGCCGTCCTGCTGTGCATCTGTGGGGTGAGGGGGAGAAGGGTTATTTGCCCCTCGTGGGGGGTCCAGGGGCCGCCCCTTGGGAGGCCTGCCGCGTCGAGGCACGCCCGCCGGCTGTACAGACTCGTTATGCAACACAAAAGCAGGTTTTAATCTATCGATACAGATCGTCTCCCTCCTGCCCCCCAAATCTAGCACAAAATATTTCTCCCCAGTTTCCAGCACTCGAAATGGACCGTCGTAAGGTGGGCGGAGGCTATGCCGCTGCGCATCGTGCCTGACAAAAACAAACTCTGCGTCTCGTAAAGCCTGGGGCACGAACACACGCGGGAAAGAGTGATGAGCAGGGCCCGGGAGCATTTCTGCTCCCGTGTTACTCAGAAACCCCCGGATCGGGGAGGGCCCTGGTGCCGTGTGGTCGAGTAAAATCTCGCCTGGCAGCCTGAGCGGTTGTGCAAAGACCAATTCTGCTGGTGAGGCATCTAGATCCTCTTTGGGTGCCGAACGCAACCCCAATAAAACCCATGGTAGCTTGTTTACCAAATCTGTGTCCGTCACTGACGCTCTGAGGGCTGCCTTCAAAGACCTGTGAAAACGCTTGCATAAACCGTTGGCCTGGGGATGGTAAGCGGTCGTGCGGTGTACCGCCGCTCCTAAGCCGCTGGCCACTGCTGACCACAGTTCCGACGCAAACTGAGGTCCCCTATCAGACGTAATATCTGATGGGACCCCGAACCGCGCTACCCAGGCTGTTAAAAATGCGCGTGCCACCTCTGCCGCTGTGGTCGATGTTAACAGGACCACTTCCGGCCAACGAGTGGTTCGGTCCACCATCGTCAAGAGATGCGTTAACCCTTGTGATGTGGGTAGGGGGCCCACGAGGTCCACGTGCACATGATCGAACCTTTTAGCCGGAATGTGGAATGGTTCTAAGGGCGCTTTAGTGTGCCTGTGAATTTTCGCCTGCTGGCAAGCCATACAGGCTTTAGCCCACTCTTTCACGTGCTTGCGCAGGCTCGGCCAAACAAACTTCTCCGCCACCATTTTCACCGAAGCGTGCACCCCTGGGTGCGCTAGGGAGTGCATGGCGTCAAAAACGTGACGGCGCCATGCGGCTGGCACCACCGGGCGCGGTCGCCCTGTGGATACATTGCAGATAAGCGGGGGGGAACCGGTTTGTAGACTTTTGCGTTCCAGCCTTAACCCTGTTGGTCCAGACAGGAGCGCGCGCACGTCCGCGTCCCCGCTCTGCTCCGCCGCCATGGCTGCATAATCTATTCCCACATGGACTGGAGCCGCGCGCGTGTCCGCGCCGTTACCGCGCCCTGGGTAAGCGGCTGCGCCATCCGTTTCCGCGCGGACGGGTGCTGTTACTGCGCGTGACAGACAGTCTGCCACCACATTGATTTTACCGGCTACGTGCTGAATATCGGTGGTAAATTCAGAAATTGCGGCCAGCTGTCTCTGTTGCCGCCCTGACCACGGTTCTGAAGTTTTGGACATCGCAAAAGTGAGCGGTTTGTGGTCGACAAACGCGGTGAAACGCCGCCCTTCCAGCCAGAACTGGAAATGGCGAATAGCCAAGTGGAGCGCCAGCAGCTCCCTGTCAAACACACTGTATTTTCGCTCAGCCTCGCGTAGGGATCTGCCGAAAAATGCGAGTAGCTGCCAAACCCCGGCAACCTGCTGTTCTACAACGGCCCCTATGGCCACATCTGACGCGTCTGTGGTTAGCGCTATGCGGGCTGCCGGGTCTGGGTGGGCCAACAGTGCCGCGTTTGCCAGTGCTTGTTTAACTTCTGTGAATGCGTGCTCCCGCTCCGGGGACCACTCAATCACATGGGAGGGCTTCTGCTTTTTAAGCGCGGTGTACAAAGGCTGCATAAGCTGCGCTGCGTGGGGTATGAAACGGTTATAAAAATTTACCATCCCCCAAAATTCTTGCAACGCTTTTACCGTTCGAGGCTGGGGAAAATCTGCCACTGCGCGTACTTTGGCCGGCAGAGGAACTGCTCCCTCCGAGGAAACGCGGTGCCCTAAAAAATCGATTTGTGCCACGCCAAAATGGCACTAGGCCGGGTTGATCATCAACTCATGCTCTCCTAACCTCTGAAAAACTGTCGTGAGGTGTTTTGCGTGCTCCTCCTCGGAGGTGCTGGCTACCAAAATGTCGTCTAAATAGACAAAAATGAAAGAAAGGTCGCGCAACACTGCATCCATCATCCGTTGGAAGGTTTGTGCGGCGCCTTTAAGGCCAAAAGGCATGCGTAAAAACTCAAAAAGCCCGAACGGGGTTATTACGGCTGTTTTGGGGATGTCCTCTGGTCGGACCGGGACTTGGTGATAACCGCGAACCAGGTCTATTTTAGAAAAAATGCGCGCCTTCGCCAAGTGCACTGAAAAGTCCTGGATATGCGGAATCGGGTATCGGTCCTGCGCTGTGGCATTGTTCAACCTGCAGTAATCGCCACAAGGTCTCCACGAGCCATCAGCTTTAGGTACCATATGGAGGGGGGAAGCCCAGGCGCTCTTCGAGCGGCGAATTATGCCCAACCTTTCCAGGCTGGCAAACTCCTCGCACGCAATGGAGAGTTTAGCTGCATCCAAGCGCCGAGCCTTCGCAAAAACCGGTGGACCACTCGTGGTAATAAAGTGCTCCACCCCGTGCTTCGCCACCTTAGCTGAAAAAGTGGGAACTGTGAGTGCTGGGAACTGGTGTAGAAGGCTGTGGAACTTACCACCTGCTGTGGCAACGTTGGTCTGTACTGGCGGCGGGGACACCCGAGCTGCACAAGGGATAGAACAGAAAGAGAGTGCATTTACTAGGCGGTTGTTGGCCAGATCAACTAACAAACCATGTGAACACAGAAAATCAGCACCTAACATATTGAAGCTCACTGCCGCTACGATGAAGTTCCACTTATAGGCGCGGCCGTGGAAGGACAGAGACAAGGTTCTCTCTCCGTACGTCTTGATGCTGGAGCCGTTGGCCGCTGTCGCTCCGTCTCCGCGGGGTCCAGCGACCCGATCCGCATAGGTCGCAGTGATGAAGCTCCTCTGGGCTCCGGTGTCCACTAGGAATTGCCACCCGGAGCCCGCGTCTGTCAGATAAAGCAGCTTGTTCCGTTCGCCGAGAGTGGAAGCTGCTAACGGCTCCCGGCCCGGTCGTTTCCCTGCTTTTTGAACTTGCAGGGCGGGATGCATTTGTGCGCCTTCCCAGCGAAACGTCGATGGTAAAAACAGAGGCCGTCATCTCCCCTGCCACGGAATCTCACCGTTGCTGTCGCCGCTGAGGTGGTCACTGCTGTCTCTGGCTCCACACTGCCCCTGGCCGCCGCGCCGAGGTCTGCTGCTGCCACGGAAGCCTCTTGTTCCTCGCAGGCGTTGAGGAGCCGCTCCACCTCTTGGGCCAGCTCGCGGAAGTCCTCCTGGTTCACACATCGTCTGCTGGACAGGGGACCTCTCGTGTGCGCTGGAAGGGTCCGCAGGAAGATGTGTTTGAATAGGAACGCGTCGTTGTCCGTCCCGATCATTTATAGCATGTCCTCCATGAGGACAGTCGGCCTGCGTCCATCCCTGTCGCGCAGGTCCAGTAGCTGCCTGGCTCTTGCCTCAGCCGACGGCACGAAACTCCTGATGAGGGTGGCTTTCAGCGCGTTGTATTTGCCGGCAGCGGGTGGCTGCTGCACCAGGCTCTGCACACACCGAGCCGTGCGGCTGTCGAGCGTCGCAATGACATTATGGAATTTAATGTCGTCCGCTGATACTCCCCCGAGCAGGAACCGCGACTCCACATGCTGGAACCACGAGTGCGGGTCGTTCTGCCAGAACTCGGGGAGCTTAATCAGTCTTGTGCCCCTGCTGGCACTCCCCGGTGAATCCGGGTCTGAGTGGCTGTCTCCCAGCTCTTCCATATCGATCACAAGGCTGTCCTCCAGCCTCGGCGTGCTCAGATTCATGCGTAGGTCACCAATTGTAGGAGTCAAGAATTGAGGAGACTGGATGATTTTCCAGTATCTGCTTTAATTCTCATTCATCCTACGTCCTCTCTCGATCGGAGTGAAAAGAGACAGGACGCAGTCACACACATACATTTATACACTTATCTCGAACAATACCTCACACACAAGTCACAATACATCACACAAAAGTCACACGACCCAGTTACATCCTTTCATCTGTTATATAACACCCAGCGTCCTCCTATTCTCCTCTCTGACCCCCAAAAGGTCAGGCCGGGTAAACTTCTCCTTCCTTCTGAGTCCACGGGGGGTGCAGACACCTCGTCCTCTTGAGATGTGATGTCAATACACCTGGCTAGCTCAAAGTCTCTCTCGGCTGAATTCCAGCCTGCCACATGTGAGTCACATAAGTTAGAATTATGGGCTCCACATCACAATGATATTATGATGTCTGCTGATGCCAAATGCCACGTGGTCTTAGTGCCATCTTACAGCAGCCTTTGACACTGTGGACCATACTATCCTTTTGTCATGCCTGAATAACCATGTTGGCATCCATGGCGCTGCACTTAAGTGGGCACTGAACATTGTCAAGGACCATTCTCACCCTCTGCATAAACACTTTGAACTTCTGCCATCTGGTAAACGATTCCGGAGCATCAGAGGCAGAACCACCAGACTGATCAACAGCTTCCTTCCACAAGCTGTCAGGATGCTGAACAGTTGACCCGGAATCTCTCATACACACTACTGCACCTACGGACATTATATATATTATTTGTATATTATATTTAGTTAGTTTTTCCCAAGTATGTCTCAGGGATGTGTGAATGGATGGGGGGGTGGGTGAAGATATGTGTGAGTGTATCTTATATCATGCTGCTTCTATTTATATGGATGCCGAGAGAAACGCAATTTTATCTTGCCTGCACTACAGTTGTATGTACAGCAATATGACAATAAAGTTTGATTTGATTTGAATCCTACCTATCTAACAGAACTTTTTCTGTAATGATTAGTGACATGTCTTCTTCTAGCGCCTCTCTCTCCTGTGGGATCCCACAGGGCTCTATCCTTGGCCCAATTCTGTTTTCATTATATATGCTGCCACTCAGGTCAATAATAGCCAGGCACAACATGTCTTTCCACTGTTTTGCGGACGATTTGCAGCTTTATTTACCTTTGAAATCAGAACAAACAAACTCAAAAAGTGTTCTATTGGACTGCATCACTGACATTAAGTTGTTGTTAAGCCAAAATTTTCTCCACTTAAATGAAGAAAAAACAGAATGTATTGTGTTTGGGGATACTGTAACGGCTGGCTTTGGTACCCTGTCTTTAAGGGTCAGTTCAGCTGTCAGAAATTTGGGGGTGATTTTTGACAGCCATTTAAAATTTGATAAACAGATTGACAATGTAGTCAAGACGAGCTTTTATCAATTAAGTCTGTTATCCAAAGCCAAACCTTTCCTGAGCCGTCATGATCTTGAGATAGCCATCCACACTTTAATCACTTCTCAACTTGATTACTGCAATGCACTTTATGTTGGCATCTCTCAGTCTTCTCTAGGCCGCCTTCAACTTGTGCAAAATGCAGCGGCCCATCTTTTGACCAACACACCTAGGCGAGAGCACATTACTCCGATCCTTTTTTCACTTCATTAGCTTCCAGTCCATTTTAGAATTAATTTTAAACTTTTGCTTTTTGTTTTTAAAGCTCTTAATGGCCTTGCTCCGGTTTATCTGTCTGAGATTTTGACTGTCCATGACGAAGGCAGGGCTTTGAGGTCACCCAGTCAGCTTTTGCTGGATGTGCCCAGGTCAAGGTATAAACATTGGGGTGACCGAGCCTTTTCTGTCTTCGCCCCCAGGCTCTGAAATAATCTTCCCCCTGACCTACGTGCCATCTCTGACCTGGCCCTTTTTTAAATCAGATCTTAAAACATATTTGTTTAGGATGGCTTTTAATACCCAGTAGTAGTGATATTTGTCATGGCATTTGTTTTTATTTTATTCTTATTTTTAGGCTTTTATTCTCATTTCTTTGTTTATGTTATTTGTTTTTTTAATGCTGTGTGTGTTTTTAATGGTGTTTAATTTTCTTTAAAGCACTTTGGTCACCTACGGGTTGTTTTAAAGGGCTATATAAATAAAGTACATTACATTACATTTCTTCAGCCATGACATAATTTTCAAGGAAATGTAATTGAACATTCACAGAATTACAAAAGATGAAGTCAGTTTTTATAAGCATGTATTTAAAAACTTTCATTCACAGAATGGTAAAAGTATATGACCACATTACAATTTGTTTTTTGTTTTTTTTTTGTTACTTATTTGTACCCGTAGGTAGATTCGGTTTGCAGTCTGGTGACAAGCCACCGGCTGCTGGTCGCTGCGTGCGTGAGCGCCCTAAACCTACATGTTTTTGGTATGCGGGAGGAAACCGGAGAAATCCCGGAGTAAACCCGCGCAACACGGGGAGAACATGCAAACTCCACACAGCTCACTGTTGGTCGGGGGCTGGAATCGAACCCACGATCCCCCGGCCGAGGGTAAAACTGTGCTGCCACAGTGCTAAACCACTGCGCCACCGTGCAGCCCAAATCAAAGGGCCGAAAAATAAAGGCTGTCCTCAGTATTTCCTCTGGCTTAAAGACCTTGATGCGATGGTAACATATTTTTTTGGGGGGGGCATGGGGGGGGCCAGATGCCCTTGTCTGTCTGAGAATGTTGGTTATTCTGCAACTATGTTTCTCCAACCTTCATCCTGCTTGCTTTGAGAATGTCAGTTATTCTGTAACTATGGTTTCATCCTTCATCCTGCTTGCTTTGCACGCCACACTGCCGCCTTTAGATTACACCCAAGGATTCACTCGCTGAAACCAGATAGAATCAGCTCTGCCCTCAGCTAAGGTGGCACATAGTAGAAGGACACGATACACGTGAGGGGAGCCCTCCCTCCTGCGCTAGGGAGTGGCAGAGTTCTATAAAAACCATAGGACCCACTGTTGGGGTAGCACTCTCCCTTGATTCGTCTTGAGAGTAGTGCTCCGGCGCTGTATCTTGTACCATATCTCAGTTTCAGTAAAATAAGTGAAACTACACTTCAACTCTCTGTCTGGTTATTTGGCCTTCGTACCAAAAGAACCGGAGGTTCAGATATTTTAGCGCAACAATTGGTATGAATATAAATATGTTGTCATGAAGAAGTGGAAATAAATAAGATCATAATAATACTCTCATTCTATGTTATAAGATATTGATATCTTGCCAGGAAACCTTGTGTTGGGGCTTGGTCTTGAAGAACGAGTTTGTGATGCACAGATCATGATATGTGCAGAACTCGAGCAGCCGCTGTCCGTTGTTGTTCATTCTGCCCACGCCAAAAGGTCCAAGACAGGAGGGCCAGGAGTCATGGTCAGCACCCACTCTGGCATTGAAGTCTCCAAGGAGAATGAGTTGTTCAGAGTTGGGGATGATCCTGACAGTTGTTGCGAGATTCTCGTAGAACTCGTCTTTTGCCTCTGGTGTGGCTGTCAGTGTTGGGGCATACACACTGACGAGGGTGACTGGGCCTTGAGTGGTGTTCAGGCGGAGGGTGAGGAGTCGTGCAGAGCCAGTGCTGCCCGAGTCCACCATCTTCAGCAAGGTGTTCTTCACTGCGAAGCCCACTCCGTGTTCCCCGTGTTCGTCACTGCCCTTTCCCTGCCAGTAGAACGTGTAGTCCTTCTCTCTCAGTGTGCCTGCGTCAGCCAACCGTGTTTCCTGGAGAGTGGCGATATCCACTCCCAGTCTCTTCAGCTCATTATTGATGATGGCAGTCTTCCTGGTGTCGTTGATGTCCTTGAGGTTAGCAGCGAGTCCTGTCATCATAGTGCGGACGTTCCAAGTTCCCAGTTTTAGAGTTGGTCTCTTTTGTTTTATTGTCTTGCCTGGTGCGAAGGTTCTCAGCCTGCTGTTCGGATTTCTCCTCATCCCCATGCACCCAATGAGGAAAGCAAGCTGTGGCGGGACAACACCTTATTGGCTGGGGGCTGCCCAGCTTGAGGCGGGCGGTAGCTGTCCAGTGAGATCCGATGATCCCTCCCACCGTCGGGAACAACCCCTGGCGCCGCGCTCTACGCCAATTGAGCGGTGGCTTATAACCGGTAACTGTCATTCCCCGTGTTTTGTCTACGCCAAAGGCGAAGCTGGAGTGTCCTCTCCAGTGATCCGGTGTTCTACCTTCCAGCGTTGGGCGTTGGTAGGATTCAAGCCTGGGCAGGAAGATATGGAAGACAAGATGTTGCCCATGCAGCATGTCCCCCCTCTCCACGTCACTGATGAATCCAAAGGAACAGCAGGGCTGCTACAGTTTGGCACCAGCGCCGTTGCAGGAGCTGCCAGAACGATGTTGAGCACAACAAAGAACTGCCTTAGGGGCTCCGACTCCGGATTTTTCCTCAGGGTTGACTCCCGAAGCCTTTCCCGTGACCGGGTATACTGCAAGGCAGCAGAGGTTTGAAATCAGGGTTGACCTTCCCCTAGATGGGCTACCTTCCCAGGTTGACGAGCCACCATCTACCCGAAGCATCTGGTATTAAGGCGCCAGAGATCCGCCCTCGCCCCTTCTCCTATTAGTAAAAGCAGTTCCGCCGGGCTTAGAGACTAAACCACACGGGCAGGCTAGGAGTTGGACTTAGTTGTCAGATGCTTTTCGAGACGCACGCCATAAGGAGCATTTTATGAGCACTGGGAGCTTAACCCCAGTGCCGCTCCTGGCTATGACAACCTTGGAACCTTGGATGTGTCAAGACTGACTTAGATAAGAACAGACACAAACAGTCTTCAAAAGGAAAAAAACACACAGGCCACAGATTGTGGTCCTGTGCCATAAATTCCTGAAAACAGATTAGGTCTACACCTGCAGTTACTAATTCTAAATGCTGCATTGGTTTAAGGCTTCTAATGCATGACACTGCTTTGTTTGAACATAATCTTAAACTAAGTGACTACCCATGTCAATTAGTAAAACCTTCACTGATTCACAGAATATTTAGCTAATACTTGTTGTGAGTAGCACACTCACATTAAAATTGTGGAAGCTTTAGGTGTGATTTAAAGGCTTTTCTGCTAATCTTCATTCTTTGTTTTTCAACTGGAAAGGGAAAGCATTCACAAAATTTTTTTTAGCTTTCACCAGGAATTAGATTTGCCAAATTAACAAGGAATCATAACATCATCATTACCTTTCAATTTAATAAATCCTTGGTGACATATGCAATATGTAATAAAATAATTAAAATTAAACAATAATTCACTTGTGTTTCTTAACATTATATGTTATAATAAACAACTGGGATAAACATTTAAGGGATACAAAACTAATGATGATCACTGGAACATAAGTAAAATCAATTTATAAAGGTGATAAAATTTGCACTCCTGTTGATGTAAACACTGATGTGCAGATGGGGGAGCCGTGAGCTTTCCCCAAATTTTTCTTTGCAGGACAGCACTGAGATTTGATCTTTTTGGAAGATGGAGGGAGGCCGGACAGTGGATGTGTGTGTGACGGGCTCATTGGCTGGAGGGGGCAACGGGGGAAAGGATCCCTCAGTTGACAAGCATTTTTGAAGCTAAATAGAACAAATGACATTGCAAATGACAAAAAGCATAACAATTTAAATGACTTTGACTTTAAAAATGTAGTGATCATATGACTTTACACTGCAGGATACATCTGATGCTACTCACCAGATAATGGTGTGACAATGTCACATTTCAGAAATTTGACAGTAATAAGGAATGTGTTTTCCTGATGCTCAGCCGTGGCCAAGCTGGGCCTTGGGACTACAGTCCACCCCGTAATTTATCAAGGAATATACAGTATAAAAGGAGGCATTCCTTGTATAAAATTAAGCCAAATTCTAATTAAGCAATATGCCCACCTTTCCATTGACTGAAGGAGTGTGATGCTTACAGGGAACCAACAAACCCACTTTTTCTTAAATTAAAAGCTCTCAGGTTGAAAGATCTGGTTGACTTTAAAACTGCAGTAATAATGTTTAAAGTGAAGAATCTATCACTGCCCGCAAATATCCAAAAGTTGTTTCAAATAAGGGAGAAACAAGATCATTTCAGAGGAACATGTATATTTCAAAAACCTTCAGTGAGAACTACCACCAAGCAACACTGTGTCTCAGTGCAAGGAGTCAGATTACAGAATGCTTTTGGACCTGAATTAAAATAATGTACAACGCTTGGACAATTTAAACAAAAACTAAAGGAAGAAATACTCCAAACATATATACAAGATGGCATGTAAAATCACATAAGAATTATCATATTCAGTCTGTGTTGTGCTGTTGCTTAGTTGGTTTTTTTTCCCTGTTTTTATATTTTTTTTATTTATTTTTTTTTGTCACGTTTTGTCTTAGTTTTGTTCTGAATTGTAATCACTCCTGTTTTGTTTTTCTTTTGAATTCTTGGATGGAATATGGGTGGGCAATATAAGCTGCGGCTTCAGCCATCACCCATTTCGGATAACTTATGTTCAACTGTATAATCAGATGAGTTATTGTTTAATTTGACCTTGTTAGATTTTCCCCCCTTTGTTATATTATTCTGTTCTTTTCTTTTAATCTTTACTTTTAATCTATCCGAAATAAAAATTCATTCATTCACTCATTCATTCATTCAAAAAATTAGTACACCCTGTATAAGGCTGTGTGGATTTTTTTTTTAACATATTTGGACATATGGATATTTAATGTCAATGTTAAAAATACTGGGAGGTTCACAAAATAAAACTATATTAAAAATTAAATAAAGACTTTTTTCAAATTTTCTGTAAAATGTAATTCTAAACAAATAGTGAAAAATAAATTACCCCCCCCCCCCATCTTTTTTAGGACACTCCCGCATTTATTCCCACCTACAATGGCTAAAATAAATTTAAAAAAATGCAAATAAAAACAAAAACAAGGTTAGACATAGATATGTTAACATTTCTTAATAAAGAACTGAATATTTAAAGGGGTGTCCAATTTTTTTTCCATGTTCTTACTCTTGACGAAATGATCACTGCAGATTTGACTTGTGGTGGAAGGCCTGCCAACTCTCCCTTCTGACTACCACTACCCACTTGGCTCTCAGAACTGGATCCGATGGAAAAAGAAAAAAAAATACTTTTCTGTGCCTTTCTGTTGCCTGTTATGGCAACCTACCAAGACGCATGTCGTGACCATGGTCAGAATTAAAATGTCTGCCACTCTAAGCTAGCACTAACACACTGGTAGCACTAAGCGCCCATATACAGCCTGCCAACAAATATGGCGACGTAGATAAAACGTTACGTGATTTGGTGATGTTGCTGCAAATTCTCAATAATGCAAACTGCTGTGTTGGGTTGTGAACTTTGTGTTATATCATGGATTTATGTGGGTGTGGATGGTTATGTATGCATACAATATGTGTTCAGTATGTACTGCATGTTCACAAACATTGGCTAAATAGCTTAATTAGCAGTTTTTACTGCTAATTAAGTAGCAGTAGGGTAGGATTATATGACTACTGATTTATTATTTACATTACAGCTTTAACAATTTATTTAACATTTATTTATTTATTTAACAATCAACAAGAATATTTCATTCACATGGGACTGAAAACAGAAAATAAAAATCGACAAATGTTGCTGGACCACAGTAGCTTATCTGTAAGTTTTCATGTGTTAATTAAGCTAGAACACTGACTGAAGCATTTACAATATATTTTACAGGACTACTGCTTCTCACCTGTGTGAATTCTCATGTGACTTTTCAAACTATCAAATCGATTAAAACTCTGCCCACATGTTCCACAAGAAAATGGCTTCTCACCTGTGTGAATTCTCATGTGAGTTTTTAAAGTACCACCTTGATTAAAACTCTGCCCACATGTTTCACAAGAAAATGGCTTCTCACCTGTGTGAATTCTCATGTGAGTTTTCAAATGACCACGTTTATTAAATCTTTTCCCACATGTTTCACAAGAAAATGGCTTCTCACCTGTGTGAATTCTCATGTGAGTTTTCAAATGACTACGTCGATTAAAACTCTGTCCACATGTTCCACAAGAAAATGGCTTCTCACCTGTGTGAATTCTCATGTGAGTTTTCAAAGTACCACGTTCATTAAATCTTTGCCCACATGTTTCACAAGAAAATGGCTTCTCACCTGTGTGAATTCTCATGTGAGTTTTGAAAGTAGCACCTTGTTTAAAACTTTGCCCACATGTTTCACAAGAAAATGGCTTCTCACCTGTGTGAATTCTCATGTGCGTTTTCCAAGTACCATGTTCATTAAATCTTTGCCCACATGTTTCACAGGAAAATGGCTTCTCACCTGTGTGAATTCTCATGTGAGTTTTCAAATGACCACGTTGATTAAAACTCTGCCCACATGTTTCACAAGAAAATGGCTTCTCACCTGTGTGAATTCTCATGTGAGTTTTCAAATTACCACGTTGATTAAAACTCTGCCCACATGTTCCACAAGAAAATGGCTTCTCACCTGTGTGAATTCTCATGTGAGATTTCAAATTACCACGCTCTTTAAATCTTTGCCCACATGTTTCACAAGAAAATGGCTTCTCACCTGTGTGAATTCTCTCATGAACTGATAATTTGCTCTTCCTACTGAATCTTTTCCCACACGTCTTGCAAACATGTGACTTAACTATGTGATGTTTCTCCTTCTGGGACTCATTTTTCCAGTTTTTGTCATGATCAGAACATTTTACAGACTTTTCACCTCTGTCAGTTCCACACTGATTCTCTGACATGGAGGAGTTGTCTACAATGTTACAGTCACTTCTGTTTCCGTGAACTCTCTTCTTTGGCTTTGGCTCTTCATGTTTACTTGATCCTGGCTTTACATTCTTACCTGCTTCCTGGTCTTGGCTCTCAGTGTCAGGAGAGTTGTGAGAGAGGAGGTGCTCACTGTTTGGTTCAGTTTCACTCTTGTCATTGTCCTCATCAGTAGGAGTCACCATGAAGGGATCAGTCTCTTGTTTCAGTCCAAAGTCTTCTTCCTCCTGACTGCTACAGAGTTCTTCTTCTTCCTCTTTAACCTGCGCAGCATCTTGTTCCTTCTGGTCCAGACTGGAGTTCTTCTCCTGGTTACAGAGCTGCTGGACAGTGAGAACCTCCTCCTCCTTACAGTCATGTCGCCGTGGAGAATCTGGAGGGACAAAGAGACACAGAAAATGCTCGTAATAGAAAAACCAGGTAGAATAAAAACACTGACTGGACAAAAAAGTCACCACCTGGTAACCAATAGTTCTTATCCTTGCATTTGATAATTCCAGCAGTGATCAATTTGTTTCAGAATGAATAAGTTATTTAAAGAGGACAACATTATTTTTACACATGCTAACATGGTTCCCTGAGGTTTAAAAGGGGCCACAGGTTAGAAATTATATTTTTTCAGTGTTTCTACAAATGATTTTTTCTACATGGAGTGGCTATCAATAAAAATACACCAAAAAACCCTGTTGCTTTGTTAGAGTCCACCATGATCTCTCTAGGTCTCGCTCAGTGAACATTTCTGATTTGTCACCTGTTGTGACATGATGGTGAGCCAATGCCCAGCACATCATCAGTAGTATAAAATGTACTATTTATAAGTAATTCTGTTTTATAAGTTCTTCTAATCGGTCATACACACAGCACTGTCCAACTTCTGTTTCCGAACATGTCACTATGGTGTTTTAATACACACATAACCACATACTGCATTGTTTCCTGTTGGAGTTGCTAGCAGGGGCTAATGGCTAGAACAGACAATTCCTCCACCTGGTACATTGAACCAAAAGAAAAACTCATTTGAAGTGCAAACGATAACTGTATAGTAAAAGAGATTAAATTATTTGGGGCTGCACGGTGGCGCAGTGGTTTAGCACTGTGGCAGCACAGTTTTACCCTCGGCCGGGGGATCGCGGGGATCATGAGATCGTGGGTTCGATCCCAGCCCCCGACCAACAGTGAGCTGTGTGGAGTTTGCATGTTCTCCCCGTGTTGCGTGGGTTTACTCCGGGATTTCTCCGGTTTCCTCCCGCATACCAAAAACATGTAGGTTTAGGGCGCTCGCGCACGCAGCGACCGGCAGCCGGTGACTTGTCACCAGACTGCAAACCAAATCTACCTACGGGTACAAATAACTAACAAAAAAAAAAATATATTTTTCCACTGGGTTAGATCAGTCAAAGTCAAACACAAACTAGACCAGTACAAGTAGGTCAGATTTCGGAAGTTACTGGAAATATTACCTTAATATTATTATTTTATTTTAGGACAGTTTCTCAAAGACTCAACCTGAACATTTTCTAACTTTTTACCTGTTTCATTCTCACAGAGAGTCTCTGAGGTCAGAGAGTCGTCATCACTGTTACTGTGACTTCCTGTTTTCAGTCGTCTCTTTTTTGGTTTGGGTTCTTCTTCTTCTTTAGTGGATCCTGAGTCTACATGCCAGCTTCCTTCCTCATCATCGATCTCAGTTCCAGCAGAGTTGTGCGAGAGGAGCTGCTCACTGTTTGGTTCTGCTTCACTTTGCTGCTTTTTCTTAGAAACAAGAGTCCCCATGAAGGGATCAGCCTCCAGCTTCACTACCAGCTGTTCTCCCTCCTGACTGATGCACAGTTCCTCCTGCTCCTCTTTAACCTGTGGAGCTTCTGGTTCGTCCTGGTCCAGAACAGAGTTTCTCTCCTGGTTCCAGAGCTGCTTCTCAGTCAGAACTTCCTCCTCTTTACATTCAGGTTGCTGTGGGAAATCTGGAGGAACAAAGACAAAGAAATCAGGGAAAACAAGAGAGTTTCACTTTACAAATTAATGAAATTTAGGATTTAAAAACAGAAAATTGAAAGAAAATTAACAAATTTGCACATTTAAGACACAATCATGATTGAAAACAGATCCAGAGTTTTCTAAAGCCTCATTCAGACCATGATAGTCCCACATACCTATTCTGTGGATTTTTATCTGAGAGCACCAGCGCATATTCAGTAGTCTGCGCTGATGATCGATCTCTTCCTCGTACTGGTTGGTGACTTGTTCAAACTCTGTTATTATTTCTTCAGCAACAGCAGCGAGTCGCTCTCTGACCAACTCTCTCAGACGCCGACATGAAAACATCTTTACGGTTTGTTTCCTTCCTCCAGATGTTGTGATGTGGCTGCTGACGGTAAGAGCTAGCAGGATGAGGCCAGTTCAGTTAGACTGAAGGTATAGTAAAAGTCCTCAGACTCAGAATATGGACTTCAATGGTGGTTCTTTATTCTCCAATACTCAGCACAGACCATCAATGGCAGGTCTCCACAGAGCTACATCAGCTATTCATCCATGAGGAGCAGAACAGGAGTTGAACCACCAACACCGACCAGCTAAACGTTCTCACCAACCTGTTCCTGCAACAATCAGAAAAGAGAATCATTATGATCCACCTGGCAGGTATAAGAGACACTTTCATTTATGCTTCCTTTTTCTTTAACTGTGACACTTTCTTGACTGGTCATCTCAAACCAGACTATCAGTGATGGAATAGCTCATTCTGGCCTGGTGAAATCACCCCAAGGGTGCTCAGATCTACTGACTGGTAACATTAACCTTAAGCACACTCTAGATACAGACCCATCTAGGATGTGCTTAAGGTTGTCAGGGGAGCATGATTTTTGGATCATGCTCCACCCTTTGAGACTGCATTTTTATTGTTATGGGTTATTCTGTTTAGGCATTAGTTCATACTTTACTATGGTCTAGCTCAGGGGTGTCCAATCATGTGCCATGGAGGGCCAAGACCCTGCAGGTTTTCTCTTCTACCCAGTCTCTTCAGCAGGTGTTTTCACTTATCAGCAAACATGGGAAGAAATTCAGTGGAATCTGCTGTTGAAGACACTGGTTGGAGGTAAAGCCTGCAGGATCTTGGTTTCTTAGTTTCTTAGTTCTTACATCCCTCATGTATTGTCTACCTTGTCTGTTTTGTTAGCTTGTTTTATTTTTGACCTTGGGTCTTAATTTGAAGTACTTCCTGTCTTGTCCTTGTTTAGTTTTATTTTTGTGGTGTTTCTTTCCATTTTGTAGTTGTAATTCACAATTTACGCTTTGTTATGTAACCTAATTGCTCTGATGACTTTCCTTTGTGTGTCCCAGCTGTTCTGTATGTCGAATCATAAAGTTTAGTATAAGTTGAGCTCTATCCTCCTGCTCTGTGCTACGACACTGTACCTGTTACGGTATCCTCCTGTGTTTCCAAGGTCCTGGTTTGTAATTTTTAGTCCCTTACTCTTAGTTTATTACCTCCGCCAGGAGGTAATGTTTTTGCCGGGGTTTGTCTGTCTGTCTGTCTGTTGGTTAGCAAGATAATTCAAAATGTTTTGGACGGATTTCGATGAAACTTTCAGGCGTTGTTGGAAATGGTACAAGGAAGAACTGATTAAATTTTGGGGATGATCCGGATCACCGTCCAGAAGAAAACCGCCATTACGGAAAATGCCATTTTCCTCAATAACTACTCAACCACTAATCCTATCATCCATCCATCCATCCATCTTCTACCGCTTTTCCGGAGGTCCGGGTCGCGGAGGCAGCAGTTCAAGCAGAGAAGCCCAGACTTCCCTCTCCCCAGCCACCTGCTCCAGCTCTTCAGAGGGGATACCAAGGCGTTCCCAGACTAGCTGGGAGACATAGTCTCTCCACCGAGTCCTGGGTCTGCCCCGGGGTCTCCTCCCAGTGGGACGTGCCTGAAACACCTCAAGTGGGAGGCGTCCAGGAGGCATCCTAATCAGATGCCCATACCACCTCAACTGACTCCTTTCAATGTGGAGGAGCAGCGGTTCTACTCTGAGCCTCTCCCGGATGACTGAGCTCCTCACCCTATCTCTGAGGGTGAGTCCAGCAATCCTACGGAGAAAGCTCATTTCAGCCGCTTGTATCCGCGATCTCGTTCTTTCGGTCATTACCCAAAGCTCGTGACCATAGGTGAGAGTAGGAACGTAGATTGACTGGTAAATCGACAGCTTTGCCTTAGAACTAAGCTCCCTCTTCACCACAACAGACCGGTACAACGTCCGCATCACTGCAGATGCTGCTCCAATCCGTCTGTCGATCTCTCGCTCCATTTTCCCCTCACTCGTGAACAAGACCCCAAGATACTTAAACTCCTCCACTTGGGGCAGGAGCCTGTCCCCAACCCGGAGAGGACAATCCACCTTTTTCCGGCTGAGGACCATGGACTCGGACTTGGAGGTGCTGATTCTCATCCCAGCCGCTTCACACTCAGCGGCAAACCGTCCCAGCAAGAGCTGTAGGTCATTGCTGGATGAAGCCAACAGGACAACATCATCTGCAAACAACAGAGATGAGATCCTGTGGTCACCAAGCATGACACCCTCCATTCCCTGGCTGCGCCTAGAAATCCTGTCCATAAAAATTATGAACAGGACCGGTGACAAAGGGCAGCCCTGGCGGAGTCCAACTCTCACTGGGAATGACTCCGACCGAGTGTTGGCAATGCGAACTAAACTCTCACAACGGTCGTACAGAGACCGAATAGCTCGTAACAACAAGCCCGATACCCCATACTCCCGAAGCACCCCCCACAAAAATCCACGAGGGACGCGGTCAAATGCCTTCTCCAAGTCCACAAAACACATGTAAACTGGTTGGGCAAACTCCCACGAACCCTCAAGAATTCTCGAGAGGGTAAAGAGCTGGTCCGATGTGCCACGGCCAGGACGAAAACCACATTGCTCCTCCTGAATCCGAGGTTCGACCAACGGCCGGACTCTCCTCTCCAGTACCTTGGCATAGACCTTCCCAGGGAGGCTGAGGAGTGTGATCCCTCTAAAGTTGGAGCACACCCTCCGATCCCCTTTTTTGAAGAGAGGAACCACCACCCCGGTTTGCCATGCCAAAGGCACTGCCCCCGACCTCCACGCAATGTTGCAGAGGCGTGTCAACCATGACAACCCAACAACATCCAGGGCCTTGAGGTACTCGGGGCGAATCTCGTCCACCCCCGGGGCCCGGCCACCAAGGAGATTTTTAACCACCTTGGCGACCTCAGCCCCTGTGATAGGCGAGTCATCCCCCTCGTCCCCAAACCCTGCTTCCTCTGTGGAAGGCGGATCGTCACCTTATCGTGGTGGGGGGGTTTGCGTGCCCCAGTGATCCCAGGAGCTATGTTGTCCGGGGCAATTTGCCTCTGATAGGGTCTCCCAAGACAAACTGGTCCTGGGTGAAGGGCCAGACGAAGAACGATCCAACAGACTCTCATGATAAATTGTATATCAAGGATTCAGTGTACCCCGCCCGGTATGGGGTTACCGGGGCCCCACCCTGGAGCCAGGCCTGGGGGAGGGGCTCGAAGGCTAGCGTCTGGTGGCCGGGTTTCCACCCATGGGACCCGGCCGGGCTCAGCCCGAAGGAGTTACATGGGTCCGCCCTCCAGTAGGTTCACCACCTGCAGGAGGGATCATGGAAGTCCGGTGCTATGTGGATTAGGTGGCAGTCAAAGGCGGAGACCTTGGCGGACTGATCCCAAGCTTTTCTAATCCTATCATTGTCAATCCAATTGCTAGTCATATGTTTTCATGGTCAAGGAATCTGAAAACGTACACACAAACACTGTATGGGGGGGAACTGTGGCCGCCATTATGGAAAATGCCATTTTTGTGAATAACCACTGAACCACTAATTATTGCGGTTTTTGGCGAACAATTTTTCAAAACAAATAACAGTAGTAATTAAAAAAAGACTGGCGAACGCGTGTGTGTCACTCAGCCTTCGTCGTCGGCCTCCGTCAGTCTATGATGACCATGGAAGAAAATCATAACGTCTACTCTGCTGGAACAAAAACAAAATAAGCACTGCCTGTGGCCGAACATGCCGATGCGCGAATGGCAGTCGCTGTCACACAGGTTGCACTTGTGGGTGGTCTCCGTGCTGCTGGGTCTGTGACGGTTCTTCCTGTGTGCCCTTTTTTCATCTGCTGCAGCAGTCTGTCTTCATCCAGCCTTACAATAAACAGCTTGCGATCTTCTGTGCTTCAATTGGCTCGCTGCATTCACAGCGTTGGTAGGCGGGCCCTTCTTGCTAGGTTTTCAGTCATTGGTTCTTCAAGGTTTCAGAAACTCAATTCAAGGCTCTTATTAGTCGAATGAGAGGTCAATCAGATGATCTAATCTGTTCGCGGCTGTGTCTGCAGTGGAAGAATGGAAATGCAGCTTACGTAGCTCCATCGTGCGCTCTGGGACGCAGAGACTTGCCCGCCCGAGGTACAACGGAGTGCAAGAGGTTAAATTCTACTCGTGTAAAAGCAGTGGTATGAAATTAATAATTAAAAGTAGAAAACCAAAAATTTCTAGTTGAGTTAAGGGTACAAAGAGCACCTACTTAAAAACTTGAGTAATAATCTCAGTTCGGCTGCACCTTGAACACAGTCCAAGGACGGATAATTTTTTCCACACACAAGGAGTTGTTCAGAACTCCTTATACAAAGATATAGAGTGACGATAATCAAGTCAGTGGCAGTAATGCACCTGTAAGCTTGTTGCCAACCACCAATCAAATCTAAAAGGAGAAGAAGAAGACTTCAGTCTTCAAGGTTTAAGGTTAGTCTCAAAAATTTATAACAATTTTCTTATAGTTTTCCATTTTTCTCTGTAAATTTAAATTAAATTAAATCACCCTTATTGTCATTCAACCGTACAACCAATCATGTACAGTAGAACGAGATTGTGTTTTACCTATCTACAGTGTAAATCACACACACCCCAAGGGCAGAATCAGAGGGCTGCTGCCATGCAAGGCGCCACCACAGAGTTCCCTCCTCCATTCCATTTATTGCTGAGCACCAAGCTGGACGGCAGGAAGTTCCACTTTTATATGGTCTTTGGCATGACCCGGCCGGGATCTGAACCCCTGCCTCCCGGGTGTGGGGCGGATGCTCTACCAACTGAGCCACCACTCCGGTATCTAAATTTACAACCATTTCCCTCAAATTTGTAATTTCTTCTTGTAAAATTATGACTTTTCTTGTACATTTGAGACCATTATAAATTTGTGGATTATTTTATGGCTAATTTTTTTATCATTTTTTAATCCAATCCAACTTCATTTATGAAGCTCTTTAAAAACAATGGCAGTTGACACAAAGTGTTGTACATCAACGGTAAATGAAATTTAAAAACAATAAAATACAGCTCAAGTACAAAACAGTAGTCATACAATAGAGAAAATAAGAACAAATAAAACTAGAAAAGCACTCGGAGAGCGCAGACCTCCACCAAGCGCCACAGTTCCCCCATACAGTGTTTGTGTGTACGTTTTCAGATTCCTTGACCACGAAAACATATGACTAGCAATTGGATTGACAATGATAGGATTAGTGGTTCAGTAGTTATTCACGAAAATGGCATTTTCCGTAATGGCGGCCACAGTTCCCCCCATACAGTGTTTGTGTGTATGTTTTCAGATTCCTTGACCATGAAAAGGATTAAGCGGCAGAAGATGAAGATGAAGACCATGAAAACATATGACTAGCAATTGGATTGGCAATGATAGGATTAGTGGTTCAGTGGTTATTCACGAAAATGCCATTTTCCGTAATGGCAGCCACAGTCCCCCCCCCCCCCCCCCATACAGTGTTTGTGTGTACGTTTTCAGATTTCTTGACCATGAAAACATATGACTAGCAATTGGATTGACAATGATAGGATTAGTGGTTCAGTGGTTATTCACGAAAATGGCATTTTCTGTAATGGCAGCCACAGTCCCCCCCCCCCCCCATACAGTGTTTGTGTGTACGTTTTCAGATTCCTTGACCATGAAAACATATGACTAGCAATTGGATTGACAATGATAGGATTAGTGGTTGAGTAGTTATTGAGGAAAATGGCATTTTCTGTAATGGCGGTTTTCTTCTGGACGGTGATCCAGATCATCCCCAAAATTTAATAAGTTCTTCCTTGTACCATTTCCAACAACGCCTGAAAGTTTCATCGAAATCTGTCCAAAACATTTTGAGTTATCTTGCTAACCAACAGACAGACAGACAGACAAACCCCGGCAAAAACATTACCTCCTGGCGGAGGTAATCAGTATCTCAAACTGGGTTAAAAGCAAGAGAATAAAAATGGGTTTTAAGAGGAGTTTTAGAACTGGACAGTGAAGCGGCCTGTCTGATGGACAATGGCAGATTATTATAAAATTACTGTCCATCCATCCATCCATCTTCTACCGCTTTTCCGGAGGTCCGGGTCGCGGAGGCAGCAGTTCAAGCAGAGAAGCCCAGACTTCCCTCTCCCCAGCCACCTGCAGCTCTTCAGAGGGGATACCAAGGCGTTCCCAGACCAGCTGGGAGACATAGTCTCTCCACTGAGTCCTGGGTCTGCCCCGGGGTCTCCTCCCAGTGGGACGTGCCTGAAACACCTCAAGTGGGAGGCGTCCAGGAGGCATCCTAATCAGATGCCCATACCACCTCAACTGACTCCTTTCAATGTGGAGGAGCAGCTGTTCTACTCTGAGCCTCTCCCGGATGACTGAGCTCCTCACCCTATCTCTGAGGGTGAGTCCAGCAATCCTACGGAGAAAGCTCATTTCAGCCGCTTGTATCCGCAATCTCGTTCTTTCGGTCATTACCCAAAGCTCGTGACCATAGGTGAGAGTAGGAACGTAGATTGACTGGTAAATCGACAGCTTTGCCTTAGAACTAAGCTCCCTCTTCATCACAACAGACCGGTACAACGTCCACATCACTGCAGATGCTGCTCCAATCCGTCTGTCGATCTCTCGCTCCATATAAAATTACTGTTTTTTTTTAAATAAATTGAAACAGAATGGGGCAATTTTTTTTTAACTTTTTTCCCCTCATACAATTTAAACTTTTGACCATAATTTTGTAGAGCTAGAACAGAACAATAATTTTAACTCTGAATATGAAGAAATAAAATTATTAAAATTATATTTAAAGAAATAAATTAACTTAAATGACCAAAGATGCAGTTATTTCTGTTATAATATTTCTTTACATTTATAGTTTTTAAGAAATCTCACCAACCAGACAGCAGGAAAAACCTCCCTTATTTTGAAATCCAAATGTTGGTACATTTAGTTTGCCTGAAGGCTGCTGACGGATTAAAGTCATTGACTTCATGAATTTCGGTCAGCTTAACTTGCCAGATACATAATAATGAAAATAAATTATTAGTTAATATTGTAGTAGCTGGTGAAGTAAATCCTCAGTGATTCATCAGTCACTCTTGCCTTTCCCTGCAATGAAGCCTAACCAGACCTGTTAGCTAAGTGACTCCTCATTGTTGTTCCAGTTACCAGCGGGTTAAAACCACCATAAATGCCTCCATTGCTTATTTCTTATACTTTTTTTCTGTGTTTAAAGTACTTTAATAAGCCCATGCTTCTCTCGGACAGCAACACTAGAGAGACACTCTCTGCCTGCAGAAATGGTCACATGCGCACCAGGCGGGCGAGGCGCTTCCACATGGATAACAGTCACACGCGTTGTTCGTGTGCCCACTTGCGGAGCGTTTCTTTCAATTTTTTTTTCTTAAATTAATATATCATAGGCGTGGCGGCAAACTTCCAAGCCGCGGCGGGCCGCCACATGGAAATGTTACCAGTGGAAACCCTGGACGGACCTCACATCATCACAAGCTAAAAAACTAAAAATTAGAATACTGTCAACATAATTCAATTCAAAGAAGCTGAAAGTCTTTAAATTTCTACATTCACCACACAAAGTGAGCCATTTAAAGCCTTTTTGTTTAAAATTTTGATGATCATGACTCAGCTTTTTGAATCAAATCATGAATCATGGTTTTCTAATTTTCTGAGACGCACTGGTATCCTCCAGCTGTGGGAGATCAGCTTTCTCCAAGTTTCCCATGGTTAGCATTAGCCTCTCGGTCCGGGGTCCGCATATATTTTTTCCAGAGCCAGAGGTCCGGAGCAGTGCCAATATGCTGCATGGGTGAATATTTTATTTGTTTTGTTATGTTTTATTTATTTTGTTGGGAGGGACAATAAGCACAACATTTTCTCCAGAGTAAATATTGAGGGAACACTAAGTATTATTGTTGTCAGTCACAAATTTATAAGAAAGAATGTACAAATGTAAACTTACAGGAAAAAAGCTGCAAATTTACAAGAAAAAAGTCTGAAATTTATGAGAAAGGAAATTGCCTATTTAAAAGAAACAATTGCACATTTACAAAAATTCAAGTTTATTAGAGGAAAGTTGCAAATTTAGGGAGAAAGAAATTTGTTAATTTTAGTGGTTTTGAAATTTCTAATCGCGATAACACGTTAATCATGTGTTTTTCCATACAGATACAGTGTACCTTAAGTTGGTAATTTTTCAAGTTTGTCATACTACTATGAACATGGGAGTGGACAAACATGCTTGCTATCTTCACCTGCAGGTTTATTAAAGCTCTCAGCATATCCAAAATGACTAAAACTATCCAGAATATTCTCCAGAAAATTCTCAAAAGTAGACTGCATGTGCAAACAACAGAATGCCAGGGCTCATTAACACCACTGCAACACAACTTAGCATCTAACCTGCCAGCAGCCACAAATGGAGCTTGCTCTGTCTCCCACAGCAAACATCCACAACTTTTAAGCAGATCAACACAAAACCATGGACCTCGTGAATCACAACAGTCACAGCTTCCCTTTTAGCAGAAAAATTGCAAACATAAACAAACAACCATCTCGCCCGTGATGACACCCCATCGTGCTGCAAAAACGGCGGGGGAGTGAATGGACATTACGAACACAGCCTGAGAATTTGTTTAGACTGGTACTCACCAACAGTTGGACCCAAAGCTATGAGGATAAAAACAGGCAAATTTCTGTCCATGTCAGCTGCTGGAGGTCAGCTACAACCTAGCATGTAGCTACTAGCCAGCTAGCCAGCTTCCACAGAAGAAGAACAACCAACATCCAGGCAAAGTTTTGGAGAAGGATGTAACAGTTATCCAGGTGAGACCTCCAACAGGTAACGTTGTAAACTTAAACATGACGGCACTTTGGGGATTTCCATGGTTGTAATCGAGCTTGTTTCACTTCGCAATGTCTGCATGGCGCACACAGTGTGTGTGGTCAGAGCGACTTTGGTACAGAATCAGAATAGCTTTATTGCCAAGCATGTTAAAAACATACAAGGAATTTGACTTGACATTGGCGCACTCATGTAAGCGCTTCACAATGACATGGCAGCCATAAACAAGGCGCCTCATCAAAACAGTGGGGGGTAAAGAGGGGAAGAGGGGAGGGGATGACACATTGGGCAGAGAGAAAAAACATAGTTTATCAAAATAAAGCTCCAGAGAGCCGCCACAGAGAAATAAATGTAGAATAAAGCTACAGAGAGCCGCTAGGCAAAAAAGTACTGTTTACACTTCCTGCTGTTAACGCCTGTTAGCCACGATCAAAAAATTTGTTGCCCTTAACGGGGGCAACACTTTAACGGGCGATTAACGCAATAACACCAACTTAACTTATGCACTGAGGAGCTCATTTAGCAGCAGACTACATCATCCCAGGTGCACAACCGAGAGGTTTTGCAGGTCCTTCCTACCAACGGCTGTCAGACTGTACAACCTAAGCAGGGCTGCTCGCAGAGATAGCAAAAAGACATAACAAACTAATAGTTTTTTGAATGCAAAAGATGCAATAGACTTACACAATGGTCCCCTCCGGCATACAACTAGGAAAATACCGGTCGCTATGGAAGGTGAGAATATGTATGGGCACATAATCATACCATGTAGGATAACTAAGTAGACGGTTATGCTGTTTCATCCCATCTAGCAACAATGCTCTGCACTGTGTGTGTTTATATATTTACATATCTATTCCATCTAGCTACAATGCTCCGCACTGGGTGTGTTTATATTTATATATCTATATATTTATTCCATCTAGCTACAATGCTCCGCACTGTGTGTTTATATATCTACATATTATTCCATCTAGCTACATTGCTCCGCGCTGTGTGTGTTTATATATTTACATATTTACTCCATCTAGCTACAATGCCCCACACTGTGTTTATATATTCATATATTTATTCCATCCAGCTACAATGCTCTGCACTGTGTGTCTGTGTGTGTGTATATATATATATTTTATAGTAATATGTACATATGTATATTAGCTGCTCTTGCTTGCTTGTTTTTTTTTCTTGCCTTCTGATTGTTGCTCTGAGTGTTGCTATCCCTGTGCTGTTGCAATCCTGGAATTTCCCCGTTGTGGGACTAATAAAGGCTTATCTTATCTTAAGTAAATTAATCCCTTCCACAGCATGTGGGACACCATGTGATATATGGGGCGGTGACTATCTCCGTTTTGCTGACCCTGGGACACACAGCTACTGTGAGTAGTGAAAGCTACAATGGGGGGTGGGGGGGGGTCAGTCCTCTGGTAGCTCTGTGCGTTGACTTTCCCTACCTTGTTCTATTATGCTGAGCACCAACGTACAATGTGGAAAGTACCATTTTTATATGGTTTTTGGTATGACCCAGCTAGAGTGGTGGCCTAGTTGGTACAGCATCCGCCCCACAACTGGGAGGTCGTGGATCAAGCCAACACCACAAATATATTTAGAAGAAAAAACTCACATTATAAAAAGGTTACAAATTTACAAGAAAAAAATTGCAGAATTAAGATGCAAAAACAGCAGATTTATGAGGAAAAAGTTTCAAATTTACAACAAAAAGTTTTACATTTGCAAATAAATGTAGTAAAATAACGTGGAAAAACTGACAAATTTAAGATAAGATAAGCCTTTATTAGTCCCACAACGGGGAAATTCCAGGATTGCAACAGCACAGGGATAGCAACACTCAGAGCAACAATCAGAAGGCAAGAAAAAACAAGCAAGCAAGAGCAGCTAATATACATATGTACATATTACTATAAAATATATATATACACACACACACAGACACACAGTGCAGAGCATTGTAGCTGGATGGAATAAATATATGAATATATGAACACACAGTGCAGAGCATTGTAGCTAGATGGAATAAATATGTAAATATATAAACACCCACAGTATGGAGCATTGCAGCTAGGTGGAATAAATATGCAAGTATATAAACACACACAGTGCGGAGCAATGTAGCTAGATGGAATAATATGTAGATATATAAAAACACAGTGCGGAGCATTGTAGCTAGATGGAATAAATATATAGATATATAAATATAAACACACCCAGTGCAGAGCATTGTAGCTAGATGGAATAAATATGTAAATATATAAACACACACAGTGCAGAGCATTGTTGCTAGGTGGGATGAAACAGCATAACCGTCTATTTAGTTATCCTACATGGTATGATTATGTGCCCATACATATTCTCACCCTCCATAGCGACCGGTATGTTCCTAGTTGTATGCCGGAGAGGACCATTGTGTAAGTCTATTGCATCTTTTGCATTCAAAAAAAAAAAAAAAAAAAAAAAACTATTAGTTTGTTACGTCTTTTTGCTATCTCTGCGAGCAGCCCTGCTTAGGTTGTACAGTCTGACAGCCGTTGGTAGGAAGGACCTACGAAACCTCTCGGTTGTGCACCTGGGATGATGTAGTCTGCTGCTAAATGAGCTCCTCAGTGCATCCAGTATGTCCTGCATAGGGTGGAACTCGGACTCCAGCAGAGATGACAGTTTAGCCACCGTCCTTCTCTCTCCTATCTCCTCCATCGGATCAAGGCGTTGCCCCAGGACAGAGCTAGCTTTCTTAATCAGTTTGTTCAGTCTCTTCCTATCGGCTGCAGTAATGCCACTGCCCCAGCAGACCACTCCAAAAGTGATGGCTGATGCCACCACCGTGTCATAGAATGACTTCAGCAGCGCCCCTTGTACACCAAAAGACCTGAGTCTCCTCAGCAGGAACAGCCTGCGCTGTCCCTTCTTGTAGAGTGCGTCAGTATTGTGTGACCAGTCTAGTTTATTGTTCAGATGAATACCCAGGTACTTGTAGGATGTCACCATCTCGATGTCTGTTCCCTGTATATTTACTGGTGCTGTGAGGGGCTGCCCATGCCTGCGGCAGTCCACCACCAGCTCCTTAGTTTTCCTCGCGTTGATCTGGAGGCAGTTCCGATGGCACCAGTCCACAAAGTCCTGGATAAGCCCTCTGTACTCAGCTTCATCTCCGCTGGAGATGAGACCAACGATCGCAGAGTCATCAGAGAACTTCTGTAGATGGCAATGTGTTGTGTTGTGTGAGAAGTCCGCAGTATAAAGAGTGAACAGGAAGGGAGCCAGCACCGTTCCCTGGGGGGGCCCCCGTGCTACTGATGATCGTGTCGGAAACACAGTCCCGGGTTCTCACAAACTGAGGCCGGTTCGTGAGGTAGTCCAGGATCCATGATGACAGGTGCTGGTCCACCCCTGCGCGCAGCAGCTTGTCCTTCAGGATCATCGGTTGGATGGTGTTGAAAGCACTGGAGAAGTCAAAGAACATGATCCTCACCATATTCCCGGGCTTCTCCAGGTGGGACAGAGAACGGTGAAGGAGGAAGATCACCGCATCCTCCACCCCAATGCCATGCTGGTAGGCGAACTGGAGTGGATCCATCGCTGGTTCCACCAGGGGGCGGAGATGAGCAAGGAGCAGTCTCTCCAGGGTCTTCATCAAGTGGGACATCAAGGCCACCGGTCTGAAGCTGTTCAGGTCTTTGGGGTGGGAAGTTTTTGGTACAGGTACCACACAAGATGTTTTCCACAGCTGTGGTACCCTCCCCAGTTTCAGGCTCATGTTGAAGATATACGTCACAATCCCACACAGCTGGTCTGCACAGGACTTGAGGAGCTTTGCGCTGATGCCGTCCGGTCCCGACGCCTTCCTCGCCTTGATCTTCCTCAGCTCCGTCCTCACCTGGGTCTTGGTCAGGGTCAGGATGGGGGGCTGTGTGTTGGGAGTGGGGGGGGTGTCGGTGGAGTGGGGAGTGGGTAGCAGGACTTGATTTCTTAGAGGCAGCAGTGGTTGTTGTGCAGACAGGGGGGAGGGCGGTTGGTCAAATCTATTGAAAAACAGATTCAGGTTGTTCGCCCACTCCCTGCCCCCCGTGGCCTGGGGGGAGGTATTCTGGAGCCCCGAGATGGTTTTGAGGTTTCTCCAGACCCCGCTGATGTTGCTCTGTTGCAGCTTGTCCTCCATCTTCTTCCTGAAGCTGTCCTTGCCTTCTTACGAGAAAAGCTGCAAGTTTAAAAGAAAAAAAAATTGTCCTCCCCGGACCCACCTTAATTTACAGCCATGTCAGGCTGTTCTTTTTTTCCCCCCTTGTCCTATCAGGCAGCTAGGTAAACAGAACAGAGATCTGTCACCCTTATAGTGCCAAAACAGATTTACTTTGCCAAGAGGAGCTTATGCAGTACCTAACTATGTACTGTATATTGTTGTAAACTCCTCCTTTAATAACTTTTAACACTTTATCTTAATTATTTTACCCATGGAGGACCCGACAGGATGGGGAATAGGGAAGGGAAGTGTGTGGAGGGAGAAAGAAAAGGGAAGGGAACAGACAAAAAAACAAACAAAGCAACAACTAAAACAAACAGAAAAACTGCTTCTTCCACAAAAGATGTCTCAACACGAGTCTGGTTTCCGCACTTGTTAAAGGTGAGACACTTGTGTGTGTGCGTATATATGAGAGCGCACGCAAAATAAGTGTGTGCATGTGAGTGGCTTGTCAGGAAACATACTAAGAGGGGGGCCAGTTGCAGCAGCTCTCCCACTGAGAACCCTGAGCAGGCTAGGTAGCGCCACCAACCCCCACAGGGCACAAATGTCCGAGGTTATCAAGCCTCAGGAAAGCCAGGCATCCGCCCCCAGAGGGATGATTGAGGAAGGCTATGTTGCAAGGCAGCCGGCACGGCCGCCCCCATCAACCCCCCCCCCCAGTAAATCTAGCACCTTCCGACTCACAGACACACCCATCCCAACACCTTCATACCCACATGCTCCCATACACACCCACATACGTATACTCCCTCACTCTCACTCACCCGGACCCACCCATTCTCTCTCACTCCTGTACCCGTTCAAACTCAACCCTCATTCACCCTTATTTTTTAAGATGGCTGCAAAGCAGATGCAGCGAGCCTGAATGCGCACCAGCAACCAGCAGTGGCCGGGGAGCATCAGCACCACCCTGCCGACCCACCCCAGGGCGGCCGCGGCTACAAAAGAAGACCCCCACCCACAGCGCCCACCCGAGCAACTGATCAGCAGACCACCGCAGGAGCCCCGAGATGCCACCCGACATGCAAAGCACTCCACAAAACCGACCCACCATCACCACCTCCATTCATCACCCCCTCACACTTACTTACTCTCATATTCAGTCCTGCTCTCACTCCCTTGGTTGTATCTATACATTCAGCAGCACCCAGGGATTTTGACAACATGATGGGTCCCAGGCTCCCCACCGGGCCCCCACACCCCCAGCAGGAGGAGGATAACAGGGGTGGGGGAAGAGTCCGTCCCCCCCGCACAAAACATGGTAGGTGTATGTTGGTTATATGATGTGATTGTGTGGAAATGTGTGGACTACCATAGTGCAGTTAAAATTGGGGGGATGGTGGTTGGAGCACCACTAGCCACTATGATAGACAGCAGGGCCTCCATCCTCCCCAAGCCCTTAGTATTGTTGGTAAAATGATATGATTGGCCTGTCTTCCTCACACTTCTTTATCTGCTTGCTTCACACGCTACACTGCAGAGTTTAGTTTACACCTTATAATTCACTTACTGAAACCAGTTAGAATCAGTTCTGCACACAGCCAAGCTGCCACATAAGCGGAAATGTACTGATACAATGAGGGAAAAAAACCCTTCCTCCTGCAAGTGGGAGTGGTTAAGCTTTATAAAAACTATAGGGCCCACTTTTTGGGTAGCACTCTCTTGGGTATTTTCCTAAAGAGCTGTGTTCCAGCGCTGCTTGTATCCATATCTCACTTTCAGTAAAATAAATGAAAGTATACTTCATCTCTCAGTCAGGTTATTTGGCCTTCACATAAAAGAACTGGGGATTAAGGCATTTTAGACGCAACAGTATCTAAAATGCAATTAAAATTGAGGTGAGGGAGGCCCCACCGCACAACAGAGGCATCCCCTTTGCCAACAAGTGCGGCACACCCCCACCCCAAAGTCCTAAATGTATCCAAGAAGATGTATATTCCACCTAGAGTCGGGGGGGGGGGGGGATAAGACTTAGAGGGAGGCGGTCTAAAAGTGAGGCCGTCTCCCCCCCCCCAGAACCCAACTCGCAAACTGGTTCATGAGGCCACTCACTGCCACCAAATCCCAACCCAGGGCGAGGGCTGCCAATGCGAGCAGCCCAGGACCCACCAGCATTGAGCCCCAGTGCTCCCAGCACTACAAACATGATGGGGCAGCCATACCCATTCCCACTCATCTTGCACACACAAACATGCACAACAACAGTAGTCACAATAGTGAACAATGGGCTGGACCCACACGGCGCCCCACATGCCAAGTGACACCCCCGAGCGCCCACACAAGCCCAACGACCACCCACCCCAGACGCACACCGACAGCAGTAGGCCGCCCCGCAGCCACAGCCACTCTGGAGAAGCCCGACAGAAACACGGCCACCAACCCACACCAACGGTCCCCGCAACCACCCCCAAGCACCAATACACACCAGCCACCAATGACACAAGGGGCAATGTGACAAAATGCCCTGCCCCGCAACACAACAGCAGGGTGGTCAGGACAAGCAGGCCCCGAATCGCCAACCCCCATGCCACTAGATGGACTGCCCCACCCCCACCACCCAACAAAGTTCTCCTACCCATACACACACACAAACCCCCACCCACCCTCATGTGCACACATATACGCACACTCACCATCACACGTGCTCACCTACACCCACACACAGCCCCATATGCCCACACATAACACACACACCAACTTCCGCACCCGCTCACACACACGCCCCCACTCACACCCACTCTCACACACATATGCATACCCACACCCGTAGGTCCCAGTGAATGGGGAAGGTGACTCAGGATGCAGGCACCTGCCCCAGGACGCTGCCAGGGCCCCAGGGAGGACACAACCCCGCCCCTCAAGGACGCACTGGGGCCAGCCCACACCACCAGTGCACACCCGACCCCGGCCCAAGGAGGGGAACCGTTCCCCCCCCCCCAGCACCAGGGGCCCAGGGCCAGACCAAGCTTCCCCAGGAGGCGAGGCCAGACGGCTGGGGGCCCCCAACCAACCCCCCCGGGCCAGACACACAGCCACCCCGGAACAGGCCCCCCGGACACCGGGCCCCCGCGGTCGGGGCACACCCAGCTGCCAGAGGCACCAAGGAGACCGAGCCACCACCCTTCACCCCTCAGGTTATAAAATTAATAAGCGAGGACCACATAATTGAATTCAGCCAATTGATTATTTGAGGAGGCAGACATTCTCTCTGGGCTAATATAATTGAATAGTAAGTTATTATAGTGAGTCATGAATAAATTATTTCTTGATTTCCAATTCATGAAGATAGTTTTCTTTGCGATGCATAAGGCAGTGAGAACCACGTGTGACATCCTTGCCTCAATATTTAATTCACTTAAATTACCTAATATGCAAAGCGTGGGTAAGGATGGGACACGATACCCAAGCCATGCCGAAAAGTCCTCACATGTCTTCCGCCACAACTTTTGAACCGGTACACAGGACCACATACCATGCATATAGCTATCCGGGACGTTGCTGGTGCAGTAGAAGCAGATATTTGTGTGACTCAGACCCAATTTGAACATCTTTTGTCCTATGTAATGAATTCTATGTAGAACTTTATACTGTACGAGTTGTAAATTAGAGTTTTTCATCATCTTAAAAGTGTTTAAACATATCTGGGTCCAGAAGCTTTCATCCTTATTGATCGATAAGTCTGTCTCCCATTTTGATATTGGAAGAGATACTGACTCATCCAGTTTTGATAATAGTCTGTATATTTTCAATATTAATATAGGGGAATGAAGATGTACAAATTCTGCCACCCTAACTGGTACCTCTAAATCTGCCTGATTAAGATTGAATCTTGCTTTTATTATGGACTTAAGCTGTTGGTACTCAAGAAACTTTTTATCGCTGATATCATACTAAGACACTAATTCCTGAAATTGGATAAAATTTCTACCTTGAATGAGATGCTCTAAGTTTTTTATTCCCTTCTCTTGCCATAGTGGAAAGTTTAACGTCCTCTTTTGTTGCAAGATATCAGGATTATTCCAAATGGGTGTGAGTTTACAAGGGACAAGCAAAGACAACGTCATTTTTAAAAATTTCCACCAAGCTGTCAGAGAGGAGCTGATATTAATGCTTTTAAAACAATCATCGCATTTAATACAGGGACACATAAAAGGTAAGTCAGAGATATTTAGCGATCCACAGAGAGCCTGTTCAGCATCTAACCATGGGTTTACTAGTGGGGTTGATTTTGTCCATTTAGAAACAAACTGCAATCTATTGGCTAAGAAGTAATTAAAAAAAATTGGTAGATCTAAGCCTCCATACCCTTTTGCTTTTTGACGAGTTTTTAGACTGATCCGTGATGGTTTATCCTTCCATAAAAATTTACTTATATTTGAGTCTAAAGACTTAAACCAGGCCATAGATGGTTGGGTCGGAATCACTGAGAACAAATGGCTGATTTTCGGAAGGACCATCATTTTAACGGTTACAACTCTTCCCATTAGTGATATAGGTAGTGTCCTCCAGTGTGTAAGGTTGTTGTGTATTGTTTTTTTTTTAAAGGGGAGTGTGATTTAGTCATAATAACTCTGAGAGCCTGGGGGAGATATCTATTCCTAAATATTTAAAATTACCTGATTGTATTGGAATAATGGATGTATTTGAGAAATTACAATTTATAGGTAAAACTGTTGATTTACCCCAGTTAATAGAGAAGTCTGATCATGATGAAAACTGATCAATGAGCACCACCGTCTGTTGAAGAGATCTTTGTGAGTTTTCAAGGACAATCAATACAGCATCAGCATAAAGACTTGTGTTCTTTTTCTCCAGTTTGAATATCTCTGATATCAACATTCTGTCATATGGCTGCTGCTAATGGTTCAATCAAGATGGTAAAAAGTGAGGGAGGGAGTGGACAACCCTGCCTAGTACCTCTCTGGAGATTAAAGCTTTGGGAGGTCTGGTCATTTGTTCGGACAGGCGCACTTGGACAGCTATATAGTGTTTTAATCCAGTTTATGAAAGATGAACCAAACCCAAACTTATTTAACACCATAAAAAGAAATTTCCAATTAACTCAGTCAAAGGCTTTCTCTACATCTAAAGATAAAATTGTAGTTTCTAAGTTATTAATCTTACAGTAGTGTATTAAATTAAATAGCCTGCACACATTATTAGCCAAGTGCCTGCCCTTGATGAAACCTGTTTGATCTGGATGTATAATCACCTGAATTATCCTTTTCAGACTTTTGGCAAGAGCTTTGCAAATTATTTTAAGATTGACATTCATAAGTGAGATGGGGCGGTAGCTGGATGGAAGCGTAGGCTCTCTTCCAGGTTTAAGGAGCAGGATAATACTAGCTAATTTCATATTTGGAGGGATTACCTTATCTTCTTTAATTTGATTTACCATTTTAAAGAAAGTAGATGCCATCACAGGCCAGAATTCTTTATAAAATTCTACTGGAAAACCATCTAGTCCCGGAGCTTTGTTGTTTGGGATATGCTTAAGTGCCTCCTGGAGTTCAGACACCAGAAGAGGTCCATCCAGAGCTGCAATCTGTCCATTATTTAATCGTCGTAAGTTAATATCATCCACAAAATACCGGAGTGGTGGCTCAGTTGGTAGAGCATCCGCCCCACACCCGGGAGGCAGGGGTTCAAATCCCGGCCGGGTCATGCCAAAGACCATATAAAAAAGTGGAACTTCCTGCCGTCCAGCTTGGTGCTCAGCAATAATGGAATGGAGGAGGGAAATTTGTGGCGGCGCCTTGCATGGCAGCGGCCCTCTGATTCTGCACTTGGGGTGTGTGTGTTTAACACAGTAGATAGGTAAAACACAATCTCGTTCTACTGTACATGATTGGTTGTACAGTTGAATGACAATAAGGGTGATTTAATTTTAAAAAATTATTTATCTCTAAGTCAGATGGGCAAACCTGAGATGAGTAGAGGTTTTCATCAAACTTTCTAAAGGAGTTATTTATTTCTTCAGGCTCATGGGTAATATTTCCAGTCATATCCTGACTGGAGTGGATAGTTGTTTTTTCTTTGTTAAAGCTAAGCTGGTTCGAAAGATATCGCCCTGATTTATTACTGTGTTCAAACTTCTCAAGATGCAGTCTTTGTATTAAAAACTCTGGTCTTTTGTTTGTAATTTCTTTTAATTACGACTTTTATTTTCTCAGATTGTTAAGTGACTGTTCCTGTGGAGAAATGGCACAGGTCATCTCCAGCAATTTAATTTTCTGTTCTAACTCCAGTACCAGTGTTTTTTTTTCTTTTTTATTCTTATACGAACAGTTAGAGATTATTTTACCTCACATGACCACTTTTGCTGCTTCCCAAAGAACACACGGGGATATTCCTGGCAAATCATTATATTCAAATATGATAGCATTCCTATTTACTAGTGTAAGAGATACCGGATAGTGATCGCTAAAAGCTTGATTTGAACATATTTCAGTGTCTGTCATGTCCCTCACAATAGAGTTACTGGCTAAAAAGAAGTCTAAACGTGAATGTGACCTATGAACTGATGAAAAGCAAGTGTATTCCCAAAGAGTTGGGTGAAAGACCACCATTCATTGCAAAGACCAAAATCATTCATGTATTGTTTGAGAGTGTCAGTAGTCTGCCATTTTCGGTAATTCCCCGATGCACTGAGCCTGTCGATTGCAGGGTTTAATACCAGGTCAAACTCTCCTCCTGTTATGAGTGTAGAGTCCAAGTGCTCAGAAGGAGAAGTGAAGAAAGAGTGAAAACAGGATGGGTCGTCAACATTTGGGCCATAAACGCTTGCGATACATAAATCCAAATTTTGAACTGAGATTTTTAATATTATAAATCTACCTTCTGGATATGCTATGACATTATTCACAACAAAGTGCATTCTTCTGTTTACCAATATAGCTACCCCCATTTGTTTAGAATTAAAGCCGGCTGAGTACATGAGGGGAAATTCCGGGGAGGTGAGCGCATCTACAGATGACTTAGAAACATGTGTTTCCTGTAATAAGACAAAGTCTGGCTGTACATCCTTTAGCCGATTAAAAACTTTTAGCCTCTTCTCCCTGGTACCAATTCCACGTATGTTCCACGTGACAAACTTAAATGTGGACATGTTTTCAATAACTGGTTTTGTGCTAAAGGCTAACTAAATGTGCCGATGTGATTATATGTCCGTAATGTATGCATATATGTGTACATGTATATTGTGTTTAAAATATATACCTATGTATATATGCTTAAGTGTGCACGCTTGATGTCTCTGTTTCATTTGCTTGCACCTGCGTGCAAATGGTGTGCATGGACTTGGGTGCATGTACTTAAAGCTATTTCCTATAAACCAGAAGTATGAGAGAAAACAGACATAAAGGTTAGTAAATGGTGAAAAAGTGCAGATAACAGAACAATGACCTAACAACTTTAAAAAAATTAGTTACAACAGACAAACAAACAACAACCTCAGCAGAAAAGAAAGAAACATTACATAAACGTTAAACTAAACTGAGATTGAGTAAGAGACCTGCGCACAATCACACTCTTTTTTCCACCTGTAGCTAAGAATAAAAAAGAGAGAGAGAACTTGCCATCTGTATACAATCTATCCACAGAGACAATAGCTCGTTTACCTTCTTGGATTTTTTGTTTTCTTATGGGAAAAAGCTTCCTTCTTCTTTCAAAGATTTCCTGTGGAAATTGAGTATTTAGACCATAACTACACTTTTTAAGCTGCCTGCCCTGCCTCTGTACCAAAATTTTTTGCTTGAAATGCTCAAATTTGGCAACAATAGGTCTGGGCGTTTATTTTAAAGGTTTTTTGTCCAACTCGGTGGACTCAGTGGAAGGTAATTGATTTTGTGACTTCAGCAGACAATTTCAGTTGTGTGGACATAAATTATAAAATCTATAAAAACTGTCCTCGCTTGTTGAGAAGGCTGGCAAAACTGTTAGGAGTTCTTTGGAAAAAGAAACAAGAGCCCTGGTTTCGGACACTGGCTGAGGGCTGCTTTGTTCCTAAAGAATTAAATTCATCTGGACTTGACCAGTTTCGAGAGATTTCCCTCCTAGATGTTGAAGGGAAGATATTCTGGTCCATCATTGCTAAGCGGTTAATATCATATTTACTTACTAATAAGTTTGTTGACACAAGTTCAGGTTCAGGTTCCTTTATTTGTACCCGTAGGTAGATTTGTTTTGCAGTTGGTGACATCCATATTTACAAGCCACTAATTACATTCAACATAGACACAAACACAGGCACACATCTTACAAAATAGGTAAATATAAAATATGTACAATATAATTTTTATAGCTTGTTCAACTCTTTGACAGCAGCAGGGACAAAGCTGTTTTTGTAGCACTGGGTTCTACTTTTTGGGACAGCAAACCTCCAGTTTGTGTCCAAAAAGTAGGCGTCCCGGGATACTCTGGTTGCTTGGAGCATACGTCAGTGATTAGCCAATTCATTAAAGAGGCAAAAAAGAATAACACCACCCTCTCTGTTGTCTGGCTAGACCTTGCCAAAGCTTATCCAAGTGTACCCCACCAACTGATCCGTAGAGCACTGGAATACTACCAAGTACCATCAGAGGTGATTAAGCTTGTGATGTCCCATATGAATTTCCTGAGGATGAGGTTTACTGTTGGAGATTTTACCACCGAATGGCAGAGACTCGAAAAAGGCATCATGGCAGAGTGCACAATATAGGCCCTTTTCCACTAGCCTCACTTAGCCCTACACCACACCACTCAGCCCGCTTTAGGCGCTTTTCCATTAGCCCCAGCACCGGTTAGCAGGTACTTTTTTCGTACCTGATCCAGGGCAGGGTCTAACCGGGCTGAGTAGGGCTGTGATATGACTTTAAGAGACTGGTCGCCGCTGATTGGTCAGGTTGTAACGTCATGAAAGCGACTTTTTCTGCTGAATTTACTCCACGACCGCCATTTGTAATTGTTCAGCAGTAAACACAGTGTGCCCCTTTAATACGGTATATTATATTAATATACTGTTTAATATACTTATATAATAATATACTCCTAATATTATATATTAGGAGGTGCGCAATTTTCTTTCTATATTAGGCGATGATCGCATCCAGCGCGAGTTGGACGGATCTACTCGAAATGCAGGTGTCAGAGCAGATGGCTTCCCAAGGGCACATCCGTACTGCCAAACAGTGTCGGGAGAAGCTGAAAAAGCTGAAAAGCGATTACCGAGCAGTGAAGGACCACATTGCTCGAAGTTCAGCGGATGGAAGGAGTGGAAGTGGTTCGCTGAGAGACATTGGGCTCCACACGGTCACTGTCACGGTCACGGTCACGGCCCTTGGAAACCGTGGATGGTGAGTGTTTATTTGATATTGCGCATCTGTTCGCCACTTGATCCTTTCTGTGCCAAGCTCACTGTTTTTAAGAAATAGGAAGGTTGTTAGATTGTGGGTAATGGTTGTTACTGAGGCTTGCGTATTGTTTTGCAGCCAACTGCAGATTCACGCTTGCTTTGTGTTAAGTATTAGCGCGAACAAAACGCTGAATTACGCTTATTGTATTCCGGTTAAAAACTTGAGAGTGTTGTGTACATGTTGCACTTTGGTGTTAAGTTTTAAATTGCGTGCATTTTCTTTCTAGAATCGCATTTCATATCACAGGGGTCCACCTCAGTGGAGATGACTGACACAGCGGACTCTCCTGGCGCTGCGTCTGCGTGTGCGTCTGGCTGAGCGCCAGCTGGATCAGCTCCACATCACCAGCTCCATCTGGATCACGTTCAAGTGCCGGTAAGGCACAATAACCACGATTTTTTTTTTTTTTGGTTGAAACAGGTCCAGCAGCGGAAACCAGGGTTGAAAATCCATCCATCCATCCATCTTCTACCGCTTAATCCTTTACAGGTCGCGGGGGGGCTGGAGCCTAACAAGTTATGTACCAAATTGATTAATGCAATTCCCTGTAGCTGCATATTAATTAATTGAAAATGTCTTTTTAAATGTACAAAAAGGTTATTCTTTGGTCTTCACTTATCGGTGTTCCACAACCATTTTTAGGTGTGGTGATTGGTGCTGTTGTAATTCCTGTTTTATAAAAACAAATAAAGCTGATGAACTGCCGTTGAAATCAACATGCTTCATTGAAATGCTTCGCGTCAGCTGACTGTATTAACCCATTCAGATTTCTGCGGCCACACTACAAGCAACTAGTTTAAACATTACCCATCCATCCATCCATATTCTTAATCTTAATCCTTTTTAGTTTTGCAGGGGGGCTGCAGCCGAAGACAGCACACTGCGTGTTGCAAAATCTGCTCTACTGAGGGGCAGCAACATGACAGTTCAGCTTATATACAGCAATGAAGCATAATATAATAGTGACATTCCACCACAGACTTTCACCTGTGTAATTCCATAATATATGTAGTGATCCAGCTTTAACGACCATGCCTTTCTGTCTTTCCATCTAGGCAAGACGAAAACAGACAACTCCCATCGCTGACCTTACATTAGCGATGGTCAACATGCATGACGAAGAGATGCGGCTCTTGGAACGGCAACATGACCAGCGGCAAGAATCAGGAGTACATGTAGCATTTGCGACAGGTGGCCGCAGATGTGCGGGCAGATGCGCGTGAAGCCCTGGAGCAGGACGCTGCGTTACGAAGGGAAGAGCTCGCAGAGATGTCATCGCCCAGTCTGTTTTTTTGTTTGTAAATTTTGCTTCTGGAATAAAATTGTATTGTTTGCATCAAAAGTCTGGTTTATCTGTTATGACACCGTATGAGAAAAGCCAATAATTACATACACATTCCATTCTCTGTTCACTCCACATACTGCTGTTCATCAGGTCAGGTGTATAGCCTTCTAATGGTAATTTAATTTTTAACAACACAACGAAACGTAATGTCTTGGTAGGTTTTTTTTTTATTTTAAACAAATTTGCAATGCGGAATCCATTTCTCTTGAATGGGTACATTTTTTAGGTTATAAGCAGTTGTACAGGTGTGCTTGAACTTGTAGACACTGCTAAAGGTAAGTACGTGTAAGTTGAATGTTGCATCGCCAGTCAAAATTTAATAAATTAAGAAGGAATCTAGCAAAAATTTGGCACTAATAACAGTAGACAAATCGGACAAGGATACACAACTGTGTTTTTGTTGCACACAACTGTTGTTACCAACAAGTGCAAAATTTATATTCCCTTTTCCCAAAAATTAAAAATCAATTTGTAAGTAAAAGTGGGAGACCTTTACATGGGAAAATATGACATGTATCAGCACATGATTTATAGTTCAATTTGCATTTCCACCTAAGCAAAAGTGGCTTGTCGAGCTGGATTTTTGTGAAGATGGCCTGTGCGGTGTTTCTGCATGTAATTACATACCTGTCAAGTGATATGGTTTCGCCGTATTTTAATACGGGGAAAATGCAATTTTAGCAAATACGGGCGTATTGCCATTTCTGTACGCCAAAGAGAAAAATATACGGGAAAAAAATTTGAGAGTGTGGGGAGGAACACGTCGTGTGTGACCCCCACAGCGTACGGGGCTGTCAGAGCTCTCAGCGTGAGCAATTATCACAACAGAAGTGTGGACTCATTATTAGGCTGATGGCTTCGCACCTTCTTAACAGATAAGCATTATGAACAAGAGGACAGGTAAATGGACCATGCACAACATTTTATTTACAAAAAACATTTTTGAAATATGTATGCACATAAATGTGGACAAAATAGACAAGTATGGCATCACAGCATCTCGTGTTATATTGTAACGTGGAGCTTGACATGGCGACGTCCTACCGGGAGGTTTGAACTCACGCCTCTCGCTCCGGAGTCCCGCACTCTACCTGTGTCGCCAATAGGGTCAACCCACTTGTCAAGCCAAGTAGGGTGCTTATATTGAGTTCGCTACAATATCACCACCCTGCTCCTCTGCTCTCTGTGCCGCTGCCACCACTGGTTCATCTACTGCATCATCCAATGTAGTGTCAAATGTCTCTCCATGACTCTCACACAGATTGTGCAGAGCACAACAAGTCAGCACCATAGATTTAACCAGTTTCTTGTCACAGTCATTCCTCTCTCCTTCCTCTTTCCTTCTCTCCTCATCATCAGCCATTTTGTTTGTTGTGGAGGATTCCGTCGCATGTTTCACGTCATGAGGGTGTGGCGCCGCCTGCTGTTCAACAAATTCCACCCACAGCAGGTGTGCCAGCAGGTGCACCAGCAGTAGTTGAAAAGCAACTGAGGCTGAACCGAACCGAAGTGAGTAGAGCCGGGTTTTCAAATCGGGGCTGAGCGGGGCTAGTGGAAAAGGGCCTTAAGTTGACTGTCTGCATGAAGCACCCTTTTAAACTTCAATTCGCCGTGTCCGCCTGCACTTATTTCGATCCTCCACAAGCGCACCTAAGCAGTGTTTTTGTGATTTTCAAAATGGCTTCTTGCAGCGCGCCGCCGGCGAAGAAAACAAAGCTTGAAGAAAAGGGAAGTCGAGGGACTGGATGTCACCGTTCTCTTTCACAGTCACCATTTATTTATTTATTTATTTTTAGATTGCACAATATTCCATGGGAGAATGTTGGGCTTTGCTTCGGACAATTGCAACACGATGGTGGGTCGAGACAATTCTGTCCTTTCCAGACTGAAGGAGAAATCTCCAAATGTTTTCAGGTAAGGGCAGTATTATTCACCTTCATATATTACCTAAATATAACAAAAAAAAATGCTTTAAAATCTTAACAAACATGCGTAGAGGTAGCCCAAATCCCCTATAGTGTACTGTTTTGTATCTTGGAACGTTGCTTTACATCTGAATGTATAGCATTATATTGAAAGGGCTGAATAAGATTGATATTTTCATTGTTATTATTATTAACACAATTTCAAAGAGAATTATTTCTGATACTTAACTTATGAAACAAAAATCCATTCTGCTTTTGTTTCAGCATTGGCAGCATAAAAGAATGAATTTGAAATAGTTCATGTTGCAGTTGCTGTTTGTTTGGTTTTTGTTTGTTTTGGGGTTGTTTTTTTTTTTGCTTCAGTTTTCTTTCATCTGCCGATAAATACAGTTTTTAAGTACTCAGTACAGGTGTGAAAGCCCCCCCCCCCCCCAATAAGGGAGACATGAGGTATGCCTTGACAGGTATGCAGACAACTTACAAAAAAATATATTTTCGTAACCCTGTGTTACCATCCATAGTCCCAGATCCTTCTTTTCCTTAGTTTCCTCTACGGAAACTCCACCTAATTTATACTTGTGTGGCATTAAACTTAATTTGCCACCGTTCATTGTTGCTGCACAGTCAGTAAATGCTTTTAAAATTCGATTGTTGGTGATATCAATACAGTCTGACTTCACTGCATGATTATTATGGTTATGACTGGTGATATGGTGAAAGACCCAACCTGTTAAAAGGGTATTGTTTTTATAAAAGAAATAGATGATCATAGGAACAGAAGGAAGCTAACGTTAGCTTAGCATTAAGGTTGGTGTTTCCATGGTAACAGCAAGTAAGCTAACCTTCTCTCCTCGGCTCCATTTCAGATTTTCAATCCACATCAGCCGATTCTCGGTGTCGGTCCACCTCTGCTCTGTCCACAGAACCGGACTCTGACGGAGATTCTGGATCCTACTGCCGTTCAACAAAGCTAACCGGAAGTAGGATATAACTAGCTAAGAGTCACAGCTGGTAGGACTTTCAAGGTAAAAGTCAAAACTATAAAATGTTTATTTGTAAATAGAAATGATCAGAGGTGGGTAATCCCAGGTCCAAAGAGTAAAAGTCCAATCGCATATTTGTTCCAGCCATTAACTAACCCAGCTGATTCTGATAAGCGCAGATCTTGGAAGAGGTGTGCTTATCAGAATCACCTGCGTTAGTCAAGGGCTGGAACAAATATGCGATTGGACTTTTACTCTTTGGACCTGGGATTACCCACCTCTGGAAATGATGTGATTGGAACTAGCAGTATCTAGCGGCTGTCTTCTTCTTCTTCTGTCTGTTGATTTGTTCAGTCTTTTGTCTGTTTAGATCAGGGGTGTCCAGTCATGTGCCATGGAGGGCCAAGACCCTGCAGGTTCTCTCTTCTACCCAGTCTCTTCAGCAGGTGTTTTCACTGATCAGCAATCAGTGGGAAGAAGTTCAGCGGAATCTGCTGTTGAAGACACTGGTTGGAGGTGAAGCCTGCAGGGTCTTGGCCCTCCATGGCACATGATTGGACACACTTGGTTTAGATGCAACATAATAAACTTTAATTAACCATGAGGTGTGACAAGAAATTAATGAAACATTTAAAATTAAAAAAAAAAAAAGATTTCCCAACATCAATGACACAGCCTCATAAATCTACCTATAAATGCACAAAATCTGTCTGTCTATCTGTGTGACTGTTCCATACATATCTCTTGAACCGTTCATCAGACTGGCCTCAGATTTTATAAGTGCTAAGGTTATAAGGGTGTGCATCCCTGAGTATGGAGTCGCTCAGTCAAAATATGTCATTTTTATCAATAAAAGTTTAGCCACCACTCTGTCTCATGCCCAGGCTTCTAGAAGTGTGGGCGGGGTTTGGTTTCGGATTGGCTCCTACTGATTGGATAATACCCGGTATTATGGCATCAGTAACCACAGCACTCCGTGTGCAAAACAAGGAAGCGAAAAGTGACAAATTTGACTAGAAAAAAATTATGCTTAAGATTTAATGCTGAAAAAATTATACCATAAAGTTGCTGTGATTGCATAGGTCAAATGGATAATTCAGCATGGAAAACATACGGTGCGCGGGTGCACTGGGGGAGGGGAGTGGAACAGCAGCTGAGACTCCCGTTAACCAGGCAGGCTGAGCTTGCCTCCCTGCAAAGGACTGCGATCCACTGGTTAAGGTGCTGCTTCTCCAACACTGATGTCAGACCGGGCGCTCCACCATCGTTCGTGGGGAGGCACACCCAGCCTTCCCAGTCAGCGGTAGACGAGAGTCCCTTTGCAAGACCATGATTCACCGTCACCGATGGCGGTCCTCTCAGTGTGTTCGCACAATTATTGAAAGTTAATTGTGGAGCACAATGCCCAGATGAACTGCATATCAAATGCAGCCACATGCATGGTTTCACTAAGCCACGACCGTCACCAAACTGGACACAAAAACGATCAATAAGGTTTCATTTCAGCACTGTAGCCAGGTTGACAAAGAGTCAGGACTCTGTCAATCCTAGCATTCCCTTAGAGCTTAATAGTCAGGACTTTATGAACTTTTTCAATAATAAAATTTCATCCATCAGAGATAAAATCAATCAGATTCTTCCCACAGTTAACTTAAATACTGTAACTACTACAACTCCTTCTATTGATGTCTGTCTTGATGAGTTTACTCCAATCGACCTTTGTGAGTTAGACAAAATAGTTTCCTCATCCAAACCTTCAACTTGTCTTTTAGACCCTATTCCTACCAGGTTATTTAAAGAAGTCTTCCCACTTATTGGTAGCCTTATTCTTCATATAATCAATTCTTCATTAACTTTAGGCCATGTACCGCAGGCTTTTAAAACGGCTGTAATTAAACCCTTACTCAAAAAGCCAATGCTAGATCCAGGAGCTTTAGCTAACTATAGACCAATCTCTAATCTCCCTTTCATTTCAAAAATCTTAGAAAGAGTTGTTGCTACGCAATTATTTGACCACCTGCAGGGAAATGGTTTACTTGAAGAGTTTCAATCTGGGTTTAGAATCCATCATAGTACTGAAACAGCCTTAGCGAAGGTCACTAACGACCTCCTCATTGCATCTGATAATGGATTAGTTTCTGTACTTGTCCTTTTAGACCTTAGTGCAGCTTTTGATACTATCAATCATAATATTCTACTTGATAGATTAGAACACTATGTTGGACTTAATGGAACTTCATTGCAGTGGTTTAGATCTTATTTATCTGATAGGTTCCAGTTTGTTCATGTAAATAATGAGTTTTCTTTCAACTCAAAGCTTAGTCATGGAGTTCCACAGGGATCTGTGCTAGGCCCTACTCTTTTTAGTTTATATATGCTTCCGTTAGGCAACATTATTAGAAAGCACTGTATACATTTTCATTGTTATGCTGATGACACACAGTTATACCTGTCAATGAAGCCAGATGATAGTAATCAATTAGCCAAGTTGGAAGCCTGTCTTAAGGAAATCAAAGCTTGGATGACTTGTAATTTCCTGCTATTAAATTCAGATAAGACTGAAGTCATTCTTGTTGGTCCAAAAAACCTTAGAAATTCCTTTCCAAATCAAACTTTCAGTTTGGATGCGGTTACTCTTTCTCTTAATAGCTCTTTGAGGAACCTTGGAGTTATTTTTGATCACGATTTGTCCTTCAATTCACATATTAAATTTGTTTCTAAGACTGCCTTCTATCATTTGCATAATATTGCCAAGATTAGGAGCATCTTGTCTCAGAGTGATGCTGAGAAACTGATCCACTCTTTTGTGAGCTCGAGATTAGATTATTGTAATTCTTTATTATCTGGCTGTCCTAAAACATCTTTAAAAAGTCTTCAGCTGATCCAAAATGCTGCAGCAAGAGTTTTAACAGGTACTAGAAAGAGAGATCATATCTCTCCGGTTCTGGCCTCCCTTCATTGGCTTCCCATAGAGTTTAGAATTAAGTTTAAAATCCTTCTTCTTACTTACAAAGCTCTAAACAATCAGGCTCCTTTTTATTTAAAAGATCTGATACTACCGTATTATCCTAACAGAGCACTACGCTCCCAAAATGCAGGATTTCTTGTAATACCTAGGATCTCCAAAAGTACAATGGGAGGCCTTCAGTTATCAAGCTCCTCTCCTGTGGAATCAGCTGCCAATCTGGATTCGGGAGTCAGACTCGATCTCTGTTTTTAAGAATAGGGCTAAAACCTTCCTTTTTGACATAGCCTACAATTAGGGAGGGATCATGTGTTTCTGAACCCTCCCTTAGTTATGCTGCTCATAGGTTTAGTCAGCCGGGGGATCTCACTTCCGCTTCTGAGAGAGAGCAGACGCTTTTCTTCCCTCTCCCTCCTAATCCTCTCCCTTCTGATCCCAGCTTGCAATGTCACTCTTCTCCTGGCTGAATCTTAATCCAAATGGAAATTATGGATCTGGAAAGCGACTTATATGCGATTGTCACCACTTTAAAAAGTAGAAGATCGGGTCAGGGGGAACCCAAGGGAGACTCATGGTATTGGAATTCATGTGTCTGTGTGATTCGACTGAGATTGAACTGATCACAGGATCTTCTGTTTGGCCCCTGGAGTTTTCCTAGTGTATCGAAATTATCTGGGTGAGCTAATCAAATGCGGACCCCGGCGTAGCTCCCTTAACAAATTCAACAATTCATCCAGCTGGGGGGAGCACTGACTGTCAGCGGCAGGATTAACATGGAATTTACTATCTGGCATGCATTGAAGAGAGAACGAACTCTCTGGACATGTTTTACCTATGTTTCGGTAGGTGGATAACATCTGTGGATCGCTGAGTGCTCTCCAGAGAATGATCTAAAGTATGATTCAAGCCTGTATGAAATTGAAGCACAGAATCGAAGAGAGAGAAATTTTTTATTCTCTGAGTGCACTGTGCAGATTTGACCTTGTGTTTTGGCGCCTTTGTTTACATTCCTCCTCGATGAAGATAACGCTGGGAAGTGGCTTATGTCTACCCATACATCAACAATCAGTTGTTGTCGTCAGCGGATTGGTCTCTCGAGGACATTGCCCATGTGCCTTCTGCAAGGAAGAGGAAAAGAGAGACAGACTCTGATCTCTGACTTGTTTATAAGTCACATGATTATAACATCTATCCACTGCCTGGAGGCGCCCTCTGCTGCTCACTAACAACTGTTACACTCACACTACACAATGACATGCAAATATACACACACTGCTCTCCCTCCCTCTGCTGTGTGATTGTATCTATCGTCTGCTAATGTGCATAGAGGGTTTTTTTCTGTGTAATCAAAATTTGGCTCATAAGCTTATATGAGCTTATACGAGCGTGATTCTGATAACTATGTTTTTTCTCTCTGCCTATTGTGTTTCCCCCCCCCTCCCCCCTTGACCCCCACTGCAGACAGGCGCCTCTATGGCTGCCGTGTCATTGGATGCGCCTAATGTGCGCGCCCAATGTCAAGTCAAATTCCTTGTGTGTTTACTTGTAAATATACTTGGCAATAAAGCTGATTCTGATTCTGATTCTGATTCTGATTCTGATTCCAGTAATGCACTGGGCCTCACTCCTTTTCTCACTCTCAATGAAATATTTTTTTTGCTGGTCATTAACATTTGTTTGTTCTCTCCCATAGATTGAGTCCCTATCGTGCTGTTTGCTCTCTACATGTCTGTTCTTTTCTTCTTCTCTATCCCCTCACCCCCCAGCCAGTCGCAGCAGATGACTGCCCCTCCCTGAGCCTGGTTCTGCTGGAGGTTTCTTCCTGTTAAAAGGGAGTTTTTCCTCTCCACCGTCGCCAAGTGCTTGCTCACAGGGGATCGCCAGATTGCTGGGGTCTGTCTGCAACTGTGGGGGTTCCCCCTACAGTTGATAGTGCTATGAGATGACTTTTGTTGTGAAATGGCGCTATATAAATAAAGTTGAATTGAATTGAATTGAATTGAATAACTCATGAAAGATCACACAAATAAATGTTCTGACAAAAAAATAAACAAGCGGTTTTTAAAAAGTGTCTAATATTGGCTGTCCCATTCATTTTCAATTATTCTGTAATTAATAGTCACACAATCAAATACAGTGATCCCTCACTTATCGCGGTTAATGGGTTCCAGAACCGACCGCGAAAAGTGAAAAACCGCGAAGTAGCGTCACCCCTAATGACGTCACCCATAAATAATACGTACATTCATTCTCTCACTCTCTCTCTCATATGATACGTGTGTGTGTGTGTGTGTAAGTGTACATACATACGTAGATGTAAATAAAGTGTACATAAATATGTTTTTAGAACTCTTTTATTCTTATAACAAGATACGTAACTCAAGATGAAGATGATTTACTGCACAGGTTAATGAGAGCTTTACTGCTCCTCAGGTGACGCCTCATCGTGAGGTGCTAGAGGCGCAGCATCGTCGAGGGCAGCTTCCAATAGAGCTGGAGAAGCTGCAGGAGGCGGCGTAGTGGCTCGACGGGAAGACTATTTCGCACAAAATGGCACAAGAGAACAGCAAAAAGTTCCACGCGGCGAGACTAAGCAACACGAGCGACAAAGAGCAATGAATGCGGTCTTCCTTCGCTGCATGGGCGTTCGGCAGGGAGAGAAGGTGGGTGAAACGTCTCGGCCAATCAGCTTGCGGGGTGAAACGTCTCGGCCAATCAGCTTGCAAGATTTCCGAGCCGAGCCAACACGAGAACAGCGAACAGAGAGGTGGATTTTTGAGTTGTGCGGCTCTCCGTGTTGATACCTGATGTTCTAATGTAGTCTCCCTGTCTTCTGCTAGCGCCCACCCATTATTTCTCAATTTTGAATTTTTGATGAATATTTTTGAAAAATCCGCGATGCACTGAGGGCGCGAAAGGTGAAGCACGAAGTAGCGAGGGATCACTGTAAATCTCAGTTCAGTCCCTTTCATATTTGTCAAAGTCTAAAATGGGTGATAGCCTACATAAGATAAGATAAGATAAGATAAGCCTTTATTAGTCCCACAACGGGGAAATTCCAGGATTGCAACAGCACAGGGATAGCAACACTCAGAGCAACAATCAGAGGGCAAGAAAAAACAAGCAAGCAAGAGCAGCTAATATACATATGTACATATTACTATAAAATATATATATACACACACACACACACAGACACACAGTGCAGAGCATTGTAGCTGGATGGAATAAATATATGAATATATGAACACACAGTGCAGAGCATTGTAGCTAGATGGAATAAATATGTAAATATATAAACACCCACAGTATGGAGCATTGCAGCTAGGTGGAATAAATATGCAAGTATATAAACACACACAGTGCGGAGCAATGTAGCTAGATGGAATAATATGTAGATATATAAAAACACAGTGCGGAGCATTGTAGCTAGATGGAATAAATATATAGATATATAAATATAAACACACCCAGTGCAGAGCATTGTAGCTAGATGGAATAAATATGTAAATATATAAACACACACAGTGCAGAGCATTGTTGCTAGGTGGGATGAAACAGCATAACCGTCTATTTAGTTATCCTACATGGTATGATTATGTGCCCATACATATTCTCACCCTCCATAGCGACCGGTATGTTCCTAGTTGTATGCCGGAGAGGACCATTGTGTAAGTCTATTGCATCTTTTGCATTCAAAAAAAAAAAAAAAAAAAAAAAAAAAAAAAAACTATTAGTTTTTTTTTTTTTTCATATAGGTTACACCTCTTTATTCCACTTTCAAACACAGCTTATGCAGCCAGACACGACCTGGTTCAAAGGCACGCTAACTGATGGACATATAAAAAGTTGTTTTCAATAAAGTAAAAAAAAAAAAGATAATGCATGGAGTGTGGTTTTGGCCTGAGGCTGATTTATCATGGAAAACAGCTGAGCTCTGTGGTTCCAGCGATCAGTGGATTGGATCCACCTCCTCCGGTGTTCTGACATTTTGGCATGTCTATCAGAACAACATGGACAGCTGATGGTGCAGACTGCAAAGGTTAAAAAGAAAACATGGGGAGAAGGCCCTACAGCCTTAGCTCCATGAATGTGGGACGTATCAACCACACGTTGGATAAATTTCGAGCATGGGGCACATATTTTTTGCAGTTTATAAAACTTTTCACCAGGTCAGAGGTGTGTGCAAAAAAAATTGTGTTTTGGTTAACGTTTAGAGGGTCAAAAATGTGATCATTTAGGTGGAATAAAAATAATAATAATAAATAATCTTTCATCAATAAAAAAACAAACACAATAGAGCCGCAGTGCTCACATTGTTCATCGTTTCAAGTCACGCCCTCAAGGATCAGATCATTATTTGGCCTCAGTATCGCCCCAGCGCGACGATATAAGCACCACCTCGATGTTAGCATTAAAGTTTTTAAAAACTTTTTAAGACCAAAATATTACTAATATATAAACTGATGCACTACAATGGGTCTCACATATTTGTAAACATGTCCTGTTATAGTACTGCATGAGTTTATTGATGATACACAGAAGAAATTCAATATTGTACTGAACTCCATCACTGAACAGTGATATGAATGAATGAATGAATGAATCTTTATTTCGGATAGATTAAAAGTAAAGATTAAAAGAAACAGAATAATATAACAAAGGGGGAAAAAGAAAAAAATCCAACAAGGGCAAATTAAACAGTAACTCCTCTGATTATACAGTTCAGCATAAGTTATCCGAAATGGGTGATGGCTGAAGCCGCAGCTTATATTGCCCACCCATATGCCATCCAAGAATTCAAAAGAAAAAACAAAACAAGAGCGATTACAATTCGGAACAAAGCTAAGACAAAATGTGACAAAAAAAAAACAACTAAGCAACAACACAACACAGACTGAATATGACAATCCGTGTGTGATTTTACATGTCATCTTGTACATATGTTTAGAGTATTTCTTCCTTTAGTTTTTGTTTAAATTGTTCAAGAGAGGTGCAGAGCTGTCAACTGATCACCACCTGGTGGTGAGTTGGATCCGATGGCAGGGGAGGAAGCCATTCAGACCTGGTAGACCCAAACGTATAGTGAGGGTGTGCTGGGAGCGTCTGGCTGAGGCCCCTGTCCGGGAGGTCTTCAACTCCCACCTCCGGAAGAACTTCAACCACATTCCGAGGGAGTCTGGAGACATGGAGTCTGAATGGGCCATGTTCTCCACCTCTGTTGTTGAAGCGGCAGCCCAGAGCTGCGGCCGCAAGGTGGTCGGTGCATCTCGTGGTGGCAACCCCCGAACCAAGTGGTGGACACCAGTGGTGAGGGGGGGCCATTAAGCTGAAGAAGGAGTCCTATCAAGCTTGGCTGGCTTGTGGGACTCCCGAAGCAGCTGAGGTGTACCTGCAGGCCAAGCGGAGTGCAACTCGGGTGGTTGCTGAAGCAAAAACCCGGGTATGGGAGGAGTTCGGTGAGGCCATGGAACAAGACTTTCGGTCGGCCTCAAAGAGATTCTGGCAAACTGTCCGGTGGCTCAGGAGGGGAAAGCAGCTCCCCGTCCACACTGTGTATGGTGCGGATGGGACACTGTTGACTTCGACTGGGGATATCGTCGGGCGGTGGAAGGAATACTTCGAGGATCTCCTCAATCCCACTGATATGCCTTCCACAGAGGAAGCAGGGTTTGGGGACGAGGGGGATAACTCGCCTATCACAGGGGCTGAGGTCGCCAAGGTGGTTAAAAATATCCTTGGTGGCTGGGCCCCGAGGGTGGACGAGATTCGCCCTAAGTACCTCAAGGCCCTGGATGTTGTTGGGCTGTCATGGTTGACACGCCTCTGCAACATTGCGTGGAGGTCCGGGGCAGTGCCTTTGGCATGGCAAACCGGGGTGGTGGTTCCTGTCTTCAAAAAAGGGGACCGGAGGGTGTGCTCCAACTTTAGAGGGATCACACTCCTCAGCCTCCCTGGGAAGGTCTATGCCAAGGTACTGGAGAAGAGAGTCCGGCCGTTGGCCGAACCTCGGATTCAGGAGGAGCAATGTGGTTTTCGTCCTGGCCGTGGCACATCGGACCAGCTCTTTACCCTCTCGAGAATTCTTGAGGGTTCGTGGGAGTTTGCCCAACTAGTTTACATGTGTTTTGTGGACTTGGAGAAGGCATTTGATCGCGTCCCTCGTGGATTTTTGTGGGGGGTGCTTCGGGTGTATGAGGTATCGGACTTGTTGTTACGAGCTATTTGGTCTCTGTACGACCGTTGTGAGAGTTTGGTTCGTATTGCCAACACTCGGTCGGACTCATTCCCAGTGAGAGTTGGACTCCGCCAGGGCTGCCCTTTGTCACCTATCCTGTTCATAATTTTTATGGACAGGATTTCTAGGCGCAGCCAGGGAATGGAGGGTATCATGCTTGGTGACCACAGGATCTCATTTCTGTTTGCAGATGATGTTGTCCTGTTGGCTTCATCCAGCAATGACCTACAGCTCTTGCTGGGACGGTTTTCCGCTGAGTGTGAAGCGGCTTGGATGAGAATCAGCACCTCCAAGTCCGAGTCCATGGTCCTCAGCCGGAAAAAGGTGGATTGTCCTCTCTGGGTTGGGGACAGGCTCCTGCCCCAAGTGGAGGAGTTTAAGTATCTTGGGGTCTTGTTCACGAGTGAGGGGAAAATGGAGCGAGAGATCGACAGACGGATTGGAGCAGCATCTGTAGTGATGCAGACGTTGTACCGGTCTGTTGTGGTGAAGAGGGAGCTAAGTTCTAAGGCAAAGCTGTCGATTTACCAGTCAATCTACGTTCCTACTCTCACCTATGGTCACAAGCTTTGGGTAATGACCGAAAGAACGAGATCGCGGATACAAGCAGCTGAAATGAGCTTTCTCCGTAGGATTGCTGGACTCACCCTCAGAGATAGGGTGAGGAGCTCAGTCATCCGGGAGAGGCTCAGAGTAGAACCGCTGCTCCTCCACATTGAAAGGAGTCAGTTGAGGTGGTATGGGCATCTGATTAGGATGCCTCCTGGACGCCTCCCATTTGAGGTGTTTCAGGCACGTCCCACTGGGAGGAGACCCCGGGGCAGACCCAGGACTCGGTGGAGAGACTATGTCTCCCAGTTGGTCTGGGAACGCCTTGGTATCCTCTCTGAAGAGCTGGAGCAGGTGGCGGGGGAGAGGGAAGTCTGGGCTTCTCTGCTTGAACTGCTGCCTCCGCGACCCGGACCTCCGGAAAAGCGGTAGAAGATGGATGGATGGATGGATGGATGTCCAAGCGTTGTACATGATTTTAATTCAGGTCCAAAATCGTTCCATAATCTGACACCTTGCACTGAGACACAGTGTTGCTTGGTGGTAGTTCTCACTGAAGGTTTTTGAAATATACATGTTCCTCTGAAATGATATTGTTTCTCCCTTATTTGGAACAACTTTTGGATATTTGCGGGCAGTGATAGATTCTTCACTTTAAACATTATTACTGCAGTTTTAAAGTTAACCAGATCTTTCAACTTGAGAGCTTTTAATTTAAGAAAAAGTGGGTTTGTTGGTTCCCTGTATGCAGCTTAGTTTATTATTCTAATAGCTCTCTTCTGAAGCATAAAGACTGGATATATGTTTGTTTTATATGTATTTCCCCATACTTCAGTACAATATGTCATGTATGGGAGTATTATTGAATGATAGAGAGTATATAGTGTGGGTTGATTCAGCAAATATTTCACTCTGTGTAGTATTGCAATTGATTTAGATATTTTACCTTTAATATAATTAATATGTGACTTCCACCACAGTTTATTATCAATTATTACTCCAAGAAATTTAGTTTTGGATACCCTTTCAATCTCCATACCATTTACACTGAGTTTAGATACTAGGTTGTTGTGATGGTTGTTAAAAACTATAAATTTTGTCTTGCTTCTATTGAGCGTTAATTTGTTTGAATCAAACCAGTTTAAGCTTTCCTAATTCCTTTCTGAGTGTATCCAAAAGTTGTTTCAAATTGCTTCCACTGCATAATAGATTAGTGTCATCGGCAAACAATATTAAATCCATTTTTTTCTGAAACTTTACATATATCATTTATATACATATTGAATAACAGTGGCCCCAAAACTGAACCCTGTGGGACTCCACAAGTAACCTTCAGTAACTGTGAGTTTTTGTTACCAACACATACATCCTGATATCTATTCTTTAAGTAACTACATAACCAGGATAGTGCTACCCCCCTAATACCACAATTTTGTAGTTTCTTTAATAATAAACTAAAATAATTATGACTGAACAACTCCCATTTCCCAAAGTGCAAGATACAGTATTATCTTGAATATGTCATGAGCCGAGCTGGTGGTTCCTAAGCTCAGGCTTCATAATGGTTTCCTGTTCCATATTATCTGTGGTTTATGCTACCTTTGGCTTTCCATATTATTCGGTACCTTTTGCCTCTGGTAGCCACTCCCTCCCCTCTCCTTTCAGTTCCTGACAGGTGATTCCAATCTGTCATTGTCTGTTCCTCTCCCTGCTCAGATTCACACGCACTCACACACACTCTCACCCATACACACACACTATCATTTACACCTGCTCCCCACAACTCTTTAATCACTGATTCGCACCGGCCGTCACGGTGATCATCAGGACTGGTGTTATTTAATGAAAGAAAAACCCACAATGGTCACAGAAATAACTTGAATCTGATAAGAGTGGTAATAAATAAAAAGTCTATGAAAATTAACCAATGAAAATCAGATAATGCTTTTGAATTGTGATTCAACAGAATTATTTTAAAAAACAAACTCATGAAACAGGCCTGGACAAAAATGATGGTACCCTTAATTTAATATTTTGTTGCACAGCCTTTTTAGGCAATCACTGCAATCAAACGATTTCTGTAACTGTCAATGAGACTTCTGCACCTGTCAGCAGGTATTTTGGCCCACTCCTCATGAGCAAAGTGCTCCAGTTGTCTCAGGTTTAAAGGGTGCCTTCTCCAGACGGCATGTTTCAGCTCCTTCCACAGATGTTCAATAGGATTTAGATCAGGGCTCATAGAAGGCCATTTTACAATAGTCCAATGTTTCGCTCTTAGCCATTCTTGGGTGTTTTTAGCTGTGCGTTTTGGGTCATTATCCTGTTGCAAGACCCATGACCTGCGACTGAGACCAAGCTGTCTGACACTGGGCAGCACCTTTCTCTCTAGAATACCTTGATAGTCTTGAGATTTCATTGTACCCTGCACAGATTCAAGACACCCTGTGCCAGATACAGCAAAGCAGCCTCAGAACATAACAGAACCTCCTCCATGTTTCATAGTAAGGACAGTGTTCTTTTCTTGGTATGCTTCATTTTTGCGTCTGTGAACATAGAGCTGATGTGCCTTGCCAAAAAGTTCCAGTTTTGTCTAATCTGTCCATAGGACATTCTCCCAGAAGCTTTGTGGCTTGTCAACATGCAGTTTGGCAAATTCCAGTCTGGCTTTTTTATGATTTGTTTTCAACAGTGGTGTCCTCCTTGGTTGTCTCCCATGAAGTCCACTTTGGCTCAAACAATGATGGATGGTGCGATCTGACGCTGATGTACCTTGACCTTGGAGTTTACCTTGAATGTGTTTAGAGGTTGTTCTGGGCTCTTTTGTTACCATTCATATTTTCGGTCTCCTCCTGCGGCCACGTCCAGGGAGGTTGGCTACAGTCCTGTGGATCTTAAATTTCTGAATAGTATGTGCAACTGTAGTCACAGGAACATCAGGCTGCTTGGAGATGGTCTTATAACCTTTACCTTTAACATGCTTGTCTATAATTTTCTTTCTAATCTCCTGAGACAACTCTCTCCTTTGCTTCCTCTGGTCCATGTTTCGTGTGGTACACACCATGTCACCAAACAGCACGGTGACTACTTGTCACTGTTATGATCTTCAGGTTCAGATTCAGGTTACTTTATTTGTACCCGTAGGTAGATTTGTTTTGCAGTCTGGTGACATCCATATTTACAAGCCACTAATTACATTCAACATAGACACAAACACAGGCACACATGAAGCTGACTATAAACATGATAAAAATACTCAAGGCTCCATCAATCAGGGTATAAAAAGACAGAGATGAGGGAGAAACCAGAGGTAAGACAGAAGGGTCATATTAAAAGTTAAAAACTAGTCAGAGGTTAAAAAACTCAAAGGTCTAAAACCCAATAAAATATTTAGAACCCAAGTGACATCCTACAAAAATAAGTAAATATAAAATGAAGTTAATAAATAGGTACCTAAATTATGTACAATATATTTTTTACAGCTTGTTCAACTCTTTGACAGCAGCAGGGACAAAACTGTTTTTGTAGCGCTGGGTTCTACTTTTTGGGACAGAAAACCTCCGTCTTGAGGGAAGAAGCTGAAAGTGGCAGTGCAAAGGGTGGGAGTCATCATTTAGAATGGAGGTAGCCATCCTCTGTACTTGTCTGGTGTACAGGGATGTCAGGCTCAGCTGTGACTCACCAAGCAAACGACTGGACCATCTAACTACCTGATCCAAGGATTTCCTCTGTTTCAGTTTTGTCTGACCAAACCATGACACTAAAGAAAAGGATAAAACAGATTCAATAAAAGCCCGATAAAACATTGTCATTATGGTTCGGTCAATTTGGAAGCGTGCAAGTTTCCTCAAACAATGCAAATGTTGCTGACCCTTTTTGCACACCCTTTCACAGTTCACTTCAAAGTTTAAATTACTATCAATAATCGTCCCAAGATATTTGTACGATTGTACACATTCGGTGGTCTGGCCTTTTAGTATGGTGACTTTGTGCCTGGGATTTTTCCTCCTAAAGTCAATAATCATATCTTTAGTTTTTGTTGTATTCAGCTGCAGGTAGGAATCCTCACACCAGTGAACAAAATCATCAACTACTGGGCCGTGGCCACTCTCACCATCCTGGAGGAGACTGACAATAACTGAGTCATCAGCATACTTTAAAATGTGTCTGTTGTCATGTCTGCTCCGACACATGTTTGTGTACAGGATGAAGAGTAGTGGTGACAACACCCCCCCCTGAGGAGAGCCAGTAGAAGAGCACTTTAGGTCAGACAATGTATCATTGACCCTTACTCTCTTCGTCCTGTTGGTTAAGAAATCCAGAATCCAACCCACCAGATTATTGCTCAAATCAAATTGTTGCAGGAGCCTTTCAACTAAAATATGAGAGAGATATGAGATCTCTCATGAATATGAGAGATCTGAGCGCTGATCTCACCGCGCTCGGGTCATACATCATCTCCTGCAGGCTTGACAGCAGTGGCTCCCCGAGCTCTTATTGTGACAGCGCTTGGAGGAGCTTCCTGCTGTCAAAGCCTGCCAGCTGTGCTGCATTCACGGCTCATTAGTGCCCGGCCTTTTAGCAGACGCTGAATGCAGCCCGATGCAGCAGTCTTGTCAAAGATTCCTCATCAGACGTCAAGCGAGCATTCCTCAGCTCAGACTTCAGTACTCCTTATTATTTCCACGTTTGTGATCATCCTTCATCTTAATCGTAAGTGAGCTTGTTCAGCCTTATGGTCCCCATGTCTTGTGTTGTGTGTTTTAGCCCACTGAGGCTCATTACTTTCCGTTCCTTTGTGTATTATCTTCTGTTCATCATCATTAATAAACATCATTGCAAACTCACCGGTGACCTGTGGCGTCTTATGATGGCTCGCGAGGGCCACCCATGACAGTAGACCGCTGCCAGACTGAGACGCCTGACGCCATGAGTTTGCGTTTGGACTTTGCTCTTTCCTGTCTGGGTACTGCGTGCTGAAAGCATGCCGTCACGGAGGGGCCGCGCTCGGAGTCAGAGCTACGAGCTGGCGGACGCCCTGGAATATGTGGTTGAAATGCTCATCTCTGCCTCCCTCCTCGACTATCACAGCGACGTGCGCTGGTACCTGGACTGCGCTGAGGACGTCCTGAATCATCTTCCCCGCTACACCGACCACCCCGAAGTCAGCGCGAGGAGGGATGACATCGCCGCACAGCGCGAGACTCCGCATGATGGAGGAGGACTACGGGGGTAAGCAGAGGAGGAGGCATCCCCGCTCCCCGCTTTGGGATCCCATTCCTGTCCTCGATCCAGTTCTGGAGTTCGCACCATCCGGGGGCCATTGAAGACGTCGGAGCCACGGCCATAGTCAACCTCAGCCAAAACCCCGTCCGGATCCTGTTCCGGGCCGCCTGAGAGACTCAATCCCGCAGTCAGCTGCTTCTTCGGCATCTCGCCAGGAGGGAATCCCTGCAGCCTCTTCCCCTGGGTCATCTTCTCCTGCTGTCCCATCAGCGCTCCGTGCCCGGTTCGTCTTGGCTGCCGCCCCCTCCTCCTCAATGCCTTCCCCGGCTGCTGTGAGTGCCCAGAGTCCTGCTCCGGTGAGCCCCGTTCCAGATCCATCATGAGCGGCTCCCCCTTGTCCTCCCAGGGGGCCCTCTGTCACCGTCCGGCGGGGAAAGGGAGGAGCAACGTCCGCTACAGCAGGCACCATCCTGCCTCTGGGAGACAGGTAAGTACAAGTTCACTCATCTCCTCATAATTGTGATTTGCCTTGTCTGACTCTTGGGGGTGGAGCTCAGGGTTCGCAGTCCCCCGAGCTCCCACCACCTGGTGCAGCTTCTATTTTTAAACCTGCTGCCTTTGGTGTCTCCCTCCGCTGAGCGATCCTCGACGCCAGGCCTATGTCGTCGGATGAGGAGGGGGCCTGCGGTTCTGGAGAGCCTGGTTCCAGCCCCACAGCCACGTCATGGGCAGAGGAGGAAAGCGGACTGCAGCGTGGAGCCTGCACCGATGACGAAGCTTCCACGGGTCTCCACAGATGAGCGGTCCGGTCCAGCGGGTCGAGGGTCCCCTGCCACCTCACCGTGTGGGTTGTCAGCGTGGATGTCAGTGCCGGAGGGTCCTCAGGCTGCGGAAGCCACCATGCCAGCTGCAGAGTCCGACGTAGCTGAGTGGGAGCCGGGAGACGACCTCCTTCCGTCTGAGCCCGGATCATCGGAGTCCTGAGCAGCGACAGAACCCGAGTACAGGCAAGTGCTCTACTTTGTTTTTCTCCTCTCTATTCTGGAGCACTTCTGCCTGTCTCTCGAAGAGACAAGCCAGGGGCAGCCGTCTGCTGCTCCCGAACTCGTCTCGCTGGGCTCTGTCGCTACCGGTGATCCTGATCCTGGTTCTTTTCTCTCTCCTGAGCCTTCTCCCAGGGTCACTGGCGCGGATCTGATTCCAGTCGCTGTGCCAGAGGTTTCGGGTTCGGGGTTGGAGGTCGGTTCTGGTGCGGCGCCGACCCAGTCGGGGTCCGATGTGGGTGCAGCCAAGGCCCAATCGGGGCCCATCGTGGGTGCAGCCATGACCCAATCGGGGTCCGACATGGGTGCAGCCGTGACCCAATCAGGGTCCATCGCAGGTGCAGCTGTGACCCAATCGGGGTCCATCACGGGTGCAGCACCAGCAGAAGTCAAGGTCGGTGAGGGAGCTGCAGATCCCCTGCCACCAGACACTGGACGGGCTCATCATCATCATCATCCTCACCCTCAGGATCTTCATCCCAGCTCATCTCCACTTGGGGCCGTTGGGGTTCCTAATACTCCGCCTGGCTCTCCCTCGTCTTCCCCCTCTCCAGGGAGGCCACCTTCAACTTCTCTCCTTCGGTCCTGGTGGCTGTGTGAAGCGGGTCGGCCGCCTTGTGAGCTGTTTCGCCGGTTCGGCGTTCTGGGTCTGCCACCCGACAAACTTTCCCGCCCTTTAGGCGATCTGGCCCGGCCGCCAGAGGAACTGTGTTTCCGGGCATGGGACTGGGGTAGGCCACCCGAACTGTCCCTTTCCTCCCTACCTGCGATGTGGACGATAGATGCAGGGCGGCCCCCCGAACTGTCGGCCTTCATGCCATGGTGCTAGGACTGCCGTCATCCCGGGTTTTCATTTTTGTTGTTTCTGTAACCTTTTGGGATGTGCTAGGGGTCTTGTATTTGCTATTGTGCATCTCACCCCTTCCTAGCGAGTGTTTCTTTTTTTGGTCATTTTTCCTCTGTTAAATGTCCATTCATTGCCTGTAGCAGTTGGTGTGTTTTTGCCTTCGGGGATATGGTATTTTCTGTTGTCGTGCCCTGTAATTGTTTTATTTTTCAGTCTGCCTTGATCATGGTTTGTGTATTTTTGAATATCCTGTTCGCTGTTATTTTGCCCTGTGATCGTCTTCTTTACACTTTACCTTGGTTGTAATTTGTGCATGGGAGTGTTGTTTTTTTCTCTCTCTCTCTCTGTCTGCCTGCGCACCCCTGTTGTTATCATGTTTTTTTTGGGGACTATGCTGGTCTGCGTCCCGCTGGCCTGTTCCCCCTTCCGCCCACCCTGGGGGTGGGCGGGGGCTTGGGTGTCAGTGGGCGTTCAGAGCCCGCCCTCTAGGGGGAGGTACTGTTATGATCCGAGCGCCGATCTCGTCCACGCTCGGGTCATACATCATCTCCTGCAGGCTTGACAGCAGTGGCTCCCCGTGCTCTTATTGTGACAGCGCTCGGAGGAGCTTCCTGCTGTCAAAGGCTGCCAGCTGTGCTGCATTCGTGGCTCATTAGTGCCCGGCTTTTAAGCGGACGCTGAATGCAGCCCGATGCAGCAGTCTTGTCGAAGATTCCTCATCAGACGTCGAGTGAGCGTTCCTCGGCTCAGACGTCAATACTCCTTATTATTTCCACGTTTGTGATCATCCTTCGTCTTAATCGTAAGTGAGCTTGTTCAGCCTTATGGTCCCCGTGTCTTGTGTTGTGTGTTTTAGCCCACTGAGGCTCATTACTTTCCATTCCTTTGTGTATTATCTTCTGTTCATCGTCATTAATAAACATCATTGCAAACTCACCGGTGACCTGTGGCATCTTATGATGGCTCGCGAGGGCCACCCATGACAGTCACCCTTTAAATAGGCTGACTGACTGATTACAAGTTTGTAGACACCTGTGATGTTTATTAGAGGACACATCTTGGTTGAACATGTCCCTATGGTCACATTATTTTCAATCTTTTCTAGGGGTGCCATCATTTTTGTCCAGGCCTGTTTCATGAGTTTGTTTTTTTAAAGTGATTCTGTTGAACCACAATTCAAAAGCATTGTCTGATTTTCATTGGTTAATTTTCATAGAATTTTTATTTATTACCACTTATGTCAGATTCAAGTTATTTCTGTGACCATTGTGGGTTTTTCTTTCGTTAGAGATGAGATGAGATGAGATTCAACTTTATTGTCATTACACATGTATGAATACAAGGTAACGAAACGTGACTTGGCATTTGGGCACGCTCTGCAGAGTGCATCCAAGGCCGGGGCAGCCGCTAGGCGCCAGTCATAAAGAAGAAAGAAAAAAAGGGAAGGGATAATGACACAGTAGGCGAGAGAAAAAAACATGTTTATCAAAATGTCGTTCAGTAAGTGAGCGAAATTTTGATTGCAGGAAAAAAAAACCTCAATGCACATTTAGCAGACAACAGAACCAAAAGTCAGAGAGGTTCAGTGAATGAATGGATGTAATTCAGTATAAGTGAATCAGTGTGTTCGTGTATGTTGAATGCAGGTGGGTGTTTATCAGTTACTGGAGGCAGCAAATCTCTCCCAGCCGAGATGTTATGTCTTAGTGTCTGAAACTCGGAAGCATGTCCTTGAGGCATGGCAGATGGAAATTTCCTGAGCCAGTCACTGTCCCTGAGTTCAGATTGTAGCACACCAGAATGTTTATGAAGAGAAGCACAATCTTCTGTTTTGTCTTAATCCAGGAGGAAAATAGTCAACAGGGCACCGAATTCAAGGTCTGATAACACAGATCACTCAGAGCATAGAATTTACAGCTCTTGCAATCCTGTGTTCATAATTTCCATACATAGGCTTTAAATCCATTCTTGGAGGGCACCAAAACGACTCCAGATGTTTCCCTTCCGGACATGGGAAGCATGTCCGGCAGAGTCCATCTCTCTACAGTGCATGCCAGATGGTAATTTCCATGTTAGTCTTGCCGTCAGTTAGTGCTCTCCCCCGTCTAGTCGAATTGTTGAAGAAGCAGCTACGCCGGGACCGCTTTGATTAGCTCTTCTAGTTAAATTTTCGATACACCAGGAAACTCCAGAGCCAATCAGCAGAAAATCCTGTGATCGTGCCAAACCAGATAGATGTTTCCACATCATCAGTCGAATCATGCAGACACATGTGTTCCAATCCATGGGTCTCTCCATAGGGGCTCCCCCTGGCCCAAATTTATGTAAAAAGTTGTTAATTTTATTAAAGCCGCTCACCAAATCCATTTTTTCATTTGGATCAAGATTCAGCCAGAAGAACAGCGACGCAGACAAGACAGCAAGCTGGGATTCTCAGTTAGGGAGGGTGGAGGAGGGTGAAAGAGGGAGCAGAAGAAAAAGCGACCGTTCTCTCTGAAGGGCAGGAAGGAAGGGGTACCAACAATTTTGTCCACGTGTGTAGTTGGTTTGATAATATATTTGGCAAATGGGGAAAAATAATTTAAGGGGTCCTTGTAAGCATTATCATTAGTTTATTGATCTTTGTCTTCTGTGAATGTTGTTGTATTCCCATAATTAAACGACTTGTTGAAAGAACTGTTTCAGCAGCTTTCTCTTGCAAGGATCCTACTCTATACCAAGGTGTCCAGGAAGCTGCCCACTTGCTTTCCAACTGCGAAGATGGCGATGAAGTTGTGCCACGACTGGACCTGGGCAAGGACTTTGAAGATGCACCGGAAATAGTTTAGGGCCTGCAATAGGGTCTACAATGCACACCTACATGATGTTAGCATTTGCTTCACTGTGCCTCTGCCCCACAGGTTTCTTTTGTGAGATATGATTCATGGGATGTAGATGCATATAAGGGGATAGATTATTTTGATATATTTTACACATATAGAATTGTTAGCCATATTGACCCACAATGTGTGCACCACACCTGATGTCCACCGGAGAGATGGCGACCTGAAGGGGGCAGGTCCACGTGACTGCTGGAAGGGGACATCAGTTTCATATAGAAACTTAGAAACACTACACTCAGGGGCTAGAGTAGGGTTATGAGATGGGTTTATGCCCATCTCAACAGGGGGAGATGCAAAAACGCGAATATAAGTTGCTATTAAGTTAGTGAGGTGCCCATTAGGACACCTCAACAGGGGAAATTGTTGGTAAATTTCTTTGATGCCCTTGTCTGTCTGAGAATGTTGGTTATTCTGCAACTATGTTTCTTCAACCTTCATCCTGCTTGCTTTGAGAATGTCAGTTATTCTGTAATTATGGTTTCATCCTTCATTCTGCTTGCTTTGCATGCCACACTGTCGCCTTTAGATTACACCCAAGGACTCAGTTGCTGAAACCAGATAGAATCAGCTCTGGCCTCAGCTAAGCTGGCACATGAATGAATGAATGAATTAAGTTTATTGTCAATACTACCATACATAATACATACATACAGGAGAATTGAAATTTGACTTGGCATATGGGCGCGCTCTATGTCAGAGCGCATCCAAGGCCGGGGCAGCCACTACAGGCGCCAGTCATAGTGGGGGTAAAGAAGGAAAGGGGGGGGGGGTAGTGGATGACACAGTAGGCGAGAGAAAAAAACATGTTTATCAGAATAGCGCTCAGTGAGCGGGATTATGATTACAAGAAAAAAAACCCTCAATGCACATTTAGCAGACAACAATACACACGTTGACAAGAGCAATGAGAGAACAGTGTTTGTATATTTATCATATATGATCAGTGTGAGTGCAGTGTTGAATGTGGAAGGCTGCCGAACAGCAAAAATCCTCTCCTTAGCAACGTTAGATGTTATGTCTTAGTGTCTGAAGCTCAGATAACATGTCCTCATTGCATGTCCAGATGGTAATTCCTGAGCCAGTCACATGGCACTGTCCTTGAGAGTTCAGATTGCTGCGCTCCAGGTTGATTGTGTTAGAGAGAAGTCAAGCCAAAACAATTCTACTTGCTTATCTTCATCCGGGAGAAGTGAGAGCTGAGGGGCGCCGAAACCAAGGTCGAATAAGCACAGTCACACAGAGAAAAACTTTTCATCTCTTATGCATTCAGTGCTCCATTTCCATCATTGCCAGGCCTTAAAATCATTTCCTGAAGAGCTCCAAGCAACATCGAGCCGCTATCAGAGTTCTCCCCAGCTCGTCAAATTGATGAAAGAGCTTCGTAGGGTCAACATTTTGAACATTTTGATAAGCTCTGTCCATCTTCTTCAACTTTCGATACACCAGGGCTATCCCAAAGCCGATCAATAGAAGTCCTGAGATCATAAAACCGAATAGATATATGTCTTCCGCATCTTCAATCGAAAGATCGCACAGACACATAAGCTTCCAATTGTATGTGTCTTTCACATAACCCGCAGCAGCAGTACCTGCAGGACAGATGGGCTCCCCCGGGCCCGATTTCCGAGTTGAAAAAACAGTGTCAATTGTGTTCAAGGCCCAGCTTACTAAATCCATAATTTTCCGTTTGGATCAAGAATCAGCCAGTAGAAAAGTAAAGAACGACGCAGACACAGACACAGACAGCAAGCTGGGATCCAGTCATTTGGGAGGGAGACTCAGGAGGGAGGAGAGAAAAGAAAAAGCGTCTGCTCTCTCTGATAGCCAGGAAGGAAAATAGTAGAAGGACACTGATACACGTGAGGGGAGCCCTCCCTCCTGCGTGAGGGAGTGGCAGAGTTCTATAGTTCTATGAACTTTGCCGAAAACAAGATTTACTTTGTCATAAAAAAGTTGTCTGTATTCATACAGTCAAAGACTTAATTTGTGATACCACGCTGCCTGTTTGTTATCGTGGTGAGCCTGTTTGTTATCGTGGTGTCACAAACCGGGATAAAATTTTACTTCTGTCGTTTTTCCACGGAGATGCTCCATTCAAGTTGGCCAGTTAGAACGAATTAGAACAAACCCAATCTCCAGAGCTGCTAGCTGCTAGCTGCTAGTGACAGCTGTCACTAGCTGATGGCTGCTGGCTGACAGCTTTGTTTGTTTTGCAGCCGCGGAAAAACTGAGGTACCTGTCCGTAGAGCCAGCCCGGACAGGAAGATTGTAAAAGGACTGTGAAGGATGCCGACCTTAAAAGGCAAGTGCTTGAGGTGTGGCAAAGGGAAAAATAGACGTCTAAATGAGAACGGAGTCTGCTACTTCAAGTGCGCACCGAACGATAATGGAGGAAACAGAAGAAATGAGAATCGCAATGTTAACAGAGGCAATAACAGAGAGCAGAATGGAAATGCAAATGACAATAGAGGTATGAACTGTCGTGAATGCAGAAACGTTATCCAAGAAGACACCCCTAGCATGCAGTGTGAAGCATGTTTCAGCTGGTTTCATTTTAAACCCTGTTGTAACATTGATCCTGCAAAGTACAGAGCCCTAGAGAACAATGACTTGTTGGATGTAATCAGATGGTTCTGTAAAAAGTGTGATCAAGGAATAATCCAGCTTGCAAGTGAAATAGTTGATATCAAGGAGAGAATGGCTGCCCTGGAAAGCAGAGCCGATGTTAAGGCCATGGTTAAGGAAGCAGTCCAGGACCACTTTAAGGAGGAGGCAGAAATGGAGAAAAGAAAGATGAATGTGATTGTGCATGGCCTACCTGAACCTGACCTGGAAACAGAAGATGAGGATGGTGAAGCCAGAGTAACCACTGGCCAGGAAAGGAAAGAAGCTGACCGAGCCAAGCTGGTTTTAATTGGTATTGCACACCCTGACATCAGTGTTGTTGCTGATGACATTGAAGGTGTGTTTCGTCTGGGTGCTGTAAGAAATGATGGAAAACCCCGTCCTGTGTGCCTGAAGCTACGTAGTGCTGAGACAAGGAGACGACTTCTAACACATGCCCGAGTACTTAGGAACTCCGCCACTGAGTGGCACAAGCGGGTGTTCATCAACCCTGACCTCACGCCGGCTCAGAGGGAGGAGGATCACGCAGCTCGCGAAGAGCTGAATAGAAGAAAACAAAATGGAGAACAGAACTTGATTATCAGGAACTTCAAAGTTGTGACCAACAACAGGCTTGCTCATAGGGGTCAGCAGAATGTTGGTAATGAGGTCCAATAGGATCTTGCCACACATCATGACAATTTATCTGACTCTGTGCCATTAAAATCAGGAACTGTTGCTTCTACAAGTGTGGTCAAATGCATGGCCACGAATCTGGAGAGTATTATGAACAAAATTGATGAGTTTCGATACCGTGTATCGCAGGTTAAACCGGATGTTATATTTTTAACAGAGACTTGGCTCAAAGCTGAAGTCCAAGATATTTTTATTGATATACCTGGTTTTAAAATATTACGAAACGATACTATTGAAATTAGAGGTGGTGTGATGTTGATGGTGAGAGACCACATTGATGTTGAGTTGTGTCATGAATTAAATGATATGAATGTAAAGGATACTTTATGGGTTTGGATGAAGACTGTAGATGGACATGATAACTTGTTAGGTGTTGTATACCGGTGATGCTGATGAGCTTTATAATACAAACTTGTTGAATCAATTTGAAGCTGCTAGCACAATCTGCAAAGGTAAATTATTGGTAAATGGTGATTTTAACTTACCTAATATTGATTGGCCGAATTGTACTGTCAATGAAGGTGAAAATTCCTTTTCACAGAAATTCTATGATAAACTCTGTGACTTGTATCTGTGTCAAAATGTAATGGAACCCACTAGACAAAGGGGTACTAATACTCCAAATTGTCTGGATCTGATAATTTCATCGCCACCAGCAAATGTTAGCAATGTTGTTATTTCTAGCCCTATTGGTAAGGCAGATCATAAGGTGTTGACTTGGGATTTCCAAGCTGTTGTCAACAGGTCTTGTGACCATGAGGTGTTCAGATATGACTATAACAAGGCTGATTATGTGAAACTATGTCGAATTTTGAAAAATACAGACTGGTCTTGTGTAATAGGAGCTACTAATGTAGACACGGCATTGTCATGACCCGAGCACTTTGTCATTGTGCTAGGGCTATTCCTGTCAGGGCTTGACAGCGGCGTTGTCTTCCGGGCTCTCCGAGCTCTTATTGTGACAGTGCTCGGGGAGGCTTCCACTCAGCTGTCAAGTCCTGAGCAGCTGTTTTGCATTTGCGGTCGTTAGCAGTGGACTTCTTATTCCCACGTTAGCGGCCGCATCCCTGCAGCAGTGTCAGTCGTTCTTCGTCTGAGCTACGGATGCCTTGGACTGTTACCTACCTCGTCTGCCTGTGGTTGACCGTCGCTTCCCCAGGACCAGTAAGTGAGCTGTTAGCCTTACCCCTCCCGGTGTGAGTAGACCTCTGTGTGTCTCTGCCAGCAGCCTGTGTAGCCATTACTCCAACAACCATTGCCTGTGCATGACCGTCTCCTCCTAAGGACCTGTATGAGAGCTGTTTAGCCTTACGCCTCCGGATGTGTGTAGACTTATGTGTCATTGCCCCTGCATCTTGTGTTGTTACTTTTTCACCGTAATAAAACTCACTGAAAACTCACTGGTGACTGTGTGGCGTCTTATGGTGGCTCGCGAGAGCCACCGCATGACAGGCATGGGATTATTTTAATGAGAAGTTGGACAATGCTGTAAAAGAATAAGATAAGATAAGATAAGATAAGCCTTTATTAGTCCCACAATGGGGAAATTCCAGGATTGCAACAGCACAGGGATAGCAACACTCAGAGCAACAATCAGAAGACAAGAAAAAAACAAGCAAGCAAGAGCAGCTAATATACATATGTACGTATTACTATAAAAATATATATATATACACACACACACAGACACACAGTGCAGAGCATTGTAGCTGGATGGAATAAATATATGAATATATGAACACACAGTGCAGAGCATTGTAGCTAGATGGAATAAATATGTAAATATATAAACACCCACAGTACGGAGCATTGCAGCTAGGTGGAATAAATATGCAAGTATATAAACACACACAGTGCGGAGCAATGTAGCTAGATGGAATAATATGTAGATATATAAATATATAAACACACCCAGTGCTGAGCATTGTAGCTAGATGGAATAAATATGTAAATATATAAACACACACAGTGCAGAGCATTGTTGCTAGATGGAATGAAACAGCATAACCGTCTACTTAGTTATCCTACATGGTATGATTATGTGCCCATACATATTCTTACCCTCCATAGCGACCGGTATGTTCCTAGTTGTATGCCGGAGGGGACCATTGTGTAAGTCTATTGCATCTTTTGCATTCAAAAAACTATTAGTTTGTTACGTCTTTTTGCTATCTCTGCGAGCAGCCCTGCTTAGGTTGTACAGTCTGACAGCCGTTGGTAGGAAGGACCTACGAAACCTCTCGGTTGTGCACCTGGGATGATGTAGTCTGCTGCTAAATGAGCTCCTCAGTGCATTCAGTATGTCCTGCATAGGGTGGAACTCGGACTCCAGCAGAGATGACAGTTTAGCCACCGTCCTTCTCTCTCCTATCTCCTCCATCAGATCAAGGCGCTGCCCCAGGACAGAGCTAGCTTTCTTAATCAGTTTGTTCAGTCTCTTCCTATCGGCTGCAGTAATGCCACTGCCCCAGCAGACCACTCCAAAAGTGATGGCTGATGCCACCACCGTGTCATAGAATGACTTCAGCAGCGCCCCTTGTACACCAAAAGACCTGAGTCTCCTCAGCAGGAACAGCCTGCGCTGTCCCTTCTTGTAGAGTGCATCAGTATTGTGTGACCAGTCTAGTTTATTGTTCAGATGAATACCCAGGTACTTATAGGATGTCACCATCTCGATGTCTGTTCCCTGTATATTTACTGGTACTGTGAGGGGCTGCCCATGCCTGCGGCAGTCCACCACCAGCTCCTTAGTTTTCCTCGCGTTGATCTGGAGGCAGTTCCGATGGCACCAGTCCACGAAGTCCTGGATAAGCCCTCTGTACTCAGCTTCATCTCCATTGGAGATGAGGCCAACGATCGCAGAGTCATCAGAGAACTTCTGTAGATGGCAGTGTGTTGTGTTGTGTGAGAAGTCCGCAGTATAAAGAGTGAACAAGAAGGGAGCCAGCACCGTTCCCTGGGGGGCCCCCGTACTACTGATGATCGTGTCGGACACACAGTCCCGGGTTCTCACAAACTGAGGCCGGTTCGTGAGGTAGTCCAGGATCCATGATGACAGGTGCTGGTCCACCCCTGCGCGCAGCAGCTTGTCCTTCAGGATCATCGGTTGGATGGTGTTGAAAGCACTGGAGAAGTCAAAGAACATGATCCTCACCATATTCCCGGGCTTCTCCAGGTGGGACAGAGAACGGTGAAGGAGGAAGATCACCGCATCCTCCACCCCAATGCCATGCTGGTAGGCGAACTGGAGTGGATCCATCGCTGGTTCCACCAGGGGGCGGAGGTGAGCAAGGAGCAGTCTCTCCAGGGTCTTCATCAAGTGGGACGTCAAGGCCACCGGTCTGTAGCTGTTCAGGTCTTTGGGGTGGGAAGTTTTTGGTACAGGTACCACACAAGATGTTTTCCACAGCTGTGGTACCCTCCCCAGTTTCAGGCTCATGTTGAAGATATACGTCACAATCCCACAATGTGTACCTATGGTCAAAATAACAAGTGGTTGTAAGGTTAATCCTAGTTGGTTTAATTTGTCAGTCAAGAGAAGTATTAGGAAAAAGTATTTTGCCTGGAAAAGGTATCAAGAGTCTAGAACTTATGTTAGATACCTAGAGTATGTTAAAAGGAGAAATGCTGCCAATAAAAGTGTAAGAGTTGCAAAGACAGATTTTGAAAAAAATCTTTGTAAAAGAGTCAAAAAGAATCCTAAAGTCTTTTATATGTATGTAAATAATAAAACAAAAAGTCGGTCAAAAATCAATAAATTGAGAGGTACTAATGGTGTTGAAATCAATAGTAATCAAGAAATAGTTACTGAATCGAACAGTTTCTTCCAATCGGTATTTGAAAAAGAGGAGGATAGGAACTTGATTTGGTTTAATGACTTTATGCACTGTATCTATGGAGATGATGTCTGTGAACCCTTTGACTTTGTTGATGGGACTGTCGACAACCATGTAGTAGATGACATATTCTTGTCTCCTGATGATGTAAAGAAACTATTAATGGTAATCAACCCAAACAAATCAATGGGTCCAGATGAGGTCCATCCTCGAGTGCTTAAAGAGTGTGCAGATGTTATATATTTTCCATTGTATTGTATCTTAAGGCAGTCCCTTGATCAATGTAAGCTACCTGAAATTTGGAAGTATGCTAACGTAACTCCGATACATAAGAAGGGAGACAAAATGGTTACTGGTAATTATAGACCGGTGAGTTTGACTTCGCAGATTTGTAAATTGTGTGAAAAACTTGTGAGAGATAAAATTGTGATATTTATTGAAAAGATTCTAGCTACTGAGCAACATGGTTTCCGCAGGGGAAGATCCTGCCTTACAAACTTGCTTGTTACTTTAGAAGAATGGACAAAGTTGTACGACAATGGTCTAGCCTTTGATGTTTTATATTTTGACTTCAGAAAGGCATTTGATTCCGTCCCTCATGCAAGATTAATCTACAAGTTATGCAAATATGGTATTGGTGGAAAGTTGTGTAATTGGATAGAAGACTTTCTGAGAGACAGGAAACAAAGAGTGAGTTTAAACGGAACTTGTTCCCCATGGTTAGATGTAACTAGCGGAGTGCCTCAAGGGTCAGTTATCAGCCCGGTAATGTTTCTTTTATTTATTAACAATTTGCCATGTAATATTGAGTCAAAATGTCAAATTTTTGCTGATGACACAAAACTGTATCATCCCATTCTCTCGCTAGTCGATATGGAAGTATTGCAAAATGATATTGTCAAATTAGCTGAATGTTCAAGGAATTGGTTGTTAGGTTTTAATGAAGATAAATGTAAGGTGTTACATGTTGGTAGAAACAATCCAGGATATGATTATTTTATGAAAGGTAAAAAGTTAGAGGTTGTTACGGAGGAGAAGGACCTTGGGGTCCTTATGTCAAATAATTTGTCATTTTCAAAGCATATTGCTGTATCAATTCAATTCAATTCAATTCAACTTTATTTATATAGCGCCATTTCACAACAACAGTCATCTCATAGCACTATCAACTGTAGGGAGGACCCCCACAGTTGCAGAAAGACCCCAGCAATCAGGCGATCCCCTGTGAGCAAGCACTTGGCGACGGTGGAGAGGAAAAACTCCCTTTTAACAGGAAGAAACCTCCAGCAGAACCAGGCTCAGGGAGGGACAGTCATCTGCTGCGACTGGCTGGGGGGTGAGGGGATAGAGAAGAAGAAAAGAACAGACATGTAGAGAGCAAACAGCACGATGGGGACTCAATCTATGGGAGAGAACAAACAAATGTTAATGACCAGCAAAAAAAAAATATTTCATAGAGAGTGAGGAAAGGAGTGAGGCCCAGTGCATTACTGGAGGTCCCCCGGCTGACTAAACCTATTAGCAGCATAACTAAGGGAGGGTTCAGAAAACACATGATCCCTCCCTAATTGTAGGCTATATCAAAAAGGTAGGTTTTAGCCCTATTCTTAAAAACAGAGATCGAGTCTGACTCCTGAATCCAGATTGGCAGCTGATTCCACAGGAGAGGAGCTTGATAACTGAAGGCTCTGCCTCCCATTGTACTTTTGGAGATTCTAGGTATTACAAGTAAACCTGCATTTTGGGAGCGTAGTGCTCTGTTAGGATGATACGGTAGTATCAGATCTTTTAAATAAAAAGGAGCCTGATTGTTTAGAGCTTTGTAAGTAAGAAGAAGGATTTTAAACTTAATTCTAAACTCTATGGGAAGCCAATGAAGGGAGGCCAGAACCGGAGAGATATGATCTCTCTTTCTAGTACCTGTTAAAACTCTTGCTGCAGCATTTTGGATCAGCTGAAGACTTTTTAAAGATGTTTTAGGACAACCTGATAATAAAGAATTACAATAATCTAATCTCGAGCTAACAAAAGCGTGGATCAGCTTCTCAGCATCACTCTGAGACAAGATGCTCCTAATCTTGGCAATATTACGCAAATGATAGAAGGCAGTCTTAGAAACAAATTTAATATGTGAATTGAAGGACAAATCCTGATCAAAAATAACTCCAAGGTTCCTCACAGAGCTATTAAGAGAAAGAGTAACTGCATCCAAACTGAAAGTTTGATTTGGAAAGGAATTTCTAAGGTTTTTTTTTTTTTTTTTCAGCAGCCAAGGCTAATGGTATTTTGGGTATGATTAAGCAAATTTTTTCGTACATAGACAAAGATTCTTTCCTTGTGTTATACAAAAGTTTTGTCCGTCCATATTTAGAATTCTGTGTTCAGGCACGGTCGCCTTATCTAGAGAAAGATAAAACTGTTCTAGAGAAGGTACAGCGCAGGGCCACTAAGTTGGTCCCTGAGTTACAACACATGTCTTATGAAGATAGGCTCTCTGAGCTAGGCTTAACTACACTTGAGGATAGAAGAATTAGAGGTGATCTAATTGAAATGTACAAAATTTTACATGGTTTTGAGAATATTGAATATAATGTATTTTTTGAATTGAGGCGTTATGCCGGCCTTCGTGGTCATCCCCTATGTTTAGAAGTAGAAAGGTCAAAATTGAATGTCAGAAAGAGATTTTTTAGTAATAGATCCATTGTACTATGGAACAGTTTACCGTATCATGTGGTCTTCTCGCCAAATGTAAACGCCTTTAAAAATAGTTTTGATGACTTCTACAATCGTAACCTGAGAAACACCACCATATGAGTGCTATGTGTCACACGTGTGCTATGTTTTATATTTGTTATCCGTAATGATGTGTTTTTATACAATTTTCAATTGTACTTTTATTACACTAATAAATGAATTATGAATTATAAAAACCATAGGACCCACTGTTGGGGTAGCACTCTCTCTTAATACATCTTGAGAATAGTGCTCCAGTGTTGTATCTTGTAACATGTCTCAGCTTCAGTAAAATAAGTGAAACTATACTTCACCTCTCTGTCTGGTTATTTGGCCTTCGTACCAAAAGAACTGGAGGTTAAGATATTTTAGCGCAACAGCACTGTTTACTGGTGTCATCCTTCTCTCCTTCCTCTGCTTTCACTTCTCCTGGACCCTCTGCCTGAACACTTTCCTCTACTTGGCTTTTCTCTTCTGTCTCATCTTGCCGTCTCTGAGCTCTGCCTAATTCAGGTTCTCTCTCCATCTATGGTGGTATACAAACAGGTTAGAAAATATCAAGTGTCATGTAAATTAAAAGTAAACAACCAAAAATTTCTAGTTAAGGGTACAAGGAGCACCCACTTAAAAACTTGAGTAATGACTTCAGTCTTGAAGGTTTGAGGTTTTTCTCCAAAATTTATAACAATTTTCTTATAGTTTTCTACTTTTCTCTGTAAATTTATCTAAATTTGAAACCATTTTCCTCAAATTTGTAATTTCCTCTTGTAAAATTGACTTTTCTTGTACATTTGAGACTTTATTATAAGTTTGTGGATTATTTTATGGCTAATTTTTGTCTTTTTTAAAATATAATTAGTTTTTAAAAAAAATTGAAACAGACTGGTAATTTTTTTTTTTTAACTTTTTCCTTAACAATTTACATTTTTGACCTTAATTTTGCAGAGCTAGAACAGAACAATAATTACCTCTGCCAAGGAAGTTATGCTTTTGCCGGCGTTTGTCTGTTTGTCTGTTTGTTTGTTAGCAACAAAACTCAAAAAGTTATGGATGGATTTTGATGACATTTTCAGGAAAGGTGTATCATGGCATGGGGAATAGATGATTAGATTTTGGTGATGATCTGAGAGTGCACACCTCCACCAAGGGCTTTGTTTTCATTTGTGCAGCAGGATTACACAACAACTACTGGATGGATTTAGATGAAATTTTCACCAGAGTTGGTTCTTGGGCTAGAGGGGAAGCCATTACATTTTCGGAGATGATCTGAGAATGCATACCTCCACCAAGGCTCTTATATCCTCACAGACTGTTAGCAACAATACTCCAAAACTAAAGGATGGATTTGGATGAAATTTTCACCAGAAGTGGTTCTTGGCCTACACACAAACCCATTACATTTTGGGGGCGATCCATGACTGCATACCTCCGCCAAGGCTCAATCTTCTTGCAGTGGTTTAGTAGAATTATGTAAAAACTACTGGATGGATTTTGCTGAAATTTTAACCAGAGATGGTCGTTGGCTTGCAGACGAACCCATTATATTTTGGAGCTGATCTGTGAGCGCATACCTCTACCAAGGCCCGATCTTGCAGTGTATGGTGGGATGGAGGCGGGGAGATACAAACAGATGGATGGACAAAGGGAGGGAAGGCAGGAGCCTTGGTGGAGGTATGAACTCTCTGAGTGCTTTTCTAGTTTTACTCAGACTTCAAAGAAAAAAAAATTGTATTTAATGAAATAACTTTAATGACCAAAGATGCAGTTATTTCTGTTATAATATTTCTATATATTTATAATTTTTTAGAAATCTCCTCACCACCCAGACAGCAGAAAAATCTCCCTTATTTTGAAATCCAAATGTTGACATGTTTAGTTTGGCTGAAGGCTGCTGACGGATTAAAATCACTGACTTCGTGAATTTCAGTCTTCTTATCTTGCCTGGTACATAATAATGAACATCCATCCATCCATCCATCTTCTACCGCTTTTCCGGAGGTCTGGGTTGCGGAGGCAGCAGTTCAAGCAGAGAAGCCCAGATTTCCCTTTCCCCCGCCACCTGCTCCAGCTCTTCAGAGAGGATACCAAGGCGTTCCCAGACCAGCTGGGAGACGTAGTCTCTCCACCGAGTCCTGGGTCTGCCCCGGGGTCTCCTCCCAGTGGGACGTGCCCAAAACACCTCAAGTGGGAGGTGTCCAGGATAATCAGATGCCCATACCACCTCAACTGACTCCTTTCAATGTGGAGGAGCAGCGGTTCTACTCTGAGCCTCTCCTGCATGACTGAGCTCCTCACCCTATCTCTGAGGGTGAGTCCAGTAATCCTACGGAGAAAGCTCATTTCAGCCGCTTGTATCCACGATCTTGTTCTTTCGGTCATTACTCAAAGCTCGTGACCATAGGTGAGAGTAGGAACGTAGATTGACTGGTAAATCGACAGCTTTGCCTTAGAACTAAGCTCCCTCTTCACCACAACAGACCGGTACAACGTCCGCATCACTGCAGATGCTACTCCGATCCATCTGTCAATCTCTCGCTCCATTTTCCCCTCACTTGTGAATAAGACCCCAAGATACTTAAACTCCTCCACTTGGGGCAGGAGCCTGTCCCCAACCCAGAGAGGACAATCCACCTTTTTCCGGCTGAGGACCATGGACTCGAACTTGGAGGTGCTTATTCTCATCCCAGCTGCTTCACACTCACCGGCAAACCGTCCCAGCAAGAGCTGTAGATCATTGCTGGATGAAGCCAACAGGACAACATCATCTGCAAACAATAGAGATGAGATCCTGTGGTCATCAAGCATGACACCCTCCATTCCCTGGCTGCGCCTAGAAATCCTGTCCATAAAAATTATGAACGGGATCGGTGACAAAGGGCAGCCCTGGCGGAGTCCAACTCTCACTGGAAATGAGTCCGACCGAGTGTTGGCAATACGAACCAAACTCTCACAACGGTCGTACAGAGACCGAATAGCTCGTAACAACAAGCCCGATACCCCATACTCCCGAAGCACCCCCCACAAAAAAACATGAGGGACGCGGTCAAATGCCTTCTCCAAGTCCACAAAACACATGTAAACTGGTTGGGCAAACTCTCACGAACCCTCGGGAATTCTTGAAAGGGTAAAGAGCTGGTCCGATGTGCCACGGCCAGGACGAAAACCACATTGCTCCTCCTGAATCTGAGGTTTGACCAATGGCCGGACTCTCCTCTCCAGTACCTTGGCATAGACCTTCCCAGGGAGGCTGAGGAGTGTGATCCCTCTAAAGTTGGAGCACACCCTCCGGTCCCCTTTTTTGAAGAGAGGAACCACCACCCCGGTTTGCCATGCCAAAGGCACTGCTCCAGACAGCCACACAATGTTGCAGAGGCGTGTCAACCATGACAGCCCTACAACATCCAGGGCCTTGAGGTACTCAGGGCGAATCTCGTCCACCCCCGGTGGACGAGATAATAATAAACATAAATTAGTTAATTAATATTAACTGAGGTAAAGGTAAAAACAGTTTTTATTCTTGTCTGAAATAAGAGAAACAAAAAGCCAGCCATACGTGTTAGCTCAGTGACTTCCATTATTGCTCCCATTACCAGCGGGTTAAAACCATGATAAATGCATTCATTGCTTACATACCTCTTCTGATTTTTTTCCACATTTAAAGTACTTTAATAAGCTCACGTTGCTCTCGGACAGCGACGCTCATAGCGAGACACCCTGTTTGCTGACTGGAACACGCGGGCAGGGTGCTTCTGAACTCCGCGCGGATGGTCACACGCGTTGTTCGTGTGCACGCTTGCGGACCGTCATTGCTTCATATATTTTTCTTAAATTTATATATCCTCACAGAGTGGCAGAAATTTTCCTGGGGTGGCAGGCCACCACCCAGAAATGTTGCCAGAGGAAACCCTGATATACATAGTAGTGGCTTCATGGATGGGTGATGTACAGTGGGGCAAAAAAGTATTTAGTCAGCCACCAATTGTGCGCGTTCTCCCACTTAAAAGATGAGAGAGGTCTCCAATTTTCATCATAGGTATACCTCAACTATGAGAGACAAAATGAGAAAAAAAAAAATCCAGAAAATCACATTGAAGGATTTTTTTTTTTTTTTTTTCACATTGGGGAATGTTTTATTTTTTTATTTTTTTTTATTTAAGTTTTTGTAAAGGGTATACAGGTCGTTACAGCAATGCAGTGTTTACATTTTCATCACATGTTCCCTTATTTTCTGATATCTGACAACATTGGAAGATTAATTCTTACAACACCCCTTTTTTTTTTTTTTTTAAAGTGAAAGAAAAAGTGAAATTAAAGAGAAAAAAAAACAAGAAACAAATAACAAAAAAAAAACAAACAAACCAGTAAAAAACAAACAAAAAGAAAAAGTAAGTAAATAAAGATAAAAGAGCATCTGAGTAGCTTTGAACAAAGAGCGGAACCATTATTGAAATGGTATTTGTCAAAGATTAGATCTAATGGAAGACACATATGGCGGTCCAGGGTTGCCAAAAGTTCATGAACCCATCCATGTCCTGTCTCAGTGCGAATGTCAACTTTTCCATCGAGTAAATGTCTTGGATCACGTTAGTCCAATCTTCAGGTGTAGGACAGTCCTCAACATCCATTTTTTAGTTAGAGCTTTTTGCTTGCCAATATTAAAACACTGAATAAGTATTTTTCTCTCGTCTTTCCAGTGAATCCGGTAGTAAACCCAAATACAAAGTTACAAAAGAAAAGGGAACTGTAATTTTGAATATTTTCCCCATATATTGTCTGTACCTTGGTCCTATATTGGTGGATAACTGGGCATGACCAAAACACATGAAAATGATTTGCAGTCTTTTCACCACACAAGCGCCAACAGTTCAATCTTTATGGGTTAAATTTGTATTTGTGCAGGGTGTTCTGAAAAATCTTGCCAAGTTTTTCCATCCAAATTTCTCTCACTGCAGGGATGAGGTACTTTTCCATTGCTGTTTATTTAGCTTTTCCCATATTTCCAGTTGTAAAAGTGAAATTCCCCTCTTTTTCCATCTCTCTTTTATATAGATGTGTTGTCTCCTTTTAAGTCTTGAAGACCTTGTATATTTTAGAAAGTATCTGATCCCTGGGATCCCTTAATATGCCATTAAGAAGACCTTCAGAACACCTGACTGGGCCCTTTCCAAATCCTCCTTTTTAAGTATATTGTTTATGTGGTGTCTAAGCTGGAAGAAACTGTAAAGGTCTTGATTTATTAGGCTTGTTTTTTCAAATCTTCAAAACTTCATAAGATTTGCCCTTTAAAAAAATCGTAATATTTTATCAGCCCTTTCTCTTTCCACTTTTTAAATCTGGTGTCTGTTTTATTAGGAGTAAAGTCCTGATCATAGGCGTATCCATTGCAGAAGGTCCGATAGGGCTCTTTAGTTTGATTCTCTCTTACTATCTTAAACCAAATTTTTAGCGGGGTCTCTATCCACGGTTAGTGTTATTCAAAAGCTTAGGTAAGACATTGTTCCCTATTATCGCCTGTAGGGGGGATGTCACTTGTTATTTGGCATTCGATCTCCTTCCATTGTGCAGTGTAGACTGGGTTACATATCTCTACTAAAGTTTTAATTTGTGCGGCTTTAAAGTAGTCCCTGATATTTGGCAGCGCTGATGCCCACCTTTGTCTTTGTTTAGCTGTAGGGTTCATATCTGATTCTAGGTCTCTTGCCCTGCCATATGAATCGTGAGATCCTTCTGTCCAGCTCCTGCCATGTTTTTTTGGAGTTCTACCGTATTGTTTGGAAAAGGTATAGAAGAACGTGAAGTATATCATTTGACTGCTTCATTCTTGTGCAGTACCCAAGAATGGTATCATATTCCATCTTGCTAGGTCATATTTTATTTTTGTCACCAGTGGATCATTAGTTTAGTGATATAATTTTGTTGAGTTGTTTCGGGATATTGACCCCCAGATATTTCATAGATTCCGACTCCCAGTTAGTTTTGAGTTTGCTTAGTGAATAATGATTTGGGTCATAGTTGAATGTTAAAACTTGGGTTTTATGCATATTTCAATTCAATTCAATTCAATTCAACTTTATTTATATAGCGCCATTTCACAACAACAGTCATCTCATAGCACTATCAACTGTACGGGGAACCCCCACAGTTGCAGAAAGACCCCAGCAATCAGGCGATCCCCTGTGAGCAAGCACTTGGCGACGGTGGAGAGGAAAAACTCCCTTTTAACAGGAAGAAACCTCCAGCAGAACCAGGCTCAGGGAGGGGCAGTCATCTGCTGCGACTGGCTGGGGGGTGAGGGGATAGAGAAGAAGAAAAGAACAGACATGTAGAGAGCAAACAATATTTAATTTGTACCCCGATAAATCTCCATACTCTGAAAAAACTGAGGTTAGTTCTGGTAAAGAAGTGTCCGGCTGCCCTAGGTATATTAAAATGTCATCAGCAAAGAGTGCTATTTTATGTTCCTTCTGACCAAGTGTAATACCTTGAATTTTTGGTTTTGTCTTATCCATTGGCTCAGAGGTTCTATGAAGATTGCAAAGAGCAGTGGAGACAGGGGGCAGCCCTGACGACATCCTCTTTCCAGTTCAAAAGATGGATGATAAATTACCGTTAATCCTTATTTTAGCTGTTGGTTTTTATATAATGCCTGTATAGTTCTAATGAAGTTGTTATGAAAATTGAAACTGGATAAGATTCTATATAGAAAAGACCAGTCACCGAATCGAATGCTTTTTCAGCATCTAATCCCAATATGACTGCATTTAAGTTATATTTTTTTATATGATGAATTATGTGTAAAGTGTGTCGAATGTTGTCTTGTGTCTGTCCTTTGTCTATAAAACCTGTTTGGTCTAAATGAATTAGGTCTGTCCAGTATATTTTCTAACCTTTTGGCAAGGATAATGGTAAAAAGCTTATAGTCCTGATTTTAGTACACTGATTGGTCTGTAGTTGGAGCACTCTAGTTATTCTTTCAGGTTTAGGTATAACTGCAATGACCCCTTCTCTCCAGGAGGGGGGGATTTCCCCTGTGTGGAGGACATAATTAAATGTTTTCAGGAGGAGAGGAGATAGTTGCTGTTTAAAGGTTTTGTACCACTCTGCTGTATAGCCATCAGCTCTGGGGATTTGTTAGCTTTAAGTTTCATAATTGCTTTTTCCAATTCTTTAGGATGTATTCTGACAGTAGTGTTTTATTTTGTGACTCGTAAGTTGGGGGAAGGTTTTAATGTGTTTAGGAATGCCTCGGATGGCGTTTTAGTTTTTTTGTGGGAGTATAGTTCTTATAGTAATTCTCCGAAGTTTATACGAATATCCTGAATTCTGAATTTTATTTCCTTTGATACTGGGTCTCTCTGATTTTGTAGATTGCTCTTTCTGTTTGATGTTTCCTCAATTTATAGGCTAGCAATTTTGCCGATTTACTGCCTGCTTCATAGTATTTTTGTTTCAGAAATGTAAGTTTCTTCTGGATTTCTATTGTGTAGATCTCATTTATTTGGTTTTTAATTTCCTTAATCTTGAGCGAGTCAGTAGAATGAGTGTTGCCTTTGTGTTCTTTTTCTAGGTTCCTAAGTTCTGACTCTAATGTGGATAGTTTTTCTTGTCTTAGTTTCTTTTGGGTTGCCAGTTTTGCAATAATCTTTCCTCTTATTACAGCTTTACATGCATCCCACAGTATTAAAGGGGATACTTCTCCATTATCGTTATCTTCCAAATATCTGAGAATATCTGATTCCAATTCATCTTTCAATGGTCCTTTCAGGACATTTGAATTTAACCTCCAAGAAAATGTATTATTTGTGTATTTTTGGATATTTAAGTCCATGTAGATCGGACTGTGGTCGGAGAGATCCATCAGTCCTATTTTACATGTTTTTACTCTTCCAATGTCTCTATTAAACATAAAAAAATAGTCAATCCTTGAGTAAGATGAATGTGGAGTTGAGTAAAATGTATAGTCTTTTACACTGGGGTTGAGTTCCCTCCACACGTCACAGATTCCCAATTCTTTTAGTAGCATCCGAGTCTTCCTGTTTTGGGTGTTATTTTGATGTGGGGAATTACCAGAAGCATCCCAGTATGGATTCAGTCTAAGATTGAAGTCCCCACCACATATCACTAAACCTTGAGCTTTAGTTATCATTAGGTCGAATACATTTTTATAAAATTTCCAGTTAGCCCCTGGGGGAGCATACACATTCAGCAAGGTGATATCTTCTCCCTCTAGCCGCCCAGTTACCAAACTGTATCTCCCTTCTTTATCTTTGTGTTCTGATTTTTTTTCAAATGTAATTTTGGTTGATATCAATGTCGCTACTCCCCTCCTCCTCTCTGATTTATATGAAGATGAAGAGATCATTTTAAACCCTTGTCTACTGAGTTTATTGTGTTCCACGTCTGTTAGGTGGGTTTCTTGTAAAAGTATTATTCCTGCTTTGTCTTTTTTCATTTTGCCTAGAATCTTGGATCTTTTAACTGGATTCAGGATTCCTTTTACATTATATGAAATTATTTTGGTTACACCCTGTTTCTCCATTGTGTTGTTTTGTTTAGTATAACTGTGTGGTGGCCCTCTTTTGTGCTACTCAGAAACTGAAAGAACATTAAAAACAAGAAAAACATTAAGAACATAGTGTAAAAAACTTTAAAACAAAAAGCTGTCATAAGAACTTCCTGAGCTGAGGTCTTTTTAAAGACCCTGTAAGAGCCTTGATGGAGTGAAGGCTCTGAGGGAAATTTCCTCAAAACTCTGTTACGTGTTGAGGGCCCTCTCTTACCACTGAAAGTAGTCTATGCTTTTAACGTGAGTTTCAGAACCCAATCCAAACTTGTGATGATTTTTTTTTTTTCCTTTTATGCCTAAACCCTGTGAAATTGTGTGCACCCTCCCACCCCCATCACATCAAACATTCACTCAAAAACAGTATTTGTTAGTATGAGGAGAACATGTGGATTATTGTCACATTTCTATTTTAACAAGTTTTTTTTTTTTATTACAAAGACTTATTTGTTTCAAATAATATGATTGTTCCATGAAATGTTTTACCACATGCTGAATATGCATCTCCTTTAATGTTTGTTACCTTGTATGAGGGGGGTTGGATGTGCGGATTGATTCAAGAGAAAAAAAAAAAAAAAAGGTCGCTATTCCAACCTGAAAACGGATAGTTTATCCGCGACGCTCTGGTGCTGGGTTTCCTGCTGCTGGTCCGTGGATTTTGAAGGTCTTTGTGTTGTCCATGTTTGCGTTTTGATCTTCTCACTCGGGTCTGCTGCGGGTTTAAATACCGTTACCGGGAGGCCTCTTTTCGCCATGTCAGCTGTTGCTTCTTCCGCCGAATTATAGAGACACGTTTCATCGCCGTAGAAGACCCTTAACTTCGCAGGAAATGGTGTCTGAAAGCGCAATTTCTTCTCTCTTAACACCTTTTTCGCGTCATTGTATTCCCTGCGCTTTTTAAGGACCTCCGGGGCGTAATCGTGTTCCACGTAGACTTTTCTCTCCTGGTGCATAAATCCTTTTTTCTGCCAGGCCAGTCTTACAACCTCTTGTTTTATTTTGAAATTGGAAAATCTTACCAACACCGAACGTGGGGGCGCTTCCGCCGCCGGCCTAGCGGCTAATGAACGATGTACCTTTTCTATCTTCAAGTCGGTGGTTTGTGGAATATCCAATTTCTCTCTTAGTAAGGATTCCACGCATTCTGCCATTGAGTTAAAACCATTTTCGGTTCCTTCTATCAGACCATGAATTCTTATGTTGTCTCTTCTTTGTTTTCCTTCTTGGTCGGTTAGCTTAGCCTCTATAGCTGCTTGTCTTTTGCGTAGGTCTAGCACAGAATCTTCGAGCACTTTTATTCGATCCTCTGTTTCCAAGATTCGGTTCTCGGCCTGGTCCACTCTGCTGTTTGTCCTTTTCAATTCTTCTCTGAATTCCCGAAATTCGGCCGTAACATCTCGGCGAAATCGTCGTAGCTCCTCAAATAGTGATTTCAGGCTAACCCTTTTGTTAGCTATCACCAGTTCCTCGTCTTCTGAACGGAGATCTTCCAGTTCGGATTCTCCGGCCGATACGTGTCCTGGCCTGGAGAATTTCAGTTTCTTCTGTTTTCCTTTAGACATGATGATTTTGTCTTTTGATTTTCACTCCTCCAAAAATCCGTTAAGTTTGATTTTCAATGTGTTATCCTGGATTGGGTCTGAGAACTTCAGTGTTAAGCTGCAGTCGCCATGGCGTCCAGACCGGAAGTCCCACATTGAAGGATTTTTAATGAATTAATTGGTAAATTCCTCAGTAAAATAAGTATTTGGTCAGTAACAAAAGTTCATCTCAGTACTTTGTTATATACCCTTTGTTGGCAATGACAGAGGTCAAACGTTTTCTGTAAGTGTTCACAAGGTTTTCTCACACTGTTGCTGGTATTTTGGCCCATTCCTCCATGCAGATCTCCTCTTGAGCAGTGATGTTTTGGGGCTGTCGCTGGGCAACACGGACTTTCAACTCCCTCCAAAGATTTTCGATGGGGTTGAGATCTGGAGACTGGCTAGGCCACTCCAGGACCTTGAAATGCTTCTTACGAAGCCGCTCCTTCATTACCCTGGTGGTGTGTTTGGGATCATTGTCATGCTGAAAGACCCAGCCACGTTTCATATTCAATGCCCTTGCTGATGGAAAGAGGTTTTCACTCAAAATCTCACGATACATGGCCCCATTCATTCTTTCCTTTACACGGATCAGTCGTCCTGGTCCCTTTGCAGAAAAACAGCCCCAAAGTATGATGTTTCCACCCCCATGCTTCACAGTAGGTATGGTGTTCTTTCTCCTCCAAACACGACAAGTTGAGCTTTCATCAGAAAGTTCTATTTTGGTTTCATCTGACCATTTGACATTCTCCCAATCCTCTTCTGGATCATCCAAATGCTCTCTAGCAAACTTCAGATGGGCCTGGACATGTACTGGCTTAAGCAGGGGAACACGTCTGGCACTGCAGGATTTGAGTCCCTGGCGGCGTAGTGTGTTACTGATGTAGCCTTTGTTACTTTGGTCCCAGCTCTCTGCAGGTCATTCACTAGGTCCCCCCGTGTGGTTCTGGGATTTTTGCTCACTGTTCTCGTGATCATTTTGACCCCACGGGGTGAGATCTTGTGTGGAGCCCCAGATCGAGGGAGATTATCAGTGGTCTTGTATGTCTTCCATTTTCTAATAATTGCTCCCACAGTTGATTTCTTCACACCAAGCTGCTTACCTATTGCAGATTCAGTCTTCCCAGCCTGGTGCAGGTCTACAATTTTGTTTCTGGTGTCCTTTGACAGCTCTTTGGTCTTGGCCATAGTGGAGTTTGGAGTCTGACTGTTTGAGGTTGTGGACAAGTGTCTTTTATACTGATAACAAGTTCAAACAGGTGCCATTAATACAGGTAACGAGTGGAGGACAGAGGACCCTCTTAAAGAAGAAGTTACAGGTCTATGAGAGCCAGAAATGTTGCTTGTTTGTAGGTGACCAGATACTTATTTTACAGAGGAATTTACTAATTAATTCATTAAAAATCCTTCAATGTGATTTTCTGGATATTTTTTTTTTCTCATTTTGTCTCTCATAGTTGAGGTATACCTATGATGAAAATTGGAGACCTCTCTCATCTTTTAAGTGGGAGAACGCGCACAATTGGTGGCTGACTAAATACTTTTTTGCCCCACTGTACATGAAAGTGTGGAGTGCAAAGACAGGTGTGTTATTGTGATAATTAAAAAGGCCCTCAGTTCCGTGCATGTGAACATTCGGGGGGAGGGGGGGGGGGCTCTGACTTTTTGCATTCCAGATGGCCCAGGGGAAGAAACTGTTTGTCAGTCTGGAGGTGTGGAACCTGATTGATCTGAACCGTCATCTAGAGGGAAACAGGTCAAACAAGTGGTGGGTGGGATGTGAGGGGTCTCCTTTGATGGCCTTGAGCTTTCTGAGACAGGAGGATATGGAGATGTCCTCCAGGGAGGGCAGAGGGCTCACGATAATTTTTTGGCCGAGTTTGATGACCCTTCGCACAATCTTCCTGTTCTCAGCCGTGGAGCTGGTGTACCACACACCCAGACAGTAAGTGAGCACACTGTCCATTGAGCAGTGATAGAAGGCCAGCAGCAGCTTCTGGTCTAGGTTGTTCTTCCTCAGGGCAAGGAGAAAGTGCAGCCACTGCTGGGCTTTTTTCACCAGGGCCTTGGTGTTGACAGTCCAGGAAAGATCAGAGGAGATATGGGTACCCAGGGACCTGAAGGTGGGGACGTTTTTCACACGGTCGGCATTTTTGAGGAGGGGCGTGTGGTCCTGTCTGTTCTTCCTGAAGTCCAGTGCGAGTTCTTTGGTTTTTTTGGACATTCAGTTACAGGATGTTTACTTGGCACCACAGCAGCAGGTTCTCTACCTCCACCCTGTATGCCTTCTCATCATCATCGGTGATGAGCCTAACCAAGGTGGTACCGTCCGCGTACTTCACAATGATGGTGGTTTGGTGGGTTGTAATACACTCAAAGGTTTACAGGGAGTACTGTAGAGGGCCTAGTACACAGCCCTGGGGGAAGCCAGTGCTAAGAGACAGTGTGGAGGAGTGGTGGGGGCCAAGTCTAACTGTTTGTGAGCGGTTGGTGAGAAAGTTTTTTTTTTATCCAGGACCAGGTGGGGGGAAGGGGTTCTGGATGAGGTGCAGTGTGTTGATTAGGATGTTTGTGGATGATGGTGTTGAAAGCAGAGCTGTAGTCCACAAAGAGCATCCTCACGTAGCACCTTCGGTTCTCCAGCTGGCTCAGTGCTCTGTGGAGTGTGGTGGTGATGGCGTCTTCTGTAGACCAGTTCTTCCTATAGGTGAACTGGTGGGGGTCGAAGGAGGGGGGAAGACGGTCCCTGATGTGCTGGGACACCAGTCGCTCAAAACACTTCATGACTGCTGTGGCTCTGTCATTGTTCAGGCGGTCAATTGGGGACTTTTTGGGGATGGGGATGATGGTGGAGGCCTTGAGGCAGGAGGCGACGGTGGCGTGCGTCAGGGAGAGGTTGAATAACTTGGTGAGGATCCCTGCCAGCTGGTCTGCACATGCTTTGACCACAGCTCCTGGGATGCCATGTATACTTTTTATGTCCCCTGTAAATGCAATATTAAGATTATTGCTCAACATGAATGCTAAAGTCTCCTCCAATACTTTATCCAAAATAAGCATTTATTTGCATGAAGATTCTGAGAAATCACTTAAAATGTTAGAATAAGGAACAGGTTGGCTATAAAATAAAGGAAATGGGATTTGCTTTGTTCAACTTTAGATCCCTTAAACGGGATATGAAATTGTACTCTTAAATTGTTTTTATGTGTGCCGTTTCTTTTATCTTTTTACCTTTTAAGCTTACTCCCTGCATGTTTTAGGGTCAACAGTTTCTGAAACCTGACCTGAATTGTTTTCTGTATGTGCTGTTCTACTTTTAATATCTTCCTGCCTGCCCCAGGGACTACAGATGGAAATTAGTGAGAACGCTATAATATGGTACAGAGTGTGGCGGTTCGGATAACCCCCACAACAGATTAAGGACACTCAGCTCTCTTCTCTTGATTTTTCCCGCTGCACTACTGAGATGTAATGTGCCATTCATGTATTGTGATGTAATGTGCCATGCATGTATTGTGATGCAATGTGCCATTCATGTATTGTGATGTAATGTGCCATTCATGTATAGTGTTCATGCGTCCTGTCCTTACTGTGACCTAGAGACAGATCAGTATGTAGATGTGCCTTTTAACCTCTTTGTCCTGCAAGCTGGAGCAGAGGACAGCATCTGCCTATTGTTATGTAGGTCTTTCAAATGCAAATGTCTCATGCCTGTTCTGCAGTCCCTTTGATCGTACCAACTGCTGTGAATCCGCTTTGATGTATTGTCTGAGTTGGGTATAAATACTGCACAGGTTCTGTAACTCACTCTCTCAATTCCACTTCCTCAACTGCTGCTGCTGGACACAGACTTTGTGTCCTCCTTCTCCGAGAGCCGCTGGGCTCGCTCACGGTGTGCATGCATGGCGCCGGGAGCGGAGCTCGTAACTGCGGTATGATTTAATAAAACCAACTTAAACCTCAGCATTGCTGCTTATTTTTTCATGCCGCCGCACAGAGCATCTTTACCCTGTGTTTAATGTTTTTTTCTGTACATGGGCCCTGACAATTAAAACCAATAAACTAAAACTAAAAACCTACTCAGAAGTGAAACTGAGAACAAGGTATTCAAACAAATTATGAAAGAACTTTTTCTCATTAAAAAAAAAAAAAATACAAACTCCCCCACCATTGCCATTGCTTCAAGGATTTAACATGGCTCATCTGGGTTGATTCATTTAATAAAGTTTGGTTATGTTCTGTGTAGGGGAAAAATTAATCACTCTTAAATGACTGAGAAGAGAATCAATCAGATGAATTAAATGAGTTTATTACTTGCAGCAAGGGAACAGTACACATAACAGAAGTTTGGGAATAATGCTCGACTGGGCAGTCCAGTTGATGTTTTTTATTATACAGTACAGCAGTATCTGTCTACATAGATAACAGAACCTTATCTCAGGAGTGGAAACAGAGACAGCTATGTGACTGGCCTTGTAGACATTTGGGTGCGCTGATCAACTGCTGACTTGACATTCCTTTCCTCTTACACAATGACTCAGTCAGTGCTTTTTCACTCACATAACACAATGCTGATGCAAATAGACAGCAATTGCATCATTTGAGCAGAACACACAATACCTTGCACTCAGACAGCACATCCCTGATGAAAATAAAAGATCAATTGTTTTGTTTGAGCAGAACACATTTCAAAATAAAACAACAATAAAGTAATACATAATCAAAAAATAATTTTTATACTTCGTCCTATAACCAGACTCAAGGGAGAGCCCTGTTAATGCTCATTAATACTAAAATTGCTTGGTTAAGTATGTGTTAGAATAATTCTGAGCTAGTCAAAGATCAGGCGGAAAATTGGATTTATGTACATTTATTTACAAAAATAAGTGAGTCACCCCAATGGCCATTTTAGGGGAGAGATTACAAAGCATGGCCTTCCACACACACGCAGAATCTCTAAAGGATACATTCTTTAGGTTTGATATATTATATAGGCAACAGAAAGGAGGGGGAGGAGGAGGATGAGATGAGGAAGGGAGAGAGATAGACAGTCCTGATAAGCAGAGCTTATCCGGGGTGATGCCATAAAACAATCTACACAAGCTAGAAGTTCCTGTGCATTCCTGGGACCCAAAAGAGAACATGACATGTCAAAGTGATTATCAATATAGCTTAGATCATCCTTCAGTCTGAATTCTCTGAAGGCCAATGCTCACTGAAACATGCCAAGAATATATGAACTTATCCTACATGGAATGCACATATAAACATTAAACATGGCATACGAAAGGCATGATACTTCTCAAGAATAATAATACATTATTAGTAACAATAATGATGTGGACAATATGGAATTTTTCTATCAGTATGGTTTTCTATTGGTAACATCTTTTCTTGTGTCTCTTTGTCCTTCCAGATTCCCCACAGCTACATGACTGTGAGGAGGAGGTTATCCATCAGTTCTGGAACCAGCAGAGAAACTCCAGTCTGGACCAGAACGAACCAGATGCTGCACAGGTGGACGAATGCTATATTAGCCAGGAGGAAGAACAGCTTGGACGGAAACAAGACATGGATACATTCATGATAGCTCCTACTTCTGATTTTAGAGATTTTTTACCAGACCATATCAGAATCCACAGGGGTGATAATCAGTTTCAAGGTCTTAATCAATATCATTCTTTGAAAACTCACATGAGAATTCACACAAATGAGAAACTGTTTCCCTTTCAAATATGTGGAAAATGCTTCATTCAAAGTAATAATTTAAAATCATGAGAACTCACACGGTTGAGAAGCCTTATCCTTGTGAAGTGTGTAGTCAAAATTTCAAAAGAAGTGATCATTTAAAAACCCATATGAGAACTCACACAGGTGAGAAGCCATATCCCTGTGAAATATGTGGTCAGTGCTCCACAAAAAGTGATCACTTGAAAATTTGCGAGACCACACACAGGTGTGAGGCCGTATTCTTGTGAAATGTGTGGGAAAGGTTTCTCTGATTGTTCTACTATGAGTAAGCATGTGAGAACCACACACAGGTGAGAAGCCACACTCCTGTGAAATATGTGGTCAAAGTTTCAGTGTGCATAGTAATTTGAAAACTCACATGACAATTCACACAGGTGAGAGGCCATATTCTTGTGAATCATGAGGGAAATGCTTCACTCAACTTTCTAATTTGAATAAACACATGAGAACTCACATAGTTGAGGAGCCTCGGATCTTTAATGATCCAGGTACAATCTCCATTATTTCCAAAGAGAGTTCCTGATTCATCAGAAGCCAGTCTGCCATGTCACCTCTGTCTTCCACCCCACCTCAGTTGATCTTAACCTCTTGCGCTCCGTTGTACTGCGGGCGGGCAAGTCTCTGCGTCCTAGAGCGCACGAGAGCACACGAGGGCGCTCTTGTGCGCTCTAGGATGCATGGTGTAGATGGTGATGTAGGTGGTGATAAGATAAGATAAGATAAGCCTTTATTAGTCCCACAACGGGGAAATTCCAGGATTGCAACAGCACAGGGATAGCAACACTCAGAGCAACAATCAGAAGGCAAGAAAAAAAAAAAAAAAAAAAAAAAAAAAAAAAAAAACAAGCAAGAGCAGCTAATATACATATGTACGTATTACTATAAAATATATATATATACACACACACACAGACACACAGTGCAGAGCATTGTAGCTGGATGGAATAAATATATGAATATATGAACACACAGTGCAGAGCATTGTAGCTAGATGGAATAAATATGTAAATATATAAACACCCACAGTACGGAGCATTGCAGCTAGGTGGAATAAATATGCAAGTATATAAACACACACAGTGCGGAGCAATGTAGCTAGATGGAATAATATGTAGATATATAAATATATAAACACACCCAGTGCTGAGCATTGTAGCTAGATGGAATAAATATGTAAATATATAAACACACACAGTGCAGAGCATTGTTGCTAGATGGAATGAAACAGCATAACCGTCTACTTAGTTATCCTACATGGTATGATTATGTGCCCATACATATTCTCACCCTCCATAGCGACCGGTAAGTTCCTAGTTGTATGCCGGAGGGGACCATTGTGTAAGTCTATTGCATCTTTTGCATTCAAAAAACTATTAGTTTGTTACGTCTTTTTGCTATCTCTGCGAGCAGCCCTGCTTAGGTTGTACAGTCTGACAGCCGTTGGTAGGAAGGACCTACGAAACCTCTCGGTTGTGCACCTGGGATGATGTAGTCTGCTGCTAAATGAGCTCCTCAGTGCATTCAGTATGTCCTGCATAGGGTGGAACTCGGACTCCAGCAGAGATGACAGTTTAGCCACCGTCCTTCTCTCTCCTATCTCCTCCATCGGATCAAGGCGCTGCCCCAGGACAGAGCTAGCTTTCTTAATCAGTTTGTTCAGTCTCTTCCTATCGGCTGCAGTAATGCCACTGCCCCAGCAGACCACTCCAAAAGTGATGGCTGATGCCACCACCGTGTCATAGAATGACTTCAGCAGCGCCCCTTGTACACCAAAAGACCTGAGTCTCCTCAGCAGGAACAGCCTGCGCTGTCCCTTCTTGTAGAGTGCATCAGTATTGTGTGACCAGTCTAGTTTATTGTTCAGATGAATACCCAGGTACTTATAGGATGTCACCATCTCGATGTCTGTTCCCTGTATATTTACTGGTACTGTGAGGGGCTGCCCATGCCTGCGGCAGTCCACCACCAGCTCCTTAGTTTTCCTCGCGTTGATCTGGAGGCAGTTCCGATGGCACCAGTCCACGAAGTCCTGGATAAGCCCTCTGTACTCAGCTTCATCTCCATTGGAGATGAGGCCAACGATCGCAGAGTCATCAGAGAACTTCTGTAGATGGCAGTGTGTTGTGTTGTGTGAGAAGTCCGCAGTATAAAGAGTGAACAGGAAGGGAGCCAGCACCGTTCCCTGGGGGGCCCCCGTGCTACTGATGATCGTGTCGGACACACAGTCCCGGGTTCTCACAAACTGAGGCCGGTTCGTGAGGTAGTCCAGGATCCATGATGACAGGTGCTGGTCCACCCCTGCGCGCAGCAGCTTGTCCTTCAGGATCATCGGTTGGATGGTGTTGAAAGCACTGGAGAAGTCAAAGAACATGATCCTCACCATATTCCCGGGCTTCTCCAGGTGGGACAGAGAACGGTGAAGGAGGAAGATCACCGCATCCTCCACCCCAATGCCATGCTGGTAGGCGAACTGGAGTGGATCCATCGCTGGTTCCACCAGGGGGCGGAGGTGAGCAAGGAGCAGTCTCTCCAGGGTCTTCATCAAGTGGGACGTCAAGGCCACCGGTCTGTAGCTGTTCAGGTCTTTGGGGTGGGAAGTTTTTGGTACAGGTACCACACAAGATGTTTTCCACAGCTGTGGTACCCTCCCCAGTTTCAGGCTCATGTTGAAGATATACGTCACAATCCCACACAGCTGGTCTGCACAGGACTTGAGGAGCTTTGCGCTGATGCCGTCCGGTCCCGGCGCCTTCCTCGCCTTGATCTTCCTCAGCTCCGTCCTCACCTGGGTCCTGGTCCGGGTCAGGATGGGGGGCTGTGTGTTGGGAGTGGGGGGGGTGTTGGTGGAGTGGGGAGTGGGCAGCAGGACTTGATTTCTTTAGAGGCAGCAGTGGTTGTTGTGCAGTCAGGGGGGAGGGCGGTTGGTCAAATCTATTGAAAAACAGATTCAGGTTGTTCGCCCACTCCCTGCCCCCTGTGGCCTGGGGGGAGGTATTCTGGAGCCCCGAGATGGTTTTGAGGTTTCTCCAGACCCCGCTGATGTCGCTCTGTTGCAGCTTGTCCTCCATCTTCTTCCTGAAGCTGTCCTTGCCTTCTCTGATCTTTCTCCTCAGCTCCCTCTGTACGGACTTCAGCATCTCCCTGTTCCCTGACCTGAAGATCCTCTTCTTCTCTCTCAGAAGTGTTTTTATCTCAGGGTTGATCCAGGGTTTGTTGTTTGAGTGACGCCGTATGGTCTTGGTGGGAACGGATTTGTCCACACAGAAGCTGAGGTAGCCCGTGAAGGTGTGAATGATGATGAATGATGGTGATGTAGTGGCGTCCAAGCGCGCACTGAAAATAAAAGCTGCAGACACAGCCGTGAACAGATTAGTTCATCTGATTGACCTCTCATTCGACTAATAAGAACCTTGAATTGGGTTTCTGAAACCTTGAAGAACCAATGACGGAAAACCTAGCCAGAAGGACCCGCCTGCTGTGAATGCAGTGAGCCAATTGAAGCAGAGAAGTTCGCGAGCTGTTTTTTTTAAGGCTGGGTGAAGACTGACTGCTGGAGCGGATCAAAAAAGGATTAGACGTTATGAGATGTTATGATTTCTTCCATGGTCATAGACCGACGGAGGCTGACGACGAAGGCTGAGTGACACACACGCCTTCGCCAGTCTTTTTTTAATTACTACTGTTATTTGTTTTGAAAAATCGTTCACCAAAAACCGCAATCATGGAAGCACAAAACCGCAATAATGGAATTATGTTTTGACTGGGTCGCGAGACCAGAACCACGAGCGGACCAGCGTCGCGTTCGTCTGACAATGAGGAAGAGAAGTTGGCCAGGACAATGTGGCTGTGAAGAGGTAAGCTGTTATAAGCCAAATTATTTTTTTATCCCTGAAAATTGTAATCCAAAATGACTTTTGACCGATCAGTAAATTACAACCGTGCTTCGCGGCGCAGTTCATGCGCTGCTGTACAAGGGGTTGTTCGCCGCGTACAGACTGTGAATGCCCCCCCACCCCCGCTATTCTTCTGCAGCGAGGGGGGGGGGAAGCCGCGATGATTGCGCTGCTGTCCCACATCACCACATGAGGCTAATCCGTTGTGTAGCGATGGCCGAAGACCATCCTCTGTAGCGAACGGGGGGGGGGGAACAAACCGCCCCCCACACACACACAGACAGCCCTGAGTGGGACCTTTCATTAGAGCCCAAAATGAAGCTTCTATATTGAATCATTCAAAAGTTAGAGACATTTTTCCAAACTGTGCCATTTGGCACGATTTGGCACAGTTCCAAAACGCCTGGGAACTACCTAAGGAAAAAGCTGTGTAATATATTCATTTTTTGTGGTATTGCTACAAAATTTGGACCTCAGCTGGATAACACTTGGTTCTACATTTCTGTTGCATTTTCCAGCCCGGATCTGAAGCTGTGTGTTATTTGCAAGCATTTGTATCCAAAAAAACACCCAGGCCAAATTTATTTTCTTAAGTTCACTATGTTTAGATGACTGTAACTCAGTAGCCGGAGCACTTAGAGAGATCATGTTTTTTTTTGCCAAAAAATGCAAAGTGTTTTCTTTTAAATGAGACCAACCCCATGAAGATGCTGCAAAGGGTTGAAGAACAGCTTTCGATTTACTTTGGGCACATTATTTTTTGGCGTTTTTAGGAAAATTGACCTGAGTGCAAGGGGTTAAATGATTTTGGACCCAGAGAGGGTGGAAGTGATTCTACATATTGTTTCTATTTTTCTTTTCATGGTAGATTGTGAATTTTCAGAAGTGCTTACCATTTTGAAATGTAGAATGTCCACAGTTGAGAAACCATGTTTTTGTAAAACATACCTATCTGTGATTCAAAAAGTAACTAATGTGAACAAGAAACCTGCAGAAAGTTACAAATTCAGGAGATATAGCCTGAGACGATAAAGGTGTTGATGTATTCAAGAATCATCTTACACATCTGAAGTCCAACAGCACTTTCAGTGTCTTTAGTTTGTTTGTTTGTTTGTTTTTTTAAATCAAATATACTGTGGCCACACATATGTGACCTACTTTTTGTGACTGATGTAAGGCCTCACATTTTAAACAAGAACAAAGACAGAGCTTTCTTGGAGATAACAGGAAGCTGTGAAGGTGATAGCTTTGGTATGCAAGGCCTGAGACTGTGGGGGGGATATCAGAGGATTAAAGAGGAGATGCATTGATACTGAAAGAGGAGATGCATTGTGACTGGCGATTATTATGCAATGTGACTTGTGATGCAATGACTTGTGAACTGCGAGTGTCCTGGTATTTAAGGACGAGAGTTTCCTGTAATGCTCTCTTTCTTTTTGAGATGTTGGCAAATGTGAATAAAGCTGACTAGAGAGAAACCTGTCTCGTCATTTGCACATTCCCACACTGGTGACCCCGACGTGATGTGAGAGGAGAATTCCCCCGGGCCAGCCTCGTCAGGAGCCCCCAGCCAAGCGAATGCCGCTACGGTCCAGCTACCGGACTTTTGGCAGAACAATCCGCTCTCCTGGTTCCATGCGGTTGAGGCACAGTTCAACCTCCGGGGGATATCGGTAGACGACACAAAATTCTACCATGTGGTCGAAAAACTGGACAACCACATGGCACAGCATGTGGAGAGCCTGATCGAGCAGCCGCCGGACAGCGACAAATACGACGCGCTGAAGGCTGCACTCATCCAACACTTCACCCCCTCGGTTGAGGAGCGGGCAGAGAGACTCCTGACGCTGACTGAGTTGGAAGATGACAGGCCCATGGACCTTATGGAGAAGATGTTGAGGTTGAAAGGTTCTGACGATGACCACTTCCTTTTCACCCACCTTTTCCTCAGGACCCTACCGCCAGCGGCGAGAGCAACCCTGGCCACTTCGCCGCTGTTGGCCCAGCGGGACAACCGCACGCTGGCCCGGGAGGCGCAGCGAATTGTCAATGACAGCAGACAGCGTGCGGCCACGGCCGCTGCAGCAGAACTCGGCGCGACGACCGGAGATGGCAGGGGTCCAGGGGCAGCAGTACCAGACTCACCGACGACGGCGGCGGCGGGGGTCAGGGAACGCGGCTCAGACGCCCTTTGTTTCTACCATCGCCGCTTCGCAGAGAGGGCACGCAAATGTGTACCACCGTGCCAGTTCAAGTGTTCGGGAAACGCCAAGACCGGGGGTCGGTAGCAGCCGCGGCCCTCGGGGAGGAGAACAAGCTGCTTTACTTGTTGGACGCACGCTAGGGGAGGCATTTCCTCGTGGACACAGGCTCCCAGTTGAGTTTCATCACACCTTCCTACGCGGACAGGCTAGCAGGTTCAAGAGGTCCCGGGGTGACAGCAGCGAATGGCTCGGAGATTAAGACCTTTGGTGAGAGGACTCTGCTTATGTCTCTACACCGCCGTACATTTGAGTGGACCTTTGTTGTAGCAGCAATGAATTTCAATATGTTGGGGGCTGATTTTTTTGTGCTCACATGGGTTGTTGGTTGACCTCGCTAACAGGCGCCTGGTTAATGCAGTTTCTTTTCATTCTATTCCCTGTACAGCACGAGTGGCCCCGCCAACAGCACAAGCCAACGTCACAGCTGCAAGCGGTAAGTTCCACACCTGCTCACTCAGTTCCCAGCACTCCACGGTCCCCACATTTTCGGCAACCGTCGCTAAACACGGGGTGGAACATTTTATTACCACTACCGGACCGCCCATTTTTGCAAAGGCTCGGCCCGCTTGACGCAGCTAAACTGGCATAGCGCGCGAGGAGTTCGCCAACCTGGAGAGGTTGGGCATCATCAGGCGTTCAAATAGCCCATGGGCTTCCCCGCTACACATGGTCCCGAAGGCTGACGGCTCATGGCGACTTTGTGGGGATTTCCGCAGGTTATACAACGCTACAGCGCACAACCACTACCCAATCCCGCATATCCAAGATTTTTCCGTTCACTTGGCAGGGGCGCGTTTTTTTTCTAAAATAGATTTGGTCTGCGGTTATCACCAAGTCCCAGTGCACGCTGAGGACATACCCAAAACAGCGGTAATAACCCCATTTGGCCTTTTCGAGTTTTTGCGCATGCCATTCAGGCTGAAAGGTGCTGCACAGACGTTCCAACGCATGATGGACGCGGCGCTGCGCGATCTCCCTTTCGTGTTCGTCTACTTGGACGATATTTTGGTAGCCAGTGCGTCCGAAGACGAACACGAAAACCACCTAGCCACAGTTTTCCGGAGGTTGGGAGATCACGGGTTAATAATCAACCCAGCGAAATGTCAGTTCGGGGTGGCGCAGATTGATTTTTTAGGACACCGCGTCTCCCCCAAAGGCGCGGTCCTGCTGCCTGACAAAGTGCGTGCGGTAGCAGATTTTCCCCGGCCGCAGACGGTCAGGGCATTACAGGAGTTTTTGGGAATGGTGAATTTTTATAACAGTTTTCTCCCCCGCGCGGCGCAACTCATGCAACCATTGTACGCCGCGCTAAAAAAACAAAAACTCGCGAATAACATTGAATGGTCCCCTGAGCGGGAGCGAGCATTCTCGGAGGTCAAAGCAGCCCTAGCAAATGCTGCGTTATTGGCACATCCAGACCCAACGGCCCACATAGCGCTCACTACTGACGCGTCTGATGTGGCCATAGGGGCGGTCGTGGAGCAGCATGTAGCTGGGGCTTGGCAACCGCTCGCCTTTTTCAGCAGGACTTTGCGCGATAGTGAACGTAAATATAGCGCGTTCGACAGGGAGCTGCTGGCTCTCCATTTGGCCATCCGCCGCTTTCAGTTCTGGCTAGAAGGACGCTCCTTCACCGAGTTCGTTGACCACAAGCCACTAACATTTGCGATGGCCAAGGTTTCAGAACCGTGGTCAGGCCGGCAACAGAGACAGCTGGCCGCGATCTCAGAGTTTACCACTGATATTCAGCATTTGGCGGGCAAACTGAATGTGGTGGCAGATTGCCTCTCACGCGCCGTGGTGGCCCCAGTCAGCATAGGAATAGATTACGCAGCCATGGCCGCGGAGCAGGGTAGTGATGCGGATGTGCGTGCGCTCCAGTCTGGACCAACAGGGTTAAGGTTGGAGGACAGGGTGCTGCAAGACGGTGCCCCCCCCAATCTACGATGTCTCCACTGGACGGCCGCGTCCAGTGGTACTGGCCGCGTAGCGCCGCTGCGTTTTTGACTCGATTCATTCTTTGGCGCACCCGGGAGTGCGTGCGTCGGTCAAAATGGTAGGAGAGAAATTTGTGTGGCCGAGTCTTCGCAAACAAGTTAAAGAGTAGGCAGCAGCCTGCACGGCGTGTCAGCAAGCCAAAGTACACAGGCACACGAGGGCTCCTTTGGAGCCGTTTCACATTCCGGCCAAGAGGTTCGATCACGTTCATGTGGAGCTCGTGGGCCCCCTCCCGCCGTCACAGGGGTGCACACACCTTCTGACAATGGTGGACCGCACCACGCGCTGGCCTGAAGTGGTTCCGCTGGTGTCAACCATGGCCGAGGAGGTGGCGCACGCATTTTAAACAGCTTGGGTGGCGCATTTTGGAGTTCCGTCGGACATTACGTCCGACAGAGGCCCTCAATTTGTGTCCGAACTTTGGTCGACAATGGCCCGCAACCTGAGTGTCACAATTCACCGCAGATACGCGTACATCCACAGGCTAATGGGTTATGCGAACATTTTCATAGGTCATTGAAAGCGGCTCTCAGAGCGTCACTGACAGATGCAAATTGGGTAGACAAGCTACCGTGGGTTTTATTGGGGTTGCGTTCTGCGCCTAAAGAGGACTTAGAAGCCTCCCCAGCAGAGCTCGTGTTTGCGCAACCACTTCGGCTGCCTGGGGAGTTTCTCCCAGATAACCCCGCGCCAGACACCTCCCCGTCTCAGCTGCTGCGGAGTAACATAGAATCAAGCACGCTGCCCGGCCCCGTGCAGCAGTTTTCCACGCGTTTTTGTGCCTAAAGCTTTGAAGAACGCAGAGTTTGTTTTTGTCAGACACGATGCGCATCGACCCCCACTGCGACCGCCTTATGACGGACCGTTCAGAGTGTTGGAAACAGGGGACAAACAGTTTTTGCTAGATTTGGGGGGTAGGAAAGAAAAAGTTTGCATAAACAGACTCAAACCCGCTTTTGTGGTGGCGGATGAGCAGGTGCTGTTGGCAAGGGCCCCGCGGCGAGGTAGACCCCCACGGGGGGCTTCACAGAGTAATGTTTCCCCAGAACACCCGCAGGGACGGTCAAAAGGTTTTCACCCCCAGACAGCAACCCCCCAGAGTGACAGCGCCGCGGAGACGTTGAATCCGGGCTACAGCAGATACGGCAGGAGACTGAAGCCTAGACAGCATGCAGACTGATGTGTATTGATTCTATCATGGCATACTGTTTTCTCTGGTTCGTCTAAAATATTTTGGGGGGGGGCTGGTGTGGCCACACATATGTGACCTACTTTTTGTGACTGATGTAAGGCCTCACATTTTAGACAAGAACAAAGACAGAGCTTCCTTGGAGATAACAGGAAGCTGTGAAAGTGTTAGCTTTGGTATGCAAGGCCTGAGACTGTGGGGGGATATCAGAGGATTAAAGAGGAGATGCATTGTTGCTGAAAGAGGAGATGTATTGTGACTGGCGATTATTATGCAATGTGATTTGTGATGCAATGACTTGTGAACTGTGAGTGTCCTGGTATTTAAGGACGAGAGTTTCCTGTAATGCTCTCTTTCTTTTTGAGATGTTGGCGAATGTGAATAAAGCTGACTTGAGAGAAACCTGTCTCGTCATTTGCACATTCCCATAATAAGGCCTAAAGATTTTATGGTAAAATTAAAATGTAGTGATTTCAAAGCAGGGGTGCACCACATTGTATCGTTCAGGACACTATCAGTATAAATTTTGATACTGGTGTAAAAATGCATGTTTGGAGTCGGCTGCGTGATGTCATGCCGTTGTGTGCTTGATGAAAGTTGTGCATTTCTGTGGTTAGGGAAAACAAACATGGCACGGGAAGACAACAGCTGCTCCGTGGTCAGATTTAGTTGTGTGGAAATGTTTTGTTTTTAAAGAATGTTTCAGACTTTTTAAAAAAAGGTCCAGCGGTGTGAATAATCTGCCTGCAGACTTTTCCACACTTCAAGAACACCGATATGGTGTGAGGTTGCCGGTGTATGGTGGTCTACTTTTGTTCCTTTTCCTCTGTTCAGGTTTAATTTATTCAGCCACCTAAAGGTGGGAAAACCAAATTGTTCAGTGTGATAAGAGCAAAAAACCAACAACTTCTAGCACAGGTAAATCGATTCCACATATACAGTAAACCACCACATCTAAGTGCACTTAAGATGTGGCGACTTATATTATTTTCCTGTGATATTTGATACAGAATTTTAAAAAAAAAATTTGAAACTCAATCTGAACTACAATTTGTAAACTGGAGAAAAACTGTTTTTGTTGTTTTTAACTGAATATGTTGAAGGCAAACACTAGTCCATGAAACTGTTCTTTATAAATTAAAAAAAATAAATAACTGTTGCATAATTTTTTGACCCCCCCCTCCCATCACTTCAAAATGAAACCATTTATACCATGCTAGTCAAAAACATTGGAATTCGTTGTAATATAATTGTAAATTTAGTAGGTCTAGCAATCAGGAAATGGGAATAAAGTGGCCTGTCAAATAAAAATAGAGCGTTTCCCTCATAAATATGCAAATTTTCTCTTAGAAATGCAAGATTTTTTGTGACTTTTGTATGCGTGTTTTTGCTTTCTTCCAGATTTGTGGATTTTTATTATAAATGCATGACATAAATTTTGGTTTCTCAATATGGCTTTTCCATTTTTCATGAAGGTTTAAGGTATATAGCCAGTTTTATCATACATTTGCCTATTAACTGATGTTTGTCTCCTAAATATTTTTAGCTCCTTCCGGTGAAGCTGACAGGAGCTAATGTGATGGTGTCTGTCCGTCCATCCACCTGTCCACATTTCGCAGGTATCACTACTCCTAGGAAATTGGCTCAGTGCTCACCAACTTCACTCACGATGATCCTCAGGTAGGTCTGCATTCTGGTTAGGGCTGAAATGATTACCCGACGTTGTCGACTATGTTGATTATAAAAATTTGTCGACACAAAATTTTGTAATCGACGTGTTGTTTAATTTTAAAGTTTACGGACATGCTGCGGAAATGTTCAGTTGTACCTGCAATGCAGGACTGGAACTGCTGTGAGCAGTAGTGCTTCTGTTGTCCGGTATGCATGAACAATTTCCAGTGAAGGAGAAAAGGAGCACAGCATGGCAAAGCGGAAAGATGAGTCAAGTCAAAGAGCAGTTAAAAAAAGATCCAAACTTTATATAGTATGGGAACATTTCACAGAAAACAAAAAAAAACCAAGGCAAGTTTATTCGTATAGCACATTTTGTGTACAAGACGATTCAAAGTGCTTTTCATAAAACATTAAAGCATTACAGCAAGTTGCAAAACGAATACATAATAGTTTGCTTATAAATTCTTAAGTAAATTAAAAAGAAAAGCAAGCTAAAATAGAATATGACAGAAAAAGTGCAAGAAATAAAAAGTTACAGTTCATAGTAGGAGATAAACAATTGTTCTACTGAAAGGCCGCAGCAAATAGAAGTTTTTAACCTTGATATAAAGCAGCTGAGAGTTTCAGCAGCCCTGATGCTTTCTGGGAGTTTGTTCCACATGTGAGGAGCATTAAAACTGAACGCTGCCTCACCATGTTTGGTTCTAACTTTGGGCACAGATAGTAGGCCTGACCTTCACAACCTGAGGGCTCTGGGTGGTTCGTAATGGACTAGCAGATCTGAAATGTATTTTGGCCCTAAACCATTCAGAACTTTATAAACCAAGAGCAGTTTTTGGAAATCTATTCTTTGACAGGAAGCCAGTGTAAAGACCTGAGGACTGGAGTTATGTGATCCACTTTCTTGGTCTTAGTGAGGACTTGAGCTGCAGCTTTCGGAATCAACTGCAGCAGTCTGATGGACTTTTTAGAGAGACCTGTGAGGACAGCATTACAGTAGTCCAGTTTATTGAAGATAAATGCAAGGAAAAGTTTTTCTAGATCCTGCTGAGACATCAGACCTCTAATCCTCGCTATGTTCTTTAAGTGATAATAGGCTGACTTCACTACTGTCTTAATGTGGCTGTTAAAATTCAGGTCTGAGTCCAGAACCACGCCCAGATTTCTGGCTTGGCTGTTGGTTTTTAGCATCATTGATTGAAGCTGAGTACTATCGTTGAGTCTTAAACAAGTAAAATGCATTCTTTGCAAGGCAGATCTTTACTATCACGGCAGCACTACCACAATGCATGAGCATCTGAAACGATGACAACTGGGAGACATGACGTTAACGGCTGCTTCTGTTTGGTGAGTTTTAGCGAGTAAAGAAAGTTACTTATTTTCAGTGGCCAACTGTTTCAAGCTTTAGAAAAACGACAATACCAGTGTTTCCTCTGGCTTAAAGACCTTGGCGTGGTGGCAGCATATTTTTCCGGGGGGGGGGGGAGCGGGGGACAGAAGACATGTATGAAGATGTTAATTTTATACTATTTATTTTAATTTTGCATATAATAATGCATCAGATTTATATAGCACTTTGACATAGACACTCAAAGACGCTTTTTACAGATACATTATTCATTCACTCCAGACAGACAATGGTAGTGGCAAGCTACTACTGTAGCCACAGCTGTCCTGGGGCAGGCTGATGGAAACATGGCTGCCAATCCGGGCCAACGGCCTCTCCGACCACCACCCAACATTTATACACATTCATACCCAATGTTATGGACACTGGAGGCAAGGTGGGTAAAGTGTCTTGCCCAGGAACACAACGGCAGGATATCTGGGGAGAGCGGGATACGAACCACCAACCGTCCAGTGAGTGGATGACTCACTCTACCTCCTGAGCCACTGCCGTGCATATGGAACTTACAATTTGAAGTATTGTACAACCAAGGCTTGAATGTTGGAAATTGGGCCAGTTGGGGTCCGACCCAGACGTCCTGTATTTGGACTTTTTACTGGTGTCATCCTTCTCTCCTTCCTCTGCTCTCACCTTTCCTGGACCCTCTGCCTGAACACTTTCCTCTCCTTGGATTCTCTCTTCTGTATCATCTTTCCCTCTCTGAGCTCTGTCTAATTCAGCTTCTCTCTCTGTCTGTGGTGGTATAGAAGCAGGTTAGAAAATATCAAGTGCCATGTAAATTAAAGGAGACAACCAAAAATTTCTAGTTAAGGGTACAAAGAGCACCCATTTAAAAGTTGAGTAATAACTTCAGCCTTGAAGGTTTGAGGCTTTTCTCCAAAATTTATAACAATTTTCTTATAGTTTTCTACTTTTCTCTGTAAATTTATCTAAATTTGAAACCATTTTCCTCAAATTTGTAATTTCCTCTTGTAAAATTGACTTTTCTTGTACATTTGAAACTTTATTATAAATTTGTGAATTATTTTATGGCTTATTTTTGTCTGGTTTTTTAAATAAAATTACTGTTTTTATTTTTATTTTTTTAAATTTTGAAACAGACTGTGATATTTTTTTTTAAACCTTTTCCTTATAACAATTTACATTTTTGGCCATAACTTTGCAGTCAGAACAGAACAGTAATTTAACTCTCCTTACAAAGAAAAAAATATTAATAAAATTGTATTTAATGATTTAAATTAACAAATGATCAAGGATGCCATTATTTCTGTTATAATATTTCTATATATTTATAGGGTTGTTGTTTTTTTAGAAATCTTCTCACCACCAAGAAAAACCTCCCTTATTTTGAAATCCAAATGCTGGCACGTTTAGTTTGTCTGAAGGCTGCTGACAGATTAAAGTCATTGACGGTGAATTTCGGTCATCTTAAATTGCCAGGCACATAATTGGGAACATAACATAATATTGTAGTGGCTGGTGAAATACTGTATATCCTCAGCAATTCATCAGTCCCCCTTTCCTTTCCCTTCATATGAAACCGGCTACATTTGAATTCTAACCACATCTCTTTGCTAAGCGACTCTTCTGTTATTGCTCATGTTTCCAGCGGGTTAAAACCATGATGGATGAATGAATGAATGAATGAATGAATGAATGAATTTATTTCGGATAGTACAGTACAGGTTAAAAGAAACTGAATAATATAACAACAAGGTCAAATTGGACAAAGACTCCTCTTATTATACAATTCCACGTAAGTTATCCGAAATGGGTGATGGCTGAAGCCGCAGCTTATATTGCCCACCCATATTCCATCCAAGAATTCAAAAGAGAAAAAAGAGAAAACAAGACAAGAGTGATTACAATTCAAAACAAAGCTAAGACAAAATGTGACTGAGAGAAAAAAGAAAACTAAGCTAGGCTAAGTTAAGCAGTTACTATTCAAAAACAAATCTAAGACAAAATGTGACAGAGAAAAAAAAAAACAAAAAACAAAAACTAAGCTACAACACAACACAGGCTGGATATGTCAATCCTTATGTGAGTTTACATGTCGTCTTGTAAATATGTTTGGAGTATTTCTTCCTTTAGTTTTTGTTTAAATTGTCCAAGCGTTGTACATGATTTTAATTCAGGTCCAAAATTGTTCCATAATCTGACTCCTTGCACTGAAATACAGTGTTGCTTGGTGGTTGTTCTCAGTGTAGGCTTTTGAAATATACATGTTCCTCTGAGGTGATATCGTTTCTCCCTTGTTTGGAACAACTTTTGGATATTTGCGGGCAGTGATAAATTCTTCACTTTGAACATTATTATTGCGGTTTTAAAGTCAACCAGATCTTTCAACTTGAGAGTTTTTTGTTTAAAAAAAGTGGGTTTGTTGGTTTCCTGTAAGCTGCTTTGTTTATTATTCTAATAGCTCTCTTTTGAAGCATAAAGAGTGGATATATGTTTGTTTTATATGTATTTCCCCAAACTTCATTACAATATGTCATGTATGGGAGTATTAATGAATGATACAAGGTGTATAGTGTGGGTTGATTCAGCAAATATTTCACTCTGTGTAATATTGCAATTGATTTGGATACTTTACCTTTAATATAATTAATATGTGACTTCCAACACAGTTTGTTATCAATTATTACTCCAAGAAATTTAGTTTCAGATACCCTTTCAATCTCTACACCATTTACACTGAGTTTGGGTACTGGGTTGTTGTGATGGTTGTTAAAGACTATAAATTTTGTCTTACTTAAATTGAGTGTTAATTTGTTTGAATCAAACCACAGTTTAAGCTTTCCTAATTCCTTTCCGAGTGTATCCAGAAGTTGTTCCAAATTGTTTCCACTGCATAACAGATTAGTGTCATCGGCAAACAATATTAAGTCCATTTTTTCTGAAACTTTACATATATCGTTTATATACATATTGAATAATAATGGTCCCAAAACTGAACCCTGTGGGACTCCACAGGTGACCTTCAGTAACTCTGAGTTTTTGTTGCTAACACATACATACTGATATCTATTCTTTAAGTAACTACTTAACCAGGACAGTGCTACCCCTCTAATACCACAATTTTGTAGTTTCTTTAATAATAAATTGTGATCTATTGTATCAAATGCTTTTTTAAGATCTAGGAATACTCCAACTGAATACTCTTTATTTTCAATGGCTGTTGATATTTTTTCTGTAAATTCCATTAGGGCATATGCAGTTGTCCTCTTGTGTCTGAACCCATATTGCTGCTCACACAATAAATCATTCTTCAGTATGAAGTTGTCAATTCTCTCATAGAATATTTTTTCAAGTATCTTGGAAAATTGCGGTAATAGTGAAATTGGTCTATAGTTTGAGAGTTCCCCTCTGTCGCCCGTCTTGTATATCGGAATTACTTTAGCTATTTTCATTGCATTGGGAAATATACCTGATTGGAGAGAAAGGTTACAGATATACGTCAGTGGTTGCATTCGATAACAGTTTTGACTAATAGCATGTCAATACCATCACAGTCCGTAAATGTTTTACTTTTGAACGATTTAACAATTTCAATGACCTCTCTTTCATCTGTGTTCTTTATGAAGATGGCGTCTTTTACAGCAGTGTTATTGCATATTGTATCACCTGTAGGCACCGTAGTGGGTATTTCTTGGGCCAGATTAGGTCCAATGTTAACAAAAAAATTATTAAATTCATCTGCAGGTGAAGCTATATTCACACTCTGAGTCGTTTTATTATTTTTTGGAATATTAGTTGGGTTGCTTGTATTTCTGCTTTTATTTCCAAGGATACTGTTAAGTATTGTCCATGTATTTTTAATATTGTCTTTGTTTTTCTCCAGTTCTTTACTGTAATAGTCTCTTTTACTACATCTTATTATATATGTTAACTTATTTTTGTATGTTTTATACCACTGCTCTGCTTCTTTTGTCCTTTTCTTTAGGAAAGCTTTATATAATAAATTTTTCTTTTTACACGCCTTTTGTAGTCCTTTGGTTAACCATGGCTTATCAGCAAATTTGTGTTTAAGCTTTTTTTTTTTACTAATGGGCAGTTTTTTTCATAAAGAGTGGTTACAATGTTTATAAATGTGTCATAGGCTTAATTTACATCTGATACATAGACTTCTGTCCAGTCTTGCTTCAGCAAGTCCTCTTTAAAAGAATTGATTGCATTTGGTGATTTGTATCTGAACGATTTTGAATTTTTTTCTGCGTTGGGCCCCGTGTGGCCATGGATAAGTGCGAAGGTTGGCAAGTGGTCACTTATATCATTTATCAATAATCCACTTTCTATTTTCTTATCGATAACATTGACAAACAGGTTGTCAATAAGTGTAGCAGAGTGAACTGTGATTCTACTGGGATGTGTTATTGTGGGATATAGACTCATGCTGTACATAGAGTTCATGAACTCTGTAACTACATTTTGTTGATGTGGATTCAGTAAATCAATATTGAAATCTCCACAAATTGCTACCATTTTCTTACTAGTAATATTATTGTACAGCTCGACTAATTTATCTCTGAATGTCTCAATGCAAGTTCCCGGCGTTCTATATATGCAGCTTATGATTAGATTTTTTGTTTTGTCTAGGTCAATCTCAACAGTAACACATTCCAAGATCCCTGGTAGTGCAAAGGACATTTCATTTACAAGCTTACACTTATACAGGTCATCAATATACAGTGCAACACCACCACCCTTTTTTTGAGTTCTGTTAATATAAAACATCTGATATCCCTCTATTGCCATCAGGGGAGCCTGTTCCTTCATTAAGCCAGGTTCAGAGACTGCAATAGCTGTGAATTTTCTGTCTTGCTGTTTTAAATAGTCCTGAATCTGTGGAAAGTTTTTGTTAAGACTTCTGCTATTGAAGTGTATTATTGATAGTTTACCATCTAATTGCACTTGACTTTTGAATTGCTTTTCAGTGTAATATTCACAGTGGTTATGAATATTATTGAAAAAGTGGTTATCAGGATCAATATCATTCTCCATCTCTTGTGGTTTATGTTCAGCATAGTGGCATATTTTCAGAGTTTGAGTTTCCTCACTCTGTGTCAGATGACTTCCTCCAGCTGGGGATAATTGATGTCTACTCGAGTCGGTCATAAGTTTTTGTTTATTTTGCTTATTTTTTTTAAAGTACTTTGGCATGGTGTATCAAAAGAACTATTCTTATCGTGTGTATGAATATGAATATGATAAACACCAGTGCTTACATACCTCTTATGATTTTTTTCCCCCCTGCATTTAAAGTACTTTAATAAACTTATGTTTCTGTCGGACAGTCAAGCCTGCTTCATGCTGCATTTCCCCTCTAGTCCGCATTGGTCCGCGTACGCTTTGGCAGAGCCCGGCACACACGCGGCACTGTACATGCTCACTTTTTTCATCTACCCAGTCCAAGCAGTTGACACATGCACACAACCATCATTTGTAGTTTCACTCCCGCCCGATAGGTAGCGCCAAGGCGCTGACGTGCCAGGAATTTCACCAACAAAGAAACGGCGGACTTCTTCACAAAGTTTTTCTTCAGAGTCCATTTCTGCTGTTTGACTCTCTAATCGTTTTTCCCCGCTCAGCGACACACCCGCTGAGGAAAAAACTCTGATCATTGGCGACTCTGTAGTCAGAAACGTGAACCTAGAGACTCCAGCGGTCATAGTCCAATGTATTCCTGGGGCCAGAGCAGGCGACATCGAGTCAAATTTGAAAATGCTGGCTAAAAGTAACTGTAAATATTCCACAATTGTTATTCACGCCGGCATTAATGACATCCGTCTCGGCAGTCGGAAGTCACGAAACTTAATATAGAATCGGTGTGTGAGTTTGCCAAAACGATGTCTGCCACTGTAGTATTCTCTGGGCCCCTCCCCAATCTGACCAGTGATGACATGTTTAGTCGCTCGTCATCCTTGAACCGCTGGCTGTCTGTGTGGTGTCCTAAAAATGACGTGGGCTACATTGACAATTGGAGCTCTTTTTGGGGAAAACCTGGTCTTATGAGACGAGACAACATTCATCCCACTTTGGATGGTGCTTCTCAGTTATCTAACAATCTGGCATCTTTTTTATCCAAATTTCCAAAACCGTGACTACACAGAGTTGGGACCAGGAAGCAGAGTCGCAGTCTTACACGCCTCTCTGCAGCTCCTCTTCATCCGCCACCCCTCAGCTTAGCCCCTGTCTTCCCCATCAGAGAATCGTTGTCTGCTCCCTCCAAAGTGAAAAAAAAAATAATGTATAAGCATCCCAAAGTGATAAAGCAAAATATTGGTAAAACTCCAAATTAAACATAAAGCCTCTAAATTGAATGATTTGGCCTCTGTCCTCCTCATAATTAAAAATTAAATGTGGTTTGTTAAATATTAGGTCTCTAACTCCCAAGTCTCTGTTAGTCCATGATCTGTTAATTGATCATCAGATTGATTTAATTTCCCTTACAGAGACTTGGTTAGGACAAGAGGATTATGTTGGTTTAAATGAATCAACCCCCTCTGGTTATTTAAACTGTCAAAATCCCAGAAGTTCTGGTCGTGGAGGAGGAGTAGCAACAATTTACCATTCCAAATTACTAGTTAATGTAAAGCAAAAAACATGTTATAATTCCTTTGAGGGCCTGGTCCTCAGTATTGGGCACTTTAGCAATTTTAGGTTAAACCCAATTTTATTTGCCATTGTTTATCGTCCCCCATCAACCTATTCAGAATTTTTATCCGAATTTGCTGATTTCTTAGCTGATTTAGTGTTGAAATCTGATAGAATAATTTATAGTAGGGACTTTAATATACATGTGGATGTAGATAGTGACTGCCTTAATGTGGCTTTTAATTCAATATTAGACTCGATTGGGTTTTCTCAGAAAGTAGGAAATTCTACTCATTACCTCCACCATACATTGGACCTTGTTCTGACATATGGCATAGAAATAGAAAATCTTGTAGTGTCTCCTCATAACCCTGTACTGTCAGACCATTGTCTGTTAACCTTTGATTTTACTATTTCTGACTATTTGGCTCCTAAAGAAAAATATTATCACAGTAGATGCCTCTCAGATGATGCTGTTTCCAAATTTATGCAGATTGTTTCCTCTATGCCATGTGTCAACACAACGGAAATAAGCTATAGACAGCTTGCTCCTTCTGTAATTGATAACATGGTGGATAGTGTTTCAGCTTCTCTGCATCAGGCTCTAGACTTGGTGGCCCCCTTAAAAAAGAAAAAGTCTAATCAGAGATTTTTAACTCCTTGGTTCAACACAGAAACTCGTAGCTTAAAACAGAAGACTCGTCAATTAGAAAGAAAATGGCGCTCTACTAATTGAGATGAAATCTATTTAGCTTGGAGAAATCATCTTTTAATTTATAGAAAATCTCTTAGAAAAGCTAGAACGAGTTATTACTCTGCATTAATAGAAGAGAACAAGAATAATCCCAGGTTTCTTTTCAGTACTGTAGCCAGGTTGACAAAGAGTCAGGACTCTGTCAATCCTAGCATCCCCTTAGAGCTTACTAGTCAGGACTTTATGAACTTTTTCAATAATAAAATTTCATCCATCAGAGATAAAATCAATCAGATTCTTCCCACAGTTAACTTAAATACTGTAACTACTACAACTCCTTCTATTGATGTCTGTCTTGATGAGTTTACTCCAATCGACCTTTGTGAGTTAGACAAAGTAGTTTCCTCATCCAAACCTTCAACTTGTCTTTAGATCCTATTCCTACCAGGTTATTTAAAGAAGTCTTCCCACTTATTGGTAGCTTTATTCTTCATATAATCAATTCTTCATTAACTTTAGGCCATGTACCGCAGGCTTTTAAAACGGCTGTAATTAAACCCTTACTCAAAAAGCCAACGCTAGATCCGGGAGCTTTAGCTAACTATAGACCAATCTCTAATCTCCCTTTCATTTCAAAAATCTTAGAAAGAGTTGTTGCTACGCAATTATTTGACCACCTGCAGGGAAATGGTTTACTTGAAGAGTTTCAATCTGGGTTTAGAATCCATCATAGTACTGAAACAGCCTTAGCGAAGGTCACTAACGACCTCCTCATTGCATCTGATAATGGACTAGTTTCTGTACTTGTCCTTTTAGACCTTAGTGCAGCTTTTGATACTATTGATCATAATATTCTACTTGATAGATTAGAACACTATGTTGGACTTAATGGAACTTCGTTGCAGTGGTTTAGATCTTATTTATCTGATAGGTTCCAGTTTGTTCATGTAAATGATGAGTTTTCTTTCAGCTCAAAGCTTAGTCATGGAGTTCCACAGGGATCTGTGCTAGGCCCTACTCTTTTAGTTTATATATGCTTCCGTTAGGCAACATTATTAGAAAGCACTGTATACATTTTCATTGTTATGCAGATGACACACAATTATACCTGTCAATGAAGCCAGATGATACTAATCAATTAGCCAAGTTAGAAGCCTGTCTTAAGGAAATCAAAGCTTGGATGACTTGTAATTTCCTGCTATTAAATTCAGATAAGACTGAAGTCATTCTTGTTGGTCCAAAAAACCTTAGAAATTCCTTTCCAATTCAAACTTTCAGTTTGGACGCAGTTACTCTTTCTCTTAATAGCTCTGTGAGGAACCTTGGAGTTATTTTTGATCAGGATTTGTCCTTCAATTCACATATTAAATTTGTTTCTAAGACTGCCTTCTATCATTTGTGTAATATTGTCAAGATTAGGAGCATCTTGTCTCAGAGTGATGCTGAGAAGCTGATCCACGTTTTTGTTAGCTCGAGATTAGATTATTGTAATTCTTTATTATCAGGCTGTCCTAAAACATCTTTAAAAAGTCTTCAGCTGATCCAAAATGCTGCAGCAAGAGTTTTAACAGGTACTAGAAAGAGAGATCATATCTCTCCGGTTCTGGCCTCCCTTCATTGGCTTCCCATAGAGTTTAGAATTAAGTTTAAAATCCTTCTTCTCACTTACAAAGCTCTAAACAATCAGGCTCCTTTTTATTTAAAAGATCTGATACTACCGTATTATCCTAACAGAGCACTACGCTCCCAAAATGCAGGATTACTTGTAATACCTAGAATCTCCAAAAGTACAATGGGAGGCAGAGCCTTCAGTTATCAAGCTCCTCTCCTGTGGAATCAGCTGCCAATCTGGATTTGGGAGTCAGACTCGATCTCTGTTTTTAAGAATAGGGCTAAAACCTACCTTTTTGATATAGCCTACAATTAGGGAGGGATCATGTGTTTCTGAACCCTCCCTTAGTTATGCTGCTAATAGGTTTAGTCAGCCGGGGGACCTCCAGTAATGCACTGGGCCTCACTCCTTTCCTCACTCTCTATGAAATATTTTTTTTTTGCTGGTCATTAACATTTGTTTGTTCTCTCCCATAGATTGAGTCCCCATCGTGCTGTTTGCTCTCTACATGTCTGTTCTTTTCTTCTTCTCTATCCCCTCACCCCCCAGCCAGTCGCAGCAGATGACTGCCCCTCCCTGAGCCTGGTTCTGCTGGAGGTTTCTTCCTGTTAAAAGGGAGTTTTTCCTCTCCACCGTCGCCAAATGCTTGCTCACAGGGGATTGCCTGATTGCTGGGGTCTTTCTGCAACTGTGGGGGTCCCCCCTACAGTTGATAGTGCTATGAGATTACTGTTGTTGTGAAATGGCGCTATATAAATAAAGTTGAATTGAAATGAATTGTATTGACTTCCCGGTTTTCACTCCTTTTCCATGAAGATGCTGCTGCCGCTAGCGAGACACTGCCTGCTGACTGACTGGAATGCTCGCGTGGATGGGGCGCTTCTAAACTCCGCGTGGATGACGGCCACGCGCGTTGTTCATGTGCACGCTTGCGGAAAGTCATTGCATCATATATTTTTCTTAACTTCATATCTCCTTGTTGGTGCGACGGTAAATGTTCTGGTGAGGCGACCCGCCACCAAGAAATGTTACCAGAGGAAACCCTATGTCCTGAATATATGATTATCAATGTATTTAGTATGTAGCTATATTCGCCCTTTTCACATTCCCCACAATGCAATGCGCAACCGGCAACATCCGGTAGTTTGTTTACACTGGCTCACATGCATACACAATGGAGACAGAGTTCAAGATACGTCGAAATAAAGCCACAAATCAGGGTTCCAGATGCGTGGTACCTTTCTGTAGTAATCGCCAGGGTACAGACAAGGAACAGGGCATAAGAAGATCATACTATAGGTTTCCCAGCGGTGAAAAAAATGCAGATCTTCGGCGAATTTGGGAGAGCAAAATCAGGCGTGAAGGATGGACTGCAAGTGCCAGTGACAGAATTTGTTCAGACCATTTTCAAGGAGGTAAGAGCAGTGAGAAATATGTGAAGGAAAACTCACTTAAAAAGCAAAGAATGTTACATTTTAAACAGAAAAATATGTATAAAATGAGCTTTTTAATGAAACAGGCTTCAAAAAAATTTCTTTATGCACAGGCAAAAGTCCATTTAGGCTGAAAAAGTCCCACTGTGAATAAAATAATTTCTGGTTTCTGAATGATATATGGAACTATGAAAATTATGCCTTTCTAAAAAAAACAAACAAAACAATTGGCTATTTATTAACACACAATGCACAATTTCAAATTCTAAAATGAATAAATAATCAACCAATCTTGAAAAGGTTAAAAATCCTGATCCCCTTTGGAAATGATGTTATGCTAATCTGTCTATAATTTTATAATTAAACATGCTAACAATGAAATGAATGAATGAATGCATTAATGAATTTTTATTCGGTAATAATAATAATAAACACATACAATACAATGAGAACACACAAAAGAACAACCAAAAGGGTGTAGGCTGAAGCTCATGCTTATATAGTGCCTACAATTTTAAAATCAATAATATAAGAATTTAAGTCATACCCAAAATCAACAAAGAAAATCAAATAGAACAAGTAGACAAGAAAACAAACAAAAACCTTTACGTTATTACAAGTTTATCTCCCAGCATTTACAGTGAGATACTGGGAGATTTTCTCATCTTTGTACAATTTTTTGAATTGCTTCAGAGTTGAACATGTTTTAATATTTTCAGAGTAACAGTTCCACAGTTTAACTCCAGTGACAGACATGCAATGATATTTTGTATTTGTTCTAACCTTTGGCTTATTAAAAACAGAACTACCTCTTAGCTCATATTTGATTTCCCTTTTATTAAACAGTCTCTGAATATTAACAGGTAATTGTTATTATTTGCTTTGTACATGATTTGAATGACATTATAATCTACCAGATCTCTAAATTTAAGAGTATTTAATTGAATGAATATTGGATTTGTTGGTTCACAGTAAGGTTTCTTTGATACAATGCGTACGGACAGATTTTTTCTGTAGTAAAAAGATTAAATTTGTTTGTTTTATATGTGTTTCCCCAGATCTCCACACAGTATGTCACATAAGGAACTATCAGTGAATTATAAAAAATGCAAAGAGACTTCTGACACAGGAGATCCTTAACTTTATACAGTATGGCAATGGATTTAGACATTTTAGTTTTGACATAATTTATGTGTGATTTCCAGTTTAGTTTGTTATCAACAATGACCCCTAGAAACTTGGTTTTGAAAACTGTGTCAATTTCAACATTGTTTATTTTAATTTTTCTGTGATTATATATTTTGCAGTTTCCTAATATTATACATTTTGTTTTTCCAAGGTGAATAGATAATTTATTGGCAGTGAACCACTGATTGATTTAAGTTCATTTTCTACTGAATCCAGAAGCTGCTTAAGATTTTCTCCACTACAAAAAAAAAGTTGTGTCATCTGCAAATAAAATACACTTGAGCAATTTAGACACAGAACATAAATCATTAATATACAAAATAAACAGCAATGGACCAAGCACAGAACCCCGTGGTACCCCACACGTCATCTTCAGCAACTCAGAGTCTGTATTATTCACATGAACATATTGATATCTGTCTTCTAAATAGCTGTGTAACCAGTCAAAAGCAATTTCTCTAATGTCATACTTATGTAATTTACTGAGGAGTAATTAATTACAGATTGTAATTAGTACAAATACAACTTCAAAACTTAACACAAAAGAAATTGATATTTCCATAAGTATGCAATTTCAACCTACCCTACAGTGCAGGTACAGTATGCTCCATATGGCTGTCCTGTTATCTTGTCTAAGATGGTGTACATAGCCTTCACATTCTCTGCTGCACCAGATTGCGATGACAAGCACTGGGCCTTGATGGCAACAAATGTTTCAGATGTGTCGGTGTCGATCCGCATAGAATGAATGAAAGACATCATCTGGAAAGGTCTTTGGATCTTGTACCTGACCTCTTGGTCTTTGCTCAACACATTTGTGTTAACCAAATATTTCTTGACAATTGTGTCATCAATTGGTGGAGTATGCTGCAGTTCTTTTGTCCACATGTTCCTTTGTGACAAGAACGCTGGTGTGAGTGATGCATACTCTTCTAGCTGCTTTGAGGACAGTCCATGTGACTTTAAATGTGGAGAAAATTCAGGCAATTTCCCTTTTCCACTTGTAGAGATTCCCATTGCCAGGCACAGAAGATTGATTCTGGCAGTTTTTGAAAATGAAGCGTTAACATGGTACTGTTTACAGTACTGTTTCAGTGTTTTTGCTGGCAGTGCTTTTACCTCTGTGTACGTTTTAGGGACTTTCTGTGTCATTTTCTGCTAGAATCCATACGACATTATGCACCTGCAAGAAATGAGGAAAAGATGTCACATTGTGTATAGATAAATGAATGTATAATACTATATATATGTGTAACCACTAGTTGAAAATAAACGTTTAATGTACATCAACACTGAGCAGCTGATAACCTGCTGACATGCACTCACATGGGTTATGCCTCATGAGTCATGGGTGCAACTTACAACTTCTAAATATGTCACAAAAACACGCTGCATACGCGATTAGCATAGCATGGCATACAACCAAAACACAATAGAAAGCTCGAAAATATTACTAGGTATATTACTGCAGCTTGATATGTATAGAAAACTGTTTAACTTACCACAAATCAGTAAGAAAATCGCTCCCCCGTTGCTAGATTCAAGCGTGTTTATGTTGGGCGCTGGGAAACCGGATGTTGCCGGTTGCGCGAGGAATTGTGGGATTGTGAAAGGGGTGAATGGATATATTTTGAATGATAATTTTAACTGTAAATTAAGCAGATTAAACAGAGTCCCTCAACTTCAAACTGACAGAAATCAGTGCAAGTGTTGGAGAAGTTTAATCCATGTCCCTCAATGAAAAATACCCAGGCCCAGTCTTGCTTTTCTTTTTTGAGGTGAATCTGTATGTTTCACCACTGAGAGAATGCAATCAGGAGACTGTGGATTTTCCTGCATAATAAAACACCAAATATATGTCTCAGACCCGCCATGGCTATCCCCGGGTCAACACATTTTTTTTTATCTTGACTGTCAGGCAAGATGGCGCCGTTGTGTGTGCTCCTGGACGTCTACCTGTGCTCTACCTCTAGCTCTAAACATGTCATCGCTACTGGTTTATGATCGTCTGACTCTTCTAAATATTCACAATTCTGTGGTCAAATTCTAGACTGATGAATTAAATGGTCAGCCTCCTCCGCCTCTGTTGGTGTCTATACCATCCTATCTGAGATGTGCACCCAGCAGACTGTTTCGGAACAGCCGCCACAAAAGACGCTGCAAAAGAAGAGATTGGAGAGGCGGAGTATTATGCAGATTGAGGGCTTACTGTACCTGCCTTATTCTTCAACGTACAACCCTCGTCAACTGCTGACTGAGCTCTCCAGGAAGCGTATCGGTTTTGACATACAAGGATCCATGGATTATCGCTACCAATGGCTATTGCCGACTGTTCCAGAGGCTGGATACCCACTTCCCTGCTGCCAGCCCGTGTGGATTCGCAGAAGGGGCTGCGCACCGGAGAATCTTCACCTGATCAGTTGTGCTTCCCAGCAAGATGATCAATGTTTGAGTCGCAGGGTTCTGATTAACACCACATCCATCACAAATAAGACTTTTATTGTAAATGACTTTTTTACTTCACATTCCTTGGATTTTCTCCTGATGACAGAAACATGGGTTAAACCAGGTGAGACCGCCGCCTTCTCTGAGCTCCTCCATCCCGGCTGTTCTTTTTCAGCTCCCCGTGAGCATCTGGTCAGGGTGGGGGTCTGGCTTCTGTTTTTATTGACAGTTTTAAATGTCGCCTTCTCTCCACAAATACTTATTCCTGTTTTGAGCTGCAGCTATTTGTGGTGGATCTCACAAGTCCTGTGTTATTTGCTGTTGTCTATTGTCCTCCAAAATATAATAAGGACTTCATTAATGAGTTTTCTGAATTTTTGGCAGATGTTATGCCAAAATATGATACACTTTTGATCTGCGGGGACTTCAATATTCATGTCTGTTGTCCATCTGATCAGCTGGCATCTGATTTTAAAAGACTGTTGGCGACATGTAATTTAAATATTTTAGCGGACAAACCAACACACCGTCTTGGTCACACTCTGGACCTTGTTATCTCTTTTGGGCTCTCAATCTCTCTCAAAGAAATTTCTGAGTCTGTCATCTCAGATCATTTCCCCATTATTTTTGAGTTGTTCCCTTCATCACCCAGCAAGCCTGTGGTTCCATCACGCTGGCGTCACATCATCACTTCGTCAACACCAGAGGAGTTTTCTGCTGCTTTTAGGGATTCACAATTCTTTGCCTTGAATGGACTTGTTTCCCCTTTCCATCCGGATAAGATTCTTTCCTCCTTTCAAACCACCTGCTCTGGGACTTTGGACTCTATTGCCCCATTTCGGCTTAAATTGGATAAATCGAAAACAGATCCCTGGCTAAACAACACTACCCATGCCATTAGACAACGGAAGGCTGAATGGAGATGGAAAAAGAATGGAGATGGAAAAAGGACAAATTACATGTGTCTCTGGGAATTATTAGGGACTGTCTTGCTGGTTACCAGAGGACCGTGCAAAAGACAAAACTTCAGTATCTCTCTGATTTTATTTCTAGCAGCAGTCTCTGTCCTAGAGTGCTGTTTAACACAATTAACCCTTTTATAAATCCACGTACTCTCACTCTAACAGATGATTCGTTTACAACATGTGAGACTTTTCTTCACTTTTTTTGTTGATAAAGTAGACTGTCAGATGAGCTACTAATAACAGTTTTAATGGGAGCTTGTCTGTTGTCCCGGGTTACTCTGCTGTGTTTGAACAGTTTCAGTTGGTCTCATTATCTTCACTTACTTTTTTTTTTTTTTTTTTTTTTGATATGATGGGCATTTTGGTTCAAATGGTGGCAACAACAGACAAGCTAATGAGTTAGCGTGATCCATATTAACCAGAATCTATTTGAATCAATTGGCACCAATAACAACACGATGCCACCCAAAAGGAATGTAACATATGATGAGGTTGAGGAATTTTAAAAATCACTTGACTTTCTCTCAGAAGAGGTAACTGTGGTGAGAAAACAACAAAAACAGATAATTGATTTGGTGGAAGAGGTCAAAGCCTTGAGGCTGAAAAATGAGGAGAAAGACAAAAAGATTGCTTTTCTGGAAAATAGGGTGGCCAACCTGGAACAGTACACTCGAATGAATGACATTATTGTTTCAGGATTAGAAACACAGCCCAGATCTTATGCCCAGGCTGTGGCAAGAATGGATGATACAGACCTTCGTGAACTGGATGCCAGATCGGTGGAAGAACAGGTGACAACATTCCTCCATTCTAAAGGCATAGAGATAGACAGTAACAACATAGAGGCTTGTCATCCTCTTCCTAAAAGAAGGAAGGGTGAAAAATCAGCAATAATTATCCGTCTTACAAAGAGAAAGTATAAAATGGATCTGCTGAAACAGGGGAGGAAGCTGAAGGGGACAGAAGTTTATCTGAATGAGTACCTGACCAAGAGAAATGGAGACATCGCCAAAAAGACGCGTTTCTTGCGAAAACAGAAGAAAATCCAATCAACATGGACTTTCAACTGCAAAGTCTTTATAAAACTGAATGGAACACCAGAGGAGTCCAAAGTGCTGGTAATAAGAAATGTGGAGGAGCTGGATAAATATATGTAAGGAAGTAAATCACAGTGAGGACAAATGTTTACTTATGACTGACTTTAGTAGACATCAATCATCCCCAGTTGGAGAAAGTCATCTGACACAGAGTGAGGAAATTCAGACTCTGAAAATATGCCATTATGCTGAACATAAACCACAAGAGATGGAGAAGGATACTGATCCTGATAACCACTTCTTCAACAATATTCATAATCACTGTGAATATTATACTGAAAAGCAATTCAAAAGTCAAGTGCAATTAGATGGTAAACGATCAATAATATACTTCAACAGCAGAAGTCTTAACAAAAACTTTCCACCGATTCAGGACTATTTAAAACAGCTAGATAGAAAATTTACAGCTATCGCAATCTCTGAAACTTGGCTCAATGAAGAGCAGGCTTCTCTGATGACAATAGAGGGATATCAGATGTTTTATATTAATAGATCTCAAAAAAAAGGGTGGTGGTGTTGCACTGTATATTGATGACCTGTATAGGTGTAAAATTGTAAATGGAATGTCCTTTGCATTACCAGGGATTCTAGAATGTGTTACTGTTGAGATTGAGCAAGATAAAACAAAAAATTTAATTATAAGTTGTATCTCTAGAATGCCGGGAACTTGCATTGAGACATTCAGAGATAAGTTAGTCGAGCTGTACAATAATATAACTAGTAAGAAAATGGTTGTAATTTGTGGAGACTTCAATATTTATTTACTAAATCCATTTCAACAAAATGTAATTACAGAGTTCATGAATTCTATGTACAGTATGAGTCTATATCCCACAATAACACATCCCAGTAGAATCACAGTTCACACTGCTACACTTACTGATAACCTGTTTGTTAATATTATTGATAAGAAAATAGAAAGTGGATTATTGATAAATGACATAAGTGACTATTTGCCAGTCTTTGCACTTATCCATGGCCACACGGGGACCAATACAGAAAAAAAAACCTTGAAAATCTTTCAGATACAAATCACAAAATGCAATCAGCTCTTTTAAAGAAGACCTGCTGAAGCCAGACTGGACAAAAGTGTATGTATCAGATGTAAATGAAGCCTATGAAACATTCATGAACATTGTAACCACTCTTTATGAAAAAATTGTCCATTAGTAAAGAAAAAGCTGAAACAGAAATTTGTCGACAAGCCATGGTTAACCAAAGGATTACAAAAAGTCTGTAAAAAGAAAAATTCCTGATATAAAGATTTTCTAAAGAAAAGGACAAAAGAAGCAGAGCAGTGGTATAAAACATACAAAATAAGTTAATATATGTAATGAGATGTAGTAAAAGAGACTATTATAGTAAAGAACCAGAGAAAAACAGAGATAACATTAAAAATACATGGACAATACTTAACAATATTCTTGGAAATAAAAACAGAAATACAAGCTACCCAACCAATCTTTCAAAAAAAAAAAAAAGACTCAGAGTGTGAATGCAGTCTCACCTGCAGATGAATTTAATAAATTTTTTGTTAACATCGGTCCTAATTTGGCTCGAGAAATACCCATTACGGCACCTACAGATGATACAATAAGCAAAAACATTGCTATAAAGACTCCACTTTCATAAAGAACACAGACGAGAGAGAGGTCATTGAAAATGTTAAATCGTTTAAAAGTAAAACATCTATGGATTGTGATGGTATTGACATAGTTTTAGTCAAAACTATCATTGAATGCTTAGTGAAGCCACTGACGTATATCTGTAACCTGTCTCTCCAAACAGGTATATTATATATATATATATATATATATATATATATATATATATATAAATTATTATTAAAGAAACTACAAAATTATGGTATTGGGGGTAGCACTGTCCTGGTTATGTAGTTACTTAAAGAACAGATATCAGTATGTATGTGTTGGTAGCAAAAACTCACAGTTACTGAAGGTTACTTACGGAGTCCCACAGGGTTCAGTTTTGGGGCAATTGTTATTCAATATGTATATAAATGACATATGTCAAGTTTTGGAAAAAAAGTGGATTTAATATTGGTTGCAGATGACACTAATTTATTATGCAGTGGAAGCAATTTGGAACAACTTTTGGATACACTTGGAAAGGAATTAGGAAAGCTTAAACTGTGGTTTGATGCAAACAAATTAACGCTCAATTTAAGTAAGACAAAATTTATAATTTTTAACAATCATCACAACAACTCAGTATCTAAACTCAGTGTAAATGGTGTAGAGATTGAAAGGGTATCCAAAATTAAATTTCTTGGAGTAATAATTGATAATAAACTGTGTTGGAAGTCACATATTAATTATGTTTAAGGTAAAATATCCAAATCAATCGCAGTACTACACAGAGTGAAATATTTGCTGAATCGACCCACACTATATACTTTCTATCATTCATTAATACTCCCATACATGACATATTGTACTGAAGTATGGGGAAATACATCTAAAACAAACATATATCCAATATTTATGCTTCAGAAGAGAGCTATTAGAATAATAAACAAAGCTGCTTACAGGAAACCAACAAACCCACTTTTTCTTAAATTAAAAGCTTTCAGGTTGAAAGATCTGGTTGACTTTAAAACTGCAGTAATAATGTTTAAAGTGAAGAATCTATCACTGCCCGCAAATATCCAAAAGTTGTTTCAAATAAGGGAGAAACAATATCATTTCAGAGGAACATGTATATTTCAAAAACCTTCAGTGAGAACTACCACCAAGCAACACTGTGTCTCAGTGCAAGGAGTCAGATTACGGAATGCTTTTGGACCTGAATTAAAATCATGTACAACGCTTGGACAATTTAAACAAAAACTAAAGGAAGAAATACTCCAAACAGATATACAAGATGACATGTAACATCACAGAAGAATTATCATATTCAGTTTGTGTTGTGCTGTTGCTTAGTTTTTTTTTTGTTTTTTTCCTTTTTTTTTGGGTCACATTTTCTCTTAGTTTTGTTCTGAATTGTAATCACTCCTGTATTGTTTTTATTTTGAATTCTTGGATGGAATATGGGTGGGCAATATAAGCTGCGGCTTCAGCCATCACCCATTTCGGATAACTTATGTTCAACTGTATAATCAGATGAATTATTGTTTATTTTGACCTTGTTAGATTTCCCCCCCTTTGTTATATTATTCTGTTCTTTTCTTTTAATCTTTACTTTTAATCTAACCAAAATAAAGATTCATTCATTCATTCAAAAAATTAGTACACCCTGTATAAGGCTGTGTGGGTTGTTGTTTTTTTTTTTTTTTTTTACATATTTGGACGTATGTGTGGATAACCCCCACAACAGACTGGGACAATCAGAGCGCGCATCTGGAGTGATTAACATTACAGTGAAATGTGTGTATTGAAATGTGTGTATTAATGTCAACAGGCAGCCTCGCTTCGTCTAGCTTTTTCCTGCTCAGTACTGTGATGTTAATGTGCCATTCATGCATTGTGTTCATGCTTCCTGCTCTTACTGTGATGTAAATGTCCCATGCCTTTCATGCATTGTCTGTAGTTGGGTATAAAAGCTGCATTGCTCTGTAACTCACTCTCTCACTTTTACAACTGCTTCTGACTACTGCTGCTGAGAGCCTGAGGACCCGCTCCAGCCTGCCTGCACAAGGGCTGGAGCGAGTTCCTGTGATGGCGGTATGATTTAATAAACCTACTTAAAACCCTCAGTTCTCTCCTTATTATTTTTCCGCATCATACCGCCATCATAGGAACTCGCTCCAGCCCTTGTGCAGGCAGGCAGGGAGTTTTGACTGCTAATTAAGTAGTAGTATGGTAGGAATATATGACTACTGATTTATTATTTACATTACAGCTTTAACAATTTAAAGAATATTTCATTCACATGAGATTGAAAACAGAAAATAAAAATCGAAAAATGTTGCTGGACTACAGTAGTTTATCTGTAAGTTTTCATGTGTTAATTAAGCTAGAACACTGACTGAAGCATTTACAATATATTTTCCAGGACTACTGCTTCTCACTGTTTTATTTATTTATATCTCATTTCATTACAAGTGCAATGGGCCCCAACCAGGGGTCTATGGTTACACTTTAAATCACAAAGCTTTATATCCGAGGGCTCTCTTCAAGATACAGACTGTTCCTCTTATTGCTGGGATCTGTATTTCACAGATGCTAGGGCAGCCGGGTATCGCCTGTAGATATTTTTTCAGGTTCTTCTTCACCATCCCAGTTGCTCCCACCACCACAGGTATAATATCTGCTTCCTGCAGATTCCAGGTGCTCCTTAGGTCATTTTTGAGGTCTTGATATTTTGTTATTTTTTCTCTTTCTGCTCTGTTGAGGCCGTAGTTGTTCGGTATGGTTACATCTATTAGTTTGGCAGTTTTGTCCTTTTTGTTCAAGATAACTATGTCCGGTTTTATTGCTCCTCCTTCAATGTGTCTTCCAGTTGGGATTTCCTTGTCATTAAAGACGGTAATACCTCCGGTGGAGCTGAATGGCTCTGGATCGTGCTCCCATACTGGTCCTTTTACTTCTATTTTTTTTTCCACAATATTTTTATTGAACCTTTTTTACAAACATAACACATACAATCAAACACTAACACTAAAGTAATAAAAAAAAATGTACTAAAACACACCAACAACCACTAACAGGAACAGGTCTTCAACAATGCTCCTCTGTTTAGTCTAGGCAATCCATTACATAAGTATACATATTATACATTCACCAGTTTGGAATTTATAAGGTCCACACACATCATTCACCTTCTTCTTCAAAAGTTATGTTTAAATTCTTTACATAATCAATAAAAGGTCTCCATATATTCTCAAACACAGTTTCCTTTGATTTCAGTATGTATGTTATTCTTTCTAGTGCAAGGTTTGTTAACATCTGTCTTAACCACTGAGTCACATCTGGTCTATGAGTCTTTTTCCACAATAGTGCAATACATTTTTTGGCGTTAAGCAAACTGAGGTCTATGAATGCTCTTTCACTTTTATGAAAGTTGTGCTTTTCTGGATGCAGACCCAACAAAAACAATTTAGGATTCAATATGATTTGTTTTGAAATTATTTTTTCAATTGTTCCCCTCACCTCTTCCCAAAACATTCTAATTTCCCTACATTCCCATAAACAATGAAATAAGGTTCCTTTACTTTCCATACATTTTGTGCATGTATCTGGTATGTTTTTGTTATATCTATTTAATTCCACCGGTGTAACATACATCCGCATTAACCATTTAAAATGTATCAATTTTAGACGTACATTTATTGATTTGGTTTGAGCTTCTGTACAAGCCAATTCCCATTGTTCCTCTGAGATTTCAGTTTGCAGATCTTCTTTCCAATAATTCAGTCTTTTCTGTGAGTTTTCACTTGAAGATAATGTCAATGAGTTATAAAACTCTGAAATAATACCCTTTCTCTTACTATCTTTCGTCAAGATTTTTTCCAAGGATGAATAAATAGGTCGAGTGAGAGCATTGTTTTGATTTGATCGAATAAAGTTCCTAATCTGAAGATATTTAAAAAAATGTGTTCTATTAAGATTAAATTTGATCCTCAGCTCTTCAAAAGACATTATGTTATCTAAACATGACAAATATAAATCTTGAATTTTTTGGATCCCTTTTAAATTCCATACTTTAAATACAGCATCCGCTCTCCCTGGTTTAAAATATTGATTACCCCATATTGGACTAAATTGTGACAGTAAGTGTGGTTCTTTTAAATATTTTTTAGTTTCACACCATATTTTGATCATATGTTTTACAAATGGATTTTTAACTTGTTTCTGTAATTTTTTTGCCGAGTCTGAGTATATGAATATGGGAAGAGGTAAAGGTAAATTGTATGATTCCATTTCAGTCCAGTGAGGGAGATCATTTGATGAAAAATAATATGTCATAGACCTCAGTTGTGCTGACCAGTAATACAACATAAAGTTTGGACATTTCAGACCTCCACGATCAAATGGTAAATATAGTAAGGACAGACGTAATCTAGCCTTCCTATTGTTCCATATAAACTCCACTAACTTTTTTTTAATTCTTGAGAATAGATCTGAAGGTGGTGGGAAAGGAATGTATTGAAATAAATAAAGTATTTTGGGTAAGATATTACTTTTAAGTATATTAATTCTCCCAATCATCGACATTGGTAGTGACATTCATCTCTGAATTAACTCATTAATGTCTGTCATTAAGGCTTCGTAGTTGGCACTGGCGACTGATTCCAGCTTGGGCACAATTTGAATTCCTAAATATTTAAACTGATTTACAACATTAAATTGATTTACCTCAGAAGCTGGGTGCTTTCTCTGGGACTCATTTAGCATTAATATTGAAGATTTAGTTTTATTTATTTTATATCCTGATATTTCCCCAAAATTCTTTATTAAATTCAACAAGGTCGGAATTGATTTTTTAAGATTCGACATAAACAAAATTATGTCATCGGCATACAGGGAGATCCTATGTTCTGTTGGTCCAACCTTAATTCCATATATTTGCGGATGTAAACGTACTGCCATCGCCAAAGGCTCAATTGCCATAGTAAACAGTAAAGGTGAAAGTGGACAGTCTTGTCGACATCCTCTATTGATTTTTATTGATTTTGAGATATTGCTGTTTGTTAGGATTTCTGCTGTAGCATTATTGTATATTATCTGAACCCATTTTATGAAATTATTTCCAAATCCAAACCTTTGTAAGACTTCAAAAAGAAAGGGCCATTCGACCCTATCAAAGGCCTTTTCGGCGTCCAGTGATAGGAGAGCTGTATCCGGTGCTTCTTTATTAGAGTAAATAATATTGAATAATCTTTTTACATTATGGAAGCCTTGTCTTCCCTTTATAAAGCCATTCTGATCTCGGTTAATAATATTTGGTAATATTTCTTGTATTCGTCTGGCTAAAATTTTACAGATTATCTTAAGGTCAGCATTTAATAGGCTTATTGGTCTCATATTTTCACATTTATTAGAGGGTTTACCTGGTTTTGGCAACAGTATAATTAAGGCATTATTCATGTATGATGGTAAATTACTATTTTGAAATGCTTCTAAAACCATTTCCAAAAAAGGTTTTATTAATTTATTCTTAAATTTTTTATAGAGGTCAACTGGAAGACCATCTGGTTCTGCACTTTTTCCTGATTTCATATTATCAATGGCTAGCCCAACTTCTTCTTGACTAATTTTAGACTCCAGTATCTCCCTGTTTTCATTTGGAATACACGGTATAGATAGTCCGTCCAAAAACCCATTTAGTTTTGTTAAGTCAGTTTCATTTTTTGTATCATATAATTTTTCATAGTAATCTCTAAAGGCTCTATTAATTTCTAAAGGATCTACAACTATCTGTCCGTTACTTATAATACTGGTAATTGGTGTTTTAGATTCTAATTGTTTAATCTGCCATGCCAATAATTTTCCTGATTTTTCACCTTGTTCATAAAAAGATTGCTTCAATCTTAGAAGACTCGAGGCAGCTCTATTCGCTGATTTTTTGTCATATTCAGCTCTCAGAATTATTAATTCATTCTCTAACTTTGGGTCACTTCCTGCATATACTTTTTCTTGAAGAATTTTTAATTTGTGTTCCAATTGGACCCTCTCCTCTCGAGTCTTCTTAGATTTTGAACCTGTATAACTAATAATATGTCCCCTAATAAAAGCTTTGAAAGCCTCCCACTTTATACATGCTGATGTTTGTGTAGTATTAATATCGAAGAACTCATCTATCTGTTTTTCTATGTACTTAACAAATTCCTCATCCTGAAGCCATTTATGCTGAAATTGCCACCTACCTGGCTCCTTTGTCAATTTCTTATCTACATATATGAGACAACAGGGTGCATGATCAGAGATCACAATATTATCATAAAAGCAGTTTTGAATCTTGGACCTTAATTCTGTGGAGATCAAAAAATAGTCAATACGTGAGAATGACTTGTAGGTATTAGAATAACAAGAGTAGGCTTTAACTTGTGGTTTCATTTCTCTCCATATATCTAGCAATCTCAATTCTTTCATAAAATGCTTAATGATCATCCTGCATCCATTGTGTGTACAGTCCAGTCCTGTTGATCTGTCTATACCGGGATTCAATGTACAATTAAAATCCCCTGCTATTATATGTTGCCCTGTAAGTGATGATAAGATAAGAAATAAATTAGCAAAGAACTTTTGATCATCTATGTTGGGGCCGTATAAGTTCACCAGATTTATGTTTTCTAATAGCAAAGATCCTTGAATAATTAGATATCTTCCAAATTTGTCTCCAATTACATTTTTCACTTGAAATGGGACTGATTTATGTATGAGAGTCATAACTCCCCTGGCTCGGGATGAAAATGATGAGGTGAACACACTTCCTTGCCATCTTCTTCTAATTCTTTTTACATCCTCCTCTATTAGATGGGTTTCTTGTAAAAATACAATTTTTGAACCTATGTCTTTTATTTTATTCATAACTTGTTTAAGTTTTTTTAAATTTTGTAGACCTCTGCAATTCCATGAAGTTAAATTAAGATTAACGCTTTGGTCTATGATCAATAGGGGGTTTAGGATTACCTCGCAATATAAACATGCTCATACAGAGAAGCAAAAACATGAGTGGTTGAACATTCATCCTACAAACTACACACAAACAAATTCCCCCCTTCCCACCTTCGTGGTAAACCCCCCAAAATCAAAAAAAAATTCCGTCTCCCGCTATAGCCATCGACCGCTCCACACCCACGAGGATCAGCCAAAGCCACTCCTTCTTCATCCTCCCAATTACCCTAACTCTACTGCTTTTAATAACGTAACATTAACTCTCTTCTGTAATTTTCCAATTTAACTCCAAAATTTTATAGCAATTTTGTACATCTTAGTTTTTTTTTTTTGTTTTTTTTTTTAATATGTAATACAATCTATATTTTGTAAACTTGCTATATGCTTCAAATCAGTTAAATGCCTATGTAAATGCTTAAATATTCTACCCTATATTCTGTTCATGCTTAGCTCCCACCAGTCTCTTCCTGGATCTTCTTGATGAGCTCCTGCGCCTCCTCAGGGGTCTTGAAGATGTGTGTTCTGCCCTCATATGTGACCAGAAGTCTTGCAGGGTAAATCACTCCATGACGAATCCCAAGGTTGCGCAGTTCTTTACGGATGGGGTCAAACTGCTTCCTTAATTGTTGGATTCCTGAGGCCAAATCTGGGTAGAACCGCACCTGTTGATCTTGGTATTTAATTTCTCCTTTGGCCCGCACCGCGTTGGAGATCGTCATCCTGTCTCTGTAGCTGAGGAACTTCATAATTAGCGTCCTCGGTGCTGCCTTGTTATCTCTCGGTGGGCCAATTCGGTGGGCGCTTTCCAAGACGACTGATGAATTTAGCTCCGCGTTGTTCAGCGCCTCCGGGATCCACCCCTCCAAAAAGGAGCATGAATCACGACCTTCGGCTCCCTCCGGTAGACCCACCAGCCTCAGGTTGTTCCGTCTCGACCGGGACTCCAAGTCCAGGACATTATCTTCCAGACATTTATTTTTTTTTTCCAAAGTGCGCACCTTTAATTGAAGTCCGCCGACTTCATCCTCCACACTGGAAACACGAAGCTCCACCTGCGTCACTCGCTCCACGCAGTCACCTAATTCCTTTCTCATTGCATCCAACGCTGCCATAATCCCATCAAGTTTAACGGAAAAGTCTGCTCTCATTGAGCTAATGGCAGCCAGCACTGCACCTGTGCCGCCATCATCAGCAGTTACCGCACCACCGCTAGTTTCATCCGCCATATCCGCAGTTTTTCCTGCTGTGCCACAGACGTGAAAGTCCGTTAATTTGGACTGCTTCGGCGGTTCAATTTTTCCCCCACCTGATTTCCCAGCCTTAGGCTTCACCGGCATATCCTCGCCCAAACGCTGGGAAAAATTCTGTTCCAAATGAGAGAGTTATTTGCCGAATTTTTATCTCTAGGAGCAGAGCAGAGTGATACGTGTCCTTCTAGGTGGCCGCCATAACCGGAAGTCCCTTTTACTTCTATTTTGAATTCTTTGCATATTTTCCAGTGTACATAACGGCAGAACTTGTTGTGGCGAGCAGTGTAGTGTCCATCGGCCATGAGGACCTGGCAGCCGGAGAGTAGGTGGCTTGCACTCTCCACCGCTGCATGACAGAATCGACATTTGTCACTCTGTGACAGTCCTGCCATTTTTTTAAAGCCATTGGCTAGAAGTCCCTGGTCTTGTGCTCCCACCACTAGTCTCTCCTCGTCGTACCCCAGATCTCTGTTCCTGATTAAGCGCAATTTCTCTTCCCTATCAATATACTCCCTATTGAGTTCCTCCTGGAAACGTCCTGCTCGCTTATGTTGTTTCCATCTTTCTTTTCTTTTCTCCTGTGTCCTTTTGCTGTATTTTTCCCTCATCTTTCTAGCTATTTTTGTTGCTGGGTTTTGTTGACTGGCTTTCATGTTATCTAATAAATCCCCTGCAAAGATCTCGGCTTGTTTAGTTATGGATGCGTAATGACTGAGGGTTTCATGATGTTGAGTGACTTTTTCCACCGTCTCATCGTTGGCGCTTTTTAGGTATTGACCAATGCTTATTATTGTCGCCCCGTAGGCCTGGTTTATTTCAATTAGGCCCAGCCCTCCCTCTTTTCCCTCTGGCTTCTGGGGCTTCAGGCCCATTCACACAGCTCCCCTCTTTTTACTCAAGTGTCAAAATGCCGTCCTAGAGGACGATCCATTGTTCCCAGAAGATGCAAGCAGACCCAAGCTACAGGCCCTAAGCCAGCCCCCCCACCTCTGAGAAGGCCCACAGGTCAAGACCCCTGGCGCATCACCGCAGAGAAGACCCCTGCCATCAAGGCCCAATCCAGGTTGGACCAACTGGGCTGCCAGAAACCCCAATCCTCCAGCATCTGCGACCCAATGAGGCTTGACTATTTCATTCTGGTTTTGATCGGAGTCTCTTGGGAACCCCAGTCATCCCAGGAGAGGAATGCCTGCACAGCTTCCAAGAAAGGTGGACTGAGGAACAGCAAGCATGAGTGTACACTTTCATCCCAAGAATATGTCCATGAACTGCGTTCTGGTATCACAGAAGAGAAGCTACTCAATTGCCTGGAATCCCTCAGAGTGTCTCTCACCAGTAACCCCGTCAGTTTACCTTGGTGCTACCAAATCCACTGATGTTGTCATCGCCTTTCTCCAGCGACTTCCTGCGCCTTCCTGAAGCGATTGCTAAGCTAACACTAGTTAGCTTAATGCTACCTGAAGCGATTGCTAAGCTAACGCTAGTTAGCTTAATGCTGGCGCCAGTCTCTAAAAATCTAACCTACAGCGATCGGATATACCTCCGGTGGATTACCCCTTTGATCGCTTTTATCCGGCCACTGTGAGTAAACTGACCAGCGATTCCAGCGCTTCCTTGTGATTCACTGATGTGCCCTACCTGAAGCGATTGCTAAGCTAACGCTAGTTAGCTTAATGCTGGCGCCAGCCATTCCACCTAACACCAGCCTGAATCAAAGCCCAGCTGCGAGGCCCAGCGGAGATACTACCAGGCAGGCGGCTATTTGTTTGACGGGGCTCAGCAGAGATTTCACCCAGGCAGACGGCGGTAGGCGGCGGTGCCCAGCGAAGGACTTACCGTGACTGCAGCGGCGGTGTGCGACGAGACTACCCGAAGCGATTGCTAAGCTAACGCTAGTTAGCTTAATGCTGGCGCCAGTCATTCCACCTTACACCAGCCTGAATCGAAGCCCAGCTGCGAGGCCCAGCGGAGATACTACCAGGCAAGCGGCTATTTGTTGACGGGGCTCAGCAGAGATTTCACCCAGGCAGACAACGGTAGGTGGCGGTGCCTAGCGGAGGACTTACCGTGACCTCAGCGGAGCTCGGTGGCAGCGGCGGTGTGTGACGAGACTTGGTTGGAGGAGCGGGACGGGAGACCAGTTACGGCGACTATGAGCAACGAGACCAGCAACGGAAGGGGCTAGTTGGCTAGCTGAGGCCCAGCTGTATTCGAGGACGATCGGATCAGATTCTGGCGATATAAGCAGAATTTATTTTACTATCCACAGATTTTCTTTTTCCTTCTTTCCAAGAAAGACTGAAGATGGCGGCCACCGGATTAAAAAGTGGGCTGATGGGCACCACTAATAAGCCTTCTCTACTTCTCTACTTCCTCTTCGTTTTGTCTTTGTGTGTCTGGACCTGCAACAAGAAGGATTTTCCGACAAACTCAACCAAAGGTGAAGTTAAAAAGTTTTATCTGTATGGATTTGGGCTTGGACATCTCACCCTACACTCTATGTGGTCTTTAAAAGGCCTGAGCAAAAACTTCCAAATTAAGGCAAACATGGCTGTTAAGCAAAAATCACAATATGGCAGAGGATATACAATTAAAGTTCTGTTAGTTCTGCTACTTCTGGCAGGAGATATTCACCTTAACCCTGGACCTGCCACTATTAAACAGCAGACCACTGGGTTAGCACAAAACCGAGCTGTACAAAAGCAAAAACAACATTTATTTTTCCAAACTGTTAATCATGCACGAGTTCTTTGGGACACCAAGGCTAAACCAAAGGGGATCCTCGGCGGTCATTTAAACATACGGAGCATAATCCCCAAAAGAGATGAGATTTCGGTGTTGCTGTTGGACTCAAATCTGGACTACCTTTGTCTCTCAGAAAGCTGGCTACACAGGAACATAGACACTAATATGATCGATATTGTGGGCTACCAGTGTTTTAGAAAAGACAGGCAGGTAGGGAGGGGAGGAGGTGTTTTAATTTACATCAAAGACAAATATAAATGTCAACTGGTTGATTTGAATACTTCACTTGAATGTTTAGCTGTTAATGTATGTCTCTCTCCGGTAATGAATTTCAACATTGCAGTATTGTACAACCCACCATCACACAATTCTTCCTTTTATAATGAATTAAGTGATCTGGTTAAACAACTTGAGAAGAACAGAGAAACAATAATTCATGGTGACTTTAATATCAACTGGTCTGATAAAAAAGACAAACAAAAACTGAAAAGCCTCATGACTAAATTTAATTACCAGCAAATCATCAAAGGACCCACCAGGATAACCAAACAATCCAGAACACTTATTGACATGGTATTTACTAATAAACCAGAACGAATAACCAGAACCTATAATCTTGTAACTGGTCTCTCAGATCATAACATGGTTCTTGCTGTCAGGAAACTTACTAAAAAGCGACTACAGTATTTTGGGGGAGTCGATATTGACAAATCAAATTTTATTATCCCCAAATCAAAAAATGAGGAGTTTGAACATTACTTAGAGAATCAAAATTGGGAGCAGCTCATGTCAACATGTGAAGTAGATGATTGTTGTAATTTTATAACTGCAACAATCACAAAGTCTATAGAAAAATTTTCAAAGCAAATTAAAAGTAGACAACAGAAGATTAGCCTACCATGGTTAAATAATGAAATAAGAAAACTTATGAAGAGGCGAGACTATGCACTGAAAACATCACTAACCTCCAAACTACAAAATGATCACCTTGTGTACAAAAGTTTAAGAAATAAAGTGGTACATGAGCTGCGAAAATCAAAAATATCTTATTACAATAAACTGATAGATCATGCAAAGGGTAACAACAGTTCCCTATGGAGGCATTTAAATAACTTAACTAATAAAAAAAACGATCAGAAGGGGGTAAAGGAACTTAGAATCAATGGCAAGACCGTCAGTGACAAGGCTACTTTGGCAAATGAATTTAATTCACACTTTGTGGGCTCTGTGGAAGACTTAACAAAAATTTTTGTGCTGCCAAATGTGCTCAACAACACAAATTCCATACTTCCAACAGATACTTTTCACATCGATGAGGTAAATGAGAAGTTAATTGCTGGTATTGTTAAAACACTGTCAAACTCAAAAACTAATGATATCTACAATATGAGCACCTCCTTTCTCAAAATGCACAGCAAAATATTAATCAAACCACTGACTCATCTCATTAATCTCTCCATTAGGTCTAGTACATTTCCATCTGGCTGGAAAAAAGCTGTCGTCATACCAGTTCATAAATCAGGCAGTAAAGACGATATATGCAATTACCGCCCAATCTCTATCTTACCAGTCCTATCTAAGGTTCTTGAAAAAGTTGTAGCTACACAGCTGATAGACTACTTACAAGACAATCAACTTCTTCATCCACATCAATTTGGTTTTAGACCAGGATACTCAACAGAAACAGCAAATTGTTGCCTTATTGAAAACGTCAAACAGTCCTTGGACAGGGGTAATGTGGTAGGAGCTGTTTTTCTAGATCTCAAAAAGGCTTTCGATACTGTAAACCACAGTTTGCTTTTATCCAAAATGGTATCTTTTAACTTCTCCCCAAATACATTAGAATGGTTTGCATCTTATCTCCAGAATAGAGAACAGTGTGTAAAAGTTCACCAGGATAAATCCTCATTTTTAAACAACCGCATGGGTATCCCACAAGGGTCCATTCTTGGTCCTTTACTTTTCAGCATTTTTATTAATGACCTGCCGTTACACTGCTCAGCTGCAACATGCCAACTTTATGCAGATGATGCAGTTATTTACACAGCTGCCAAGACTCCAGCACAGGCTGCAGATGTACTGTCTACAAGTATGGTTGATGTCCAAGAGTGGCTCCTCAAGAACCATCTATTGCTGAACCTTCAGAAAACAGTCTCAATGTGCTTTTCAATCAAAAAATGTAACCTGCAACATTTTAAAGTTAATATACATGATCATGACATCAGTTTAGTTACAGAATTCAAATACCTTGGCATTGTACTAGATCCTCAACTCAAATTTAATCTTCATATAAAGAAAATTTCAAAAACAGTAAAAAAAAATCTGAACTGCTTTAAATTAATTAGATATTACATACCTTACGAAGCAGCTGCACTGTATATGCATTCTATGGTTTTTTCTCATATATCATACTGTTTGACAGTCTGGGCTCAAGCAGCCCCTTCCACAATAAGACATATAGGTTCATTATATAATCAAACCCTAAAAATCTTGGACAAAAAGCCCATTAGGTGGCATCACTGTAATGTTTTAAAAAAATACAACCTATTGAGTTTTGAGAGCTTCATTGACCTCTGTCTTCTGAAATTAACGTTCAAATGTTTTCATAAATCAGCACCCGAGCCACTTGCTGGTTTTGTCCAAAGACAGGACAGCAGCAGAGCCACCAGGAGTTCTGTTAACAATAACTGTAAAATATTCCACCGCAGAACCACATTTGGACAAACAGCTTTCTCTATAAAGGGCAGTCACATCTGGAACACAATGCCAAATGAAATTAAAATAATAACGGACTTTAAAACATTCACTAAAAATGTTAAAAACTGGCTGAAAAATAAACAAGAATGTACTCATGTATGAATTAATTGTCTGCAAAGTGAGAGTGAATGAAGGGAAGGAATAAATGTGTTTGTTTATAGTGAGTGACGGAGGGAGGAAGGCCTGAAATAGGCAAATGTGAGTTATGTTATATGTGTTAAATGTGAGTCAGGCTGTTATATTTGTGTATTTATAATATTTATAATATTTATGTTAAATGTGAGTCAGGCTGTTATATTTGTGTATTTATAATATTTATAATATTTATAATTGTGTATTTATAATTTTTCTGCATTGATGTATGTGGTTATTGTGTATATTTTTTATCTTGATTCTTTTTTCTAAAGCCCATCCAGGGACAAGAGTTGCAAATTAGCTAATAGCTATACACTCTATGTGCAACACATCAGATTGATTGTCTTTGATTAATTGTCTATGTTTATTGCACTGTCCCTGTCAAATAAACTAATCTACTACTAATATATATCCTATCTAAACATTGGTTTCTGTATGTTACCTTATGAAGGGTCAGGGTCTTCCTGGTCTGAACATCCAGCTTGTCCAGTTCCCCCTGTGGCCAGTCTATCACCCCAAATCCATATGTGGCAACTGGTACTGCCAACTGGTTTATTGCAGTGATTTTATTTTTAGGTGTTAAGTTTGATATACAGATTTTCTTTAGGTGATGTTGATATTCTTTTTTTGATTATTTCCCTCATTTTTCTGTGTTCAATAGTTGTATTTTCTTCTATGCCCAGATATTTATATGCTGATTCCCCTGCCAGGTCTTTGATGTGCTTATTGTCTTCTGTTTGGATATTCTCTGATGCTGTTTTCTTTCCTTTTTTTATTGTACATTTTGCACATTTGTCAAGTCCAAATTCCATGCAGATGTCTTTTGAGAACATGTGAACAGTTTTGACAAGTTGATTCAGTTTCTGTTCAGATTCTGCATAGAGCTTGAGGTCGTCCATGTAGAGCAGATGATTCACTCTCTTGTTCCCTTTTCTAGTTCTACCTTTGCTTAAAACATACCCGATGTCAAGGTCTGATAAGATTTTGCTTAAGGGGTTGATACACAGACAGAAGAGCAGTGGCGAGAGGCTGTCCCCCTGGAATATTCCTCACTGGATCCTGATGTCTGGGATTGTTATTTGTCCTTCTTTATGGTTAAGCGTAATTGTGGTTTTCCACTTAGCCATCTGGACCTCCAGAAAAGTTTTAACCTCTGGGCTGATGTTATACAGCTCCAGACAGTGTATTATCCAGGAATGGGGGACGCTGTCGAATGCCTTTTTGTAATCGATCCACGCCATGCTTAAATTTCTCTCACGCCTTTGCAGTCTTCCAGGATGGTTTTGTTTATGAGCAGTTGTTCCTTGGCTCCCAGCTTATTTCTTATGCAACCGTTTTGCTGTGGTTGCAAGTAGTTTTCTGCATCCAGATGTTCATAGATGGCCTCAGTAATGAGTCCTGTCAGTCATTTGTATGTGGTCGGGAGGCAACAGATGGGCCTGTATTTATTGACTTGTTGGGTTTCAGGACTCTTGGGCAGGAGTATGGTGTTTCCATATGTAAGCCACTCTGGTGCTTCTTCCTTTCCCCTAACAAGACGGCTAAATGCCTCTGCGTAGTGTTTGTGCAATGCTGTCATCTTTTTGAGCCAGAAGTTTGGTATTTTATCTATTCCACGGGACTTGAAGTTGAGATATTTCCTGATTTTTTTCTTGAGCAGTTTCTTCTGTGATTTTTAATGAGGGCATCTGTTGTTTTCCTTTATTTTTATCAGCAGTGGTTTGAATCCAATCATTACTTTTATGTTGTACTGGGTCCTCAAACAGGTTTCTCCAGAACGTTTCCAGTTGGGTTTTATCAGGAGGTGCCTCTACTTCAATGGTTTCATCTGTAAGCCTCCCGTAGACTTGTTTTGGGTTCTCTGCAAATAAGTTATTGATCAGTTTTGAGTTCTCTCCCCTTTGCCTGTTTCTAATTTGGGCTGCTAGGGCCTTGACTTGGGCCTGGTGCTCTGCTATTTTTCCTATAATTTGCTCTTTCCTAATGTTATATTTTTCTTGGATTCTGTTGATTACTCTCAGTAATTTAGTAGTGCAGTTTTGGTTATGGATGTAATTAGTCATTTGAGAAATTTCAGCCCTAAATCGATTAATTTTTCCTTGAAGTTTGTTTTTCCAAATAGGTGTGGAGATTTTTGTTTTAGTTCGACGTTCATTTTTTTTCTTTATACTGTGGGGCTAGCTTACTCTGCACATACCACGCTGCACCAAAGTTTATGCAATTAAGCTCTGTCAGACTGACCTCCTGAGGTACAAGTTCACGTAAGCCTCTGTTGATCTTTTTTTTTTTTTTATTACTTATTTTGTACCCGTAGGTAGATTTGTTTTGCAGTCTGGTGACAAACCACCAGCTGCCGGTCGCTGCGTGCGCAAGCGCCCCTTAACTCCCTTACCTGCATGTTTTTGGCATGTGGGAGGAAACCGGAGAAATCCTGGAGTAAACCCACGCAAACACGGGGAGAACATGCAAACTCCACACAGATCACTGTTGGCCGGGGGCAGGGATCGAACCCACGATCTCACGGTCCCCGCGATCCCCCGGCCGAGGGTAAAACTGTGCTGCCACAGTGCTAACCACTGCGCCACCGTGCAGACCTTTTGCAGTAATAATTTGAATTCTTTATTCTCTTTAAGCTTAATTAATTTAGGACGTTCTTTCATTGTCATTTTTTTGTTTCTTCTATTTTGTTGGCAAGTTCCTCTTCCATTTCTAATTGATCTTGGCTCATTTCTATTTGGGGGTTGACCTGCTTCCTTATTGGTTCCTGGTCTGCATTCCCCCTTGTGGCTTCATCAGGATGTTCTGATTCTGAGCTAGAAGTTGCAGGGGATTCATCTGGGTGGTCTGGTGGCACCTCTGTAGGGTGTGTTTGAAAAGGTTGTTCCATCAGAGGTTTTGCAGTTAGTGGTAGTGGACACTCAACAGGGTAGATGTTATTCTGTGCCATTTTTCCTATTTCTGTGTGCATGTACTCCAGTTGTTGCTCTGTGAAGTACTTTTGGGTGAGGAAGTTGTGTCTCTGGGTTGTGAGTTTGGCTTGGGGTATGCCAGTTTTATCCGGTCAGTGATGGAAGAAGATTCACTGCCACTCATTGCATCGTTCCCGCTGGTTGCTGTATTTCATCTTGGCGTACTCGGTTGCCCATATTAAAACCCATCTTTCCTCCATGCTCCACTGACTTTGTTTGTGTTTTTGTTGTTCAAATAGGTTGGCATCTTGACAGTCTTTTATTGCTTGGGCTTGAGCTTCATACTTGATCTTTTCTATTTCCTCTTGTTCTAGGTATTTTGAGACCTGAGAGACAACAGATGTTAATTTGGAAGTGGTGGTGGCTGCTTTCTTTTCTGGTGGTAGCGCGGAGTCTCTGATCTTCTCCTCAAATATTTGTTTTTTTCCTTCTGCCCCACTTCTCATACCTTGAATAGGCGAAGCATGACAGAATAATTTTCTTCTCCTCAAGGAACCATTTTACATTTTCTTCTTTTCTTGTATACCGTTTAGTCCTTTTTTGATCTTGTTGGGGCCCAGGAGCAGATCTGTGCTGGTCTGATGGGGATCCCGGCTGAGTGTTTGTGACACTCGAAGACGAAGCTTCACCATCGCTCTCAACAGCCCGCCTAGTGCAGGAACGAGCTGAGGGGACCGTTTTATCCTGGTCAGTACCTTTCCAGCATCTTTTTCCTGTTGATTCATTTTTCATATTGGGTTCCTCATCGTCCACGGCTTCTTATTGGTTATTCAAAGCAACCCTCGCTATGATTACTCATAGTGAGGGGGTGCCCCCATCCGCGACCCAGGGGACGCGCTGGCTAGCCTGAGGGAAAAGGCCACCAGCACACAGAGCAGGAAAAGCCCACGTGGAACTACCGGTCTTAGTAATAGTAATTTACTAATCAAATCATAATTTACTGTACAGGCTGTTTGTGGTGTCATTTATTGTGTACATCTGTGCTTTTTCTGGTTGCACGCTTTTTGTTTTTTCACAAAAAAACTCACCTGTGTGAGTTTTCGTGTGTTTTCAAAGTACCACGTTGATTAAAACTCTGCCCACATGTTTCACAAGAAAATGGCTTCTCACTGTTTTATTTATTTATATCTCATTTCATTACAAGTGTAATGGTCCCCAACCAGGGGTCTATGGTTACACTTTAAATCACAAAGCTTTATATCCGAGGGCTCTCTTCAAGATACAGACTGTTCCTCTTAATGCCGAGATCTGTATTTCACAGATACTAGGACAGCCGGGTATCGCCTGTAGATATTTTTTTTTGGTTTTTCTTCACCATCCCAGTTGCTCTCACCACCACAGGTATTATGTCTGCTTCCTGCAGATTCCAGGTGCTCCTTAGGTCATTTTTGAGGTCTTGATATTTTGTTATTTTTTCTCTTTCTGCTCTGTTGAGGCCGTAGTCGTTCGGTATGGTTACATCTATTATTTTGGCAGTTTTGTCCTTGTTGTTCAAGATAACTATGTCCGGTTTTATTGCTCCTCCTTCAATGTGTCTTCCAGTTGGGATTTCCTTGTCATAATAGATGGTGGTATCTCCGTTGGCACTGACTGGCTCTGGATCGTGTTCCCATACTGGTCCTTTTACTTCTATTTTTAACTCTTTGCATATTTTCCAGTGTATGTAACAGCAGATCTTGTTGTGGCGAGCAGTGTAGTGTCCATCGGCCATAAGGACCTGGCAACCGGAGAGAAGGTGGCTTGCACTCTCCACCGCTACATGACAGAATCGACATTTGTCACTCTATGACAATCCTGCCATTTTTTTTAAAGCCATTGGTTAGAAGTCCCTGGTCTTGTGCTCCAACCACTAGTCTCTCCTCGTCGTACCCCAGATCTCCATTCCTGATCCAGCGCAATGTCTCTTCCCTATCGATGTACTCCCTGTTGAGTTCCTCCTGGAAACGTCCTGCTCGCCTATGTTGTTTCCATCTTTCTTTTCTTTCCTCTTGTGTCCTTTTGCTGTATTTTTCCCTCGTCTTTCTAGCTATTTTTGTTGCTGGGTTTTGCTGACTGGCTTTCATGTTATCTAATAAATCTCCTGCAAAGGTCTCGGCTTGTTTAGTTATGGATGTGTTAATACTGAGGGTTTCATGATGTTGGGTGACCTTTTCCACCGTCTCATCATTGGCGCTTTTTAGATATTGAACAATGCTTATTATTGTTGCCCTGTAGGCCTGGTTTATTTCAATTAGGCCCAGCCCTCCCTCTTTACGTGGCATATATATCCTATCTAGGCATTGGTTTCTGTATGTTACCTTATGAAGGGTTACGGTCTTCCTGGTCCGAACATCCAACTTGTCCAGTTCCCCCTGTGGCCAGTCTATCACCCCAAATCCATATGTGGCAACTGGTACTGCCAACTGGTTTATTGCAGTAATCTTATTTTTAGGTGTTAAATTTGATTTACAGATTTTCTTTAGGCGATGTTGGTATTCTTTTTTGATTATTTCCCTCATTTTTCTGTGTTCAATAGTTGTGTTTTCTTCTATGCCCAGATATTTATATGCTGATTCCCCTGCCAGGTCTTTGATATGCTTATCGTCTTCTATTTGGATGTTTTCTGATGCTGTTTTCTTTCCTTTTTTTATTGTACATTTTGCACACTTGTCAAGTCCAATTCCATGCAGATGTCTTTTGAAAACATGTGAACGGTACTGACAAGTTGATTCAGTTTCTGTTCAGATTCTGCGTAGAGCTTGAGGTCGTCCATGTAGAGCAGATGATTCACTCTCTTGCTCCCTTTTCTTGTTCTGCCTTTGCTTAAGTCATACCCGATGTCAAGGTCTGATAAGATTTTGCTTAAGGGGTCAATACACAGACAGAAGAGCAGTGGCGAGAGGCTGTCCCCCTGGAATATTCCTCGCTGGATCCTGATGTCTGGGATTGTTATTTGTCCTTCTTTGTGGTTAAGCGTAATTGTGGTTTTCCACTTAGCCATCTGGACCTCCAGAAAAGTTTTAATCTCTGGGCTGATGTTATACAGCTCCAGACAGTGTATTATCCAGGAGTGGGGGATGCTGTCGAATGCCTTTTTGTAGTCGATCCACGCCATGCTTAAATTTCTCTCACGCCTCTTGCAGTCTTCCAGGATGGTTTTATTAATGAGCAGTTGTTCTTTGGCTCCCAGCTTATTTCTTATACAGCCTTTTTGCTGTGGTTGCAAGTAGTTTTCTGCATCCAGATGTTCATAAATGGCCTCAGTAATGATTCCTGTCAGCCATTTGTATGTGGTCGGGAGGCAACAGATGGGTCTGTATTTATTGACTTGTTGGGTTTCAGGACTCTTGGGCAGGAGTATGGTGTTTCCATATGTGAGCCACTCTGGTGCTTCTTCCTCTCCCCTAACAAGTCGGTTAAATGCCTCTGCGTAGTGTTTGTGCAGTGCTGTTATCTTTTTGAGCCAGAAGTTTGGTATTTTATCTATTCCAGGGGATTTGAAGTTAAGGTATTTCCTGATTTTTTCTTGAGCTGTTTCTTCTGTGATTTTTAATGAGGGCATCTGTTGTCAGTCATCTGTCTATGGTTACACTCTATGGTTACACTTCTCACCTGTATGAAATCTCATGTGAGTTTTCAAATGACTACGATAATTAAAACTCTGCCCACATGTTTCACAAGAAAATGGCTTCTCACCTGTGTGGATTCTCATGTGAGTTTTCAAAGTACCACCTTGATTGAAACTCTGCCCACATGTTTCACAAGAAAATGGCTTCTCACCTGTGTGAATTCTCATGTGAGTTTTCAAAGTACCACCTTGATTAAAACTCTGTCCACATGTTTCACAAGAATATGGCTTCTCACCTGTGTGAATTCTCATATGCGTTTTCCAAGTACCACATTGATTAAATCTTTGCCCACATGTTTCACAAGAAAATGGCTTCTCACCTGTGTGAATTCTCATGTGAGATTTCAAAGGACCATGATGATTAAAACTCTGCCCACATGTTCCACAAGAAAATGGCTTCTCACCCGTGTGAATTCTCATGTGCGTTTTCAAAGTACCACGTTCATTAAATCTTTGACCACATGTTTCACAGGAAAATGGCTTCTCACCTGTGTGAATTCTCATGTGAGTTTTCAAATGACCATGTTCATTAAATCTTTGCCCACATGTTTCACAAGAAAATGGTTTCTCACCTGTGTGAATTCTCACGTGAGTTTTCAAATTACTACGTTGATTAAAACTCTGCCCACATGTTTCACAAGAAAATGGCTTCTCACCTGTGTGAATTCTCATGTGAGTTTTCAAATGACTACGTTGATTAAAACTCTGCCCACATGTTCCACAAGAAAATGGCTTCTCACCTGTGTGAATTCTCATGTGAGTTTTCAAAGTACCACGTTCATTAAATCTTTGCCCACATGTTTCACAAGAAAATGGCTTCTCACCTGTGTGAATTCTCTCATGAACTGATAATTTGCTCTTACTACTGAATCTTTTCCCACACGTCTTGCAAACATGTGACTTAACTGTGTGATGTTTCTCCTTCTGGGACTCATTTTTCCAGTTTTTGTCATGATCAGAACATTTTACAGACTTTTCACCTCTGTCAGTTTCACACTGATTCTCTGACATCGAGGAGTTGTCTACATTGTTACAGTCACTTCTGTTTCTGTGAACTCTCTTCTTTGGCTTTGGCTCTTCATCTTTACTTGATCCTGGCTTTACATTCTTACCTGCTCCCTGGTCTTGGCTCTCAGTGTCAGGAGAGTTGTGAGAGAGGAGCTGCTCACTGCTTGGTTCAGTTTCACTCTTGTCATTGCCCTCATCAGTAGGAGTCACCATGAAGGGATCAGTCTCTTGTTTCAGTCCAAAGTCTTCTTCCTCCTGACTGCTCCAGAGTTCTTCTTCTTCCTCTTTAACCTGTGCAGCATCTTGTTCCTTCTGGTCCAGACTGGAGTTCCTCTCCTGGTTACAGAGCTGCTGGACAGTGAGAACCTCCTCCTCCTTACAGTCATGTAGCCGTGGAGAATCTGGAGAGACAAAGAGACACAGAAAATGCTGGTAATAGAAAAAACAGAAAGAATAAAAACACTGACTGGACAAAAAAAGTCACCACCTGGTAACCAACAGTTCTTATCCTTGCATGTGGTAATTCCAGCAGTGATCAATTTGTTTCAGAATGAACAAGTTATTTAAAGAGGACAACATTATTTTTCCACATGCAAACATGGCTCCCTGAGGTTTAAAAGGGGCCACAGGTTAAAAATTATATTTTTCCAGTGTTTCTACAAATGATTTTTTCTATCTGGAGTGGCTAGCAATAAAAATACACCAAAAAACCCTGTTGCTTTGTTAGGGTCCACCATGATCTCTCTAGGTCTCGTTCAGTGAACATTTCTTTTTTGTCACCTGTTGTGACGTGATGGTGAGCCAATGCCCAGCACATCATCAGTAGTATAAAATGTACTATTTATTAGTAATTCTGTTTTATAAGTTCTTCTAATCGGTCGCACATACAACACTGCCCAACTTCTGTTTCTGAACATGTCACTATGATGTTTTAATACACACATAACCACATACTGCATTGTTTCCTGTTAGAGTTGCTAGCAGGGGCTAATGGCTAGAACAGACAATTCCTCCACCTGGTACACTGAACCAAAAGAAAAACTCATTTGAAGTGCAAACGATAACTGTATAGTCAAAGAGATTAAATTATTTTTCCACTGGGTTAGATCAGTCAAAGTCAAACACAAACTCGACCAACACAAGTAGGTCAGATTTCGGAAGTTCCTGGAAATATTACTTTAATATTATTATTTTATTTTAGGACAGTTTCTCAAAGACTCAACCTGAACATTTTCTAACTTTTTACCTGTTTCATTCTCATAGAGAGTCTCTGAGGTCAGAGAGTTGTCATCACTGTTACTGTGACTTCCTGTTTTCAGTCGTCTCTTTTTTGGTTTGGGTTCTTCTTCTTCTTCTTTAGTGGATTCTGAGTCTACATGCCGGCTTCCTTCCTCATCATCGATCTCAGTTCCAGCAGAGTTGTGCGAGAGGAGCTGCTCACTGTTTGGTTCTGCTTCACTTTGCTGCTTTTCCTCAGAAACAAGAGTCCCCATGAAGGGATCGGCCTCCAGCTTCACTACCAGCTGTTCTCCCTCCTGAGTGATGCACAGTTCCTCCTGTTCCTCTTTAACCTGTGGAGCTTCTGGTTCGTCCTGGTCCAGAACAGAGTTTCTCTCCTGGTTCCAGAGCTGCTGCTCAGTCAGAATTTCCTCCTCTTTACATTCAGGTTGCTGTGGGAAATCTGAAGGCACAAAGACAAAGAAATCGGGGAAAACAAGAGAGTTTCACTTTACAAATTTATGAAATTTAGGATTTAATAACAGAAAATTGAAAGAAAATTAACAAATTTGCACATTTAAGACACAACCATGACTGAAAACAGATCCAGAGTTTTCTAAAGCCTCATTCAGACCATTATAGTCCCACATACCTATTCTGTGGATTTTTATCTGGGAGCACCAGCGCATATTCAGTAGTCTGCTCTGACGATCGATCTCTTCCTCGTACTGGTTGGTGACTTGTTCAAACTCTGTTATTATTTCTTCAGCAACAGCGAGTCGCTCTCTGACCAACTCTCTCAGATGCCGACCTGAAAACATCTTTACAGTTTGTTTCCTCCCTCCAGATGTTGTGATGTGGCTGCTGACGGTAAGAGCTAGCAGGATGAGGCTAGTTCAGTTAGACTGAAGGCCCAATAAAAGTCCTCAGACTCAGAATGTGGACTTCTACGTTGGTTCTTTATTCTCCAGTACTCAGCACAGACCATCAATGGCAGGTCTCCACAGAGCTGCATCAGCTATTCATCCATGAGGAGCAGAACAGGAGCTGAACCACCAACACTGACTAGCTAAACGTTCTCACCAACCTGTTCCTGCAACAATCAGAGAAGAGAAACATTATGATCCACCTGGCAGGTATAAGAGACACTTTCATTTATGCTTCCTTTTTCTTTAACTGTGACACTTTCTTTACTGGTCATCTCAAACCAGACTATCAGTGATGGAGTAGCTCATTCTGGCCTGGTGAAATCACCCCGAGGGTGCTCAGATCTACTGACTGGTAACATTAACCTTAAGCGCACTCTAGATACAGACCCATCTAGGATGTGCTTCAGGTTGTCAGGGGAGCATGATTTTTGGATCATGCTCCACCCTTTGAGACTGTCTTTTTTATTGTTATGGGTTATTCTGTTTAGGCATTAGTTCATACTTTACTATGGTCTAGCTCAGGGGTGTCCAATCATGTGCCATGGAGGGCCAAGACCCTGCAGGTTTTCTCTTCTACCCAGTCTCTTCAGCAGGTGCTTTCACTTATCAGCAATCAATGGGAAGAAATTCAGTGGAATCTGCTGTTGAAGACACTGGTTGGAGGTAAAGCCTGCAGGATCTTGGCCCTCCAAGGCACATGATTGGACACCCCGGTCTAGTTTCTTTGTTCTTACATCCCTCATGTATTGTCTACCTTGTCTGTTTTGTTAGCTTGTTTTATTTTTGACCTTGAGTCTTATTTTGAAGTACTTCCTGTCTTGTCCTTGTTTAGTTTTATTTTTGTGGCGTTCCTTTCCATTGTGTAGTTCTAATTCACAATTTACGCTTTGTTATGTAACCTTATTGCTCTGATGACTTTACTTTGCGTGTCCCAGCTGTTCTATATGTCGAATCATAAAGTTTAGTATAAGTTGAGCTCTAGCCTCCTGCTCTGTGCTACGACATTGTACCTGTTACGGTATCCTCCTGTGTTTCCAAGGTCCTGGTTTGTAATTTTTAGTCCCTTGCTCTTAGTTTATTTCCTTTGAGTTTAGTGTAGTATTTTTCCAGCCACTGTGCTGCGCTTTTGTTTCATTGTTGAATAAACCCTTGTGAACTGTAAAAGCCTGCATTTGGCTCTAACTCGCCGTGCCTGCCCGATACATGACAAAGGTCAAGGTCAATGGCTTAGGAGGAGTAATGTTTTTGGTGACATCATAAATGCCCAGATCTCCTGACCTTTGACAATGACCTTGAGCACAACTCGGATGCAGGCCCACCTGAGGATCATTGTGAGTGAGTCTGGTGAGCATCGGGGAAAATCCCTCGGAGGAGTCCCATGAAACATGGATGGATGTACCCAGTGTTTCCTCTGGCTTAAACACCTTGGCGTGGTGGCAACATATTTTCGGGGGAGGTGGGGGCAGAAAACACATGACACGATTGTAACCAGACTATGTTAACTTTACACTATTTCTTTTTTGTTAATTTCGGACTATAATATTGTATAATAGAACTTACCATTTCAAGTATTGTACAACAAAGGCTTGAATGTTGGCATATTGGGCCAGTTGGGGTCCAATCCAGACATCCTGTGTTTGGACTTTTTATTGGTGTCATCCTTCTCTCCTGGACCCTCTGCTCTCACCTCTCCTAGACCCTCTGCCTAAACACTTTCCTCTCCTTGGCTCCTCTTTCTGTCTCATCTTTCCCTCTCTGAGCTCTGTCTAATTCAGGTTCTCTCTCTGTCTATGGTGGTATACAAACAGGTTAGAAAATACCAAGTGTCATGTTTTGTCCTTCAGGATTTTTTTCATGGTTTACATAAATTTAAAAAATGTGTCATTCATTCATTCATTCATTCATTCATCTTCTTCCGCTTAATCCTTTTCGGGTCACGGGTGGGGGGGTGGGGCTGGAGCCTATCCCAGCATCTTTGGGCGAGAGCCAGGGTACACCCTGGACAGACCGCCAGTGCATTGCAGGGCCAACACAGAGAGACAGACAACAATTCACTCTCACAGTCATACCTAAGGACAATTTAGAGTCCCCAGTTTTGAAGCCAATTAACCTAACTTGCATGTTTTTGGCATATGGAGAACCGGAGAAATCCCGGAGTAAACCCGCCTACTTAAAAACTTCAGTAATAATCTCAGTTCGGCTGCACCTTGGACACAGTCCAAGGACGGATAATTTTTTCCTACACAAGGAGTTGTTCAGAACTCCTTATACAAAGATATAGAGTGATGATAATCAAGTCAGTGGCAGTAATGCACCTGTAAGCTTGTTGCCAGCCACCAATCAAATCTAAAAGAAGGAGAAGAAGAAGAAGAAGAAGAAGACTTCAGTCTTCAAGGTTTAAGGTTTGTCTCAAAAATTTATAACAATTTTCTTATAGTTTTCTATTTTTCTCTGTAAATTTATCTAAATTTACAACCATTTCCCTCAGATTTGTAATTTCTTCTTGTAAAATTATGACTTTTCTTGTACATTTGAGACTATTATAAATTTGTGGATTATTTTATGGCTAATTTTTATCATTTTTTTAAATCCAATCCAACTTCATTTATGAAGCTCTTTAAAAACAATGGCAGTTGACAAAGTGTTGTACATCAACGATAAATGAAATTTAAAAACAATAAAATACAGCTAAAGTACAAAACAGTAGTCATACAATAGAGACGATAAGAACAAATAAAATCAATGTCTCAAACTGCAGGGATGGCAACAGGAAATTCTGATTTCAGCTGAAATCTAATTTGGTCGATTGACTTATGGGGGGCCGGGGGGGTGGGGGCGCAGCCCCCCTGAAGCTGGGAGGTTTTCAGTAAAACAGAAGTAATTTAGACTGAAAAAAATGATTAAAAAAAATCAAATACTAGACTTAGATAAATCATTAAATTTAATGAAAAGTTAACTTACTTTTTCTTCAATGTTGTCTCACTGTCTTTAGTCCAACATATTTAACAGTTCTATAAGAGTTTATTACACTATTTACACTGGTCACCAAGTCACTTCTAATGTGAAACTTTCTTCCTTTTGGTAGCAAGCTGTGTCAGTCTCTGAACTTTGAACTTCATCTCCTTTTCTGGTTTCTTCAGAAACTGTCCGAGTGTTTCTGTTACCTCGTCAAACTTTTTTTTTTTTTTTTGTTACTTATTTGTACCCTTAGGTAGATTTGGTTTGCAGTCTGGTGACAAGCCACCGGCTGCCGGTCGCTGCGTGCGCGAGCTCCCTAAACCTACATGTTTTTTGGTATGCGGGAGGAAACTGGAGAAATCCCGGAGTAAACCCACGCAACACGGGGAGAACATGCAAACTCCACACAGCTCACTGTTGGTCGGGGGCTGGGATCGAACCCACGATCTCATGATCCCCACGATCCCCCGGCCGAGGGTAAACTGTGCTGCCACAGTGCTAAACCACTGCGCCACCGTGCAGCCAATTGAGCCAATTTTCACCTTTACCGTCACTTTTCTCTCAAGCCAATTCCATCGGAACTTATTTTTGACACTTTTGTCTATTTCTAGCACTGATGACTCCTGATCCTTCGATAAAAATCTCATAATTCCGCTGAAAACAATACCGAAAGCTCAGAATTCCAACACGAACCAGGGATGTGATTTGGGGTTTGGGAAATTATCTGAAAATTTAGATTTAGATTTAGTATACTTTATTGATCCCCAGAGGGGAAATTGAGGGCATCCACCACCTGGATGGATGAAGCAGCCACGATACGGCGCTATCCCTTAACCATTCACACACACATTCACACCTAGAGCCACTTTAGAGTCTCCAATTAACCTAACCTGCATGTTTTTGGCATGTGGGAGGAAACCGGAGAAATCCCGAAGTAAACCCATGCAAACACGGGGAGAACATGCAAACTCCACACAGATCACTGTTGGTCGGGGGCCCCCTGGCCAAGGGTAAACTGTGCTGCCGCAGTGCTAACCACTGCGCCAATTTAGCAAGGGGTCTGGGGGACGCAGTCCCCCAGCGGGGTTAGGGGCAAGGGGGGCAAAGCCCCCCAAAGCTCCTGGGTTTTTATGATTTTTAAGTACCAGAACTGTGCTTAAATGACATAAAACAAACAGCTGAATGCCACTTATTACTGTATAATATTGACTTATGTTCCAAGAAGATAGCATTCCTAAAATATTCCAATAAGCATTATCCATCACATGCTTTAACACTTGATCAAATCAAAATCAGTTAATTTTATCTATTCCATAATAGAAATAAAATTCCAACATACCATTACTTTTTATAATTTCAGCATTCATTTCAGATCACCAGTTTCAATCTCCATTGAGTCTTGAGCAGTTCATTTTGCACAATCACTGATGCAGCCAAGTCTTAGAAATATTCAAAAGTTATGAGTCAATATCCACTGTGCAGTCAATTTCAAACTGTTTGGAATCATAAAAGTAATGTAACTAAATTGTTTTGCTATTTTTTTCTCCTCAACATCAATGTCAGGGCGCTGCAGGAGTTTTGGGGGATGGTTAACTTTTATAACCGTTTCCTCCCCTGCGCAGCCCAGCTCATACAGCCGTTGTACGCCGCACTCAAGAAACGGAAACAGGCGGACAGAGTCGACTGGACTTCTGAACAGCAGCAGGCGTTCTGAGGTTAAAACAGCTCTGGCGAACACTGGCGCACGCAGACCCGGCGGCTCGGAGAGCGCGCACTACCGACGCCTCGGACATGGGCATAGCGGCCGTCATGGAGCAATGCATTGCCGGTTCTTGGCAGCCGCTCACCTTTTTTTTTAGCAGGTCTTTGCACGACAGTGAGCGTAAATACATCGTGTTCGACAGAGAGTTAATGGCTCTCCACCTGGCCATACGCCACTTCCAGTTCTGCCTGAAAGGGCGCACCTTCACTGCGTTCGTGGACCACAAGCCGCTAGCGTACTTAACGTACTTTATCTTCCTGGAAGATAAAATAAAGCGGAATTCGGCAAATTACTGGAAAAATCACATCCCTGAGAACAAGCTGCTATGAATTTTTGACAAAGCATACAACGAGCCATTTGATTGGTCCAATCGTTTGCAACTATCCAATCGCAGGGCTGTTTACAATACAGCAGTAGCTTGAGTACATAACATCCGGGTTATCGCAGGAGACTTGACCTGGGGAAGCGCCAAGTGCTTATGTAATCGTGTTGATTTTTGCTAAAATCGGTAACAATAAGGTACCTTACCCCCCCTAAAATTTTCTCAACGGATTTAGATGATTCACAGAAATGATCAATTTGAAAATAAATCGGCGGAAATCCGCGGATCGGCGGAAAATTGCCATCCCTGAAACTGGGGCAAAAGCAAGAGAATAAAAATGGGTTTTAAGAGGAGTTTTAAAACTGGACAGTGAAGCGGCCTGTCTGATGGACAAAGGCAGATTATTATAAAATTACTGTTTTTTTTAATAAATTTGAAAAAGAATGTTGCAATTTTTTTTTTAACTTTTTTCCTCATACAATTTAAACTTTTGACCATAATTTGGTAGAGCCAGAACAGAACAATAATTTTAACTCTGAATTTGAAGAAATAAATTAAAATTATATTTAAAGAAATAAATTAACTTAAATGACCAAAGATGCAGTTATTTCTGTTATAATATTTCTTTACATTTATAGTTTTTAAGAAATCTCACCAACCAGACGGCAGGAAAAACCTCCCTTATTTTGAAATCCAAATGTTGGTACGTTTAGTTTGTCTGAAGGCTGCTGACGGATTAAAGTCATTGACTTCATGAATTTCGGTCAGCTTAACTTGCCAGATACATAATAATGAAAATAAATTATTAGTTAATATTGTAGTAGCTGGTGAAGTAAATCCTCAGTGATTCATCAGTCACTCTTGCCTTTCCCTGCAATGAAGCCTAACCAGACCTGTTAGCTAAGCGACTCCTCATTGTTGTTCCAGTTACCAGCAGGTTAAAACCACCATAAATGCCTCCACTGCTTATTTCTTATACTTTTTTCCATGTTTAAAGTACTTCAATAAGCCCATGCTTCTCTCGGACAGCAACGCTAGAGCGACACTCTCTGCCTGCAGAAATGCTCACGTGTGCACCAGGCGGGCGAGGCACTTCCGCACGGATAACAGTCACACGTGTTGTTCGTGTGCCTGCTTGCAGAGCGTTTTTCATTTTTTTTTCTTAAATTAATATATCATAGGTGTGGCGGCAAACTTCCAAGCCGCAGCGGGCCGCCACATGGAGGTGTTACTAGAGGAAACCCTGGACGGACCTCACACCATCACAAGCTAAAAAACTAAAAATTAGAATACTGTCAACATAATTCAATTCAAAGAAGCTGAAAGTCTTTAAATTTCTACATTCATCACACAAAGTGAGCCATTTAAAGCCTTTTTGTTTAAAATTTTGATGATCATGACTCAGCTTTTTGAATCAAATCATGGTTTTCTAATTTTCTGAGACGCACTGGTATCCTCTAGCTGTGAGATCAGCTTTCTCCAAGTTTCCCATGGTTAGCATTAGCCTCTCAGTCCGGGGTCCGCATTTATTTTTTCCAGAGCCAGAGGTCCGGAGCAGTGCCAATATGCTGCATGGGTGAATATTTTATTTTTATGTTGGGAGAGACAATAAACACATTTTCTCAAGAGTAAATATTGAGGGAACACTAAGTATTATTGTTGTCAGTCACAAATTTATAATAAAGAATGTACAAATGTACACTTACAGGAAAAAAGCTGCAAAATTACAAGAAAAAAGTCAGAAATTTATGAGAAAGAAAATTGCCCATTTAAAAGAAACAATTGCACATTTACAAAAATTCAAGTTTACTAGAGAAAAGTTGCAAATTTGGGGAGAAAAAAAATTGTTAATTTTAGCAGTTTTGAAATTTCTAATCGCAATAACGCGTTAATCATGTGTTTTTCCATACAGATACAGTGTACCTTAAGTTGGTAATTTTTCAAGTTTGTCATACTATTATGAACATGGGAGTGGACAAACATGCTTGCTATCTTCACCTGCAGGTTTATTAAAGCTCTCAGCATATCCAAAATGACAAAAACTATCCAGAATATTCTCCAAAAAATTCTCATGTGCAAACAACAGAATGCCAGGGCTCAATTAACACCACTGCAACACAATGGTTGAGGAGCAGATCCGGAAGTTGATGCTGTGATCACGAGAGACAATTGCGCAATAATTTGAACGGTGACTGCTGTCACCAAGATTAAAACAAACTTCTCCACAGGTATTTTTTTTTTTGTAATTAATTCATTAATTAATTGTCTGTGTCTTTCTTTCTTTTTTTTTTTTAACGGAGCTGGAGGATTTAGAAAGTTATATCGACGCATTTTACAACCGTTTTTGTGTCATGGAGCAGGCGAGTGTGTGTTCTGCTGCTGCCTCTGCCGCTGCTTCTCAGTCTAAGCGACCGAGACCCGCAGATTCACCCAAAATAACGCCCGAGAAATCACAGCAGGGCACCGAGGTTAGTGATATCCTTTTCTCTATTGAGAATAAACTTACCAGCATGGATGGTAGACTGGCACTGGTTGAGCTTCTTCATAAAGAATTCCAAAATTTGCGGGAGAGCCTTGAGTTTAGTCAAATGCAGCTCGTCTCTCTCGTGGAGGAAAATAACAGCCTGAAAAAGTCAGTCACCACACTAACCACGCGGCTTGGCGTTGTTGAGGGAGAAAATCGGAAAATGAAGGAGACAGTTCTCAGTTTGCAGTCACACAGCATGAGAGATAACCTCGTTTTTTCTGGATTTGTTGAAAAAAAAAAATAATGAAAATCCAGAACAGCTGGTCCGAGAATTTATGTCATCACAACTAAAACTACCCCCCGAAGTCACAAACTCAATTACCTTCCACCGAGTCCACCGAATAGGGCAAAAAAATTCCCAGAATAAACGTCCCAGACCTATTGTTGCCAAATTTGAGCATTTTAAGCAACAAATTTTGGTACAGAGGCAGGGCAAGCAGATTAAAAACACCAATTATGGTGTAAATGATCAATTTCCACAGGAAATCTTGGAAAGGAGAAGAAAGCTTTTTCCCATTAGGAAACCAAACATCCAAGAAGGTAAACGAGCTATTGTCTCTGTGGAGAGATTGTATATAGATGGGAAGCTGTTTATGGATGAAACTATAACTCCCTGGTTATTCTAGAGCCCATTTTTTAAATTTTTTATTTTAATTTTTTTTTTTTATCTCATCTCATTTTATATATTTCTTTTTCTTTTAGCTACAGGTGGAAAAAGAGTGGGATTGTGCGCAGGTCTCTTACTCAATTTCAGTTTAATTTGTTAACATTTGTCAAAATGTTTATTTCTTTGTTGTTGAGGTTGTTGTTTGTTTGTCTGTTGTAGGTTTTTTTTTTTAAGTTTTTAGGTCATTGTTGTATGTTGTCTGCATTTTTCCACCACTTACTAACCTTCATGTCTGTTTTTTCTCATACTTCTGGTTTATAGGAAATAATTTGAAATACATGTACCCCATTTGCTTGCAATTGCAGGCAAATGGCACAGAGACATCATGCGCGCACACCCAATTATATATGCATAGGTGTATACACACAACATATATATACATATACATGCATACATTACAGACATATCACATAGGCACATTTAGTTTACACATTTAGTTAGTCTTTAGTACACAACCAGTTAGCGAAAACATGTCTACATTTAAGTTTGTCACGTGGAACATACGTGGAATTGGAAACGGGGAGAAGAGGTTAAAAGTTTTTAATCGATTGAACGATCTACAGGCAGACTTTGTTTTATTGCAGGAGACACATGTCTCTAAGTCGTCTGTAGATGCGCTCACCTCCCCGGAATTCCCCCATATGTACTCAGCCGGCTTTAATTCTAAGCAAAGGGGGGTAGCTATACTGGTAAATAGAAGAATACACTTTGTTATGAATAACACCATAATAGATCCAGAAGGTAGATTTATAATACTAAAAATTTCAGTCCAAAATTTGGATCTATGTATTGCAAGTGTTTATGGCCCAAATGTTGACGACCCATCCTTTTTTCACACTTTTTTCACTTCTCTTTCTGAGCACTTGGACACCACACTTATAATAGGAGGGAACTTCAACTTGGTATTAAACCCTGCAATCGACAGGCTCAGTACATCGGGGATTTACCGAAAATGGCTGGCTACTGACACTCTCAAACAGTACATGAATGATTTTGGTCTTTGCGATGAATGGCGATCTCTTCACCCAACTCTTCGGGAATATACCTTTTTTTCATCAGTTCATAGTTCATATTCGCATCTAGATTTCTTCTTAGCCAGTAACTCTATTGTGAGGGACATCATAGACACTGAAATATGTTCAAATCAAGCTATTAGCGATCACCATCCAGTTTCTCTTACACTAGTAAATAGGGAAGCTACAAGGGAAACTAGGAGCTGGAAATTTAATATATCACTACTGAAAGATGAAGACTTTATTAACTATTTTAATAAAGAGTGGGAATCATATCTGGAATATAATGATGTGCCAGGAATATCCCCAGGTGTTCTTTGGGAAGCAGCAAAAGTGGTCATGCGAGGTAAAATAATCTCTTACTGTTCATATAAGAATAAAAAAGAAAAAGCACTGATACTGGATTTAGAACAGAAGATTAAATCACTGGCGACAACCTGTGCCATTTCCCCACAGGAACAGGCACTTAATGATTTGAGAAAATTAAAGCTGGAATTAAAAGAAATTACAAACATAAGAGCACAGTTTTTAATACAAAGACTGCGTCTTGAGAATTTTGAACACAGTAATAAATCGGGGCGATATCTTGCGAACCAGCTTAGACTGAATAAAGAAAAAACAACTATCCATTCTATCAAGGATATGACTGGAAATATTACCCATGTGCCTGAAGAAATAAATAACTCCTTCAGAAAGTTTTATGAAAATCTTTACTCATCACAGGTTAACCCATCAGACTCAGAGATAAATACATTTTTGGACAATATTAATTTACCACAATTACATAATGAACAGATTGCGGCTCTGGATGCACCTCTTCAGGTGTTTGAACTCCAGGAGGCACTTAAGCACATCCCAAACAACAAAGCCCCGGGACCAGATGGTTTTCCAGTAGAATTTTATTAGGAATTTTTTTGGCCCGTGATGGCACCTACTTTTTTTAAAATGGTGAACCAAATCAAAGAAGATAATGTAATTCCTCTGAATATGAATTTGGCTAGTATTATCCTGCTCCTTAAACCTGGAAAAGAACCTACACTTCCATCCAGCTACTGTCCCATCTCGCTTATGAATGTCGATCTCAAAATAATTTGCAAAGCTCTCGCCAAAAGACTGGAAAGGATAATCCTGTTTATTATACACCCAGATCAAACAGGTTTTATCAAGGGTAGGCACTCGGCTGATAATACACACAGGCTATTTAATTTAATAGACTACTGCAAGATCAATAATGTAGAAAATACAATCTTGTCCCTGGATGCAGAGAAAGCCTTTGACCGGGTTAACTGGAAATTTCTTTTTATGGTGTTAAACAAGTTTGGGTTTGGTTCATCTTTCATAAACTGGGTTAAAACACTATATAGATGTCCAGTTGCGTCTGTCCGAACAAATGATCAGACTTCCCGAAGCTTTAATCTCCAGAGAGGTACTAGGCAGGGGTGTCCACTCTCTCCCTCACTTTTTACCATCTTTATTGAACCATTAGCAGCAGCCATACGACAAAATGTTGATATCAGAGGTATTCAAACTGGAGAAAAGGAGCATAAGATAAGTCTTTATGCTGATGATGTATTGATTTTCCTTGAAAACTCAGAAAGATCTCTTCTTCAGACAGTGGCGCTCATTGATAAATTTTCATCATTATCAGACTACTCTATTAACTGGGTAAAATCAATAGCTTTACCCATAAATTGCAATTTCCCAAATACATCTACTATTCCAATACAATCAGGGAATGTTAAATATTTAGGAATAGATATTTCCCCCAGGCTCTCAGAGTTATTGCGATTAAATCATATCCCCCTTTTAAAAAAGATACAAGACGATCTTACGCGCTGGAGGACACTACCTTTATCATTAATGGGAAGAATCACAACCATTAAAATGATGGTCCTTCCTAAAATTAATTATTTGTTCTCAATGATCCCCACCCAACCATCAATGGCCTGGTTTAAGTCTCTAGACTCAGATATAAGTAATTTTTTATAGAAGGATAAACCATCATGGATTAGTTTAAAAACCCTCCAAAAAGCGAAAGAGTGCAGAGGCTTAGATTTACCAAATTTTTTTAATTACTTTTTAGCCAATAGATTGCAGTTTGTTTCAAAATGGACAAAATCAACCCCACTAGGGAACCCATGGTTAGATGCTGAACAGGCTCTCTGTGGGTCACTAAATATCTCTAACTTACCTTTTATAAGTCCCTCTATTAAACGCCATGAGTGTTTTAAAAGTATTAACATCAGTTCCTCTCTGACGGCTTGGTGGAATTTTTTAAAAATAACAGGGTCTTCACTTGTCCCCTGTAAACTCACACCCATTTGGAATAATCCTGATATCCTGCAACAAAAGAGGACATTAAAATTTCCACTATGGCTAGAGAAGGGAATAAACAACTTAGAACATCTTATTCAAGGTGGAAATTTTATCCAATTTCAGGATCTAGTGTCACAACACGAAATCAGTGATAAAAAGTATTTTGAATATCAACAGCTTAAATCCATAATAAAAGCAAGATTTAATCTTAATCAGACAGATTTAGAAGTACCAGTTAAGGTGGCAGAGTTTCTAAATCTCCTTTCCCCAAAATTGATATCGAAAATAAGATAAGATAAGATAAGATAAGCCTTTATTAGTCCCACAATGGGGAAATTCCAGGATTGCAACAGCACAGGGATAGCAACACTCAGAGCAACAATCAGAAGGCAAGAAAAAAAAGCAAGCAAGCAAGAGCAGCTAATATACATATGTACATATTACTATAAATATATATATATGCACACAGACACACAGTGCAGAGCATTGTAGCTGGATGGGATAAATATGTAGATATATAAACACCCACAGTACAGAGCATTGCAGCTAGGTGGAATAAATATGTAAATATATAAACACATACAGTGCGGAGCAATGTAGCTAGATGGAATAATATGTAGATATATAAACACACAGTGCGGAGCATTGTAGCTAGATGGAATGAATATATAGTTATATAAATATAAACATACACATAAACACACTCAGTACGGAGCATTGTAGCTAGATGGAATAAATATGTAAATGTATAAACACACACAGTGCAGAGCATTGTTGCTAGATGGGATGAAACAGCACAACAGTCTACTTAGTTATCCTACATGGTATGATTATGTGCCCATACATATTCTCACCCTCCATAGCAACCGGTATTTTCCTAGTTGTATGCCGGAGGGGACCATTGTGTAAGTCTATTGCATCTTTTGCATTCAAAAAACTATTAGGTTGTTACGTCTTTTTGCTATCACTGCGAGCAGCCCTGCTTAGGTTGTACAGTCTGACAGCCGTAGGTAGGAAGGACCTGCGAAACCTCTCGGTTGTGCACCTGGGATGATGTAGTCTGCTGCTAAATGAGCTCCTCAGTGCATTCAGTATGTCCTGCATAGGGTGGAACTTGGACTCCAGCAGAGATGACAGTTTAGCCACTGTCCTTCTCTCTCCTATCTCCTCCACCGGATCAAGGCGCTGCGCCAGGACGGAGCTAGCTTTCTTGATCAGTTTGTTCAGTCTCTTCCTATCGGCTGCAGTAATGCCAGTGCCCCAGCAGACCACTCCAAAAGTGATGGCTGATGCCACCACCGTGTCATAGAATGTCTACAGAAGTGCCCCTTGTACACCAAAAGACCTGAGTCTCCTCAGTAGGAACAGCCTGCGCTGTCCCTTCTTGTAGAGTGCGTCAGTATTGTGTGACCAGTCTAGTTTATTGTTCAGATGAACACCCAGGTACTTGTAGGATGTCACCATCTCAATGTCTGTTCCCTGTATATTTACTGGTGCTGTGAGGGGTTGTCCTTGCCTGCGGCAGTCCACCACCAGCTCCTTAGTTTTCCTTGCGTTGATCTGGAGGCAGTTCCGATGGCACTAGTCCACGAAGTCCTGGATAAGCCCTCTGTACTCAGCTTCATCTCCATTGGAGATGAGGCCAACGATCGCAGAGTCATCAGAGAACTTCTGTAGATGGCAGTGTGTTGTGTTGTGTGAGAAGTCCGCAGTATAAAGAGTGAACAGGAAGGGAGCCAACACCGTTCCCTGGGGGGCCCCCGTGCTACCGATGATCGTGTCGGACACACAGTCCCGGGTTCTCACAAACTGAGGCCGGTTCGTGAGGTAGTCCAGGATCCATGATGACAGGTGCTGGTCCACCCCTGCGCACAGCAGCTTGTCCTTCAGGATCATCGGTTGGATGGTGTTGAAAGCACTGGAGAAGTCAAAGAACATGATCCTCACCACATTCCCGGGCTTCTCCAGGTGGGACAGAGAACGGTGAAGGAGGAAGATCACCACATCCTCCACCCCAATGCCATGCTGGTAGGCGAACTGGAGTGGATCCATCGCTGGTTCCACCAGGGGGCGGAGGTGAGCAAGGAGCAGTCTCTCCAGGGTCTTCATCAAGTGGGACGTCAGGGCCACCGGTCTGTAGCTGTTCAGGTCTTTGGGGTGGGAAGTTTTTGGTACAGGTACCACACAAGATGTTTTCCACAGCTGTGGTACCCTCCCCAGCTTCAGGCTCAGGTTGAAGATGTACGTCACAATCCCACACAGCTGGTCTGCACAGGACTTGAGGAGCTTTGCGCTGATGCCGTCCGGTCCCGACGCCTTCCTCGCCTTGATCTTCCTCAGCTCCGTCCTCACCTGGGTCCTGGTCAGGGTCAGGAAGGGGGGCTGTGTGTTGGGAGTGGGGGGGTGTTGGTGGAGTGGGGAGTGGGCAGCAGGACTTGATGTCTTTAGAGGCAGCAGTGGTTGTTGTGCAGTCAGGGGGGAGGGCGGTTGGTCAAACCTATTGAAAAACAGATTCAGATTGTTCGCCCACTCCCTTCCTCCTGTGGCCTGGGGGGAGGTATTCTGGAGCCCAGAGATGGTTTTGAGGTTTCTCCAGACCCCACTGATGTTGCTCTGTTGCAGCTTGTCCTCCATCTTCCTCCTGAAGCTGTCCTTGCCTTCTCTGATCTTTCTCCTCAGCTCCCTCTGTACGGACTTCAGCATCTCCCTGTTCCCCGACCTGAAGATCCTCTTCGTCTCTCTCAGAAGTGTTTTTATCTCAGGGTTGATCCAGGGTTTGTTGTTTGAGCAACACCGTATGGTCTTGGTGGGAATGGATTTGTCCACACAGAAGCTGAGGTAGCCCGTGAAGGTGTGAATGAGGCCATCAATGTCCTCACCATGTGGATTGCAGAGCTGCTTCCAGGCGGTGGCTTCAAAACAGCCCTTTAGAGTGTCCATTGCCTCCTCAGACCATAACATCACTGTGCGCATGGCCGGAGGTTGTCTGTGCACTAGGGGTTTGTACACCGGCCGGAGATGAACCAAGTTGTGATCCGATCTCCCGAGTTGGGGGAGTTGTGATGAGGTGTACGCCTCCTTAGTGTTTGCGTAGAATAAGTCCAGTGTTTTATTGTCTCTAGTGTGGCATGTGACATACTGGGTAAACGTGGGTAGAATGGGAGATAGTGAAACATGGTTGAAATCGCCTGAGATGAGGAGAAGAGCATCTGGGTGTTCTGTCTGCAGCCTGCTGGTTACTGAATGGATGACGTCATGCGCTGTCCCAGCGTTCGCCGTTGGATTTGCATAAACAACAATGCAGATCACGTGTGATTGTTCTCTCGGGAGATATGTAGGCCGCATGCTAACAGCTAGCAACTCAATGTCTTTGCTGCAGTGACGTTGTTTAACAGTGATATGTCCCGGTCTACACCAGTTGTTGTTAACATACATTATCACTCCACCGCCCCTTGCTTTGCCACTGTCTGGTGTTCGGTCTGCCCGTATCATGTGGAAACCCTCCAGCTCAATGTTAGCATCTGCTGCTAGTTCAGTTAGCCACGTCTCAGAAAACAAAAGGAGAGAGCACTCCCGGTATGTGCTATCGTAACGGCAGATAGCCGCTAGCTCATCTACCTTTCCCAATATAGAGCGTACATTCCCCATAATAACGGATGGGAAGGTGGGTCTGTACCTTACACTCCTTGTCCGCCGTCTAACACCAGCCCGACAACCACGTTGTTTTCGCCTTATTTCTCTCGATACGTTGAGTTTTTCCGTCAGCACCGAGTGGCGATTAAGTGCAAGCAGCTGTTCCCTGCTGTACCGTCTCCTGCTGTAAACAGTAGTGATGGGTCGGTCGCGAATGAAACGGCTCTTAGAGCCGGCTCTTTGAAGTGAATGACAGGAGCCGGCTCCTTATTGGGAGCCGTGTTTTTTGTTTGTTTTTTCCCCCCCTTTCTCTCACCCTCTCTCTCTCACCTTTTTTTTCTTTTCAAGCCACACGTGATTGGTCAATATGTGTTTGTGCCTGCCTTGTGTTTGCGCTGAGGGGGGAGGGGCGGTAGTTACACTCACAGCAGCAGTAGCACACCAACAGAGCAGGAGGGAGAGAGAGAGAGAGAGAGCCGGGGAAGAGATGACATTGACACATTAGAAAGGTATAGTAAATGAGTGACACCAGGAAAAGAAGCAAAATCTGGAACCATTTTAATTTTATTGACAATACAAAGGCAGAGTGTAGAGTCTGCCAGAAAATCCCTCAGCAGATGCAATACTGGAAGTGAGAGCCTACATTGATGAGCCCCTTTGCCAGAGAAGTGCAGACCCACTGAGCTGGTGGGAGACCAAGGCTTCAATTTATCCACATCTTACCCAGGTGATGACACAGAGACTGTGCATTGTGGCAACATCAGTCCCCTCTGAGAGAATCTTCTCCAAAACAGGGCAGATAATTAAGATAAGATAAGATAAGATAAGCCTTTTATTAGTCCCACAATGGGGAAATTCCAGGATTGCAACAGCACAGGGATATCAACACTCAGAGCAACAATCAGAAGGCAAGAAAAAACAACATCTAGTAAACATATGTCCATATTACTATAAATGTATATATATAGACACACAGTGCAGAGCATTATGGTTGGTTGGTGAATGTGCAGCAGAAAGTCTAAGCTCTCTCTCCGCGGATGCGGCGGGCCAGCTGGGAGTCTTTGGGCATGATGGTCACCCCCTTAGCGAAGAAGAGACCACCAGGTGGGCCTCGCTGGTCTCCTGCAGAGCCATGACGGCGAAGCTCAGGAAACGCAGGACGGTCTTGAAGTCCTGAGCGATCTCCCTCACCAGGCGCTGGACGGGCAGCTTACGGATGAGCAGCTCCGTGGATTTCTGGCAGCGACGGATCTCTCTCAGAGCCACGGGCCTGTGACGGCGAGGCCTCTTCACTCTGCCGGTGGCCGGAGCGCCTCTCCGAGCAGCCCTGGTGGCTAGCTGTCTCCTGGGGGGCTTCTTCCTCCAGTAGATTTTAAGGGCGGTCTGCTTGGTTCTTGCCATCGCTCTTTATTATTCTGTCTTATATTTCTTGCACGCCGCCTAAACTCCAGCCCGGCACCCGCGTCGTTTTCGCTACAGCTCCCGGTATGTCGAGTTTCCCATTAGCACCGGGCGGCGGCCAAGTGCTAGCTAGCACTAGCTCCTCCCCGCTGTAGCGTCTCCCGCTGCAAACCGTGGCTCCGTCCGCCGACCCGGGAGACCCCTGGGGCGATCCGTGCGTCCGTGATACATATACAGAGTGAAAGGTGTAGAAAGAAGAAGGAAGATAAAAAAAAAAGGCTGTTGCAACGGGCAGCCTACTCGTGTGGCGCCACCGGTCCGGCGGAACCGGAACCGGAGAATTACTGAATTACTGAAAGAAGAAACCGGATCAGCTCCTCAAAGCTGAGGCACTTGATATTTCTAAATGCCAACCTTTACCTTAATTAAAGATCTGGGTGTTCATTTTTTTTCTTTTTGTTTTGCATATTTTAATTTATATTTTATTGTGTTGTGGTTTGCAGTGTTTGGTGTTGTTTCACTTTAAATTTGTTTAAAAGGAAAAAGCTGAAAATTTAAAGAGCTAAAAGTTGAATTGTAATGGCCCCGACGTTACAGGTGCTTTGAGGAGCTCTGAGACCTGAACTGAGACTTCCTGGTAAAACTGTTCAAAAGTCTTCTGTTGGACACCAGCAAATGTGAGGAATATTTGTGAGACAACTAAGCTGACCCGGAGAAGGTTCTGATTCCGTTTCTGGTCACAAAGAGGATTAAAAGGACGGTGAAACAAGCTGGCACAAGATGGTGGAACCCACGCGTTCTGGTTGGAATGGCTCTGTGGAGGCTCCTGAGGTAAAACGGTCTCGTTTAAAACCTGAAGTATATAAGACTACTGAGGGGAAAATAATTGTTGAGGATGAGCTGCTAAATTTCCTTGCAGTGAAAATTAAGACTCTGAGTCAGGATGAGAGCATCTTATTGGCCTCTAATACTTTTGACTCTGAGTGGATTGAGGCCTCGAAAAAAGTTCTGTTTGAGCTCTGCCCCACTACACAAAGGTGTGTTGCACACAAGGGGCCCCAAAAAGATATTAATAATTTAAAGAGCTGCCTTAAGGTAATGAATGAGTGTGGTGAAAAACTACCTAGATTTGTCTCTCATTACCTGGATGATTTGCCACTGGTTACATTTTCCAGCCTGGACTGCTCAAGTCTACTGAGGAGAATGGAGCTCTTCAGAGGTTTGTGCCATGAAACAAACCATGCTGTTACAGACTAGCTCCAGTGAAGATCTACGCACTATAACTTCGGATATTGCCCGACGTGTAAGTGGCCTGGAGCAATCCGCTGTACGGGCCGTGGATAATGAAGCGCCCGCCCTGGGAGGGCCTGTCGGCCCCGCTGATGTCGGAGCGGAGGAGGGGGCCTGCCCGATGATCGATTCAAGACCTGGAGATGCACGGGAATCTCACTTGACCGCTGGAGAGAAGGCTTCGGATGTGAATTCGGACCCGGTGGATCAGCCTATAACCGGGGAAAATTTTGGATCAGTAGCGTCTTCACCAGGCTCTCCAACATGGAGTCAAGTAGTGAAAAAGGGAAGAAGACGAACTGAGCGCGCTGCGGATAATCCCAAGCCATCCTCTGCTCCAAACAGCCGCAGGAATAAAGCCAGCAACGCGGCTCCTGTTGTGGGTATGGGCTCCGGTAATATTAAAACAGTTCGGACTAAGATGGTGAGTGCGTTTGCTACCCGTTTTCATTGTGATTTAGAAGCTGACACTTTATCTGCATATCTTAAAGATAAGCTTGGACGAGAAGTTTTCTGTCAGAAAATCCTCACTGGGAAAGGCAGGGTTAGCTCATTTAAAGTAACGGCGGAATGCTCTGAGGTCGGGGACATGTACCAGCCAGAGCTCTGGCCAGAGGGCGCATTGGTGCGGCGATATTATGAGCCCCGGGGGGCTGGGAGGGCTGGAGCTAGTGGAGCGGCTGCTGTGGAGAATATGCGGGCACCCACGGATGATGGTGACCATTCTTAACTCTTCCTCCTTTTTTGATGGGTATTAAGGTCATGTCTTACAACTGTCGTGGCCTTAAATTGGGGCAAAGTGCTGGGGAGAAAGCTCGCCGGTTAGTTATTGACAATTTATTGAACAATTGTGATATTTTGTGCCTTCAGGAGACGTTTCTCTCTGAACAAGACTTGGAACGTTTGAACTGTCTTAACCCTGATTTCCATGGTGCTGGGGAGTCTACAACTGACCTCAGCAAGGGGATTATCAGGGGGAGGATACCTGGAGGGGTGGCTATTCACTGGAGAAAGAAGCTGGACTCCTTGATAAAAGTAGTCCGACTTGGTGTAGATTGGTGTATTGGTGTGCAGTTTAATTGTAATGATAAGGAATTCCTTATTATTAATGTATATACGCCATTTGAGTGTCAACAGAATGAGGATGAATATTTAAATAAGCTTGCCTTTATTAATTCTTATGTGCAAGACTATAATAATACTTGTATTTTTATTATGGGGGACTTGAATGCAGACATATCTGACACTGACTCCTTATTTGCAAAACATATGTATCATTTTTGTTATGAGAATAACTTAATCTTGTCAAGTAAGATACTAATGCCTCCTGATAGTTATACCTATATAAGTGAGGCTTGGCACACTACGTCCTGGCTAGATCATTGCATCAGCACTGGTGATGCACATGCTTCTTTGGGTGGCATGAGTATTTATTATGGGTTAGCAATGTCTGATCATATACCGTTTGAGATGATAATTAATGTTGACTGTCTACCTGCACTTTGTCAAAATGTCAGTCAGGATGAGGTGGGAAAATTAGACTGGGACACTCTTTTTGAGGAAGAAATTGTAGAATATTGTGTTCGTACAGATAAATCCTTGAGTAAAATATGTCTTCCTAGAGATGCTGTAATGTGCAGCGATGTGAACTGTAGCATTGTTGAGCATAAGAAAGACCTTTGTAGTTTGTACTATGCTATAGTTGACTCCCTGTATAAGGAAAGTAAGCCTTATTATAAGAAAATACGTAAAACACATAATGTTAGACCTGGCTGGAATGAGGCCATAGCTGTGCCTTATTCTGAAGCTCGGGAAGCATATAAAGCATGGGTGGTGGCTGGGAGACCCAGACAAGGGCCAGAATTTGAGATGAAGAAATGTACAAATGCAAAGTTTAAGTATGCTATTCGTCATATTTCTAAAAATGAGCAGCTAATGAGAAGTAATTCCTTGGCCAAGAAATTGTTAGATAAGAATGTCACAGATTTTTGGAAGGAGCTTAGACGGATTAGTAACAGTAAAACGTCTTTGCCCTGTACCTTGGAAGGCATTTCAGGTACAAAAAATATTGTGGATCTATGGCGGCAGCATTTTTATTCATTATTTAATTCAACTAAGGATGAAACTTACAAGGTAGGGAAAGTAGAAAGGGACGATTCACTCCTGATTGACACTCATGCAGTGACCAAAGCCATTAGAGAGCTATCAGATAACAAAGCGAGTGGTTAAGACTGTATTTCTGCTGAGCTGTGTAGCCTGGATAATTACATGTCCATAGCTATAGCCAATATAATATCTAAAGTACTGGAAAGAATCATGTTTGAAAAATTAAATGTATTCATCAAATCTACTGATCATCAATTTGGATTTAAACCCCATCATGGAACAGATCTGTGCATACACTACCGTTCAAAAGTTTGGGGTCACCCAGACAATTATTTTGTGTTTTCCATGAAAAGTCACACTTATTTACCACCATGAGTTGTAAAATGAATAGAAAATATAGTCAAGACATCGACAAGGTTAGAAATAATGATTTGTATTTGAAATAATAATTTTTTCCCTCAAACTTTGCTTTTGTCAAAGAATCCTCCATTTGCAGCAATTACAGCATTGCAGACCTAACATGATTGCACAAGGGTTTTCTAATCCATTAGCCTTCTGACGCAATGAGCAAACACATTGTACCATTAGAACACTGGAGTGATAGTTGCTGGAAATGGGCCTCTATACACCTATCTAGATATTGCACCAAAAACCAGACATTTGCAGCTAGAATAGTCATTTACCACATTAGCAATGTATAGAGTGTATTTCTGATTAGTTTAAAGTTATCGTCATTGAAAAAAGTGCTTTTCTTTCGAAAATAAGGAAATTTCTAAGTGACCCCAAACTTTAGAACGGTAGTGTATATGCTTTAAAAGAAATTATAAATAAGTACAGAAATCAAAATTCTTCAGTTTTTCTGTGTTTTATTGACGCCTCCAAGGCGTTTGATCGTGTTAATCACAGGATATCGTTTAGGAAAATGATTGACAGGGGGGTTCCCAAGTACTTAGTACGTATCCTGATTTACTGGTACACACATCAGAAGATGCTGGTGAAATAGGGGAAGAGCCATTCATCCCCATTTGGTGTGAGCAGTGGTGTCAGACAGGGCAGTATATTGCCCCCTATTCTATTTAATCTTTATATGGATGAGTTGTCAAAACAACTGAATGCCTGTAAAACTGGGTGTTTAATAGGGAATAAGTTAGTGAATCATTTTATGTATGCTGATGATCTAGTTATTCTCAGTCCAAGTAGTGCTGGTCTTCAGGAGTTATTAAGAGTGTGTAGTGCTTATGGAGAGGAAAATGACATAAAATATAATGCAAATAAGAGTTGTGTGCTGATTTGCCGCACTAAAGAAGATCTGTTAATGAAATTCCCTGTCTTTGAATTGGCAGACAGGGAATTAATTGTCAAGGATAAAATTAAATATCTGGGACATTTTATTAATGATAGAATGACTGATGATGATATTTTCAGACAACGCTGCAAAATCTACATGCAAGCAAATATTCTTGCACGCAGATTTGGTTTTTGTTCAGATGAGGTGAAGCTGGTTCTTTTTAAAACCTATTGTACACCTTTATACACTGCTCATTTATGGATAAATTACAGGAAACAAAGTATGCAGAAATTACAGGTTGCTTACAATGATGCTTTAAGAATTTTACTTAAAAAGCCTCGATGGTGCAGTGCTTCCGAGTTATTTGTCTCATCACGTGTAAATACTCTGCATGCAGTAATTAGGAATCTTATGTATAAATTCATCTGTCGGCTTGATGTATCTAGAAATGAAATCATTCAAGTCATGTCTAGCATTGAGCTCAGTTCTATTCGCTGTCAGTCACAGTTTAGAAGGCACTGGTACAGTTGTCTTTTTAAGTCTTTTTAAAGTCTGTACTGTCTTTGTACTTCTCTTAGTAGTTGTGTCTTATTGTTTTTTGTAACTTTTTGATTGTTTTTCTTATTAACTGTTTTTCAACTGTCTTGTTTTTTTATTTTATTCTATCTTTTTTTGATGGACCATGAGTCTGGAATAAAGTCTTTGATTGATTGATTGATTGATTGATTGATTGTAAATACTGTAGTTGGTTTTTGTAGTTTATAATTTACTTTTTACATTTTATGTGGAGTGAATAAATAAAAGCATATTTATATAATAAACATATATAAATAAAAACATTTTTTACATTACTAATTCATTTTGTGCACAATTTTATATTGTTGTTGATAATAAATTAAATAAATTAAAGCAACAAAACAACCTGAAGAGCCGCTTGGGAGCCAAAAGAGCCGGCTCTTTTTAGTGAGCCGAGCCGAAAGAGCCGGTTCTCTAAAAGGAGCCGGAATTCCCATCACTAGTAAACAGTGGCTCCGTCCGCCGGCTCGGGAGGCATTTTGGGGCAATCTGTGTGTCCGTGATGTATAAAGTGTGTAAAGAAAGAAAGAAAAAAACTCAGAATTGAGCCGCTGTTGCAAAAGGCAGCCAACTTGTGTGGCGCCGGAGAAGAAGAAAAAAAAAAATATATATGGACTATTATCAAAGTTGGATGAGTCCATATCTCTTCCAATATCAAAATGGGAGACAGACTTATCGATTAATAAGGAGGAAAGTTTCTGGACACAAATATGTTTAAACACCTTTAAGATGACTAAAAACTCTAACTTACAACTTATACAGTATAAAGTTCTACATAGAATTCATTATACAGGACAAAGGATGTTCAAAAAGGGCCTGAGTCACACAAATGTCTGCTCTCACTGTACTAGCAATGTCCCGGATAGCTATATGCATGCTATGTGATCTTGTGCACCGGTTCAAAAGTTCTGGCAGAAGACATGTGAAGACCTGTCGGTGTGGCTTGGGTATCGTGTCCCACCCTCACCCACACTTTGCATATTAGGTGATTTAAGTGAAATAAATATAGATGCAAGGATGTCACAAATGGTTCTCACTGCCTTATGCATCGCAAAGAAAGCTATCCTCATGAACTGGAAAACAAGAAATAACTTATGCACAACTTACTATAATAACTTACTATTGGATTATATTAGCCTGGAAAGAATGTCAGCCTCCTCAAATAATCAATTGGCGGAATTCAATTCTCTCTGGTCCCTGCTTATTAATTCTATAATCTGAGGGGTGGCGGGCGGTGACTCACTTTCCTTGGCACCTCTGGCGGCTGGCTGCGCCCCAACCGCAGGTGTCTGGGGGGCCTGTTCCGGGGTGGCCGTCTGTCTGGCCCTGGGGGCAGGGCTGTGGGGTGGGCCGGGGGGGTTGGGCTGTGGCCCCTGGCCGGCTGGCCTCGCCCCTCGGGGGGGGGTCTGGGTCTGGCCCTGGGCCCCTGGTGCTGGGGGGGGGGGGTGTCCCCCCGCCCCGGACCGGAGTCGGGTGTGCGCCGGCGGTGGGGGTTGTCCCTGATGCATACTTGCGCGGTGGGGTCGTGTGTTTCCTGGGGCCCTGGTGCCGCCCTGGGGCCGGTACCCGCATCCTGGTCGCCCTCCCCGTTCACTGGGGTCTGCGGGTGGGAATGTGTGTGGGTGTGAGTGTAGGCTTGTGTATGAGCGGATGTGGAAGTGGATGTGTGTCGAGTGGGCAGGTGGGGTTGTGTGTTTGTGTAGGTGGGTACGTGTGATGGTGGGTGGAGTTATGTGTGTATATGGAAGCGGTTACTTGTGGGTAGATGTCTAGGGGGCGGAGGATGTGTGTATGGGTAGGAGAGCTTTGTTGGGTGGCAAGGGTTGGGCAGTCCATCTAGTGGCATGGGGGCTGGCGTTTCGGGGCTTGCTTGTCCCGGCCACCCTGCTGTTGTGTTGGGTGGTGAGGCACTTTGCTACATCACCCCTGGTGTCATTGGCAGCGGGTGTGTGTTGGTGCTCGGGGTGGCTGGGGGGTCATTGGCGCGGGTTGTTGGCCGTGTTTCCATTGGGTTGTTCCGGGGTGGCTGTGGTTGCAGGGCGGCCTGCAGCTGTCGGTGTGTGTCTGGTGTGGGTGGTCGTGGGCCTGCGTGGGAGCTCGGGGGTGTCGCCTGGCGTGTTGGGCGCTGTGTGGGTCTGGCCCATTGTTCACTATTGTGACTGTTGTTGTCCATGTTCGTGTGTGTAAGATGAGTGGAAGTATGTTTGGCTGCCCCGTCATGTTAGTGGTGCTGGAGTGCCGTGGCGTGATGTTGGTGGGTCCTGGGCTGTTTCCACTGGCGGCCCTCGCCCTGGGTTGGGATTTGGGGGCAGTGGGTGGCCTCATAAACCAGTCTGCAAGCTGGCTTCTGGGGGGGACGGCCTTGCTTTTAGACCGCCTACCTCCCAGTCTTATTTCCCGCCCTCCCCCTCCCTCTGATCTTTTTTGTTACATTTAGGGCTTTGGGGTGGGGGTGTGGCGCACTGTGTTGGTGAAGGGGATACCTTTGCTGCGTGGTGGGGCTGCACTCACCTCAATTTTAATTGCATTTTAGACACTGAGGGCTTGGGGGGGATGGGGGCTCTGCTGCCCATCACAGTGGCTAACGATGCTTCAATCACTATCCCCCCAATTTTAATTTGCACTTTAGTACTCCACACATTTATACACGATTATATCACATATAACCGACACCCCCCCCCCCCCCCATGTTCTGTGCGGGGGGAGGAGGTGGGGGTCTTCCCCCACCCTGTTGCCCTGCTCTTGCTGGGGGCATGGGGGCCTGGTGGGGAGCCTGGGACCTATCATGCTGTCAAAATCCCTGGATGCTACTAATATATAGATACAACCAAGGAAGTGACGGGGGGCTGAATATGAGTCTAAGTGTGAGTGAGAGGGTGATGAATGGAGGTGGTGATGGTGGGTCGGTTTTGTGCGGCGCTTTGCATGCCGGGTGGCATCTTGGGGCGCCTGCGGTGGTCTGCTGATTGTTCGCTCAGATGGGCGCCGGGGGGTGGGGGTCTGCTTCTGTGGCCTGCGCCGGTGGCCTCCCTGGTCACTGCCGGGCACTGGTGCATGTTCAGGCTCGCTGCATCTGCTTCGCAGCCGCCTTTTGAAATAACGGTGAATGAGGAGTGAATTTGAGTGGGTACTGGAATGAGAGAGAATGGGTCGGTCTGGGTGAGTGAGAAGGGTGTGCATGGGAACATGTGGGTGTGAAGGTATGGGGAGGGGTGTGCCTGCGAGTCGGGAGGTGCTGGATTAAGGGGGGTAGTGCCTCTCGGCAACGTGGGCTCACCTGGGCGAGGGGACTTCTTTGGACGTGGGGGTCCCTGGGGTGTGTGGCCGAGGCGCTGGGGCAGGGCCGCTGTGGGGGTGCCTGGGGGGGGAGCTCGCGCCGGGGGGCACTGGCTGGTCTCTGTCCTGGGGGGTGGGGTCGCTGGACTCCTGGTGCCTGGGGCCCGGGGGCGGATGTTGGCCCCGCTGGGGGGGTGGGAGTCGAGCGGGTCCAGGGGTGTGGGCTCACCGCGCCGGCCGCCGGGCGGCCTGCCCTCGCTTGATCGTCCCTCCGGGTGTGGATGCCTGGCTTTCCTGGGGCTTGCTGAACTCGGGGCTGGGGGTTGGTGGCGCTGCCTTGCCTGCTCGGGGTCCTCGGGGGAAGAGCTGCTGCGACCGGCCCTCCGCTCGTATGTTTCCTGACAAACCACTCACATGCACACACTTATTTTGCATGCGTTCTCATATATAGGCACACAGACATACATGCAGAAGTGTCTCTCCTTTAACAGGTGCAGAAACCAGACTCGTGTTGAGACATCTCCGGTGGAAGAAGCAGTTCGTCTTTTGTTTGTTTTAGTTGTCATTTTTTTTGGTTTTTTTGTTGTTGTTTTTTTTGTCTGTTCCCCTGCCTTTTCTTTTCCCCCTTCACACACTTCCTTTCCCTCTTCCCCATCCTGTTGGGTCTTCCATGGGTAAAACAATTAAAATAAAGTATTAAAAGTTATCACAGGAGGAGTTTACAACAATATACAGTGCAAAGTTAGGCACTGTATAGGCTCCTCTTGGCAAAGTAAATCTGTTTTGGCACAGTAAGGGTGACAGGTCCCTGTTCTGTTTGCCTAGCTGCCTGACAGGACAAGGGGGAAGAAAAAAAAATTGTGTTTTTCCATACAGATACAGTGTACCTTAAGTTGGTAATTTTTCAAGTTTGTCATACTATTATGAACATGGGAGTGGACAAACACGCTTGCTATCTTCACCTGCAGGTTTATTAAAGCTCTCAGCATATCAAAATTCTCATGTGCAAACAACAGAATGCCAGGGCTCAATTAACACCACTGCAACACAACTTAGCATCTAACCTGCCAGCAGCCACAAATGGAGCTTGCTCTGTCTCCCACAGCAAACATCCACAACTTTTAAGCAGATCAACACAAAACCATGGACCTCGTGAATCACAACAGACACAACTTCCCTTTTAGCAGAAAAATTGCAAACATAAACAAACAACTATCTCGCCCGTGATGACACCCCACCGTGCTGCAAAAATGGCGGGGGAGTGAATGGACATTACGAACACAGCCTGAGAAGTTGTTTAGACTGGTACTCACCAACAGTTGGACCCAAAGCTATGAGGATGAAAACAGGAAAATTTCTGTCCATGTCAGCTGCTGGAGGTCAGCTACAACCTAGCATGTAGCTACGAGCCAGCTAGCCAGCTTCCACAGAAGAAGAACAACCAAAATCCAGGCAAAGTTTTGGAGGAGGCTGTAACAATTATCCAGGTGAGACCTCTGACAGGTAACGTTGTAAACTTAAACATGACAGCACTTTGGGGATTCCCATGATTGTAATCCAGCTTGTTTCACTTCGCAATGTCTGCATGGCGCACACAGTGTCTGTGGCCAGAGCGGCTTTGGTATGGAGAGCCACTAGGCAAAAAAGTACTGTTTACGCTTCCTGCCATTAACTCCTGTTAGCCACGATCAAAAAATTTGTTGCCCTTAACGGGGGCAACACATTAACGGGCGATTAACGCAATAACACCAAATTAAGTAAGTTAATCCCTTCCGCAGCATGTGGGACACCATGTGGTATATGGGGCGGTGCCTATCTCAGTTTCGCTGACCCTGGGCCACACAGCTACTGTGTGGCTGTGTGCTGTGTGGCTACTGGGCCACACAGCATCTGTTCCTCCTCATAATTTAAAAATTAAATGTGGTTTATTAAATATTAGGTCTCTAACTCCCAAGTCTCTGTTAGTCCATGATCTGTTAATTGATCATCAGATTGATTTAATTTCCCTTACAGAGACTTGGTTAGGGCAAGAGGATTATGTTGGTTTAAATGAATCAACTCCCTCTGGTTATTTAAACTGTCAAAATCCCAGAAGTTCTGGTCGTGGAGGAGGAGTAGCAATAATTTACCATTCCAAATTACTAGTTAATGTAAAGCAAAAAACATGTTACAATTCCTTTGAGGGCCTGGTCCTCAGTATTGGGCACTTTAGCAATTTTAGGTTAAACCCAATTTTATTTGCCATAGTTTATCGTCCCCCATTAACCTACTCAGAATTTTTATCCGAATTTGCTGATTTCTTAGCTGATTTAGTGCTGAAATCTGATAGAAAAATTATAGTAGGGGACTTTAATATACATGTGGATGTAGATAGTGACTGCCTTAATGTGGCATTTAATTCAATATTAGACTCGATTGGGTTTTCTCAGAAAGTAGGAAATTCTACTCATTACCTCCACCATACGTTGGACCTTGTTCTGACATATGGCATAGAAATAGAAAATCTTGTAGTGTCTCCTCATAACCCTGTACTGTCAGACCATTGTCTGTTAACCTTTGATTTTACTATTTCTGACTATTTGGCTCCTAAAGAAAAATATTATTATAGTAGATGCCTCTCAGATGATGCTGTTACCAAATTTATGCAGATTGTTTCCTCTATGCCATGTGTCAACATAATGGAAATAAGCTATAGACAGCTTGCTCCTTCTGTAATTGATAACATGGTGGATAGTGTTTCAGCTTCTCTGCATCAGACTCTAGACTTGGTGGCCCCCTTAAAAAAGAAAAAGTCTAATCAGAGATTTCTAACTCCTTGGTTCAACACAGAAACTCGTAGCTTAAAACCGAAGACTCGTCAATTAGAAAGAAAATGGCGCTCCACTAATTTAGATGAAATCTATTTAGCTTGGAGAAATCATCTTTTAATTTATAAAAAATCTCTTAGAAAAGCTAGAACAAGTTATTACTCTGCATTAATAGAAGAGAACAAGAATAATCCCAGGTTTCTTTTCAGTACTGTAGCCAGGTTGACAAAGAGTCAGGACTCTGTCAATCCTAGCATTCCCTTAGAGCTTACTAGTCAGGACTTTATGAACTTTTTCAATAATAAAATTTCACCCATCAAAGATAAAATCAATCAGATTCTTCCCACAGTTAACTTAAATACTGTAAACTACAGCTCCTTCTATTGATGTCTGTCTTGATGAGTTTACTCCAATCGACCTTTGTGAGTTAGACAAAATAGTTTCCTCATCCAAACCTTCAACTTGTCTTTTAGACCCTATTCCTACCAGGTTATTTAAAGAAGTCTTCCCACTTATTGGTAGCCTTATTCTTCATATAATCAATTCTTCATTAACTTTAGGCCATGTATCACAGGCTTTTAAAACGGCTGTAATTAAACCCTTACTCAAAAAGCCAACGCTAGATCCAGGAGCTTTAGCTAACTATAGACCAATCTCTAATCTCCCTTTCATTTCAAAAATCTTAGAAAGAGTTGTTGCTACGCAATTATTTGACCACCTGCAGGGAAATGGTTTACTTTAAGAGTTTCAATCTGGGTTTAGAATCCATCATAGTACTGAAACAGCCTTAGCGAAGGTCACTAACGACCTCCTCATTGCATCTGATAATGGACTAGTTTCTGTACTTGTCCTTTTAGACCTTAGTGCAGCTTTTAATACTATCGATCATAATATTCTACTTGATAGATTGGAACACTATGTTGGACTTAATGGAACTTCGTTGCAGTGGTTTACATCTTATTTATCTGATAGGTTCCAGTTTGTTCATGTAAATAATGAGTTTTCTTTCAACTCAAAGCTTAGTCATGGAGTTCCACAGGGATCTGTGCTAGGCCCTACTCTTTTTAGTTTATATATGCTTCGGTTAGGCAACATTATTAGAAAGCACTGTATACATTTTCATTGTTATGCTGATGACACACAATTATACCTGTCAATGAAGCCAGATGATAGTAATCAATTAGCCAAGTTAGAAGCCTGTCTTAAGGAAATCAAAGCTTGGATGACTTGTAATTTCCTGCTATTAAATTCAGATAAGACTGAAGTCATTCTTGTTGGTCCAAAAAACCTTAGAAATTCCCTTCCAAATCAAACTTTCAGTTTGGATGCGGTTACTCTTTTTCTTAATAGCTCTGTGAGGAACCTTGGAGTTATTTTTGATCAGGATTTGTCCTTCAATTCACATATTAAATTTGTTTCTAAGACTGCCTTCTATCATTTGCGTAATATTGCCAAGATTAGGAGCATCTTGTCTCAGAGTGATGCTGAGAAACTGATCCACACTTTTGTTAGCTCGAGATTAGATTATTGTAATTCTTTATTATCAGGCTGTCCTAAAACATCTTTAAAAAGTCTTCAGCTGATCCAAAATGCTGCAGCAAGACTTGAAACAGGTACTAGAAAGAGAGATCATATCTCTCCGGTTCTGGCCTCCCTTCATTGGCTTCCCATAGAGTTTAGAATTAAGTTTAAAATCCTTCTTCTTACTTACAAAGCTCTAAACAATCAGGCTCCTTTTTATTTAAAAGATCTGATACTACCGTATTATCCTAACAGAGCACTACGCTCCCAAAATGCAGGATTACTTGTAATACCTAGAATCTCCAAAAGTACAATGGGAGGCAGAGCCTTCAGTTATCAAGCTCCTCTCCTGTGGAATCAGCTGCCAATCTGGATTCGGGAGTCAGACTCGATCTCTGTTTTTAAGAATAGGGCTAAAACCTACCTTTTTGATATAGCCTACAATTAGGGAGGGATCATGTGTTTCTGAACCCTCCCTTAGTTGTGCTGCTAATAGGTTTAGTCAGCCGGGGGACCTCCAGTAATGCACTGGGCCTCACTCCTTTTCTCACTCTCAATGAAATATTTTTTTTGCTGGTCATTAACATTTGTTTGTTCTCTCCCATAGATTGAGTCCCCATCATGCTGTTTGCTCTCTACATGTCTGTTCTTTTCTTCTTCTCTATCCCCTCACCCCCCAGCCAGTCGCAGTAGATGACTGCCCCTCCCTGAGCCTGGTTCTGCTGGAGGTTTCGTCCTGTTAAAAGGGAGTTTTTCCTCTCCACCGTCGCCAAGTGCTTGCTCACAGGGGATCGCCTGATTGCTGGGGTCTTTCTGCAACTGTAGGGGTTCCCCCTACAGTTGATAGTGCTATGAGATGACTGTTGCTGTGAAATGGTGCTATATAAATAAAGTTGAATTGAATTGAATTGAATTGAATTCTGCCCTACAGGTTTCCTTTGTGATAAATGATTAATGAAATAATAGATGCATATATATGAATGTATTCATATGCATATAATCATATGCATACAGTATATGCATCTTCATATATATTCATATACATGCATAGATGAAGATAACTTAGTTTTGAATATATTTTACACATATAGGATTGTTAGCTATATTGACTCATAACGTCTGCACCACACCCAGTGTCCTCTGGAGAAATGGCGACCTGATGGGGAGGCAAGTTCACGTGACTGCGGGAAAGGGGGCGTCAAGCACATATAGAACTTTAGAAACACTACACACAGGGGTTAGAATAGGGTTATGAGATGGGATAGCGCCAATCTCAACAGGGGGAGAAGCAAAAACGTAAGCTTATGTTACTAGGGTAAAGATAGATAGATAGAGAGGTGCCCTAATAGGACACCTCAACAGGGGGAAATTGTCAGTAAAATGACATGATTGGCCTGTCTTCCTCACACTTCTTTATCTGCTTGCTTCATACGCTACACTGCAGAGTTTAGTTTACACCTTATAATTCACTTGCTGAAACCAGTTAGAATCAGTTCTCCACACAGCCGAGCTGCCACATAAGCAGAATGTACTGATACAATGAGGGAAAAACCCCTCCCTCTTGCAAGAGGGAATGGTTAAGCTTTATAAAAACTATAGGGCCCACTTTTTGGGTAGCACTCTCTTGGGTATTTTTCTAAAGAGCTGTGTTCCAGCGCTGCTTGTATCCATATCTCACTTTCAGTAAAATAAGTGAAAGTATACTTCATCTCTCAGTCTGGTTATTTGGCCTTTGTATAAAAAACTGGGGGTTAAGGCATTTTAGACGCAAAAGTATCTAAAATGCAATTCAATTCAATTCAATTCAATTCAATTCAACTTTATTTATATAGCGCCATTTCACAACAACAGTCATCTCATAGCACTATCAACTGTAGGGAGGACCCCCACAGTTGCAGAAAGACCCCAGCAATCAGGCGATCCCCTGTGAGCAAGCACTTGGCGACGGTGGAGAGGAAAAACTCCCTTTTAACAGGAAGAAACCTCCAGCAGAACCAGGCTCAGGGAGGGGCAGTCATCTGCTGCGACTGGCTGGGGGGTGAGGGGACAGAGAAGAAGAAAAGAACAGACATGTAGAGAGCAAACAGCACGATGGGGACTCAATCTATGGGAGAGAACAAACAAATGTTAATGACCAGCAAAAAAAAAATATTTCATAGAGAGTGAGGAAAGGAGTGAGGCCCAGTGCATTACTGGAGGTCCCCCGGCTGACTAAACCTATTAGCAGCATAACTAAGGGAGGGTTCAGAAACACATGATCCCTCCCTAATTGTAGGCTATATCAAAAAGGTAGGTTTTAGCCCTATTCTTAAAAACAAAGATCGAGTCTGACTCCCGAATCCAGATTGGCAGCTGATTCCACAGGAGAGGAGCTTGATAACTGAAGGCTCTGCCTCCCATTGTACTTTTGGAGATTCTAGGTATTACAAGTAAACCTGCATTTTGGGAGCGTAGTGCTCTGTTAGGATGATACGGTAGTATCAGATCTTTTAAATAAAAAGGAGCCTGATTGTTTAGAGCTTTGTAAGTAAGAAGAAGGATTTTAAACTTAATTCTAAACTCTATGGGAAGCCAATGAAGGGAGGCCAGAACCGGAGAGATATGATCTCTCATTCTAGTACCTGTTAAAACTCTTGCTGCAGCATTTTGGATCAGCTGAAGACTTTTTAAAGATGTTTTAGGACAGCCTGATAATAAAGAATTACAATAATCTAATCTCGAGCTAACAAAAGCGTGGATCAGCTTCTCAGCATCACTCTGAGACAAGATGCTCCTAATCTTGGCAATATTACGCAAATGATAGAAGGCAGTCTTAGAAACAAATTTAATATGTGAATTGAAGGACAAATCCTGATCAAAAATAACTCCAAGGTTCCTCACAGAGCTATTAAGAGAAAGAGTAACTGCATCCAAACTGAAAGTTTGATTTGGAAAGGAATTTCTAAGGTTTTTTGGACCAACAAGAATGACTTCAGTCTTATCTGAATTTAATAGCAGGAAATTACAAGTCATCCAAACTTTGATTTCCTTAAGACAGGCTTCTAACTTGGCTAATTGATTAGTATCATCTGGCTTCATTGACAGGTATAATTGTGTGTCATCTGCATAACAGTGAAAATGTATACAGTGCTTTCTAATAATGTTGCCTAACGGAAGCATATATAAACTAAAAAGAGTAGGGCCAAGCACAGATCCCTGTGGAACTCCATGACTAAGCTTTGAGCTGAGAGAAAACTCATCATTTACATGAACAAACTGGAACCTATCAGATAAATAAGATCTAAACCACTGCAACGAAGTTCCATTAAGTCCAACATAGTGTTCTAATCTATCAAGTAGAATATTATGATCAATAGTATCAAAAGCTGCACTAAGATCTAAAAGGACAAGTACAGAAACTAGTCCATTATCAGATGCAATGAGGAGGTCGTTAGTGACCTTCACTAAGGCTGTTTCAGTGCTATGATGGATTCTAAACCCAGATTGAAACTCCTCAAATAAACCATTTCCCTGCAGGTGGTCAAATAATTGCGTAGCAACAACTCTTTCTAAGATTTTTGAAATGAAAGGGAGATTAGAGATTGGTCTATAGTTAGCTAAAGCTCCTGGATCTAGCGTTGGCTTTTTGAGTAAGGGTTTAATTACAGCCGTTTTAAAAGCCTGCGGTACATGGCCTAAAGTTAATGAAGAATTGATTATATGAAGAATAAAGCTACCAATAAGTGGGAAGACTTCTTTAAATAACCTGGTAGGAATAGGGTCTAAAAGACAAGTTGAAGGTTTGGATGAGGAAACTATTTTGTCTAACTCACAAAGGTCGATTGGAGTAAACTCATCAAGACAGACATCAATAGAAGGAGTTGTAGTAGTTACAGTATTTAAGTTAACTGTGGGAAGAATCTGATTGATTTTATCTCTGATGGATGAAATTTTATTATTGAAAAAGTTCATAAAGTCCTGACTAGTAAGCTCTAAGGGGATGCTAGGATTGACAGAGTCCTGACTCTTTGTCAACCTGGCTACAGTACTGAAAAGAAACCTGGGATTATTCTTGTTCTCTTCTATTAATGCAGAGTAATAACTCGTTCTAGCTTTTCTAAGAGATTTTTTATAAATTAAAAGATGATTTCTCCAAGCTAAATAGATTTCATCTAAATTAGTAGAGCGCCATTTTCTTTCTAATTGACGAGTCTTCTGTTTTAAGCTACGAGTTTCTGTGTTGAACCAAGGAGTTAAAAATCTCTGATTAGACTTTTTCTTTTTTAAGGGGGCCACCAAGTCTAGAGCCTGATGCAGAGAAGCTGAAACACTATCCACCATGTTATCAATTACAGAAGGAGCAAGCTGTCTATAGCTTATTTCCGTTGTGTTGACACATGGCATAGAGGAAACAATCTGCATAAATTTGGAAACAGCATCATCTGAGAGGCATCTACTGTGATAATATTTTTCTTTAGGAGCCAAATAGTCAGAAATAGTAAAATCAAAGGTTAACAGACAATGGTCTGACAGTACAGGGTTATGAGGAGACACTACAAGATTTTCTATTTCTATGCCATATGTCAGAACAAGGTCCAATGTATGGTGGAGGTAATGAGTAGAATTTCCTACTTTCTGAGAAAACCCAATCGAGTCTAATATTGAATTAAAAGCCACATTAAGGCAGTCACTATCTACATCCACATGTATATTAAAGTCCCCTACTATAATTATTCTATCAGATTTCAGCACTAAATCAGCTAAGAAATCAGGAAATTCGGATAAAAATTCTGAATAGGTTGATGGGGGACGATAAACTATGGCAAATAAAATTGGGTTTAACCTGGAATTGCTAAAGTGCCCAACACTGAGGACCAGGCCCTCAAAGGAATTATAACATGTTTTTTGCTTTACATTAACTAGTAATTTGGAATGGTAAATTGTTGCTACTCCTCCTCCACGACCAGAACTTCTGGGATTTTGACAGTTTAAATAACCAGAGGGAGTTGATTCATTTAAACCAACATAATCCTCTTGTCCTAACCAAGTCTCTGTAAGGGAAATTAGATCAATCTGATGATCAATTAACAGATCATGGACTAACAGAGACTTGGGAGTTAGAGACCTAATATTTAATAAACCACATTTAATTTTTAAATTATGAGGAGGAACAGAGGCCAACTCATAGTATCTAAAATGCAATTAAAATTGAGGTGAGGGAGGCCCCACCGCACAACAGAGGTATCCCCTTCACCAACAAGTGCGGCACACCCCCACCCCAAAATCCTAAATGTATCCAAGAAGAAGTATATTCCACCTAAAGTCGGGGGGGAGGGCAGGAAATAAGACTTAGAGGGAGGCGGTCTAAAAGTGAGGCCGTCCCCCCCCCCCAGAAGCAATCTCGCAAACTGGTTCATGAGGCCACTCACTGCCCCCAAATCCCAACCCAGGGCAAAGGCCGCTAGTGTGAGCAGCCCAGGACCCACCAGCATCACGCCCCAGTGCTCCCAGCACCACAAGCATGATAGGACAGCCATACCCATTCCCACTCATCTTGCACACACAAACATGCACAACAACAGTAGTCACAATAGTGAACAATGGGCTGGACCCACACGGCGCCCCACACGCAAAGTGACACCCCCAAGCGCCCACGCAAGCCCACCGACCACCCGCCCCAGATGCACACCGACAGCAGTAGGCCGCCCCGCAGCCACAGCCACCCCAGAGAAGCCCGACAGAAACACGGCCGCCAACCCACACCAACGGCCACCGCAACCACCCCCAAGCACCAATACACACCAGCCACCAATGACACCAGGGGAAATGCGACAAAGTACCCTGCCCCGCAACACAACAGCAGGGTGGTCAGGACAAGCAGGCCCCGAATCGCCAACCCCCATGCCACTAGATGGACTGCCCCACCCCCACCACCCAACAAAGTTCTCCTACCCATACACACATCCTCCACTCCCAGAAATCCACCAACGGGGAACCGCACCCATACACACACACAAACCCCCGCCCACCCTCATGTGCACACATACACGCACACTCACCATCACACATGCCCACCTACACCCACACACAGCCCCACATGCCCACACATAACACACACACAAACTTCCGCACCCGCTCACACACACACCTCCACTCACACCCACTCTCACACTCACATGCATACCCACACCCGTAGGTCCCAGTGAACGGGGAGGGTGACCCAGGACGCAGGTACCTACCCCAGGGCGCCGCCAGGGTCCCAGGGAGGACAAAACCCCACCGCTCAGGGACACACCAGGGCCAGCATGCACCACCAGTGCACACCTGACCCCGGCCCAAGGAGGGGACCCCCCCCAACACCAGGGGCCCAGGGCCAGACCAAGTCTCCCCAGGAGGCGAGGCCAGCCGGCTGGGGGCCCCCAACCAACCCCCCCAGGCCAGATACACAGCCACCCCTGAACAGGCCCCCTGGACACGGGGCCCCCGCGGTCGGGGCACAGCCAGCCGCCAGAGGCACCAAGTAGAGCGAATCACCGCCCTCCACCCCTCAGGTTATAAAATTAATAAGCAGGGACCACAGAGAATTGAATTTTGTCTCTCATAGTTGAGGTATACCTATGATGAAAATTGGAGACCTCTCTAATCTTATAAGTGGGAGAACTTGCACAATTGGTGGCTGACTAAATACTTTTTTGCCCCACTGTGTACACACACACACACACACACACACACACACACACACACACACACACACACACACACACTACCATTCAAAAGTTTGGGGTCACTTAGAAATTTCCCTATTTTTGAAAGAAAAGCACTGTTTTTTTCAATGAAGATAACTTTAAACTAATCAGAAATACACTCTATACATTGTTAATGTGGTAAATGACTATTCTAGCTGCAAATGTCTGGTTTTTGGTGCAATATCTACATAGGTGTATAGAGGCCCATTTCCAGCAACTATCACTCCAGTGTTCTAATAGTACAAAGTGTTTGCTCATTGCGTCAGAATTCTCCAGATTACCTCAACAAATTAACAGCTAGAATGCCAAAGGTCTGCAATGCTGTAATTGCTGCAAATGGAGGATTCTTTGACGAAAGCAAAGTTTGAAGGAAAAAATTATTATTTTAAATACAAATCATTATTTCTAACCTTGTCAATGTCTTGACTGTATTTTCTATTCATTTTACAACTCATGGTGGTAAATAAAAGTGTGACTTTTCATGGAAAACACAAAATTGTCTGGGTGACCCCAAATTTTGAACGGTAGTGTATATATATATCTTTAGCATCCGTCAGTCTCGGGAGACTATGGAGTTGCGCTCTGGGTGGTTTTGATGCAGCGTCGGTGTCGGGTGTGACTGAAAAGTCCGATGCGGGAGTGGCAATCCTTGCCGCACTGGACACAGGTGAAGTCCGTTGCTGGTTGGTCTGCCTGGCCTCTGGGCTTTCTCCTCTGTCGCTTCACCTCAGCTTGCTGTATGAGTGACTGTTCAAAGCTGGACAGGCCTTTCTGCACAATCTGCCTCCAGGCCATCCGGTCTGAGGCTACAGCTTCCCACGTGGTGAGGTCGACATCCATGGCCATCAAGTCCCTTTTGAAGACATCCTTATAACGCAGTTGGGGTCTGCCTGACGGACGTTTGCCTTGAGCTAGGACACCGTAGAGGAGATCCTTGGGGATCCTGCCATCATCCATGCATATTACATGCCCCAGCCAGCACATGCGTCTCTGCTTCAGCAGCATGTACATGCTGGGGATTCCATCTCTCTCCAGGACGCTGTTGTTTGTGACTTTGTCCTGCCAGGTGATGTGTAGGATGCGACGGAGACAGTGCATGTGAAATGCATTGAGCTTCTTTTCCTGTCGGGCTCGCAGGGTCCAGGACTCGCTGCCATACAGGAGGGTGCTGAGGACGCAAGCTCTGTAGACATGGATTTTGGTATGCTCTGTCAGCTTGCCATTGGTCCACGCTCTCTTCGTCAGTCTGGACATGGTCGTAGCTGCTTTGCCGATGCGCTTATTGAGCTCCGTGTCGAGAGAGAGGGAGTCATTGATAGTGGATCCCAGGTAGACGAAGTCATCGACAACATCTAGTTCATGATCGAAGATACTGATGCTGCGTGGAGAATCCATGCCTTGTCCCATGACCTGTGTTTTCTTCAGGCTGATGATGAGTCCGAAGTCGCGACAAGCCTCGCTGAAATGAGTCATGAGCTGCTGAAGATCCTCAGCTGAGAGGGCAGTGATTGCTGCATCATCTGCGAAGAGGAAGTCACGCAGACATTTTAGCTGGACCTTGGACTTTGCTCTTAGTCTGGAGAGGTTGAAGAGCTTTCCATCCAATCTGGTTCTAAGGTAGATGCCCTCTTTGGCAGAACCAAAGGCCTGTTTCAGCATGACGGCAAAGGAGATTCCGAACAGAGCCGGTGCGAGAACGCATCCCTGTTTCACTCCACTTCTAATATCGAAGGCAGATGAAGTTGAGCTGTCAAGGACGACTGTGCCCTTCATGTCATTGTGAAATGATCGGATGATGCTCAGCAGCTTGGGCGGACATCCGATCTTGGAGAGGATTTTGAAGAGGCCATCCCTACTAACAAGGTCGAAAGCCTTCGTCAGGTCAATTAAGGCTACGAAGAGTGGCTGCCTCTGTTCCCTGCATTTCTCCTGCAGCTGTCTGAGAGAGAACACCATGCCGATTGTAGACCTGTTGGCTCGGAACCCGCACTGCGATTTGGGGTAGACTCTCTCTGCCAGAACTTGAAGCCTCTTGAGGATAACACGAGTGAACAGCTTCCCAACGATGCTGAGGAGAGAGATGCCACAGTAGTTATTGCAGTCGCTCCTGTCACCTCTGTTCTTATACAGTGTGACGATGTTGGCGTCCCTCATGTCCTGCGGCACTTCGCCTTCTCTCCAGCACAGACAGAGGATTTCATGCAGCTCCGTGATCAGTGACCCTTTGCAACACTTCAGAACCTCAGCAGGGATGCCGTCCTTCCCCTGGGCTTTGTCGGTGGCAAGGGAGTCAAGGGCCTCGCTAAGTTCATCGATGGTCGGTTCTCCATCAAACTCCCCCAGTACAGGCATACACTCGATGGCATTCAGGGCATTGTCAGTGACTATGTTCTCCCTGGCATACAGCTCAGAGTAGTGCTCTACCCAGCGCTCCATCTGTTGTGCCCGATCCTGGATTACCTCCCCTGTGGCAGACTTTAAGGGAGTGATTTTCTTCTGTATAGGGCCGAAGGCCAGCTTGATTCCATCGTACATCCCCTTGATGTTGCCCGTGTCTGCAGCCAGCTGTATCTGGGAGCAGAGCTGAAGCCAGTAGTCATTGGCACATCACCTGGCACACTGCTGGACTTTGCTACGGGCGGCCTGGAGGACTTGCAGGTTGCTTTCGCTGGGGCAGGCTTTATAAGCTACCAAGGCATTCCGCTTCTCCACGATTACTGGGATCATTTCATCGAAGTGACCCTCGAACCAGTCTGCTGACCTGCTGGTTTTCTTGCCAAAGGTGGTCATGGCAGCCTTGTACATGGCATCTCTGAAGTGCTGCCACCTTTCTTGGGCACTAGAGCCGGAACGGCCTGGGAGAAATTCCTCAAGCACACATGCAAATTCCTCCACTTTCTCCTGGTTGTGCGTCTTACTTGTATCAATACGAGGCCTGCCTTCCTTTATCGTGCGGTGCACTTTCTTGGTTCGCAGTTTGACCTTGCTACATACTAGGGAGTGATCTGTATCACAGTCAGAACTCTGGTAGCTTCGTGTGATCTGGACGCTGGGTAGACAGCTGCGTCTGGTGAGAATCAAATCAAGCTGGTGCCAGTGCTTGGATCTCGGATGTCTCCAGGAGACTCTGTGTTGGGGCTTCGTGTTAAAGAATGTATTTGTGATGCAGAGACCGTGATGGCAACAGAGTTCCAGTAGGCGTTGTCCATTTTCGTTCATCCTTCCTATGCCGAACTGGCCCAAACAGGTAGGCCAAGAGTTGTAATCGGCACCAACTCTAGCGTTAAAGTCGCCGAGGATGAGCAATGGCTCCCATTTTGGGATTTTCTCTATGGCGGTACTGAGGACGTCATAGAATTTGTCTTTAGCTTCTGCCGTAGACATCAGTGTTGGTGCACAGGCACTGATTAAACTGACTGTCCCCTCTGAGGAGTGAAGCTGAAGGGACAGAATGCGTTCGCTTCCCTCTGTGGGTGGAATAATGGACCCCAGGAAGGTGTTCCTAACCGCAAATCCAACTCCATGTTCCCTGGTCTCGTCAGGTGGTTTCCCATGCTAGAAAAAGGACAAGTCCCTCTCTCTCACAGATCCTGACCCTGCAAGCCTGGTCTCTTGGAGAGCGACGATGTCCATCTGCAGTCTGCTCAGTTCCATATCGATGACTGCTGTCTTGCGAGTATCGCTGATTTCCTGAAGATCGTCAGAGAAACCTGGTGTCATTGTTCTGACGTTCCATGTGCCCATCTTTAGGGAGGGTGTTTTCTTCTTTCTGTTCTTGTTGCTTGGTGCGAGGTTATGGAACCGCTTGTCGGTTTTCACCCTAAACCCCACGCACCCAGTGAGGTTAACGGTCCGTGGCGAGGCAGCACCTTATTGGCTGGGGGCTGCCCAGCTTAAGACAGGTGGTAGCTGCCCAGTGGAGCACGATGGCCCCTCCCACTGTCGGAAGCAGCCCCTGGCGTCAAGCTCTACGCTAATCGAACGAAGACTTATAACCGGTAGACTGCTGCTTCCCGTGTTGTATCGACGCTGCATAGCGAAGCTGGAGTGTCCTCTCCAATGCACAAAGCCTGGGTAAGTTGATATGGAGGAGAAGCTGTTACCTATGATGCAGGTCCCCCCTCTCCACGTCGCTGAAATGATCCAATGGAAAGGCAAAAGCCAGTACACATGGTTCCAGTGCCGTCGCAGGAGCTGCCAGAGCGACGTTGTAGACAACGACGAACTGCCTTAGGGGCTCCGACTCCTGATTTTTCCTCAGGGTTGACTCCCGAAGCCTTACCCGTGAACAGGTACACCGCAAGGCAGCGGAGGTTTGAAATCAGGGTCTTCCTTCCCCTAGGTGAGCTGCCTTCCCGGCTGTCGAGCCCCACCTACCCGAAGCAATCTGGTTTTAAGGCGCCAGAAACCCGCCTTCACCCCTTCTCCTTTCAGTAGAAGCAGTCCCGAGACAAGCACACCAGGAGCTGGACTTAGTTGTCAGAGGCTGTAAGAGACACACGCCATATGGGAGCACTTTACAGATAGTGGGAGCTTATCCCCACTTCCACCCCCGGCTATGACAACCTTGGGACCAATTATATATATATATACTGTATATATATATATATATACACACAATCCCCCTCATGGATCGTCACCTTATCGTGGTGGTGGTGGTGGTGGTGGGGGGGGGGTGTTGCGTGCCCCACTGATCCCAGGAGCTATATTGTCCGGGGCAATTTGCCTCTGATAGGGTCACCCAAGACAAACTGGTCCTGGGTGAAGGGCCAGACTAAGAAAAATCCAACAAACTCTCATGATAAATTGTAGATCAAGGATTCAGTGTACCCCGCCCGGTATGGGGTTACCGGGGCCCCACCCTGGAGCCAGGCCTGGGGGAGGGGCTCGATGGCTAGCATCTGGTGGCCGGGTTTCCACCCATGGGACCCGGCCAGGCTCAGCCTGAAGGAGTTACATGGGTCCGCCCTCCAGTGGGCTCACCACCTGTAGGAGGGATCATGGGGGTCAGGTGCTATGTGGATAAGGTTGTGGTCAAAGGCAGAGACCTTGGTGGACTGATCCCAAGCTTTCTAAACTGGCTTTTGGTACGTGGAATGTCACCTCTCTGGTGGGGAAGGAGCCTGAGCTGGTGTATGAGGTTGAGAGATACCGGCTAGATATAGTCGGCCTCACCTCAACACACAGCTCCGGTTCCGGAACCAGTCTCCTGGAGAGGGGCTGGAGCTTGGCCTTTTCTGGAGTTGTCCCGGGCAAGAGGCGACGAGCAGGAGTGGGTATTCTTGTATCCCCCCACCTTGCTGCCTCTATATTGGAGTTTTCCCCAGTGGACAAAAGGGTTGCTTCCCTGCACCTTCAGGTTGGGAAACGGGTCCTGACCATCATTTGTGCCTATGCACCAAATGATGTTTCAGAGTACCCACCCTTTTTGGAGTCTGACTGGGGTGCTGGAGGGTGCTCCTCTTGGAGAATCTATTATCCTACTGGGGGACTTCAATGCGCACGTGGGCAACGACAGTGAAACCTGGAGGCAGGTGATTGGGAGGAACGGCCTGCCTGATCTGAACCCAAGTGGTGTTCAGTTATTGGACTTCTGTGCTAACCACAGTTTGTCCATAACGAACACCATGTTCAAGCATAAGGGTGTCCATATGTGCACCTGGCACCAGGACACCCTAGGTCACAGGTCAATGATCGATTTTGTTATCGTGCCATCAGACCTCTGACCGTATGTCTTGGACACTCGGGTAAAGAGAGGTGCAGAGCTGTCAACTGATCACCACCTGGTGGTGAGTTGGATCCGATGGCAGGGGAGGAAGCCATTCAGACCTGGTAGACCCAAACATATAGTGAGGGTGTGCTGGGAACATCTGGCTGAGGCCCCTGTCCGGGAGGTCTTCAACTCCCACCTCCGGAAGAACTTCAACCACATTCCGAGGGAGTCTGGAGACATGGAGTCTGAATGGGCCATGTTCTCCACCTCTGTTGTTGAAGCGCCAGCCCAGAGCTGCGGCCGCAAGGTGGTCGGTGCATCTTGTGGTGGCAACCCCCAAACCAAGTGGCGGACACCAGTGGTGAGATGGGGCCATTAAGCTGAAGAAGGAGTCCTATCAAGCTTGGTTGGCTTGTGGGACTCCCAAAGCAGCTGAGGTGTACCAGCAGGCCAAGCGGAGTGCAGCTCAAAATCAAATCAAATCAAACTTTATTGTTATATTGCCGTACATACAACTGTAGTGCAGGCAAGATGAAATTGCGTTTCTCTCGGCATCCATATAAATAGAAGCAGCAAGATTTAAGACACACTCACACAGCTCGGGTGGTTGCTGAAGCAAAAACCCGGGTATGGGAGGAGTTTGGTGAGACCATGGAACAAGACTTTAAGTCGGCCTTGAAGAGATTCTGGCAAACTGTCCGGCGGCTCAGGAGGGGAAAGCAGCTCCCCATCCACACAGTGTATGGTGCGGATGGGATGCAGTTGACTTCGACTGGGAATATCGTCGGGCGGTGGAAGGAATACTTCGAGGATCTCTTCAATCCCACTGATACACCTTCCACAGAGGAAGCAGGGGTTGTGGACGAGGGGGATGACTTGCCTATCACAGGGGCTGAGGTCGCCAAGGTGGTTAAAAATCTCCTTGGTGGCCGGGCCCTGGGGGTGGACGAGATTCGCCCTGAGTACCTCAAGGCCCTGGATGTTGTTGGGCTGTCATGGTTGACACGCCTCTGCAACATTGCGTGGAGGTCGGGGGCAGTGCCTTTGGCATGGCAAACCAGGGTGGTGGTTCCTCTCTTCAAAAAAGGGGACCGGAGGGTGTGCTCCAACTTTAGAGGGATCACACTCCTCAGCCTCACTAGGAAGGTCTATGCCAAGGTAGTGGAGAGGAGAGTCTGGCCGTTGGTCGAACCTCGAATTCAGGAGGAACAATGTGGTTTTCGTCCTGGCTGTGGCACATCGGACCAGCTCTTTACCCACTCAGGAATTCTTGAGGGTTCGTGGGAGTTTGCCCAACCAGTTTACATGTGTTTTCTGGACTTGGAGAAGGCATTTGACCGCGGCCCTCGTGGTTTTTTGTGGGGGGTGTTTCAGGAGTATGGGGTATTGGGCTTGTTGTTACGAGCTCTTTGGTCTCTGTGCCACCGTTGTGAGAGTTTGGTTTGTATTCCCAGTGAGAGTTGGACTCTGCCAGGGCTGCCCTTTGTCACCGATCCTGTTCATAATTTTTATGGACAGGATTTCTAGGCGTAGTCAGGGAATGGAGGGTGTCATGCTTGGTGACCACAGGATCTCCTCTCTGTTGTTTGCAGATGATGTTGTCCTGTTGGCTTCATCCAGCAATGACCTACAGTTCTTGCTGGGACAGTTTGCCGCTGAGTGTGAAGCGGCTGGGATGTGAATCAGCACCTCCAAATCCGAGTCCATGGTCCTCAGCCGGAAAAAGGTGGATTGTCCTCTCTGGGTTGGGGACAGGTTCCTGCCCCAAGTGGAGGAGTTTAAGTATCTTGGGGTCTTATTCACGAGTGAGGGGAAAATTGAGCGAGAGATTGACAGACGGATCGGAGAAGCATCTGCAGTGATGCGGACGTTGTACCGGTCTGTTGTGGTGAAGAGGGAGCTTAGTTCTAAGGCAAAGCTGTCGATTTACCAGTCAATCTACGTTCCTACTCTCACCTATGGTCATGAGCTTTGGGTAATGACTGAAAGAACAAGATCGCGGATACAAGCGGCTGAAATGAACTTCATCCGTAGGATTGCTGGACTCACCCTCAGAGATAGGGTGAGGAGCTCAGTCATCCGGGAGAGGCTCAGAGTAGAACTGCTGCTCCTCCACACTGAAAGGAGTCAGTTGAGATGGTATGGGCATCTGATTAGGATGCCTCCTGGACGCCTCCCACTTGAGGTGTTTCGGGCACGTCCCACTGGGAGAAGACCCCCGGGGCAGACCCAGGACTCGGTGGAGAGACTATGTCTCCCAGCTGGTCTGGGGACGCCTTGGTATCCTCTCTGAAGAGCTGGAGCAGGTGGCTGGGGAGAGGGAAGTCTGGGCTTCTCTGCTTGAACTGCTGCCTCCGTGACCAGGACCTCCGGAAAAGCGGTAGAATATGGATGGATGGATGGATGGATATATATACTGTATATATATATTATAAAAAGTTTTGAAATGAATTTATCTTGGTCTCATTTTTTACATCACAGAAACCTGGCATTTGAACAGGACTGTGTAGACTTTTTATTATACAAAAAACTTTTTATAATATATATATTATAAAAAGTCTACACAGTCCTGTCAGTTCAAAACTTTTTCCACCATTAATGTGACCTATAACCTAGACAACCCAATTGAAAAACTAACTGAAATCTATAAAGGGGGAAAAAAAATAAAAAAAATTACAATAATCTGGTTGTATAAATATGCACACCTTTAAAGGCCAAATGTCACGTAATTTTTTTTTCTAAATGACAACGAATTTAGATAAAATACACATAGCTTAAACCAAATATTCATACCGGAGACCATATCACCCACCTGTATTTACATAATTGCACAAAATACACCAGGTGAAGGCCCCACCTTGCTTGCTGGCTTGTGACAGCCAGTCCAGACCACGCCCATGTTTTTGACATCACCAGTTGTACCCTGGCTGCCCTGCCTATCCACATTCACACTTATCAACATTGGACAATCATGACGGAAAGTGACAGCGATTGTGAACAAATTAGTTTAGTTTTGTCTTTTTTTTTGTCAGTGGTTCAGACAGTGACAGAGGCATAGAACCTTACTGGTACGAGCCGTCCAAGACGGAATCAGATGCTTTGTCTGATGACAACAGTTCCAACGATGACCAGAGAGCAGAACCAGTGGAAAATGTCATTGAACTGGACATTAATCGCCTCCAGAATTGCGAAGCCGAAGGGGGTCTGTCGAGGGCGCCCCATAAATATTGATTTTTCGGAAGCCATTATTATTACAGTGGAGGAGAGACGCTGCTGTCAAGAAATTGACCAGATCAATATGAAAATGGAGGCGCATACCTGTCAAGTGAGACGTTTTCGCCGTATTTTGGTGCCAAGCGCGGCTGTGGGGGACGGCGGAGTGGTGGAGGACACTTTTCTGGGAAATGTTTTAAATGTAGTTCGTGTTGTTATTGTCAAATATTTTAAGGAAAATACGGGGAAAATGCAATTTTAGCAAAAACGGGCGTATTGCCATTTCTGTACGCCCAAAAGAAAAATATACGGGAAAAAAAATTGAGTGTGTTGAGGAGCACTCCTGTGTGTGATCCCCCACAGCTGGTGCTGGCAGATGGCTCAGCGGGAGCTATTATCACTACAATGAGAAGTGTGGAGTCAATCATTAGTTTGATTGTCGGGGCGGGCTGATCGCTCAGCGTGAGCTATTCTCACTACAATGAGAAGTCATTAGGACAATAGTTTAACACGTTCAGCTGTGCAGCGGTTGCGGAACAGAGAGATCGCCTTACAAATACAGAATTCTGCTTTTTTTTTTTATTTTGCGCCGGACGCTGAGTTGTGTTGTTATTGTCAAATATCCATGAATCCTTAAAATATTTGACAATAACAACACGAGTTGCATTTGGGGCATTTCACAGAGAGGTGTCCCTTGTTGCTCCGCCGTCCCTTATAGCCGCTTTTTACGGTGTTGAAGTACGGCGAAAACGTCTCACTTGACAGGTATGAAAACATTTCCCAGAGAAGTGTCCCTTATTACCCAGCTGTCCCTGATAGTCCCGTTTTAAGGTATGGGTGAAATATCCAATTTTTTCTTTCTTGTTGCTCACTTCAACCTTCCAGTCTCCATATAAACAATCAATTGAAATACCCCAAGCATCAAACTTGGGTACAATTGATTTCGTCACTTCCGCCTTCTTCCCTAGGCGATTCCAGGGGCCGTGTCAGGCCAAGCGCGACAGTTTTAAATTAACGAATATTCCGTTGTTACTGAAGCATATGCACCAAGACCCGAACGGATCGGTTCCCTTTTATATCTAGTTTCAAGATATTTAAAGTACCCTGTTACGTGACATTTGGCCTTTAAACTAATCCTTTGTTGCAACACCTTTGGCTTTTATTACAGCACTCATTCTTTGTGGGTAGGAGTCTATCAGCGTGACACATGTTGATGTGGCAATATTTGCTCACTAATCTTTGCAAAAATGCTCTAAATCTATCAGATTGTGTGGGCATCTCCTGTGCACAGCCCTCTTCAGGTTCAATGGGATTCAGGCTGGACTCTGACCGGGCCATTCCAAAACCTTAATCTTCTTCTGGTGAAGCCATTCTTTTGTTGATTTGGATGTGTGCTTTGGGTCACTGTCGTGCTGAAAGATGAAGTTCCTCTTCATCTTCAGCTGTCTAGCAGAAGCCTGAAGGTTTTGTGCCAACACTGACTGGTATTTGGAACTGTTCCTAATTCTCTCCACCTTGATGAAAGCCCCAGTCCCAGCTGAAGAAAAACAGCCCCAAACATGATGCTGCCACCACCATGCTTCACTGTAGCTATGGTGTTCTTTTGGTGATGAGCAGTGTGTGTGTAAATATACACTACCGTTCAAAAGTTTGGGGTCACTTAGAAATTTCCTTATTTTTGAAAGAAAAGCACTTTTTTTCAATGAAGATAACTTTAAACTAATCAGAAATACACTCTATACATTGCTAATGTGGTAAATGACTATTCTAGCTTGCAAATGCCTGGCTTTTGGTGCAATATCTACATAGGTGTATAGAGGCCCATTTCCAGCAACTATCACTCCAGTGTTCTAATGCTACAATGTGTTTGCTCATTGCGTCAGAAGGCTAATGGATGATTAGAAAACCCTTGTGCAATCATGTTAGGTCTGCAATGCTGTAATTGCTGCAAATGGAGGATTCTTTGACAAAAGCAAAGTTTGAAGGAAAAAAATATTATTTCAAATACAAATCATTATTTCTAACCTTGTCCATGTCTTGACTATATTCTCTATTCATTTTACAACTCATGGTGGTAAATAAGTGTGACTTTTCATGGAAAACACAAAATAATTGTCTGGGTGACCCCAAACTTTTGAACGGTAGTGTACCTTTTGGAATTATGGCCAACAAGTTAAAACCTTGGTTTCATTGGACCATAACACATCTTCCCACAGGCGTTTGGGAAATTTCAAATGTGTTTTTACAAATTGTAGCCAGGCTTGGTTTCCATGTTGCCACCCTACCCCATAGCCTAAACATATAAAGAAGATGGGAGATTGTTGTCACATGTACTAAACATCCAGTACTTGCCAGAAATTCCTGCAGCTCCTTCAATGTTGCTGTCGGCCTCTTGGCAGCCTCCCTGACCAGTTTTCTTCTTGTCCTTTCATCAATTTTGGACTGACGTCCAGTTCTTGGTAATGTCACTCTTGTGCCTTATTTTCCCCTCTTGACGATGACTGTCTTCACTGTGTTCCATGGTATATTTAATGCCTTGGAAATTCTTTTGTGCCTTTCTCCTGACTGATACCTTTCAACAATGAGATCCTTCTGATGCTTTGGAAGCTCTCTGTGGGCCATGGCTTGTGCTGTAAGATGTGACTATAAAAATGTCATCAAAAGCCTCCAAGAACAGCTGAATTTTATTTGGGGTTAATCACAATATCACAATATCTTCACTTCCGCCCTCCCAAGAGAGCAGACGCTTTTTTCTTCTCTCCTGCTGACTTTTTCCTCCCCTCCTACTACTGGATCCCAGCTTGCTGTTGTCTGTCTGCGTGTAACTGCGACCGCCGAAAAGAAATTATGGAGTTAATAAGCTGGGCTTTGAACACAATTGACACTATTTTTTCAACAAGGAAAAGTGCTCCGGGGGAAGCTGTCTGCCCCGCTGGAACGGCTCCAGTGGGCTATCTATGTGACACAGGTAATTGGAAAATGCTGTGTCTCTCTAATCTCTCTATCGAAGATATTGAAGATTTGTTTATCTTCGTAATCTTGGTGATTGGGATAATTCTGATTGGGACGGGAATTGTCTTGGTTTACCGCAAATTGCTGAAGATGGATTCAACCTATCAAAATGCTGGCCAGGCGAGGTGCATCCAACAAATTGAGAAACTGGAGAAGACCCTGATAGCGACTACTGGAGAACTGTCTCGTAAGGTGGATTACATCATGGGTTCGCTCAGGTCTTTCCACGACGAATTCAAAGCTACGCAATGAAGGATTAATGTACTGAATCTACAGAAGAAATACAAGTCTTCTCTGTGATCAGTCCTATTTGGCATTATTATTCCCCATGAAAATTCCTCCTGGCTGTCTGCAGACTGTGTTTTTTCAAAATCATGAGCACAAGGCCTTGGACAGCCAGCTGCAGCGCCAGATAAGACTGGGCGCCAGACAGACAAAACATCTTCTGCCAAGGGTCCTTGGGTCTCTCTTATTATCATCAACACTGCTCAACACCGCACACACATTGATTCATGAACTGATTAAAGATATACTGTACACTGCTCTCTTGTGTCTTGTGAAATTCTGAGTTGTTGCTCTGTGCTATTGAGAGATTTTTTTTCATTGTAATCATAATCTGCTTAAAAAATAAGCTGTATTCTGATAACGAAGTTTTTTTTCTCCTCCCCCCTTGTGTCGTTCCCTCCCTTCCCCTCCCTTTCTTATCTATCTCTGTTTGATGAGGCGCCTATTATGGCTGCCGTGTCATTGTGTCGCGCGCATGCGCACCAATGTCAAGTCAAGTTCCTCGTGTGTTTTTTACATGCTTGGCAATAAAGTTTATTCTGATTCTGATTCTGATCAGAGGCACTTTAAATGGTGGCAGGTGTGTGCTGACTCCCATTTAACATAGTTTGAAGGTGACTGGTTAATTCTGAACACAGCCACATCTCCAGTTACAACAGGGTGTGCATATTTACGCAACCAAGTTATTGTAAGTTTTTTCCCCTTAAAAGATTTCAGTTTGTTTTTCCATTGGGTTGTACAGGTTATAGGTCACATTAATGGTGGAAAAAAAATTGAAATGATTTTTCTTCGTCTCATTTTTTACGTCACAAAATCCTGGCACTTGAACAGAGGTGTGTAGATTTTTATATCCACTGTGTATGTGTGTGTGTGTGTGTGTGTGTGTGTGTGTGTGTGTGTGAGAGAGAGAGAGAGAGAAGAGTTCATTTGCAAAAACAGGTACGTCCAATTGTTTTAATAATGAGAAAAACAACTTATTGTCTGTTGGTTTATATGTGTTAGTGTTTCCAATTCAGCTTCTAAGACATGGTCAGAATCAGAATCAGAATCAGAATCAGAATCAGGTTTATTGCCATTGTTCATGTAGTACACAAACTAGGAATTTGTCTCGGTACAATGCTGCAACATTAAACATGATAAGATAAGAGAAATAAACTATACATGTAATAAAGTGTAGGATAAGATTAAGTGATACTGGTCAACAGTTAAAATATATATTAGCCAGCAGCAGATACTGTGGAGAACTATATAGTGCAGTCGGTAATGCAGGAAGAAAACAGTGATGATTGACATGAGTCTGGTTGAGCTGCTGTACATGGTGCACGAGAGTCAATAAGTCACTTAGTGTTCAGCAGTCTAATGGCAGAGGGGAAGAAGCTGTTCATGTGACGGGAGGTTTTAGTCTGGATGGACCGAAGTCTTCTACCAGAGGGGAGGGGGGCAAACAGTACGTGACCAGGGTGTGAGGGATCGGCTATGATCCGGCCAGCACTTGGTCACTTGAAATATGAGTATCTCAGACATCATCAGGCAAAAAATTGAACATCAACTCATTGTTATTTTTTGGCAATTTATGACTGCAAAAACAGATAAGTCTTCAACGCATACTTTTGCAAAAACAGACATGTCCCAAAAACCATGCTAGTTTTTCTGGTGAACGCATCACTGGTTCATCTGCTTCATCAAAATTATCCATATTTGACATAAAATGCAACAAAATTGTAAAAAAAAAAAAAAACTGGGAGGGAAATCACACAAAGCGAGCAGACCCAAGTAGGGGTCTCTGCAGAACGCTGCCACAGCAGATAAACACATGATTAGCTGATCCTCGCTGCACCACTGAGTCATGTCACCCAAATACCAAGCACTGACTTGCCGTGTGTGGAGTTATCTGGTTTTGTGAAAACAGGGTCCTGGCGTTTATCAGCTTTTGAAAAAAAAAACAAAACATGAACTTTGTAGTGTATATAACAGCGGAAATAGCGGATTTTTAGAAAAAACAATTTGAACTTCTATAAGTAGGTAATGTGAACAGTTGTTTGTTGTACAGAGGGAAATTTTCTTGGAAGTGGTGTTTATCGGTTTTTGCAAACAAACTCTTCCTATACATACATATATTATAAGTACATATATTATATCTACACAGTACATATGCATGCTCCCCATGCTGTGACACTGCCTTCTGAATGACTGGAAGTGTCAGATAACCTCTGTATTAACTGGGAGCATTATTTTGATTTGGATAGGTGTCAAAAGTCTATCAGAATAAGCTCCCATTTTAGTAGGCACTTTCCCACTGTAGGAACTGTTTGCAATCAGGAATGCACAACTGACTTAGTTAACGGAGCTTTATTAGAATACTCGTCACATTAGGTTAGGTTAATTGGAGACTCTAAATTGGCCTTAGGTGTGAATGCGTGTGTGAATGGTAAAGGGATAGCGCCGTACCGTGGCTGCTTTATCCATCCAGATGGATGCCCTCAATTTCCCCTCTGGGGATAAATAAAGTATACAAAATCAAAAAAAAAAAAAAAAAATCAAATCAAACATACGTATATAGGCTTACAGCACTCGCTTGCAGGCCAGGTGGCTCCCACGACGAAAGAGGATTTGCCTCTTCCGCCCACCTCCTTTATACTAGGGATGGCGTCACCACCGGAAACTGGTAGTTAACCACCCCAATCTATCCCACGTCCAACCCAGCCGCCATCTTACTACTACAGCCTATTTACATACACAAAATTTTCCCTCCCCCCTTCAAAAGATGCCAAGCGCATGGATAGCCCACCCAAATTTGCTTCCCGACTCACACTCTAAAGCAAAATAATCACAGAAACCAATAAACCTCCTATCCATGCATACAACTAAGGCTGGGGGCGGGGGGGTAGACTGCCAGCACCCCCACATGGCTGGGCGAATTATTCTGCCGCCAAACATGTAAAGAAAAATAAAGCCGTGTTCTAAACTAAAACAAACCCCAAAAAAGCTCCACATAAAAGGACAGACAAAATTACAATAGACACAGACTACTGGCAGCCTCCCCCTGCAACACCCACCCCACAATGGGCACACTATACAACTAGAAAAGCACTCGGAGAGCGCAGACCTCCGCCAAGCGCCACAGTTCCCCCCATACAGTGTTTGTGTGTATGTTTTCCGATTCATTGACCATGAAAACATATGACTAGCAATTGGATTCACAATGATAGGATTAGTGGTTCAATAGTTATTCACGAAAATCGCATTTTCCGTAATGGCGGTTTAGCACCACAGTTCCCCCCATACAGTGTTTGTGTGTACGTTTTCAGATTCCTTGACCATGAAAACATATGACAAGCAATTGGATTGACAATGATAGGATTAGTGGTTTAGTAGTTATTCACGAAAATGGCATTTTGCATAATGGCGGTTTTCTTGTGGACTGTGATCCGGATCACCACCAAAATCTAATCATCTGTAGGATACCCCATTTCTGACAATCTGTGAAAATTTCATGAAAATCTGTCCATAACATCCGTCCATAATTTTGAGTTATCTTGCTAACTAACAAACAGACAGACAGACAAGCAAACAAACCAACGCCGATGATCACATAACCTCCCCCTTTGGCGGAGGTAACAATCAACGTTGGGTATGTAAATTCACACAAATAGTCAATTAAGCAGGATAAATGCACCCTACCACCCAAACACAGGCATTTAAAACCAACTTAACAGTAAATCAAATCTTAGCATATTTCAATTCTACAAATTGTTAACCCACCTCCACTGAGCCAATAAAATCTCACATTTACAAAATAGACCACTAAAATTTCACTCATAGATATCATTAATCACCCCAAATCAGAATCAGAATCAGAATAAGCTTTATTGCCAAGCATGTAAAAAACACACAAAGAATTTGACTTGACATTGGCGCGCGTGTAAGCGCAGCACAACGACACGGCAGCCGTAAACAATGCGCCTCATCAAACAGTGATAGATAGGGGGGGGGGGGGAGAGGGAATGACACAATGGGCGGAGAGAAAAAAAAACTTTATCAAAATACAGCTTATAATTGTGTAAGCAGATTATGATTACAATGAAAAAAACCTCTCTATGGCACAGAGCAGACAATCAACCTCACAAAAAGACAGTAGAGAGAGTCAGTGAGTGAATATGTATTTCAGTGTAAATGAATCAGTCGTGTATGTTGAATGCAAAGTGAGTGTTTATCAGTTACTGGTGGACAGCAAAAATCCTCTCTCAGCAGAGATGCTATGTCTTAGTGTCTGAAACTTAGAAGAGCATGTCCTTGGTGCATGGCAGATGGAATTTTCTGAGCCAGTCACATGGCGCTGTCCTTGAGAGTTCAGATTGCTGTACGCCAGATTGTTTATGAAGGAGAGAAATCAGCCAAAACATTTCTACTGCTTATCTTCATCCTGGAGGAGTGTAGCAGAGGGGCGCCGAAAACAAGGTTGAATAAGCACAGTCACTCAGAGAAAAAATTTCATCTCTTATGCGTTCAGTGCTCCATAATTTCCATCGTTGCTAGGCTTTAAAATCATATCCTGAAGAGCTCCCAGCGACATCGTGATGTTGCCAATCTTCCTATTCAGTTCGCCATTAGCCGCCATCAGAGTCCTCCCCAGCTGGTCAAATTGATGAAAGAGCTTAGGGTCAGCATTTTGATAAGCTCTGTCTATCTTCTTCAGTTTTCGATACACCAGGACTATCCCAAAGCCGATCAGTAGAAGTCCTGAGATCGTGAAGCCGAATAGGTAGATGTCTTCCGCATCTTCAATTGAAAGGTCGCACAGACACATAAGTTTCCAATTATATGTGTCTCTTACATAACCCGCAGCAGCAGTACCTGCAGGACAGGTGGGCTCCCCCGGGCCCGATTTCCTTGTTGAAAAAACGGTGTCAATTGTGTTCAAGGCCCAGCTTACTAAATCCATAATTTTCCGTTTGGATCAAGAATCAGCCAGTAGAAAAGCAACGCAGACACAGACAGTAGCAAGCTGGGATTCAGTCAGTTAGGGAGGGAGAAGGAGGGAGAAGGAGGAGAGAAGAGAAAAGCGTCTGCTCTCTCTGAAGGCCGGAAGCGAATCACATTACTTATCACGTTTCTCTGTTCTTCTTTTGAAAAAGACCGGGGTACCACACCAGTAGCAAATCAAACACATTAGGACCAGGCTAAAAACACATACAAATGACAAAAAAGTAAAATAAAGACAAAACAACACCATCAGTCCTTTGACGGGTCCTTCTACGACTGCTTCCACCTCTTGACCTCAGGGCTCCCGCTGCGCCACCTCTTCTACAACATCCAACACAGCTCGTTTGAATGTCTCCAGGTCTGGTCAGACAAGCACAGATACCCATCACTCCGAGCAGCCTCCACCCAGAACCGCCTCTGGTCATCACACCGTGTGCGTGAACCGTGATCCCCTCTCATCCGGGCCTCAACCCTGAGCCGAACCACATCTCCAACCCGCAGGGAAGCCCTTTTCTTCTTACTTGGATCACCCTGGTCACGACTGGCCTCCACCACTGATCCAGTCGACTCGTGGGTCCGGTTTATGTCATTCATGGTAGACCGTCTTCCTGAGCGATTTAGCCACATGCTCTCCGGTCTCGCCCCTTCAGCATCCGGCGTGGGCACCTCATCCTTAAAGGCCGCCCCTGGGGTCCCGTCGTGCCGTTTTGCACCCTCATCCAGGGCAGGAGACGAACTGGTATCGGGTCTGTCCAGAGGCGGCGTCACGCAGCGCCGAACATGCTCTCCCTTTGCATTCATGTCCAGCCAGTCTAATTCCCTTACCTCCACACCATCCGCCAATGGAGTCGGTCAGCTCCGCAGCCCACATCCCAACTACTCCTCACCCGACACATTGGTGATGGGGAAACCCAGGCTGTAAAAGAGGTTACACCCCATGATATTAACCCCCACAGCGGTGACGTGAATGTGGGCCTGGGGCACAACAACAGGCCTCCATCTCCACAAATCCCAAGACTGCCAGTCTGTTCCATCCATAGCCATAATAGTCTCTTTCCTGCTGTCTTATTTGTTGGTGGGGAAACAAACTTTTCATGGTTGCCAGGTTTAAAACGGAGATAACTGCTCCAGTGTCCACCACCAGCGGAACCTCGACACCATCGAGCATGACATCGCACCCAATCCTCCCTGTAGTTTCCGGGGAAACTGTGTGCACTATTGTTGGAGTCTTCTGCGCAGCACCTGGTTCTCCCCTGTGGTCCCTGCGGTCGAAGTTTGCGCACACCCTGGCAAAGTGGTTTAGCAAACCAAACTTGCCACAATGCTTTCCTTTCACCGGGCACACACTGGACTTATAGCGGTGAAAAGTGGATCCACAACCATAACAACGTTGCATACATGGGGCGGACCTTACTTTAACTACGGAGGCATACTCGTCCTCTCCGTCATCACCATCACCAGGGTCCAAAAACAGTGCCTCAGCGCAAGACTCACCCTCGTCCAGAGAAGCCCCTTCAGTAAGGCCTCTCGCGATGGTCTCTGCTGCCTCAAACTGTTGGGCAGTTCGATAGCTGCGGCCAATGTCAACCTTCCTGAGTATGCTAGAAGTCTGGACCGGGCCGCCATGCAGTGGATGTGCTCTGCCAGCTGGTCCCGAATCATCTCATCTTCCAGGCGTCCAAATCCACATCCCTCCGCCAACTCCTGGAGATCCTCTATGAATTTCTTCACCGACTCTCCCGAAACTGGATGCACCAGACCGTGACGCTTTCCGGCGTGCGAAAGTAGCACACCATTAACTCCACAACGCCATCAAAGCTATCAGCCCCCCCAAGGTTCTCCAGTATTCTCTGCCCCTCAGTGCCCAAATTATGGACCAACACAGCCCTCGCGCGAAGCCTCTCATGCTCGCCGAGGTTCAAAACTAGGAGGTAGTTGGTAAAAGCAGCAAACCAGTGAGGCCACGGCACGAGCGACCTGCCCAGGGCCTCCAAAAACAGCCGAAAACTGGCAACAGATCTTTCCATTACCGCTTTTACCTCGTCGCCAAATGTTACATCCATAATTGGCCAATGACGAATGCACAACTGACTCAGTTAACGCAGCTTTATTAGAATACTCATCACATATGTATATAGGCTTACGGCACTTGCCTGAAGGCCAGGTGGCTCCCACAGCGAAAGAGGATTTGCCGCTACTGCCCACCTCCTTTATACTAGGGGTGGCACCGGAAACTGGTAGTTCACCACCCCAGTCTATCCCATGTCCAACCCAGCCGCCATCTCACTACTACAGCCTATTTGCCACTTCCTGTTTCGTATCGTCACTTCCTGTTTTGCTGTCTGCCTGTGTGGTTTGCTCTCCAGCTCTCCAGCCACTAGCTAGCCACTAGCTATGGCTACTACCTCTCTTTCCTCTCCTCCTCTGGTGTGCTCTCTCTGTCAGATGTTTAGCTACACCTCTGCCTCTTTTAGTGATAACGGTAAATGTAATAAATGTTGTCTTTTTGAGGCGCTCGAGGCGAGGTTGTCTGATTTGGAATCCCGGCTCCGCTGCATTGAAACACCGTCTGCGCAAGTTAATCTCGACGGACGCCCATTAGCTGCAGCGGAGCTAGCTAGCTTAGGTCCCACTGTCAGCGGTTCCCCGGCTCTCCTCAGCAGCGAGGAGACTGGGTGGGTGACGGTGAGAAGGAAGCCTAGTCGCAAAGCCCCGGTTCACCACCAACCTGTTCACGTTTCTAATCGTTTTTCCCCGCTCAGCAACACACCCGCTGAGGAAAAAACTCTGATCATTGGCGACTCTGTAGTCAGAAACGTGAACCTAGAGACTCCAGCGGCCATAGTCCAATGTATTCCTGGGGCCAGAGCAGGCGACATCGAGTCAAATTTGAAAATGCTGGCTAAAAGTAACTGTAAATACTCCACAATTGTTATTCACGCCGGCATTAATGACATCCGTCTCCGGCAGTCGGAAGTCACGAAACTTAATATAGAATCGGTGTGTGAGTTTGCAAAAACGATGTCAGCCACTGTAGTATTCTCTGGACCCCTCCCCAATCTGACCAGTGATGACATGTTTAGTCGCTCGTCATCCTTGAACCGCTGGCTGTCTGTGTGGTGTCCTAAAAATGACGTGGGCTACATTGACAATTGGAGCTCTTTTTGGGGAAAACCTGGTCTTATGAGACGAGACAGCATTCATCCCACTTTGGATGGTGCTTCTCATTTATCTAACAATCTGGCATCTTTTTTATCAAAATTTCCAAAACCCTGACTACTCAGAGTTGGGACCAGGAAGCAGAGTCGCAGTCTTACACGCCTCTCTGCAGCTCCTCTTCATCCGCCACCCCTCAGCTTAGCCCCTGTCTTCCCCATCAGAGAATCGTTGTCTGCTCCCTCCAAAGTAAATAAAAATATAATGTATAAGCATCCCAAAGTGATAAAGCAAAATATTAGTAAAACTCAAATTAAACATAAAGCCTCTAAATTGAATGATTTGGCCTCTGTTCCTCCTCATAATTTAAAAATTAAATGTGGTTTATTAAATATTAGGTCTCTAACTCTAACTGAATCCGGTCTCTAACTGAGGCGAAAACGCCGCGGCTGCCGGGCTGGAGTAAGGCGGAGGACAAAAAATATAAGGTACAGACCCTCCCTTCCATCTGTTGTCATGGGAAATGTACGGTCGATACTGGGAAAGTTAGATGAGCTAGCGGCGATCTCCCGTTATGATAGCACTTACCGGGAGTGCTCTCTCCTTTTGTTTACTGAGACGTGGCTAACTGAACTAGCAGCAGATGCTAACATTGAGCTGGAGGGTTTTCACACGATACGAGCTGACCGAACACCAGAGAGTGGCAAAACTAGGGGCGGTGGAGTGATCATGTATGTTAACAACAACTGGTGCAGACCGGGACATATCACTGTTAAACAACGACACTGCAGCAAAGACATTGAGTTGTTAGCTGTTAGCATGAGGCCTACATATCTCCCGAGAGAACACTCACACGTGATCTGCATTGTTGTTTATGCAAATCCGACGGCGAACGCTGGGACAGCGCGTGACGTCATCCATTCAGTAACCAGCAGGCTGCAGACAGAACACCCAGATGCTCTTCTCCTCATCTCAGGCGATTTCAACCACGTTTCACTGTCTCCCATTCTGCCCACTTTCACCCAGTATGTCACATGCCACACTAGAGACAATAAAACACTGGATTTGTTCTAGGCAAACACTAAGGAGGCGTACACCTCATCACAACTCCCCCCACTTGGGAGATCGGATCACAACTTGGTTCATCTCCGACCGGTGTACAAACCCCTAGTGCACAGACAACCTCCGGCCATGCACACTGTGGAGTTATGGTCTGAGGAGACAATGGACACTCTAAAGGACTGTTTTGAAGCCACTGCCTGGAAGCAGCTCTGCGATCCACATGGTGAGGACATCGATGGCCTCATTCACACCTTCACGGGCTACCTCAGCTTCTGTGTGGACAAATCCGTTCCCACCAAGACCATACGGCGTCACTCAAACAACAAACCCTGGATCAACCCTGAGATAAAAACACTTCTGAGAGAGAAGAAGAGGATCTTCAGGTCGGGGAACAGGGAGATGCTGAAGTCCGTACAGAGGGAGCTGAGGAGAAAGATCAGAGAAGGCAAGGACAGCTTCAGGAAGAAGATGGAGGACAAGCTGCAACAGAGCGACATCAGCGGGGTCTGGAGAAACCTCAAAACAATCTCGGGGCTCCAGAATACCTCCCCCCAGGCCACGGGGGGCAGGGAGTGGGCGAACAACCTGAATCTGTTTTTCAATAGATTTGACCAACCGCCCTCCCCCCTGTCTGCACAACAACCACTGCTGCCTCTAAGAAATCAAGTCCTGCTACCCACTCCCCACTCCACCGACACCCCCCCCACTCCCATCACACAGCCCCCCATCCTGACCCTGACCAAGACCCAGGTGAGGACGGAGCTGAGGAAGATCAAGGCGAGGAAGGCGTCGGGACCGGACGGCATCAGCGCAAAGCTCCTCAAGTCCTGTGCAGACCAGCTGTGTGGGATTGTGACGTATATCTTCAACATGAGCCTGAAACTGGGGAGGGTACCACAGCTGTGGAAAACATCTTGTGTGGTACCTGTACCAAAAACTTCCCACCCCAAAGACCTGAACAGCTTCAGACCGGTGGCCTTGACGTCCCACTTGATGAAGACCCTGGAGAGACTGCTCCTTGCTCATCTCCGCCCCCTGGTGGAACCAGCGATGGATCCACTCCAGTTCGCCTACCAGCATGGCATTGGGGTGGAGGATGCGGTGATCTTCCTCCTTCACCGTTCTCTGTCCCACCTGGAGAAGCCCGGGAATATGGTGAGGATCATGTTCTTTGACTTCTCCAGTGCTTTCAACACCATCCAACCGATGATCCTGAAGGACAAGCTGCTGCGCGCAGGGGTGGACCAGCACCTGTCATCATGGATCCTGGACTACCTCACGAACCGGCCTCAGTTTGTGAGAACCCGGGACTGTGTTTCCGACACGATCATCAGTAGCACGGGGGCCCCCCAGGGAACGGTGCTGGCTCCCTTCTTGTTCACTCTTTATACTGCGGACTTCTCACACAACACAACACATTGCCATCTACAGAAGTTCTCTGATGACTCTGCGATCGTTGGTCTCATCTCCAGCGGAGATGAAGCTGAGTACAGAGGGCTTATCCAGGACTTTGTGGACTGGTGCCATCGGAACTGCCTCCAGATCAACGCGAGGAAAACTAAGGAGCTGGTGGTGGACTGCCGCAGGCATGGGCAGCCCCTCACAGCACCAGTAAATATACAGGGAACAGACATCGAGATGGTGACATCCTACAAGTACCTGGGTATTCATCTGAACAATAAACTAGACTGGTCACACAATACTGACGCACTCTACAAGAAGGGACAGCGCAGGCTGTTCCTGCTGAGGAGACTCAGGTCTTTTGGTGTACAAGGGGCGCTGCTGAAGTCATTCTATGACACGGTGGTGGCATCAGCCATCACTTTTGGAGTGGTCTGCTGGGGCAGTGGCATTACTGCAGCCGATAGGAAGAGACTGAACAAACTGATTAAGAAAGCTAGCTCTGTCCTGGGGCAACGCCTTGATCCGATGGAGGAGATAGGAGAGAGAAGGACGGTGGCTAAACTGTCATCTCTGCTGGAGTCCGAGTTCCACCCTATGCAGGACATACTGGATGCACTGAGGAGCTCATTTAGCAGCAGACTACATCATCCCAGGTGCACAACCGAGAGGTTTCGTAGGTCCTTCCGACCAACGGCTGTCAGACTGTACAACCTAAGCAGGGCTGCTCGCAGAGATGGCAAAAAGACGTAACAAACTAATAGTTTTTTTTTTGTTTTTTTTTTGAATGCAAAAGATGCAATAGACTTACACAATGGTCCTCTCCGGCATACAACTAGGAACATACCGGTCGCTATGGAGGGTGAGAATATGTATGGGCACATAATCATACCATGTAGGATAACTAAATAGACGGTTATGCTGTTTCATCCCACCTAGCAACAATGCTCTGCACTGTGTGTGTTTATATATTTACATATTTATTCCATCTAGCTACAATGCTCTGCACTGGGTGTGTTTATATTTATATATCTATATATTTATTCCATCTAGCTACAATGCTCCGCACTGTGTTTTTATATATCTACATATTATTCCATCTAGCTACATTGCTCCGCACTGTGTGTGTTTATATACTTGCATATTTATTCCACCTAGCTGCAATGCTCCATACTGTGGGTGTTTATATATTTACATATTTATTCCATCTAGCTACAATGCTCTGCACTGTGTGTTCATATATTCATATATTTATTCCATCCAGCTACAATGCTCTGCACTGTGTGTCTGTGTGTGTGTGTGTGTGTATATATATTTTATAGTAATATGTACATATGTATATTAGCTGCTCTTGCTTGCTTGTTTTTTCTTGCCTTCTGATTGTTGCTCTGAGTGTTGCTATCCCTGTGCTGTTGCAATCCTGGAATTTCCCCATTGTGGGACTAATAAAGGCTTATCTTATCTTATCTTATCTTAACTCCCAAGTCTCTGTTAGTCCATGATCTGTTAATTGATCATCAGATTGATTTAATTTCCCTTACAGAGACTTGGTTAGGGCAAGAGGATTATGTTGGTTTAAATGAATCAACTCCCTCTGGTTATTTAAACTGTCAAAATCCCAGAAGTTCTGGTCGTGGAGGAGGAGTAGCAACAATTTACCATTCCAAATTACTAGTTAATGTAAAGCAAAAAACATGTTATAATTCCTTTGAGGGCCTGGTCCTCAGTGTTGGGCACTTTAGCAATTTCAGGTTAAACCCAATTTTATTTGCCATAGTTTATCGTCCCCCATCAACCTATTCAGAATTTTTAGCCGAATTTGCTGATTTTTTAGCTGATTTAGTGCTGAAATCTGATAGAATAATTATAGTAGGGGACTTTAATATACATGTGGATGTAGATAGTGACTGCCTTAATGTGGCTTTTAATTCAATATTAGACTCGATTGGGTTTTCTCAGAAAGTAGGAAATTCTACTCATTACCTCCACCATACATTGGACCTTGTTCTGACATATGGCATAGAAATAGAAAATCTTGTAGTGTCTCCTCATAACCCTGTACTGTCAGACCATTGTCTGTTAACCTTTGATTTTACTATTTCTGACTATTTGGCTCCTAAAGAAAAATATTATCACAGTAGATGCCTCTCAGATGATGCTGTTTCCAAACTTATGCAGATTGTTTCCTCTATGCCATGTGTCAACACAACGGAAATGAGCTATAGACAGCTTGCTCCTTCTGTAATTGATAACATGGTGGATAGTGTTTCAGCTTCTCTGCATCAGGCTCTAGACTTGGTGGCCCCCTTAAAAAAGAAAAAGTCTAATCAGAGATTTTTAACTCCTTGGTTCAACACAGAAACTCGTAGCTTAAAACAGAAGACTCGTCAATTAGAAAGAAAATGGCGCTCTACTAATTTAGATGAAATCTATTTAGCTTGGAGAAATCATCTTTTAATTTATAAAAAATCTCTTAGAAAAGCTAGAACGAGTTATTACTCTGCATTAATAGAAGAGAACAAGAATAATCCCAGGTTTCTTTTCAGTACTGTAGCCAGGTTGACAAAGAGTCGGGACTCTGTCAATCCTAGCATCCCCTTAGAGCTTACTAGTCAGGACTTTATGAACTTTTTCAATAATAAAATTTCACCCATCAGAGATAAAATCAATCAGATTCTTCCCACAGTTAACTTAAATACTGTAACTATTACAACTCCTTCTATTGATGTCTGTCTTGATGAGTTTACTCCAATCGACCTTTGTGAGTTAGACATAATAGTTTCCTCATCCAAACCTTCAACTTGTCTTTTAGACCCTATTCCTACCAGGTTATTTAAAGAAGTCTTCCCACTTATTGGTAGCTTTATTCTTCATATAATCAATTCTTCATTAACTTTAGGCCATGTACCGCAGGCTTTTAAAACGGCTGTAATTAAACCCTTACTCAAAAAGCCAACGCTAGATCCGGGAGCTTTAGCTAACTATAGACCAATCTCTAATCTCCCTTTCATTTCAAAACTCTTAGAAAGAGTTGTTGCTACGCAATTATTTGACCACCTGCAGGGAAATGGTTTACTTGAAGAGTTTCAATCTGGGTTTAGAATCCATCATAGTACTGAAACAGCCTTAGCGAAGGTCACTAACGACCTCCTCATTGCATCTGATAATGGACTAGTTTCTGTACTTGTCCTTTTAGATCTTAGTGCAGCTTTTGATACTACTGATCATAATATTCTACTTGATAGATTAGAACACTATGTTGGACTTAATGGAACTTCGTTGCAGTGGTTTAGATCTTATTTATCTGATAGGTTCCAGTTTGTTCATGTAAATGATGAGTTTTCTTTTAGCTCAAAGCTTAGTCATGGAGTTCCACAGGGATCTGTGCTAGGCCCTACTCTTTTTAGTTTATATATGCTTCCGTTAGGCAACATTATTAGAAAGCACTGTATACATTTTCATTGTTATGCAGATGACACACAATTATACCTGTCAATGAAGCCAGATGATAGTAATCAATTAGCCAAGTTAGAAGCCTGTCTTAAGGAAATTAAAGCTTGGATGACTTGTAATTTCCTGCTATTAAATTCAGATAAGACTGAAGTCATTCTTGTTGGTCCAAAAAACCTTAGAAATTCCTTTCCAAATCAAACTTTCAGTTTGGATGCTGTTACTCTTTCTCTTAATACCTCTGTGAGGAACCTTGGAGTTATTTTTGATCAGGATTTGTCCTTCAATTCACATATTAAATTTGTTTCTAAGACTGCCTTCTATCATTTGCGTAATATTGCCAAGATTAGGAGCATCTTGTCTCAGAGTGATGCTGAGAAGCTGATCCACGCTTTTGTTAGCTCGAGATTAGATTATTGTAATTCTTTATTATCAGGCTGTCCTAAAACATCTTTAAAAAGTCTTCAGCTGATCCAAAATGCTGCAGCAAGAGTTTTAACAGGTACTAGAAAGAGAGATCATATCTCTCCGGTTCTGGCCTCCCTTCATTGGCTTCCCATAGAGTTTAGAATTAAGTTTAAAATCCTTCTTCTTACTTACAAAGCTTTAAACAATCAGGCTCCTTTTTATTTAAAAGATCTGATACTACCGTATCATCCTAACAGAGCACTACGCTCCCAAAATGCAGGATTACTTGTAATACCTAGAATCTCCAAAAGTACAATGGGAGGCAGAGCCTTCAGTTATCAAGCTCCTCTCCTGTGGAATCAGCTGCCAATCTGGATTCGGGAGTCAGACTCGATCACTGTTTTTAAGAATAGGGCTAAAACCTACCTTTTTGATATAGCCTACAATTAGGGAGGGATCATGTGTTTCTGAACCCTCCCTTAGTTATGCTGCTAATAGGTTTAGTCAGCCGGGGGACCTCCAGTAATGCACTGGGCCTCACTCCTTTCCTCACTCTCTATGAAATATTTTTTTTTTGCTGGTCATTAACATTTGTTTGTTCTCTCCCATAGATTGAGTCCCCATCGTGCTGTTTGCTCTCTACATGTCTGTTCTTTTCTTCTTCTCTATCCCCTCACCCCCCAGCCAGTCGCAGCAGATGACTGCCCCTCCCTGAGCCTGGTTGTGCTGGAGGTTTCTTCCTGTTAAAAGGGAGTTTTTCCTCTCCACCGTCGCCAAGTGCTTGCTCACAGGGGATCACTTGATTGCTGGGGTCTTTCTGCAACTGTGGGGGTCCCCCCTACAGTTGATAGTGCTATGAGATGACTGTTGTTGTGAAATGGCGCTATATAAATAAAGTTGAATTGAATTGAGTTGAATTATTTACAAACACAACAGGAACCTTTTGCAGTTCCTATAACTTTTTAATTACATAGGGCCAGTTTTACTGTGTTCGGACAGCATAGGAACTAGGGACCGCAGCCTCAGTTCCACAACCATTTTAGCTCCTGCTCCGAAGCAGGCTCTTTTCTGGTGAAACGGGAACTCATATGACGTAGGTGTTTGCTGATTGGCAGAACACGTTAGTGACACCCACTGCCAGAGACTTTTGCTTCTCAGGGTGCCGCCATGTTCAAAATGAAACTTTGCCATGTTTTTATCCTGTAATCGCTAACGGACGTAGAAGTTTTAATATGAACAAAACACTGACAAATGGACCGATGAGGAGGTCAGAGCTCTTCTGGCCTTGTACGCCACAGAGGAGGATCCGCGAGAATTCCAGGGCTCGAAGCAGAACATAATCATTTTTGGAAAGTAAACTCGCAGTTAACGGCGATTTTTCACCACGTGCTCAGGCTGCTGGAGTCTGCCAGTGGCATCCTCGTCGGAGCTGAAGGTTGGTAAAAATGTGCAAAAAAATATGCAACGTATCTCAGAAATTTGAGGCTTTTTTCGCCCTCTTAACTTCTAATTTGTCTCTCCCAAATATGAAATCAATTTGCAAGTCTTTTTTAAACACCGGCACTTTTTGCCATGTAAATCTGCAATATTTTTCTCTTAAATTTGCAACTTTTTCTTTTTCATTTGTTACCTTTTCCTCTGAAATTTGTTTTGTTACAAAGGTACAGTACACCTTATTTCACAGAAGTTTCCAGTGTTTTTCTCTCTAATATGAGTTGTTTTTCTTGTAAAGTGCATCAAGTTTCTCACGTTTGCATCCTTGTCCTCTTTAAACTGCAAGGGTTTTATTACTATAAATTTGCAACATTTTTCCACATAAACTTAAGGACTTTTTAATTTGAAACTCTTTCATTAATCTGGGGCTTCATGGAAATGCAGTTTTTTCCGAATAATTTTGCACTTTCTAAAATGTGCAACACATAAATTTGCCTATTTTTCTTTTTTTTTTTTTAGAATGTTTTTCTAATAAATTCACAATTATGGTCTGACAAACAACATATTCTTGTAGATGATACTTATTTTTCTCTCATATTGCAGAGTTTTTCCTCTTTGATTTGCATCTTTTTCTTGTATCTCAGTGAATTTATTCTGTCATCCATGTGAGAGTTTTTTTGTCCACTGAATATGAGCAGAAGAGCCACAGGTTTCAGGCCTCTGGCCTCGCTCATCTACCTTGACAGTTTTGCCTTCTTCTTCTTTTATAATATGGTTCTGATCCAGAATGTGTCTTTATTCACAGACTGCCATCTGCCTGCCATCTGCTGCTGCTGCCAGCACCCTCTGCCACCTTAGACCAGGTAAAGGAAACATTTCTGCTGCATTGCCCATACATGTTGTTGAGTCTCAGAACAGGATTATTGTTGTCTGTTAATATTTGTCTCCATCCTCCCTGTGGTTTTTCCAGGAAAGAGAAAGTGGAGTGAAACTCTTCTGGCTGCTGTGCAAGACATGCTGGAGTCAGAAGCCGAAGCGAGAAGAAACCATCCATCAAGCCATCCATCTTCGACCATTTTTTCCGGAGGTCCGGGTTGTGGAGGCAGCAGCTCAAGCAGAGAAGCCCAGACTTCCCTCTCCCCGGCCACCTGCTCCAGGTCTTCAGAGAGGATACCGAGACGTAGAAATACCGAAGTTAATTAGTTTTCATTAGCTTTATGGTGTGTCTGTTGTGTGTTTGAAGTTTTTGAAGTATTTTACTGGAAAATAAATAAATGAGCATTTGAAGAGTCAGAACTTTGCCTTTGTTGTAAACAACAGTGATGTTAGCTGTGATTGGGTCAGAGCTGTGAAATATTAAATCTTCCATCTCTGCTCACTGCATCTTCAGCCTTTCTGGTCCTCAGGAGTGCTGAACTACAGCTTATAAACTTCTTTTTAAAATGCACCAAGTTTATCATGTTTAACAAAGGTCTGACATTCACATACATGGACAAAATTGTTGGTACCCCTCTGTTAATGAAAGAAAAACCCACAGTGGTCACAGAAATAACTTAAATCTGACAAAAGTGATAATAAGTAAAAATTCTATGAAAATAAACCAATGAAAATCAGACAATGCTTTTGAATTGTGGTTCAACAGAATTATTTTAAATAAATTAAATTATTCTTGAGATTTCATTGTACCCTGCACACATTCAAGACACCCTGTGCCAGATGCAGCAAAGCAGCCCCAGAACATAACAGAACCTCCTCCATGTTTCACAGTAGGGACAGTGTTCTTTTCTTGGTATGCTTCATTTTTGCGTCTGTGAAAATAGAGCTGATGTGCGTTGCCAAAAAGTTCCAGTTTTGTCTCGTCTGTCCATAGGGCATTCTCCCAGAAGCTCTGTGGCTTGGTCAATATGCAGTTTGGCAAATTCCAGTCTGGCTTTTTTATGATTTGTTTTCAACAGTGATGTCCTCCTGGGTCGTTTCCCATGAAGTCCACTTTGGCTCAAACAACAACGGATGGTGTGATCTGACACTGATGTACCTTGTCCTTGGAGTTCACCATTAATGTGTTTAGAAGCTGTTCTGGGCTCTTTTGTTACCATTCATATTATCCGTCTCTTCCATTTTTCATCAAGTTTCCTCCTGCGGCCACATCCAGGGAGGTTGGCTACAGTCCCGTGGATCTTAAATTTTTGAATAATATGTGCAACTGTCGTCACAGGAACATTAAGCTGCTTGGAGATGGTCTTATAGCCTTTACCTTTAACATGTTTGTCTATAATTTTCTTTCTAATCTCCTGAGACAACTCTCTCCTTTGCTTCCTCTGGTCCATGTTTAGTGTGGTACACACCATGTCACCAAACAGCACAGTGACTATTTGTCACCCTTTAAATAGGCCGACTGACTGATTACAAGTTTGTAGACACCTGTGATGTTAATTAGAGGACACATCTTGGTTGAACATGTCCCTATGGTCACATTATTTTCAATCTTTTCTAGGGGTACCATCATTTTTGTCCAGGCCTGTTTCATGAGTTTGTTTTTTTTTTTAAATAATTCTGTTGAGCCACAATTCAAAAGCATTGTATGATTTTCATTGGTTAATTTTCATAGAATTTTTATTTATTACCACTTTTGTCAGATTCAAGTTATTTCTGTGACCATTGTGGGTTTTTCTTTCATTAACAGAGGGATACCAACAATTTTGTCCACGGCTGTACATTGTGACAGTATCTCCTCATAATTACATATTTTTAAACCACAAATAACCCCTTCAATCACCAATTAATTCTTAACCTTTAACGTCTACTACTGATGTACTCCTGATAGATTTCAGAATGTACACAGAGCTGAAAGGCAGGAAATCTTTATTTCACACAACATAAAAAATGCTCACAATGCTTATTGTGAAAATGTGTGTTGTGATTCGTTGGAAGGCACCAGGTGACACATCAGACTGCACACACTCCATCTGCTCTCTGCAGCAGGTGGCTGGACAGCTAGACGTAAGTTGTTTCCATTCTCTCAGGCTTCAGGTGGTGACGCACGTATTGAAATGTCCCTCTGAACAGACAGAAATTCTTTGTTCATTGTTCAGCCTGTTTTCTGCTCTAGTCTGGACAAGGACGGCGAGGAGTGTTGCGCAATGAGCCATGTCGACATCTGAAATGCACAGTACATGTTACAATATCGTCTGAAATACTCTAATCAGCTCAACGACAAAAGTAAAATACGGTCGGAAATGTTTACCCATACGACACACATACAATCAGCGCATGTTTAATGAGTTACAGTGGGGCAAAAAAGTATTTAGTCAGCCACCAATTGTGCAAGTTCTCCCACTTAAAAGATGAGAGAGGTCTCCAATTTTCATCATAGGTATACCTCAACTATGAGAGACAAAATGAGAAAAAAAAAATCCAGAAAATCACATTGAAGGATTTTTAATGAATTAATTGGTAAATTCCTCAGTAAAATAAGTATTTGGTCACCTACAAACAAGCAAGATTTCTGGCTCTCACAGACCTGTAACTTCTTCTTTAAGAGGCTCCTCTGTCCTCCACTCGTTACCTGTATTAATGGCACCTGTTTGAACTCTTTATCAGTATAAAAGATAACTGTCCACAACCTCAAACAGTCAAGACTCCAAACTCCACTATGGCCAAGACCAAAGAGCTGTCAAAGGACACCAGAAACAAAATTGTAGACCTCCACCAGGCTGGGAAGACTGAATCTGCAATAGGTAAGCAGCTTGGTGTGAAGAAATCAACTGTGGGAGCAATTATAAGAAAATGGAAGACATACAAGACCACTGATAATCTCCCTCCATCTGGGGCTCCACGCAAGATCTCACCCCGTGGGGTCAAAATTATCACGAGAACGGTGAGCAAAAATCCCAGAACCACATGGGGGGACCTAGTGAATGACCTGCAGAGAGCTGGGACCAAAGTAACAAAGGCTACATCAGAAACACACTACGCCGCCAGGGACTCAAATCCTGCAGTGCCAGACGTGTCCCCCTGCTTAAGCAAGTACATGTCCAGGCCCGTCTGAAGTTTGCTAGAGAGCATTTGGATGATCCAGAAGAGGACTGGGAGAATGTCATATGGTCAGATGAAACCAAAATGGAACTTTTTGGTAAAAACTCAACTTGTCGTGTTTGGAGGAGAAAGAACACCATACCTACTGTGAAGCATGGGGGTGAAAACATCATACTTTGGGGCTGTTTTTCTGCAAAGGGACCAGGACGACTGATCCGTGTAAAGGAAAGAATGAATGGGGCCATGTATCGTGAGATTTTCAGTGAAAACCTCCTTCCACCAGCAAGGGCATTGAAGATGAAACGTGGCTAGGTCTTTCAGCATGACAATGATCCCAAACACACCGCCCAGGCAACGAAGGAGTGGTTTCGTAAGAAGCATTTCAAGGTCCTGGAGTGGCCTAGCCAGTCTCCAGATCTCAACCCCATAGAAAATCTTTGGAGGGAGTTGAAAGTCTGTGTTGCCCTAGACAGCCCCAAAACATCACTGCTCTAGAGGAGATCTGCATGGAGGAATGGGCCAAAATACTAGCAACAGTGTGTGAAAACCTTGTGAAAACTTACAGAAAACGTTTGGCCTCTGTCATTGCCAACAAAGGGTATATAACAAAGTATTAAGATGAACTTTTGTTATTGACCAAATACTTTTTTTACCGAGGAATTTACCAATTAATTCATTAAAAATCCTTCAATGTGATCTTCTGGATTTTTTTTTTTCTTATTTTGTCTCTCATAGTTGAGGTATACCTATGGTAAAAATTGGAGACCTCTCTCATCTTTTAAGCGGGAGAACCTGCACAATTGGTGGCTGACTAAATATTTTTTTTCCCCACTGTAGACTTTTGTCTGCAGCGCTGCTCTTTCTTCCTCCATGGAACGAAGGGCCGCCTTTTGGATTTTCTCTGTGAATTCCTCCAGACTTGACATGAGACACACCATTTGGCAGTCCAAAATAATACTGCCACGAAGAACATGAACGCTGTCGCCTCGTCACTCTCCATGCTGGCTTCCTTGTTGTTGCTGAGTGTGGCACTTAGGTACATGTCACTCACAGATTCTTGCATCTCATCAGTCCCTACCTCGCCCCTCACTGCCTGTACGAATGCAAAACGAAAAGGTTCCCCCAGGAGAGGGTAGTTCCTAGAACTAAACAGTTCTAGAACTGAGTTCTTGAACTTCTCTGTCCGAAAGCGCCTAGTTTTCTCTACTGTTATACTGGTGGGAAGGGGGGAACCCCCCTTCCCCCACAGTGTCAAGTTATTTTTATTTTTCTATATTGTGCCAGATCACAACAGAAGTCATTTTAAGATGCATTCACAATAGAACAAGTCTTTACTTTGTCCTTTTATTCAACAAACTAAATATCCTCGTGTGATTTATCTCATTTACATGACAGCAGCTCATTTCTGTCTCTCCTCCTCTGTGCTCTGGTATCATGCGGCAGGGCGGAACTCCATTGCAGGTAAACACAGGCAACGTCGATCATAAGAATTTGTCAACGCAGATTTTTAATGTCGATGAATCGTTCAATTTTAAAGTTTATACGGATGCTGCGGAAATGTTCAGTTTAACTGTTCCAGTGAAGAAGAAGAGGAAAGCATCATGGCGACAAAGAAGAGAGAAAATCACAGAGAAGAAGAGGCCAAAACTTTCCAAAGTATGGGAGCATTTTCCCGAAAATAAACAAATGAAACAAGTTAAATGCAAACTCTGTAGAGGAGTTGTCATCATCACATCAGCACTACAGCAACGTTTCCATCCTCCTCCCTCCGCTCGGCTACTTGTCAGCGGGTCTCTGCTGTGCTCCGTCCCAGTGATGATTGAAGTTGGGCCACTTATAAACACCGCACTAGAGCAGCAACTAACGATTATTTTGGTAGTCGACTAATCCAAAAAAAATAGCCGTTATATTAGTCAACTAATCACGATTATTCCTGGCATGTCTGCAAGCTCAGCTTCCTGCTAGAGTCATGACCTACAGTCCTGTTCAGGGCTCTAGGTCATGTTTTACCTCACCTGTTTAAGCCTGTACACCTGTGAAAATCACTTTGTTGTCAGTCTCTGCCTTAATATAATGTAGCCTATTATAAGAAGGTCCCATGGCTAAATAAAATAATGACGCATCCAACATGAGTTGGAAACTTGAACTTGACAGCTTAATCAGAAGTGTTTGTAGCAACACAATTAAATAATAGATGTTAAAGTGTAAAAAAATAGCAGCTCTGCTGCTCCATAAAGGCTGTTCTAACTGCATGTTAAAAACAAGCTAGAGTAATATTCAACTTCATTAAAGTAAAAAAGAAAATAACAAGCTAGTCCATCCTGTTTGAAAACTTGCTGGGTCTGGAAGTTTAAAAGTTGAATTAGGCTCCAGATGAAAATTGAAAGAACTTCTTCCAGTCCAGAATAAATTAAAAAATAAACACTTTAAATATCAGTGCAGGAATGTGAGCCTTACTCCACATACACTGAAATATTTAAGCCATTTTAAATGTATTTGTAATGATTATGGTAATCTGTTTTTATTAAATTACCAATCATGATATTCTGATTTACCAAGATGCACTCATGTTCAGAATAAGGGCTGATATTATGATGACAATAATAGAGAATACAAAAAAAGAGTAAGTTGATCCTATAATTCACCCATTCACTGCTGTTAACATGTGGCTAGCATAACGGAAGAAACAGCTGTCAGCAACCATCGTAACAGAGATTACTGTATGACAGTAGGTAAACTATTTAAACGGCACACACTAATAGTGTGGTCAGTTTTCTAAAGCTGAGAGAGTCGCTCATTGAAAAAAAGAAGTGCTAATGTTACTTGCTAACCTTACCGGTGCAGTCTGCGCCGGTCCACCTGTCAGTCTCTGAAGGGTGGACAAAGACGGAGGAATGGAGAGGAGGAAGGAATGGCTGCATCGCTGTAGTGCAGCTGTGATATGACAACACTGCTTTACAGGCTACATTTAACTACTCTACTTGATGTACACAAAGTGCTTTGTGTCAGCTGTCGTTTTTAAAGTACTTTATAAATAAAGCTGGATTTATTCATTTTCAGTAAAATCCTCCCATACTTTGGAAATTCTCGACATTCTCCATGATGTTCTCTCCGTGTCACCATGATACGCTGCACTTCTTTGCTGAAACAGTTAAACTTAATATTTCCGCAGTATGCATATAAACCTTAAGATTAAATGATTTGTCGACCATAAAAATCTGCGTCGAAAAATTTTTATGATCAACGTTAACGACATTGTTTCAGCCCTACACCGCAGTGGTAAGGTTAATGAGGAAATTTAGCGCTTCTTAGTTTCAATGAGTGACTGTCTCAGCTTTAGAAAACTGATTAAACTGTTAGCATGTGCTGCTTATGTTAGTTCACCTGTCGGACAATAACGCTGAGTGTCCACCAGACACTTTTTTTCAGCTGTGGGCGACTGTTTCCTATTCATTCTCTATGTAGTTCAGCGTCTACAGCGCTGAGCACCCTTGGGGCTGAAACGCTCTCGGCGGTGGCTGCTTTTTGTCGCAGCGCTGAGGGCGCTCAGAGTTGAAAAAATGTCGACTTTTCAGACTGTAGCTGAGCTAATCAATGTCAGATCTTTCTAAGCAGCCAATCAGAATAAGGAAGGGCGAGACGTAGGATGCCGGTACAGTCTGTACTCAGACTCCTATTTTCTGTGTCATATTTTGCATCAAAAGCTGCTACCAATGCTAGAATACGTTTCCTGTCCATTGTTATTTAGAGACTGCTATTAAAAAATAAGTAGAAAATCTGACCATAGGAAAAGCAGAAGTGCTGAGATGTGAGTGACAAGCTGTTGCTGGGATACAGGGCACAGACTTATTTTGTTTCCAGAGTCCAGCACACAAACCCTGAAAAAAAAGACGTTCAGGGCGGTCGGGTGACAAAAAAAAAACATGTTTGGTGGACACGCAGCCTAATCTCTCTTGGATGATGGTTGCTGACAGCTGAGCTGTTTCAGTTCTGCTGGCTAACATGTTAATTGCACTAAATTAGTGAACTCCAACTTTAGAGGGATCACACTCCTCAGCCTCCCTGGGAAGGTCTATGCCAAGGTACTGGAGAGGAGAGTCTGGCCGTTGGTCGAACCTCGGATTCAGGAGGAGCAATGTGGTTTTCGTCCTGGCCGTGGCACATCGGACCAGCTCTTTACCCTCTCGAGAATTCTCGAGGGTTCATGGGAGTTTGCCCAACCAGTTTACATATGTTTTGTGGACTTGGAGAAGGCATTCGACCGCGTCCCTCGTGGTTTTTTGTGGGGGGTGCTTCAGGAGTATGGGGTATCGGGCTTGTTGTTAAAAGCTATTCGGTCTCTGTACAACCATTGTGAGAGTTTGGTTCGTACTGCCAACACTCCGCCAGAGCTGCCCTTTGTCTCCCATCCTGTTCATAATTTTTATGGACAGGATTTCTAGGCGCAGCCAGGGAACAGAGAGGGTCATGCTTGGTGACCACAGGATCTCATCTCTGTTGTTTGCAGATGATGTTGTCCTGTTGGCTTCGTCCAGCAATGACCTACAGTTCTTGCTGGGATGGTTTGCCGCTGAGTGTGAAGCGGCTGAGATGAGAATCAGCACCTCCAAGTCCGAGTCCATGGTCCTCACCCGTAAAAAGATGGATTGTCCTCTCTGGGATGGGGATAGGGTCTTGCCCCAAGTGAAGGAGTTTAAGTATCTTGGGGTCTTATTCACAAGTGAGGGGATGTCAGGGTAAAGCATTTTAGGGTTGTGTGTGTATATTGTTTTTTTGGTTTGTTACAGCTTTAAGGCTGTTCAAAGTGATATTATTAATGTAATGTATATTGGATTATTGTGTTTTCTTTTGTATATATTATTTGTGTGAGTGTATTTTTGTTTTGAGTTGACTATGAGTTACACCTGCACTAACTGATCAAATCAGCAGGAGTCAATTAGCGAGCGCCGTTGTGAACTCTCTGTCCAGAAGGACGTATTTAAAGATGGTGTGTGACTGTGTTAGCAGAGAAGCCGAGAAGTCTAGGGAAGTCCGGAGAGAAGTCTTAGAGAAGGCGTCAAGGAGCATTCAAGAGAGCAATCTTCCAGGAGCCTTCAAGTGCAGAGGACTGGAGGATTTGTGAAAGCGTATTATCGAGGAGCACGGAGGAAACGAGGGCAGGAGCGGAGAAAGGATGGAAGAAGCGCAGGTGTGGTGATTTACAGCGGCAGCACGGGACCGAAGATGCCGAGAGTGATCAACCGACGGAGGCTCCGTTGTGTTGGATGAAAGGCGAATACACAGCTAAGTAAAGGAACGTGCTTACTGTCTGTGTGTTGTGAATGTATATTAGCCCCGGTGTGTTCACGGGAGGCTAAGTTTGTGCTGCGCATTTCCCCCAGACGATGGATACGAAGGAGCCGCTCCTCTTCTCTCCGCCTGTTCGCCATCTCTCCTCGGGCACAGAACACTCCCTCTTCGAGGCGTACAGGAGGGTCTCGGATGAGCCTGGACAGACGGTACTTTCCTTCCAGGACAATTAGGATGATAGCGGGAGTTCCTGGCCGGACAGCCAGTGAATGCATCACGCTCGATTGCGGACGTTCAGAAGGTTTTTTCTTGTAGCGTAGGAAGTGATTTCTGATTGAAAGAGAATTGTATTGCTTTCCTTGTGCACTTTTTAGGGTATTTATGATATTTATAATATTTATTGTGGGGTTAGTTTCTTAAATTGTGTACATTGGGAATGTATGGTTTTTATTGGGAAATTTATGGTTCTTATTGGGAATGTTGTAGTCTATAACCATTTTAAGAAATTGTCTAATAAAGTTGTATAATTGCTTTCATGCCTTCCTGAGTGTTTGTGTTGTTGTGGCCCGAGAATCATTTATTTTGTTCATAATGCTCACAGTGATTGGCACTTCCAAACCGTGACATTTATTTGGCATTGTCGGCAGGATTCTCTTACCACACAACATAAACATGGAAGAGCCTGATGAACCCTTGACCTGAGCTGTGAACAATCAAACTGTAATTAACACGGTTGCTATGCCATGGTTTATGGGGGTACCTTGGGTCCCAAAGTTTTCTGGGGAGATGAGGCAGATCAAGTTTGGGGAATGGTTGTGGCAGATCGAAGCACTCTTGAGAACTCAGGGCCTTAGTGATGAGCAGAAAAACGACTTTGTGATTGGGGCGTTGGAAGGTGATGCCAGGAGGGAAATTCGGCTGTTAGACCCTAGCTCCAGAAGGAATGTTCAAGAAATTTTGTCCCACTTAAAACGGCTGTATGGTGCACAAACCCCTTTAGCTGGATTACAGGTCCAATTTTTCAAGTGTAGGCAGGGGGACGGAGAAAGTGTGGGGTCCTTTATCCTGCCCCTATGAGAACTGTTTGGCAGGTGGCGTGAGCAGAAACCTGATGGCTCAGCACAGGATGAAAGCACAGCACGTGATCAGCTAATACTGGGTCTGAGGGCTGGTGCTGTCCAACAAGAGTTGCAGCGGCTGGTGAGACGTGAGCCACAAACGACTTTTGCTGAGGTCTGTAATGAAGCTAGAGTGTTGGATGGAGAACATCCAGGCCAAGATGAAGTGTGGGCTTCACGGATAGACGCACTCACACAGACTGCACCCAGGCCAGAACCCGATGATTGGAGAGAGGGGGTCAAGGCGATAATACGTCGTGAGGTGCAGGAACAAATGTCCATACTTAGCCGTACTGTGGTGGAGGAAATAAAGCAGTTACTGCCTGGCGTGTGCCACAGTAGTCCACCAGGGAGCACCTCTTCTAGGGGGAAATCTATCTTCCCCTCCCACCGCAGGCTAGCTTTCCGGTGGGATGAACAAGGCCGCCCTATTTGTAGAGGCTGCAACAAGCCAGGCCACATTCCAAGGTTTTGTCCGAAAAGAAATCAACAAGCCCAGGTTCTCTAGGTAGTTGCTCCATCCATCATTAGGCAAGTGATGGAGGAGGCTGCAGCCGGGGCTTTGAAGGAGAAGATGGTTGGCTCCTGCCCAAGGGTGGAAGTGAAGGTGGCTGGTGTTAAAGTTCCCTGCGTTATAGACACGGGGTCACAAGTGACACTGTTTGCAGAGTTTTTCTTTCAGAAGTGGTTAAACCATGTACCGGTAGCAGATGTTGGAGAGTTGGAGTGGCTGACTCTCAGAGCAGCAAACGGACAGAAAATTCCCTATGTGGGTTACGTGCTGCTGGATTTTGAAGTCGCAGGAGTTAAGGTACTGGAAAAAGGAGCAGTCATCGTAAAGGACTCCTGTTTATCTTTTGATGGGGGGATTCTGGGTATGAATGTCATGTCTAGCTGCTGGGTGTCATTGTCTCAGGGTTCCCACTCAGGTGTCGTGGTTCCTGAAGGGATGGTGTCTTCTTCAGCTCTGGGACCATGTGAACGAGCCTTGGCTGTTGGGGGCAATGAGGCTACGGAAGAATCTGTGGATGGGAAAATGGAGGTGGTGAGATCGCTTAAACAATCCCCAGAGATTTCAGCCTGCAAAGAGAGGGTGGTGGAGGACCACCACTTGCCATGCGGACCTGGCCCGATGGGAGGGGCATCTGGTACCATGGAGTGGCAGGTTGCCAGGGCTGGGACTGACCTGGAGAGGGGACGGCATGCAGGGCTACTAGAGGAGATGGCCCCGGGAGTCCGCTCGAGGTTTGAGTGGCATGCCATGGATGAGGCAGCCCATCATCATCGCAGGATTCTGTATGGAGCCCACAAACGAGTCTTGGCCCAAACGCAGCGGCAGCAACACAAGGACAAGCAGAGGTATGGTCGTCATGCCAAGGATGTTCCGCTGGTGCCAGGAGAGAGGGTATTGCTGAGGAATTTTCGACGCCATGATCAGAATAAGCTTGCCCCCCGATGGCAACCCTCCCCTTTTGTGGTGGTGTCTCAGTTGAGTCCACACACACACCCATGTACAAGATCCGACCAGAGGGGCTGAGTGGGCCAGAGAGGACTATCCACAGGAACAAACTCAGACCATTTCCCATCAGACCCAGTGATCCACCAAAGGACGTGCTAGTGCCACCGACTGAGCCTGAGAACATTAGGGCACACCTGTTCCTGCCTGTGTCTTTGCCTCTTGCAGGGCCCAGTTTAGTCCCAAGTCCAGCCGTTGGAGTGGAACATTTGCAAGATGTGGTGCAGGCATCTGATCCACCTACTTCAGTGTCCCCACAGGAACAAGTACCCCTGAGGCGCTTTCAGCGTAGCAATTTGGGAAAAAAGCCGGTTAGATATGGTGATGGAAGTTAATAGTCGGGGATGACTATTTAAAAAGCTGAGGGGAGAAATGTCAGGGTAGAGCATTTTAGGGTTGTGTGTGTATATTGTTTTTTTGGTTTGTTACAGCTTTAAGGCTGTTCAAGGTGATATTATTAATGCAATGTATATTGGATTATTGTTTTCTTTTGTATATATTATTTGTGTGAGTGTATTTTTGTTTTGAGTTGACTATGAGTTACACCTGCACTAACTGATCAAATCAGCAGGAGCCAATTAGCGAGCTCTGTTGTGAACTCTCTATCCAGAAGGACGTATTTCAAGATGGTTTGTGACTGTGTTAACAGAGAAGCCGAGAAGTCTGGACAGAAGTCTTAGAGAAGGCGTCAAGGAGCCTTCAAGGGAGAAGTCTTCCAGGAGCCTTCAAGTGCAGAGGACCAGAGGACTTGTGAAAGCGTATTATCGAGGAGCACGGAGGAAACGAGGGCAGGAGCGCAGGAATGGAGAAAGGATGGAGGAAGCGCAGGTGTGGTGATTTACAGCAGCAGCACGGGACCGAAGACGCCGAGAGTGATCAGCCGATGGGAACTCCGTTGTGTTGGATGAAAGGCGAATACACAGCTAAGTAAAGGAACGTGCTTACTGTCTGTGTGTTGTAAATGTATATTAGCCCCGGTGTGTTCACGGGAGGCTAAGTTTGTGCTGCAGGTTTCCCCTGGATGACGGATATGAAGGAGCCGCTCCTCTTCTCTCCGCCTGTTCGCCATCTCTCCTCAGGTACGGAACACTCCCTCTTCGAGGCGTACAGGAGGGTCTCGGACGAGCCTGGACAGACGGTACTTTCCTTCCAGGACAATTAGGACGATAGCGGGAGTTCCTGGCCGGACAGCCAGTGTATGCATCACGTTTGAATGCGGACGCTCAGAAGGTTTTTTCTTGTAGCGTAGGAAGTGACCTTTGATTGAAAGAGAATTGTATTGCTTTCCTTGTGCACTTTTTAGGGTATTTATGGTATTTATAATATTTATTGTGGGGTTAGTTTCTTAAATTGTGTACATTAGGAATGTATGGTTTTTATTGGGAAATTTATGGTTCTTATTAGGAATGTTGTAGTCTATAACCATTTTAAGAAATTGTCTAATAAAGTTGTATAATTGCTTTCATGCCTTCCTGAGTGTTTGTGTTGTTGTGGCCCGAGAATCATTTATTTTATTCATAATGCTCACAGTGATTGGCTGTGACAGGGAGAATGGAGCGAGAGATTGACAGACGGATTGGAGCAGCATCTGCAGTGATGTGGACGTTGTACCGGTCTGTTGTGGTGAAGAGGGAGCTGAGTTCTAAGGCAAAGCTGTCGATTTACCAGTCAGTCTACGTCCCTACTCTCACCTAGGGTCACGAGCTTTGGGTAATGACCGAAAGAACGAGATCGTGGATACAAGCGGCTGAAATGAGCTTTCTCCGTAGGATTGCTGGACTCACCCTCAGAGATGGGGTGAGGAGCTCAGTCATCCGGGAGAGGTTCAGAGTAGAACCACTGCTCCTCCACATTGAAAGGAGTCAGTTGATGTGATATGGGCATCTGATTAGGATGCCTCCTGGATGCCTCCCACTTGAGGAGTTTCGGGCACGTCCCTCTGGGAGGAGACCCCAGGGCAGACCCAGGACTCACTGGAGAGACTATGTCTCCCAGCTGGTCTGGGAATGCCTTGGTATCCTCTCTGAAGAGCTGGAGCAGGTGGCTGGGGAGAAGGAAGTCTGAGCTTCTCTACTTGAACTGCTGCCTCCGCGAACCGGACCTCCGGAAAGGCGGTAGAAGATGGATGGATGGATGGATGGATAGTGAATTACAGGAGTGGCTTACTCTCTCATCTCCCCTCAGCCCTCATTCTGAATATTAGTGCTGCTTCTTCTTCCAGCTGCTCCCTTCAGGGGTCTCCACAGTGGATCATCTGTCTCCATCTCACCCTATCCCTTCATCTTCCTCTGTAACACCAACCATCTCCATGTCCTCCTTCACTGCATCCATGAATCTTCTCTGTGGTCTTCCTCTTTTCCTCCTGCCTGGCAGCGCCATCTTCAACATCCTTTGTCCAATATCTCCACTATCCCTCCTCTGCACATGTCCAAACCAAGCTCAGCCTTGCCTCTCTTACTTTGTCTCCAAACTGCTCAACCTGAGCTGTCCCTCTGACATACTCCTTTCTAATCTTGTCCCTCCTAGTCACTCCCAATGAAAATCTTAGCATCTTCAACTCTGCCACCTCCACCTCCAGTTCCTGTCTTTTTGTCAGCGCCACTGTCTCCAAACCATACATCATAGTAGCAGATCTCACTATCGTCTTGTAAATCTTCCCTTTCACACTTGCTGCTACCCTTCTGTCACAAATCACCCTGACACTCGTCTCCACCCACTCCACCCCGCCTGCACTCTCTTCTTCACTTCTCTTGTGCATTTCCCATTGCTTTGGATGGTTGACCCCAGGTACTTAAACTCATCTACTTTCACTACCACTACTCCTTCCATCTTTACTGTTGCACCTGCCTCCCTCTCAATCACACTCATGTATTCTGTCTTACTTCTATTGACTTTCATTCCTCTTCTCTCCAGAGCATACCTCCACCTCACCAGGTTCTCTTCCACCTGCTCTCTACTCTCACAATAGATCACAATGTTGTCTCCAAACATCATGGTCCATGGAGACTCCTGCCTGACCTCATCTGTCAGCCTGTCCATCACCATGGCAAACAAGAAGGGGCTCAGAGCCGATCCCTGATGTAATCCCACCCTCACCTTGAATCCATCTGTCACTCCTACAGCACACCTCACCACCGTCTTGCTGTCCTCACACATGTCCTGCACTACCCTCACATACTTCTCTGCCACTCCTGACTTTCTCATACAGTACAACACTTCCTCTCTTGCCATCATATCATATTCAATTCAATTCAATTCAATTCAACTTTATTTGTATAGCGCCATTTCACAACAACAGTCATCTCATAGCACTATCAACTGTAGGGGGAACCCCCACAGTTGCAGAAAGACCCCAGCAATCAGGTGATCCCCTGTGAGCAAGCACTTGGCGACGGTGGAGAGGAAAAACTCCCTTTTAACAGGAAGAAACCTCCAGCACAACCAGGCTCAGGGAGGGGCAGTCATCTGCTGCGACTGGCTGGGGGGTGAGGGGATAGAGAAGAAGAAAAGAACAGACATGTAGAGAGCAAACAGCACGATGGGGACTCAATCTATGGGAGAGAACAAACAAATGTTAATGACCAGCAAAAAAAAATATTTCATTGAGAGTGAGACCCAGTGCATTACTGGAGGTCCCCCGGCTGACTAAACCTATTAGCAGCATAACTAAGGGAGGGTTCAGAAACACATGATCCCTCCCTAATTGTAGGCTATATCAAAAAGGTAGGTTTTAGCCCTATTCTTAAAAACAGAGATCGGGTCTGACTCCCGAATCCAGATTGGCAACTGGTTCCACAGGAGTGGAGCTTGATAACTGAATATGCTTTCTCTAGATCCACAAAGACACAATGCAACTCCTTCTGGCCTTCTCTATACTTCTCCAACACTCAGAGCAAACATTGCATCTGTCGTACTCTTTCTTGGCATGAAATCACTGGAGCAATATTTAATATAGTGTAATAAGGTACAGAAATTATTTATTTTATTTAGAAGTGGGTGTGCGTGGGGGACAGAGATGAACAGTCACCCCGACACTCACTAAATAAGAAAGAAAAGCACTCGTAAATAAGGGCACCAGTTCCAAAAGAATGAATTACTAATTAATTAATTAATTTCTGTACTTTCACTTAATGAATCAGTCTCAAAAATTAGTGAGTTCTTTACTGCTGTGACCCAGGAAAGCATATATGCAAAGGAAAACACTTCAACTTCTCTCGTTTACAAGTTTATTAATGAAACTAATTCAGGTTCCATGACATTGCATTCAAATGATTTGTAAGCAGGTTCAAATGGTCAACAGGGGATAGATATCATATCAACTGTTAATGGATTCCTGAGCATAAAATTTATAGTTAAACCTTTGTGGAACAAAGAGGAAACCAGATCTTACATTTCAACTGTAATGCAATGGAATGCTGAGGTAACTAACAAAATCAGAATGCAATTTTATGGGGAAAAATTACATAAGCTGATTATCTAAAAAAGGAAACTTCTGAATTAATCTACAAAAATGAACGGAGGTTACTGGAAAAAAGAATAAGAATTTTCCTTCAGTTTATGGTTTTGTCCTACGGCTGAGGGACTAATTGTACCATGAAATTTTAGTTATGTTCAATTATAATTGATATTTGGGGCATCTCGTTTAAACCCAGCAGATAGGAAAGTAGAAGTCTCAGTTACGAACAGCTGTAGCTCCAGGTATTCAGTGGTGGTCAGCGCCAGCTGGTGGTATTGTTCAGGGAAGGCTCAGCAGCTCTCCCAGACAGCGTTCGGAACACAGGACTCAACCGGGAGGGGGGGGTGGGGGTGGGGTTGACGAGAGTGTAGCTGGTGGAATTAGCAGCTAAGCCCCAGGCCAGGCATGACGTCTTTTGGCAACCAGTCCGAAATTTAGGGTGTCCATGACCACAGGACAGCTAAAGGCTGAAGGAAAAGTGCATTTAGACAGTTTCACCCACGACATCTGAGTTCTTCTCCGTGGGAAAACAGAAAAGTCCAAAATCTCTATTAGTCCACTTTAAAAGCAGGGAAATTAACCCTTTAACTGCCCTAGGTGCCACGTGGCACCTGGGGAAATGCAAGACAACTCAAGCACCCCCCCCCAGTGGTCAAGAGTGGTAAAAGATTTTGTCAATAAAATAGTTCAGATTTCCAAGGCTATAACTTAAAAGTTACAAGAGATAATGGCTTACTGTCAATTAGAAAGATGTAGAATATGATCCAAAGTTTCAGATAGGAATAAATTTACGCATCTAATTTGTATAATGTTGTGGCAGCTATATAAATTACATAACTCAGTCAAAAGTGGACTTTGGACACATTTACATAAAGAATGGTCCGGGGGTTTTTTTAACGCTGATTTGTCTACAGGGGTATGTTTTTATCGAATCTTCAAAGTATATGAACCAGAAAATCAATAAAATATCAAAAAAAAACATATTTCTCTCTTACTTGTTACCAGGAGGGGGGCTCGCCCGCCCACGTGACCGGTCCGTTTTCGTCCATTGTAGCTAATGTCTCTGTGTTTGCGCAGCCATTTACACCATGTACCACATCTACAAACTCTTAGGATTGCCCCATGTGAATTTCATTTGTATTACTTGGCTATTTTTTTCTCTTTGGTGCATTTTTCCTGTGGGAATCCATGCCGCCCGGGGGCACCGCCATCTTGGTACAGGGAGCTCAGTTTTTTGTTACATCGACCTTGATGTAACACGTTTCCTTAGTAATTTACACCCGTGTACCACATCTGCAAACTCTTATGATTATCCCAAGTGAATTTCGTTTGTATTACGTGGCTATTTTTCCTGTTTCATGCAGTTTCCATCATCATCGCTGCCGTGATGACCAATCGTGAAGGCATACACATTGGTGTGTGAGCTCAAAGCGGAAAAAGGAAGAAGAAAAATGAGGATTTCTCCTTTTTTGCTATATTCCATATCAGCCATGATTCCTTCGGCGTGTGTCCACCACCTTCTAAACTGTCAGATCAATAGAGATTAGTTCAAATTCTCAGTATAGCCGGAGGACATCAATAAGTTTTTCAATAAGTATCAATAAGTCACTGCCCGCAAATATCCAAAAGTTGTTCCAAATAAGGTAGAAACAATATCATTTCAGAGGAACATGTATATTTCAAAAACCTTCAGTGAGAACTACCACCAAGCAACACTGTGTCTCAGTGCAAGGAGTCACATTATGGAACGATTTTGGACCTGAATTAAAATCATGTACAACGCTTGGACAATTTAAACAAAAACTAAAGGAAGAAATACTCCAAACATATATACAAGATGACATGTAAAATCACATAAGGATTGTCATATCCAGTCTGCGTTGTGTTGTAGCTTAGTTTTTTGTTTTTTTGCTTTTTGTCACATTTTGTCTTAGCTTTGTTCTGAACTGTAATCGCTCTTGTTTGTTTTTCTTTTGAATTCTTGGATGGCATATGGGTGGGCAATATAAGCTGTGGCTTCAGCCATCACCCATTTTGGATAACTTATGTTGAACTGTATAATCAGAGGAGTTATTGTCTAATTTGACCTTGTTGGATTTTCTTTCCCCCTTTGTTATACTGTATTATTCTGTTTCTTTTAATCTGTACTTTTAATCTATCCGAAACAAAGATTGATTGATTGATTGATTGAGAACTTACATATACTGAGCTGCCGGGGCGGCTCTGTTTGCATTTAACTGAAGCGCACTACTGGGTCATAAACATAGGACTTAAATTAAAATGTGCAGAATGTAGCTCATATCGCCCTCTAGTGTACAGTTAGTTTCAGTAAGAATTTTTCCTACATTTGAGAAGATAGTTTTACACCAAAGCCACAGAGAGCACTACAGACCTCCTCCCACCAGGAAAAAGGTGGTCTTCATCTCCCTCCTTCTTTTGAAGCTCCTTGCTTCCACTCTTCAACTGGTCTTCACATAATATTCTCCACTTTCTGATCACAAATTAATCTCCATAGTTTTGATAGAAAATAATCAACAGAAAAGTCATTTACCATAAGTGGGCATTGGAAATTAAAGAATGGACAGCGCGGTGGTGGAGTGGTTAGCACTGCGGCGGCACAGCAACTCACCCTTTGCCGGGGGATACTGGGTTTGATCCCAGCCCTCGACCAACAGTGATCTGTGTGGAGTTTGCATGTTCTCCCCGTGTCTGCGTGGGTTTACTCTGGGATTTCTCCGGTTTCCTCCCATATCCCAAAAACATGCAAGTTAGGTTAATTGGCATCAAACTGGGGATTCTAAATTGTCCTTAGGTATGACTGTGAGAGTGAATGGTTCTCTGTCTCTCTGTGTTGGCCCTGAGATGGACTGGCGATCTGTCCAGGGTGTACCCTGCCTCTCGCCCAAAGATGCTGGGATAGGCTCCAGCCCCCCCACGACCCGGAAAGGCTTAAGTGTAAGAAGATGGATGGATGGAAATTAAAGAATAACTAAATGATATTGTTTGGAGTTTAGTCAGATTAGCAGCAATAAGGATTTTTAGTGAAAATAATGTCACATACAGAAATGGCAATTTTTTAAGTTTATGAAAAATTTGGCAATCAGAGCACATAAATTGAAGAAAATAAAATAACTAAATAAAACTAAATATTATGAACTAGTTAAACATTAATATGATCTTCAGAACATACAAAAATCACACTGATTAGCAACGGTAGCAGTTTTTGACAAAGTAGGATAAATCAATGGACTCGGCTGTCGATCAGCGCTACAGGTAGCATTTTTCGATAAGGCAGCACAAATCGAGAGAACACCGGTTTTTCTGACCTCCCCGCTCCTGTGGTTTGAGCGTTCACGTGCAAGTACCCGGATGTGTAGACAGCCCTATAATGTTCTGAATGAGGCGTTAAAAAATTACCAATTCGTTTGCAACACATTGGATTGAAAATGTCCTTGTACAAATCAGATCCTGGGGTCGACTTGGCTTGTTCACACAGACACAGAAGGATGATGACTGTGTCACATTGCCGGAAGATCTTCATAGGTTTTAACTGACTGGAATATGTCATGGAAACGGAAGTTTAACCCAGATAAATGTGTGGTATTACATCTGGGAAATACAAACAAGGGCCATGTATATCACATGAAGAACAGGTCTGACCTGGACATCCAGCTGCAAGTGGCTAGCCAAGAAAAAGACTTGGGGATTTTGATTGATAGCTAAACTTTAGTGCCCACTGTGAAGTGCAGGTCACAAAAGCAAATAAGATCCTTGGTATTATTCACAGCACTTATGCCTTTTTAGACAGGGTAAACCTTGTTAAATTATATGCATCTCTTGTTCAACCACTTTTGGAATATGGATATCCAGCTTGGTCCCCAATGTACATCAAAGATTGTAAACTGTTGGAGGGTGTGCAGCGCAGAGCAACCAAACTGATAACAGAGCTGGCAGATAAGCCTTATGTGCAACGTGAATTGATTTTCATTAGAGAACAACACTGAGGTCCACTGGTCCCTTGTCCAGCGTAAATGCTCCCTGGCCCATGCAAATGATGATGCCTGTGCCAGGTGGTTGGTCAGGTACCAATGCAGGTCATCTAGCAGGTACACCACGCTGATGTAAACGGTTTTGAATGGTCTGACGTGACACTTGGGTGTCTCTCACCCCCCTTAAATGTGCCTGGAGTTGAGTGGCATTCATCATCCGGTTCCGCAGGGCACTGTTCACAATGAAGCAGTCATCAGCGTGGGACATGGACAAAGGACGTCCACTTCTATGCCCTTCTGTGACTCTTCCACCCATAGTATAAAAGGGCTATGCGGAAGAGGGACGGTCTCTTTTGACCTCACCTCTGCCTGGACGGGAACTCTTTGGTATACTGTGAGTTCAATAATAAAGTCATGTTCTACTGCACCTCCAGCCTCATTATTCAAAAGGAGGAGGGAGATGAAGACCACCTTTTTCCTGGTGGGAGGAGGTCTGTAGTGCTCTCTGTGGCTGTGGTGTAAAACTATCTTCTCAAATGTAGGAAAAATTCTTACTGAAACTAACTGTACACTAGAGGGCGATATGAGCCATAAATCAATCAGACATTGTCAGGAATAGTTGGGGTTGCTCCATGTACATTCTGCACATTTTAGTAGACCAGTATTCCCCATCAGATAATGCTCCCAGTTAACACAGAAAAATGGCACTTCCAGCTACCTCATGAGCACTGCCAGAGCACGGGGAGCATGTTGTGATACTCATTATTTAGGCTGACATTTAAATGCAGTGTTTCTCCGACAGGTTTACAGCCTTGGGGGTGGGGTGAGGAAACATACGAAGCGGAGGGCCGGTTGCAGAAGCTTTCCCCCCGGGAACCTCGAGCAGGCAAGGCAGCGCCACCAACCCCCACAGAGCACAAACGTCCGAGGTCAGCAAGCCCCAGGAAAGCCAGGCATCCATCCCCGGAGGGATGATCGAGGGAGGCCAAGTCGCTCGGCGGCCAGCGCGGCGAGCCTGCACCCCCGGACCCGCCTGACCCCTGCCCCCCCAGCGGGGCCAACGCCCGCCCCTGGGCCCCAGGCACCAGAAGGCCAGCGAACAGCTCCCTAAGCTCCCTAGCTTAATTGATCATCAGATTGATTTAATATCCCTTACAGAAACTTGGTTAGGGCAAGAGGATTATGTTGGTTTAAATGAATCAACTCCCTCTGGTTATTTAAACTGTCAAAATCCCAGAAGTTCTGGTCGTGGAGGAGGAGTAGCAACAATTTACCATTCCAAACTATTAGTTAATGTAAAGCAAAAAACATGTTATAATTCCTTTACTTCCTGCGCCACACGAGTAGGCTGCCTTTTTGCAACAGCAGATCAATTTCTTCCTATTTCTATTTTCTATCTGGCTCTCTTGCTAATCTTTCTGATCCAGCGACACCTTATCCATCACAGACACGTAGATCGCCCAAATGTTTCCTGAGCCAGTGGACGGAGCCACTGTTTATTGCAGGAGACAGTACAATAGAGACCAGCTGTTACCACTTAACCAGCTCACGATGCTAACGCAAAACCTCGACAAACTGGGAGAAATAAGACGGAAATGGCGTGGATGTCGAGCTGGAGTAAGATGACGGGCGGGAAATATAAGGTACAGACCCGTCCTCCCATCCGTTATTATGGGGAGTGTACGATCACTACTCAATAAGACTGACGAGCTAGCGATTGTCTCCCGCTACGAGAGTGTCTTCAGACAGATTAGCTTGATGTTGTTTACTGAAATGTGGCTAACAGAACTAGCAACAGATGCTAACACTGAACTGGAGGGTTTCCATGCAATACGGGCAGACCGGACACCAGACAGTGGGAAGGCAAAGGGCGGAGGAGTGATAATGTATATCAATAACAGCTGGTGCAGACCGGGACATATCACGGTTAAACAACAACACTGCAACAAAGACATTGAGTTGCTAGCTGTTAGCATGCAGCCTACCTATCTCCCAAGGGAATACTCACACGTGATCTGCATTGTTATTTATACAAATCCGACGGCCAACGCGGGGACAGCGCGTGACGCCATTCACTTAGTAACTGGCAGGCTGCTGACAGAACACCCAGATGCTCTCCTACTCATCTCAGGTGATTTCAACCATATTTCACTGTCCCCCATTCTGCCCACGTTCACCCAGTATGTCACATGCCACACTAGAGACAATAAAACACTGGACTTATTCTATGCAAACACTAAGGAGGCGTACACCTCATTACCACTCCCCCCACTCGGGAGATCGGATCACAACTTGGTTCATCTTCTGCCAGTGTACAAACCCCTAGTACACAGACAACCTCTGGTCATGCGCACAGTCAAGTTATGGTCTGAGGAGGCAATGGACGCGCTAAAGGACTGTTCTGAAACCACTGCCTGGGAGCAGCTCTGCGATCCACATGGTGAGGACATCGATGGCCTCACTCACACCATCAGGGACTACATCAACTTCTGTGTGGACAACACCGTACCCACCAAGACCATACGGTGTTGCACGAACAACAAACCCTGGATCAACCCTGAGATAAAAACACTTCTGACAGAGAAGAAGAGGATCTTCAGGTCGGGGAACAGGGAGATGCTGAAGTCCGTACAGAGGGAGCTGAGGAGGAAGATCAGAGAAGGCAAGGACAGCTTCAGGAAGAAGATGGAGGACAAGCTGCAACAAAGCGACATCGGTGGGGTCTGGAGAAACCTTAAAACCATCTCTGGGCTCCAGAATACCTCCTCCCAGGCCACGGGGGGCAGGGAGTGGGCGAACAATCTGAACCTGTTTTTTAATAGGTTTGACAAACCACCCACCCACCCCGACTGCACAACAACCACTGCTGCCTCTAAAGTCATTGAGACCTGCTGTCCACACCTCACTCCACCAACGCCACCCCACTCCCAGCACACAGCCCCCGAACCTGACCCTCACTAAGACCCAGGTGAGGACAGAGCTGAGGAAGATCAAGGCGAGGAAGGCGTCGGGACCGGATTGCATCAGCGTGAAGCTCCTCAAGTCCTGCGCAGACCAGCTGTGTGGGATTGTGGAGCACATCTTCAACCTGAGCCTGAAGCTGGGGAGGGTACCACAGTTGTGGAAAACATCTTGTGTGGTACCTGTACCAAAGACTTCCCACCCCAAAGACCTGAATGAACAGCTTCAGACCAGTGGCCCTGACGTCTCACATGACGAAGACCCTAGAGAGACTGCTCCTTGCTCACCTCCGCCCCCTGGTGGGACCAGCGATGGATCCACTCCAGTTCGCCTACCAGCATGGCATTGGGGTGGAGGATGCAGTGATCTTCCTCCTTCACCGTTCCCTGTCCCACCTGGAGAAGCCCAGGAACGCGGTGAGGATCATGTTCTTTGACTTCTCCAGTGCTTTCAACACCATCCAACCGATGATCCTGAAGGACAAGCTGCTGTGCGCAGGGGTGGACCAGCACCTGTCATCGTGGATCCTGGACTACTTCACTAACCGGCCACAGTTTGTGAGAACCCGGGATTGTGTGTCTGACACGATCATCAGTAGCACGGGGGCCCCCCAGGGAAAGGTTTTGGCTCCCTTCCTGTTCACCCTTTATACTGCGGACTTCTCACACAACACAACACACTGCCATCTACAGAAGTTTTCTGATGACTGCGATCGTCGGCCTCATCTCCGACGGAGATGAAGCTGAGTACAGAGGACTTATCCAGGACTTCGTGGACTGATGCCATCGAAACTACCTCCAGTTCAACGCGAGGAAAACTAAGGAGCTGGTGGTGGACTGCTGCAGGCAAGGACAACCCCTCACAGCACCAGTAAACATACAGAGAACAGACACTGAGATGGTGACATCCTATAAGTACCTGGGTGTTCATCTGAACAACAAACTAGACTGGTCACACAATACCGACGCACTCTACAAGAAGGGACAGTGCAGGCTGTTCCTACTGAGGAGGCTCAGGTCTTTTGGTGTACAAGGGGCACTGCTGAAGACATTCTACGACACGGTGGTGGCATCAGCCATCACTTTTGGAGTGGTCTGCTGGGGCAGTGGCATTACAGCAGCAGATAGGAAGAGACTGAACAAACTAATCAAGAAAGCTAGCTCTGTCCTGGGGCAACGCCTTGACCCAGTGGAGGAGATAGGAGAGAGAAGGATGGTGGCTAAGCTGTCATCTCTGCTGGAGTCCGAGTCCCACCCTATGCAGGACATACTGACCGCACTGAGGAGCTCATTTAGCAGTAGACAACATCATCCTAGGTGCGCGACCGAGAGGTTTCGCAGGTCCTTCCTACCTACGGCTGTCAGACTGTATAACCTAAGCAGGGCAGCTCGCAGAGATAGCAAAAAAACGTGACGACCTAATAGTATTGATTGCAAAAGACACAACAGACTTACACAAATGGTCCCCTCCAGCATACAACTAGGACAATATCAGTTGCTATGGAGAGTGACAATATGTATGGGTACATATTTATATCATGTAGGGTAACTAAATTGACGGTTATGCTGTTTATTCCACCTAGGTTTATTCCATCTAGCTCTGCACTGTGTATATATATTTATGTGTACATGTGTATGTTCACTGCTCTTATTTTCTTATCTTCTTAATTATTGCTCTGAGTGTTGCTGTCCCTGTGCTGTTGCAATCCTGGAATTTCCCCATTGTGGGACTAATAAAGGCTTATCTTTTCTTATCTTATCTTTGAGGGCCTGGTCCTCAGTATTGGGCACTTTAGCAATTTTAGGCTAAACCCAATTTTATTTGCCATAGTTTATCGTCCTCAATCAACCTACTCAAGAGTTTTTATCTGAATTTGCCAAATTCTTAGCTGATTTAGTGCTGAAATCAGAATAATTATAGTAGGGGACTTTAATATACATGTAGATAGTGATTGCCTTAATGTGGCATTTAATTCAATATTAGACTCGATGGGGTTTTCTCAGAAAGTAGGAAATTCTACTCATTACCTCCACCATGCGTTGGACCTTGTTCTGACATATGGCATAGAAATAGAAAATCTGGTAGTGTCTTCTCATAACCCTGTACTGTCAGACCATTGTCTGTTAACCTTTGATTTTACTATTTCTGACTATTTGGCTCCTAAAGAAAAATATTACTACAGTGGATGCCTCTCAGATGATGTTACCAAATTTATGCAGATTGTTTCCTCTATGCCATGTGTCAACACAACGGAAATAAGCTATAGACAGCTTGCTCCTTCTGTAATTGATAGCATGGTGGATAGTGTTACAGCTTCTCTGCATCAGACTCTAGACTTGGTGGTCCCCTTAAAAAAGAAAAAGTCTAATCAGAGATTTCTAACTCCTTGGTTCAACACAGAAAATCGTAGCTTAAAACAGAAGACTCATCAATTAGAAGGAAAATGGCGCTCCACTAATTTAGATGAAATCTATTTAGCTTGGAGAAATCATCTTTTAATTTATAAAAAATCTCTTAGAAAAGCTAGAACAAGTTATTATTCTGCATTAATAGAAGAGAACAAGAATAATCCCAGGTTTCTTTTCAGCACTGTAGCCAGGTTGACAGTCAGGACTCTGTCAATCCTAGCATTCCCTTAGAGCTTACTAGTCAGGACTTCATGAACTTTTTCAATAATAAAATTTCATCCATCAGAGATAAAATCAATCAGATTCTTCCCACAGTTAACTTAAATACTCCAACTACTACAACTCCTTCTATTGATGTCTGTCTTGATGAGTTTACTCCAATCGACCTTTGTGAGTTAGACAAAATAGTTTCCTCACCCAAACCTTCAACTTGTCTTTTAGACCCTATTCCTACCAGGTTATTTAAAGAAGTCTTCCCACTTATTGGTAGCCTTATTCTTCATATAATCAATTCTTCATTAACTTTAGGCCATGTACCGCAGGCTTTTAAAACGGCTGTAATTAAACCCTTACTCAAAAAGCCAACACTAGATCCAGGAGCTTTAGCTAACTATAGACCAATCTCTAATCTCCCTTTCATTTCAAAAATCTTAGAGTTGTTGCTACGCAATTATTTGACCACCTGCAGGGAAATGGTTTACTTGAGGAGTTTCAGTCTGGGTTTAGAATCCATCATAGTACTGAAACAGCCTTAGCGAAGGTCACTAACGACCTCCTCATTGCATCTGATAATGGACTAGTTTCTGTACTTGTCCTTTTAGACCTTAGTGCAGCTTTTGATACTATCGATCATAATATTCTACTTGATAGATTAGAACACTGTGTTGGACTTAATGGAACTTCGTTGCAGTGGTTTAGATCTTATTTATCTGATAGGTTCCAGTTTGTTCATGACAATAATGAGTTTTCTTTCAACTCAAAGCTTAGTCATGGAGTTCCACAGGGATCTGTGCTAGGCCCTACTCTTTTTAGTTTATATATGCTTCCGTTAGGCAACATTATTAGAAAGCACTGTATACATTTTCATTGTTATGCTGATGACACACAATTATGCCTGTCAATGAAGCCAGATGATAGTAATCAATTAGCCAAGTTAGAAGCCTGTCTTAAGGAAATCAAAGCTTGGATGACTTGTAATTTCCTGCTATTAAATTCAGATAAGACTGAAGTCATTCTTGTTGGTCCAAAAAACCTTAGAAATTCCCTTCCAAATCAAACTTTCAGTTTGGATGTGATTACTCTTTCTCTTAATAGCTCTGTGAGGAACCTTGGAGTTATTTTTGATCAGGATTTGTCCTTCAATTCACATATTAAATTTGTTTCTAAGACTGCCTTCTATCATTTGCGTAATATTGCCAAGATTAGGAGCATCTTGTCTCAAGAGTGATGCTGAGAAACTGATCCACGCTTTTGTTAGCTCGAGATTAGATTATTGTAATTCTTTATTATCAGGCTGTCCTAAAACATCTTTAAAAAGTCTTCAGCTGATCCAAAATCTGCAGCAAGAGTTTTAACAGGTACTAGAAAGAGAGATCATATCTCTCCGGTTCTGGCCTCCCTTCATTGGCTTCCCATAGAGTTTAGAATTAAGTTTAAAATCCTTCTTCTTACTTACAAAGCTCTAAACAATCAGGCTCCTTTTTATTTAAAAGATCTGATACTACCGTATTATCCTAACAGAGCACTGCGCTCCCAAAATGCAGGATTACTTGTAATACCTAGAATCTCCAAAAGTACAATGGGAGGCAGAGCCTTCAGTTATCAAGCTCCTCTCCTGTGGAATCAGCTGCCAATCTGGATTTGGGAGTCAGACTCGATCTCTGTTTTTAAGAATAGGGCTAAAACCTACCTTTTTGATATAGCCTACAATTAGGGAGGGATCATGTGTTTCTGAACCCTCCCTTAGTTATGCTGCTAATAGGTTTAGTCAGCCGGGGGACCTCCAGTAATGCACTGGGCCTCACTCCTTTTCTCACTCTCAATGAAATATTTTTTTTGCTGGTCATTAACATTTGTTTGTTCTCTCCCATACATTGAGTCCCCATCGTGCTGTTTGCTCTCTACATGTCTGTTCTTTTCTTCTTCTCTATCCCCTCACCCCCCAGCCAGTCGCAGCAGATGACTGTCCCTCCCTGAGCCTGGTTCTGCTGGAGGTTTCTTCCTGTTAAAAGGGAGTTTTTCCTCTCCACCGTCGCCAAGTGCTTGCTCACAGGGGATCGCCTGATTGCTGGGGTCTTTCTGCAACTGTGGGGGTTCTCCCTACAGTTGATAGTGCTATGAGATGACTGTTGTTGTGAAATGGTGCTATATAAATAAAGTTGAATTGAATTGAATTGAAAAAATACTTTGGTATTGCTTAATAATCCAATTAACAGTTAAATTTTGTGTGGGGTCCAAACGGACCCCAGTTGGTACTATTTGTATGTAAAATATGTTGGTAGGATCAGGGTTAAAGAGCAAAAATTGTACTTTTAACTGTAGCAATAATCCTACTGTTTTTTTGGCCAATTGATGATGGGTATGGATGTTTACAGAACCATGTTTGGGTTTTTGGATCTTATGTTTACTCATTACTTCCTCCAGGGTGGTGTGGCAGATGCTATATGGCTATTTTGATCCCACACATTAGCATAAGTTCAAATCTCACACATAAAATAAAAACATCATACTCCCATTATTACCATCCTGATCAAACTGAAATTCACACCAGGGCACGGAGAAGTATAACCGCAGACATGCAACAACTAGTAGGTAGGCTGTCTGGGAAACAAAGGATTAGTGATTTCAAAATTGTAATGAGTACTCTTTTTCCAATGTATGGCAGTTACCTGGCTACATATCACATAAATGCATTAGCATGGACAATGGAAAATCTAACTGTATTAATGGAACAAGGTTTCACAGCTTTAACTGAGGAACAGAAATTCTCGAGAATGATGACGTTGCAAAATAGAATGGCTTTGGACTTAACATTAGCTGCACAAGGAGGAGTGTGTCACATTATTGGTCAAGAGTGCTGCACATACATCCCGGATTTAAATCAGAATCTCTCTCACGTTATTAGCCATTTAAATGACATTTTGCACTTACAACACACTTTGGATGAAGATAAGGGTTGGAGTCCCTGGGATTGGTTTCAAAGTGGAACTTGGTGGCAAATTCTTTTGAAGTGGTTAACCCCATTGATTGTGATATTGGTCTTATTCAGTGTGCTCTTCATGTGTGTTATTCCCTGCATGAGATCTATGATTACACAGGCCATTGCTCATCATACTTTTCTGTTGCAAACTGCTATGCTAAAACTTGAGTGTAAAGGACAATATGCAGCTCTCTCAAAAACTGATGATGACTGTGATCACAAAGAGGACTGTGAGGATTGTGAGTAATCTCCTGTGTAATTGGAATATGATGCAAATGATGGGCATGTAGAAAATCGAGAGAAGTTACATGTTTCTGATGAATAAAGGCATCCTTAAATAAAAACTGTGATGAAAATGATAAAACAGGAGGGAAATGTCAGAAAATTGTACATACATGTTTATCATTTTATGATTACTATCATTATCATTGCGTGACCATCTTATATGATTAAAATGTACTGTATATTGCATGCATCTTCTATGGGTTTATAGCATACTATATTATTTCTGGGTAATAAGTGGACCTACTGAGTGTCCTTCACTAAGATGTGCTTAGACGTCAAAGTGTCTCACCATATGAGACTGGGTATATGATAAGGGGTCTGGGAGTGAGGGAGAATTAATCTTGTTTTCTTATGAAGTGCTGTGACTATGATTAACTTGGAGCCTGGAACACACCTGCAAGGCCATGTTGTTCTCAGTCCAGGCCAATGTTTTGCATGCTCATATTATGACTGTATCCAGCAGATGTTTTTGTGTTTGTATGGCTGACGATGTATAAAAGCTTCCTAATTGTTTTTCATTGCCAGTGCTGAATTTTCTGTTAAAGGTATTGCACTCCTTGCAAGTAAAGAACTCATATGAGGAATATTCTTGTGTCATGAATCTTATTTGAGGTAAGGAACTGACATACGATCACTCTGAGTTTCCAGATTCTGACACTCCCAGATCCTTCTTTTCCTTAGTTTTCTCTAGGGAAACTCCACCTAATTTATACTTGTATGGCATTAAACTTACGTGGCATTAAACATGGCATTAAACTTAATTTGCCACCGTTCATTGTTGCTGCACCATCAGTAAATGCTTTTAAAATTCGATTGTTGGTGATATCAATACAGTCTGACTTCACTGCATGATTATTATTATTTGAGATCTGTTAATATGAAACATCTGATATCCCTCTATTGCCATCAGGGGAGCCTGCTCTTCATTAAGCCAAGTTTCAGAGACTGCGTTAGCTGTAAATTTTCTGTCTAGCTGTTTTAAATAGTCCTGAATCTGTGGAAAGTTTTTGTTAGGACTTCTGCTGTTGAAGTGTATTATTGATAGTTTACCATCTAGTTGCACTTGACTTTTGAATTGCTTTTCAGTGTAATATTCACAATGGTTATGAATATTATTGAAAAAGTGGTTATCAGGATCAATAACATTCTCCATCTCTTGTAGTTTATGCTCAGCATAATGGCATATTTTCAGAGTTTGAATTTCCTCACTCTGTGTCAAATGACTTCCTCCAGCTGGGTATAATTGATGTCTACTCAAGTCAGTCATAAGTTGTTTTTTTTTTGTTTTTTTTAAAGTTCATTGACATAGTATGTCAAAAGAACCATTCTTGCCGTGTGTGTGGATATGGATTATCATTGTCTCTTAAATAAATACAGATGAACACTGATTAAGAAAATTAAGAGACAATGATAATCCATATCCACACACACGGCAAGAATAGTTCTTTTGACATACCATGTCAATGAACTTAAAAAAAAAAAAAAAACTAAACAAAACAAACAAAAAAACTTATGACTGACTTGAGTAGTAGTAGTAAAAGAGACTATTAAGGTAAAGAACTGGAGAAAAACAGAGACAATATTAAAAATATATGGACAATACTTAACAATATTCTAGGAAATAAAAACAGAAATACAAGCTACCCAACCAATTTTTCAAAAAATAATACAACGACTCAGAGTGTGAATGCAGTTTCACCTGCAGATGAATTTAATAACTTTTTTGTTAACATTGGTCCTAATTTGGCTCGAGAAATACCCATTACAGCGCCTACAGGTGATACAATAAGCAAAAACACTGCTATAAAAGACTCCATTTTCATAAAGAACACAGACGAGAGAGAGGTCATTGAAATTGTTAAATCGTTTAAAAGTAAAACATCTACGGACTGTGATGGTATTGACATGCTCTTAGTCTAAACTATTATTGAATGCTTAGTGAAACCAAACAGGTATATTTCCCAATGCAATGAAAATAGCTAAAGTAATTCCGATATACAAGACGGGTGACAGAGGGGAATTCTCAAACTATAAACGAATTTCACTATTGCCGCAATTTTCCAAGATACTTGAAAAAATATTCTATGAGAGAATTGACAACTTCATACTGAAGAATAATTTATTGTGTGAACAGCAATATGGGTTCAGACACAAGAGGACAACTGCATTTGCTCTAATGGAATTTATAGAAAAAATATCAACTGCCGTTGAAAATAAAGAGTATTCAGTTGGGGTATTCCTGGATCTTAAAAAAGCATTTGATACAGTAGATCATAAATTATTAAAGAAACTACAAAATTGTGGTATTAGGGGGGTAGCACTGTCCTGGTTATGTAGTTACTTAAAGAATAGATATCAGTATGTATGTGTTGGCAACAAAAACTCACAGTTACTTAAAGTGTACCTGTGGTGGTCGTGAAAAAAAAGATATTATATTGAGCCCCTGTCTCACGTTCTAGTTCAAGTTTAAGTTCAAATTCAAGTTCAAAGCAATGTGATATAAATCCATTGCTAATGTGCTGGTTCAGCTATGTCAGCAAAACATGGGTGCAGCCATACTAGCGGCTACATGGCCTGCCAGGACGCTTCCTGTGACGTAATATCGTTGGCACCGCGATCTGGATCAATATTGGCTGAGCCTGGAGTGCCCGGATGAGCAGTGGCTTTCGGGATATTCAAATTCAAACGTTTATTTCAAACTCAGGGTTCATATTAAATGCAGAACTAAAACGAGTAGAAAATAAATACAGTGGGGCAAAAAAGTATTTAGTCAGCCACCAATTGTGCAAGCTCTCCCACTTAAAAGATGAGAGAGGTCTCCAATTTTCATCATAGGTATACCTCAATGAGGTATACCTATGATATGACCTATGAGTCATAGGTCATATCATATCAGGGTTCCCACGGTCCTTGAAAATTCTGGAAAGTCCTGGAAAAAAAGTGATCCTGGAAAGTCATGGAAAAGTCCTGAAATACTGCCAAAAATCAGGTGGTCCTGGAAATAGGATTACCAGCTAAAAAAGTCATTGAAAGTCCTTGAATTCAGTGTTGCATGGATGTTGGTTGTGCTCAATATTCTACAGTGTGTAGTGTCTGCACCTATCACATGGCTATGGCAGCCTTCCAGTTTCTAATCTTTGTATTACATTATGCAGTGGACTCTCCTATGTAGTGCACTTCTTGCCATACTTGTACATGTAACCTTGTTTGGGTCTTTGGTTTAGTGTAGTATGTAGGTTTAGAAAAGCTGGAATGCTGAAAGGGTTTGGCATCCCTTGCCTCCAGAGCTATTTGTCACACATCTATAGGCAATACAGTGGCTGCTTGTCACCCCACTGTACTGTCTGTGGTGGTGGTGGTGGTGGTACATATATCAGGCGAGACATGATTGATTTTTAGCTTGCCTGAACTTCCCAGGCTTTTTCTGAGATGAGTGATTTAAACAAAAAAGAAAACAAGCAAATGATTGGCAAAGTTTTCATCCTGAAGTTAGAATTAGAAATATGTATGTTAAACTAAAATTGCAATAAGCCTTCTTGTGTGAAGCAAACTGCAATGTCATTGTTTTATTACAAGTTAGGCCACAGTTTCTTGATTCCTTGTTGCACAGAACCACCGCTCCAGGTTGCAACTGCCGCTCAAGAAATAAATTTGCCATTCAGTTTTATTTTTTATTTTTTCCGACTGCCGCTAGGGGGCTACGTGTCGTTTTTCCTGTGGCGCTCCTAGTGGCAGGGGCAGAAACTAGCCTGATCACTTTTTTTTTACCGATGCTCAAATGAAATGATTTTTTATTTTGCCGACTGACCGACTGCTTCAGAAGGCTCTGAGAGAGTTCTGTGCAGCAAGGAATCAAAAAACCGTGGCCTTATTTGTACTTATAGGCGCCAGATCTATGAAGTTGAAAAGCAATTATGTCTCGCCTTATAGCGTTGTAGATGCATGTCTGGGTTTTAACATGAATTTCCTTTGCAGTAGTATGGCATCCAAGAAATGTCACTTCAATTCACTCTGGGTGGAGGATCCACTGTTTTCAGCATGGGTCGAGGAAGACCCCAAGGATGACACCAAAGCATACTGCAAACTTTGCAAGAAGCGTTTTGACATAGCAAACATGGGAGTTTCCGCTCTGAGAAGTCACATGAAAAGCAACCTGCATAACAGGATGAGCCAGTCAAGGCAAAACCCATCAGCAATCACCAACTTCTCTGGAAAGAAACAAGACGAAAAGGCGGATGATGCTGCAGCCAATATCACCTCCAATGCACCAGTTGCTAGTACAAGTACAGCTCCACAAAGATCAGAGGTTGCAGTTGTTGTGTCAGATGCTGCACTCCACGCAGAGGTTCTCTGGGTTCTGAAGCTGGTTATGAGCCACTATTCATTCAATTCATCATCTGATGTGGGCATGTTGTTCCCCAGAATGTTTCCAGACAGCCAAATTGCAAAAACTTTCTCATGTGGTGCTACAAAGTGTGCTTATCTAGTTTGTTTTGGCTTGTCTCCATATTTCCAAGATCTGCTGGTGGAAAAAGTGAGAAGTGCTGAGTGCTACACCATATCCTTTGATGAGTGCATGAATCCAGTTTCACAAAATGAACAGATGGACTTCATTGTCCTTTACTGGGACGATGAACCTGGTCAAGTCACTGTAAGGTACTTTGGGTCACAGTTCTTAGGGCATGCTCGAGCAAACGACCTTCTCAAAAACTTCAAGGAAGGGACACAACAACTGGATCCCAAGCGTCTGTTGCAGGTGTCAATGGATGGACCAAACGTCAATTGGAAATTTTTCAATGATCTGCAACAGGAGCGCAAAACACAGGATCTGCCAGAACTTCTGAACATCGGAAGCTGTGGACTCCATACTGTCCATGGAAGCTTGCAGAAAGGAGCCAAAGAGTCTGGATGGAAGATAGGAAACTTGTTGAGGTCCCTATGGCAGATCTTTCATGATACCCCTGCAAGAAGAGAGGACTTCACCACTACGACAGGGAGCAAGCTGTACCCATTGCAGTTTTGCCAGCACAGATGGGTTGAGGATGCAAAGGTTGCACAGCGTGCTGTGCAGATGTGGCCTAATGTAGAGAAATTTGTGGCGTCCTTCAAAGACCCCAAGAAGGCCCCAAGCACTGCCTCATTTGCAACAGTGAAAGCTGCCTGTGAGGACCCGCTTACCATTGCAAAGCTACAATTCTTCATTTCCGTAGCTAAGCAACTCCAGCCATTCCTTCAGAAGTTTCAAACAGATGCCCCCATGGCACCTTTCTTGGGCCAGAAGCTGAAGGAAGTAGTCGTGGGGCTAATGGGACGTTTCATCAAAAAGGAAGTCCTGGACAAAGCGGACACGATGCAGAAGCTGGCCGATTTGGACCCCAAGGACAAGAAGAACCAAATGCTGCCAAAACTTGTCGATCTGGGGTTTGCTTCCCGAGAGTCTGTCAAAAAAGCTGCTGACAAGAAAGCTGTCAGTGATTTGAAGATCCTCGCATTCAAGAATGAATGTGTGACACTACTATCAGAGCTTACATTCAAGATGTTGGAGAAGAGCCCCTTGAAGCTGTCACTGGTACGATATCTCTCTGCACTGGCTCCTGAGAAACTAGTTGCTCCCTCTACAGATGCAGCGGCAAAGTTCCAGAAAATCCTTTAGGTGCTTCTAAATGCCAACAGGCTGTCTGGGGAAGAGTGTGATGAGGTCCTTGCTCAGTACAAGGCATTTGGCACTGAAATGAGACCGGAACATGCAGCCGACTTCAAAAAACTTCACCCCAGACAGTGAGAGATTGGACATATTTCTGGGCCAGTACTTCAAAGACCAAAAGTACAGCAAGCTCTGGTGTGTTTTCAAGATGCTTCTCACAATCTCCCATGGTCAGGCACCAGTTGAAAGGGGCTACTCTGTGAACAAAGACCTCCTAGTTGAGAACATGCAAGAGAAGACCGTTGTAGCTCTGCGTACAGTTTATGACAGTATCCTAGCTACAGGCCAGCACTTCACTGACTTACCCTTCCTTCACTCCTAGACTGAAACGGCATGTCAGGGCATCAAGGATGAGATACCATCAGTATCTCGAGGATCAGAAGAAGTCACAGACAGATGATCAGAAATCCACAAAGAGAAAGGCACTACACGATGATATCCAGTCAGCAGAGAAGAAGAGGAAGCTCTTGAAAGATAGCATTGAGTCAATGACCAAGGAAGCAGACCAGCTGGCAAAGAAAGCGGAAACAAAGCACGACTTCCCTTTGCTGGCTAAGTCCAATGCTTTCAGGCAGAAAGTGTCTGAGAAGGCAGATGAAAATCTGAAACTGGAAAAGAAACTAGAAGACCTCAAGCAGAAACTGAAATCACTAGAGTGACTATTTTCTAGACCAAAAGGTGAATTCTATGTGCAGTTACTGATTATGAATGTCCCGTTCTTCACTTTGTATTATATATAGTAGCATGTACAATTTTATGTGGCCATGACTCTAGAAAGATTTGTTGCATTGTAGTTAGAGAAACGTTCCCTTCAGGTGGTGGTCTGCTTTCTGTTCTGCTGAAATAGCGCCTATAGCCTAGTAGTGTGCACAATAATTTTGCTGAATTTTTGTAGTTGGTATTATACCTGACACTTTGATATTGTAATCTAACACAGGTAGACTGTATAGTGTAATAAAGTGGGTGGAATCGGCTGGCTGTAAGGGGTGGAGGAGGCCAGAAAGATCAGTTTGTACTAGAAAATTGTTTCAGAAATACCGTTCAAAGTCCTGGAAATTGGATGATTTTTATCCTGGAATATCCTGGAAAAGTCCTGGAATTTAGTTTACAATTATCAGTGGGAACCCTGCTCAACTATGAGAGACAAAATGAGAAAAAAAAAATCCAGAAAATCACACTGAAGAATTTTTAATGAATTAATTGGTAAATTCCTCAGTAAAATAAGTATTTGGTCACCTACAAACAAGCAAGATTTCTGGCTCTCACAGACCTGTAACTTCTTCTTTAAGAGGCTCCTCTGTCCTCCACTCGTTACCTGTATTAATGGCACCTGTTTGAACTCTTTATCAGTATAAAAGACACCTGTCCACAACCTCAAACAGTCAGACTCCAAACTCCACTATGGCCAAGACCAAAGAGCTGTCAAAGGACACCAGAAACAAAATTGTAGACCTGCACCAGGCTGGGAAGACTGAATCTGCAATAGGTAAGCAGCTTGGTGTGAAGAAATCAACTGTGGGAGCAATTATTAGAAAATGGAAGACATACAAGACCACTGATAATCTCCCTCCATCTGGGGCTCCACACAAGATCTCACCCCGTGGGGTCAAAATGATCACGAGAACGGTGAGCAAAAATCCCAGAACCACACGGGGGGACCTAGTGAATGACCTGCAGAGAGCTGGGATCAAAGTAACAAAGGCTACCATCAGTAACACACTACGCCGCCAGGGACTCAAATCCTGCAGTGCCAGACGTGTCCCCCTGCTTAAGCCAGTACATGTCCAGGCCCATCTGAAGTTTGCTAGAGTAGTAGTAGTAGTAGATTAGTTTATTTGACAGGGACAGTGCAATAAACATAGACAATTAATCAAAGACAATCAATCTGATGTGTTGCACATAGAGTGTATAGCTATTAGCTAATTTGCAGAGAGCATTTGGATGATCCAGAAGAGGACTGGGACAATGTCATATGGTCAGATGAAACCAAAATAGAACTTTATTGTAAAAACTCAACTTGTTGTGTTTGGAGGAAAAAGAACACCATACCTACTGTGAAGCATGGGAGTGGAAACATCATGCTTTGGGGCTGTTTTTCTGCAAAGGGACCAGGACGACTGACCCGTGTAAAGAAAAGAATGAATGGGGCCATGTATCGTGAGATTTTGAGTGAAAACCTCCTTCCATCAGCAAGGGCATTGAAGATGAAACGTGGCTGGGTCTTTCAGCATGACAATGATCCCAAACACACCGCCCGGGCAATGAAGGAGTGGCTTCGTAAGAAGCATTTCAAGGTCCTGGAGTGGCCTAGCCAGTCTCCAGATCTTAACCCCATAGAAAATCTTTGGAGGGAGTTGAAAGTCTGTGTTGCCCAGCGACAGCCCCAAAACATCACTGCTCTAGAGGAGATCTGCATGGAGGAATGGGCCAAAATACCAGCAACAGTGTGTGAAAAACTTGTGAAGACTTACAGAAAATGTTTGACCTCTGTCATTGCCAACAAAGGGTATATAACGAAGTATTGAGATGAACTTTTGTTCTTGACCAAATACTTATTTTAATGAGGAATTTACCAATTAATTCATTAAAAATCCTTCAATGTGATTTTATGGATTTTTTTTTTCTCATTTTGTCTCTTATAGTTGAGGTATACCTATGATGAAAATTGGAGACCTCTCTCATCTTTTAAGTAGGAGAACTTGCACAATTGGTGGCTGACTAAATACTTTTTTGCCCCACTGTAAATAAATGCTTAAATTCAGCGGGTCGTCTCGTCTGATCTGAGGTCGTAACGGCCGCCAGACTGCCGATGATTCTACAGAGCAGCAGACACTCGGCGCTCTTGTAACAACAAAAACATACAATGCGATATGGATATCGCAACATGGCGGAATGTAAAGCCTTTGGATGTCTCAATAATAAGCGAAAAACAAAGATAAACACTTCTTTTGTGTACCCAAACCCAGCTCACCTTGTCAGAAGATCGTAGCGGAAAAGTGATTGCGCAATCTCGGAACAGGGCACAGACAAATCCTTTCAGACGAAATTGCGTTGTGTGTGAGGACCACTTTGTCACTTTCACCCTCAGAAGACCTTTCTGGCTCAAACCTGTAGCAATGTTGGACGAATTCTTCCTCAGAGTCCGACAATTCACCCATAATAGAATAAAAACACTCACAACAGCACCCTAGTCGCTCATACAGATGGAGTATTGACTTTTCAGTAGCAACGTAATGACGTCACATCCGCATGTGTCATGGCTGCGCGCAGAGTTTTCATTGGCTGGCCATGCCTGCGGTCGTATTTGCATATTTCTCTGGTGGTATATGGCTGGCAATAATTATTTAACCAAATAACGAATACTTTGCCTAATGTTTTCAAGTTGAATGCGTTTAGACGACCACCACAGGTACCCTTTAAGGTTACTTGTGGAGTCCCACAGGGTTCAGTTTTGGGGCCACTGTTATTCAATATGTATATAAATGATATATGTAAAGTTTCGGAAAAAATGGATTTAATATTGTTTGCCGATGACACTAATTTATTATGCAGTGGAAGCAATTTGGAACAACTTTTGGATACACTCGGAAAGGAATTAGGAAAGCTTAAACTGTGGTTTGATACAAACAAATTAACGCTCAATTTAAGTAAGACAAAATTTATAGTTTTTAACAACCATCACAACAACTCAGTATCTAAACTCAGTGTAAATGGTGTAGAGCTTGAAATGGTATCCGAAACTAAATTTCTTGGAGTAATAATTGATAATAAACTGTGTTGGAAGTCACATATTAATTATATTAAAGGTAAAATATCCAAATCATTTGCAATACTACACAGAGTGAAATATTTGCTGAATCAACCCACACTATATACCTTGTATCATTCATTAATACTCCCATACATGACATATTGTACTGAAGTATGGGGAAATACATATAAAACAAACATATATCCAGTCTTTATGCTTCAGAAGAGAGCTATTAGAATAATAAACAAAGCTGCTTACAGGGAACCAACAAACTCACTTTTTCTTAAATTAAAAGCTCTCAAGTTGAAAGATCTGGTTGACTTTAAAAATGCAGTAATAATGTTTAAAGTGAAGAATCTATCACTGCCCGCAAATATCCAAAAGTTGTTCCAAATAAGGGAGAAACAATATCATTTCAGAGGAACATGTATATTTCAAAAACCTTCAATGAGAACTACCACCAAGCAACACTGTGTCTCAGTGCAAGGAGTCAGATTATGGTACGATTTTGGACCTGAATTAAAATCATGTACAACGCTTGGACAATTTAAACAAAAGCTAAAGGAAGAAATACTCCAAACATATATACAAGATGACATGTAAAATCACATAAGGATTGTCATATCCAGTCTGTGTTGTGTTGTAGCTTAGTTTTTTGTCACATTTTGTCTTAGCTTCGTTCTGAATTGTAATCGCTCTTGTTTTGTTTTTCTTTTGAATTCTTGGATGGCATATGTGTGGGCAATATAAGCTGCGGCTTCAGCCATCACCCATTTCGGATAACTTATGTTGAACTGTATAATCAGAGGAGTTATTGTCTAATTTGGCCTTGTTGGATTTTCTTTCCCCCTTTGTTATATTATTCTGTTTCTTTTAATCTGTACTTTTAATCAATCCGAAAATAAAGATTCATTCATTCATTATGGTTATGACTGGTGATATGGTGAAAGACCCAACCTGTTAAAAGGGTATTGTTTTTATAAAAGAAATAGATGATCATAGGAACAGGAGGAAGCTAACGTTAGCTTAGCATTACGGTTGGGGTTTCCATGGTAACAGGAAGTAAGCTAACCTTATCTCCTCGTCTCCATTTCAGATTTTCAATCCACATCAGCCGATTCTCGGTGTCGGTCCACCTCTGCTTTGTCCACAGAACCGGACTCTGACGGAGATTCTGGATCCTACTGCCGTTCAACAAGCTAACCGGAAGTAGCGTTAACTAGCTAAGAGTCACATCTGGTAGGACTTTCAAGGTAAAAGTCAAAACTATAAAAGGTTTACGTGTAAGAAGAAATGATGTAATTGTGACGAGCAGCACCTAGCGGCTGTCTTCTTCTTCTTCTGTCTTTTGATTTGTTCAGTCTTTTGTCTGTTTAGATAAGGGGTGTCCAGTCATGTGCCATGGAGGGCCAAGACCCTGCAGGTTCTCTCTTCTACCCAGTCTCTTCAGCAGGTGTTTTCACTGATCAGCAGTCAGTGGGAAGAAGTTCAGTGGAATCTGCTGTTGAAGACACTGGTTGGAGGTGAAGCCTGCAGGGTCTTGGCCCTCCATGGCACATGATTGGACACCCCTGGTTTAGATGCAACATAATAAACATTAATTAACCATGAGGTGTGACAAGAAATTAATGAAACTGTGGTGACATTAGTTGTTGGTCTCACACACAAATTTGATCTTTTAATATGAAGGCGGAGTTTTAATATGAAGGCGGAGTTTTTCCGTTTTGGACGGAGATAAAAGGAGGAAGTGCAGAAATGTAAATAAAGTTTTTTCAGACAGATTTACGTGCGTCCTGCCTGTTTTTCTGCGGATTCTACATTGGTGACCCCGACGTTTGAAGAATGTCTATTCAAGCGACCTCTTCTGGTATCTTCTGTATCCGCCGCGGCTCCTGCACCGGCTGTTTTTGAGGCTACCATTAAATTACCGGACTTTTGGCTGCACAACCCGGAGCCCTGGTTTCAGCATGTCGAGGCTCAGTTCCATCTGCGCGGAATAACCACAGATGACACGAAGTATTTTCATGTTGTCGCAGCTTTGGATTCTGCCACTACTCGTCGTTTGATGGGACTGCTCCGGGACCCGCCTCACGCTGACAGGTACGTCACTCTGAAGAGGGCTCTTCTGCAGCTGTACCAGCTCTCTGATATAGAGCGCGCTGATCGTCTTCTGTCTATGACTGGTTTGGGAGACAGCAAACCTTCTGAGCTGATGGAGAATATGTTGGCACTTCTTGGTTCAGGAAACAGCTCATTTCTGTTTACCCACCTGTTTCTGCGTCAGCTTCCGCCTCCAGTGCGCACTGTCCTGGCCAGCTCGCCCCTCATTTGTACTAAGGATTATCGGGGTTTAGCTGGAGAAGTGGACAGGCTTTTGCTGGCTTCTCGTCATTTGTCGGTGCATGCATTGCTGCCTGGTCAGTCTGATGGAGAAGTCTCGGTGGATGTGGCCGCAGTATCGGATCGCTGTAAGAAAGAGAGCAGCCTGTGGCTTATATATTCATACCTGCATGTGTGTAAGCGCAAAGGGATGTTTGAGATTACATATGTGGCTGACCTCACGCCTTAGAAGAGGACAATGGGCCTGGACCGCCTGCGGAGAACACCTGGACATGGAGATGCGGCGGCAGAGGCCTGAAAGGACTTCCTGACCCCCTGAGGCCAGGTGGGAGACTGAAGGACATGGAGGGGGGTTAGAGGCAAGAGGGGGATGTAACAAGGATGTGTGATAAAGCTTTTGTTGTCACTGGTATAAATAGAGAGGTCCTGACTGCGTTCAGCCTCTTATGTTTTCTGAGAGATTTGATGGGGATGTGACTTCAAGGAATAAAACCTGAATTATGAAACTATTCAGCTTCTTCATTTCACGCTCCCCACATTGGTGACCAGTACGTGAGAATAATGGGCGAAAGGGAGACCCTCGAGGCAGACTCGTCGGAGACAGCCCGAGCGAGCGCCGTCGCCATCAAACTACCGGAGTTCTGGCAGAATGACCCGAACTCGTGGTTCCTCCATGCCGAGGCGCAGTTTGCGCTCGCAGGAATAACGGCGGACAACACTAAGTTCTACCACGTCATCGCCAAGCTCGACCCCCGCACTACAGGATGCGTGCGGAGCGTGGTACAGCAGCCGCCCGCCGACGACAAATACGGCGAGTTGAAGGCTGCCTTCATCGAGTGTTTTGCACCCTCAGCCGAAGAGAGGGCCAAGAGGCTCATTGCTATGTACGGCCAAGGAGGGCGCAGACCGATCGCCCTGATGGAGGACATGCTTCACTTGAGAGAGTCAGACAACAACGACTTCCTCTTCAAACAAATCTTCCTCAGCAACCTCCCGATGCACACGAGAGGGACTCTGTCCAACATGCGTGGTGAGACTCAGCGGGATTTCCGTGCGATGGCCCGGGAGGCGCAGCGGCTCCTCAACTCCTGCGGCGAGCAGGCGACCACAGCTGCAGCGGCAGATCTCAGAGCGGCGACCCCGGGTAACGAGGAGCCGGAGACGACCGGGCTGTACCCACCCACCATGGCAGCGGCGCGGCCACGACGCAGCGGAGGAGATGGCCTCTGTTTTTATCACCAGCGTTTTGCAGAGAAGGCACGCAGGTGTGTGCTGCCGTGCAGTTACAAGAGCTCGGGAAACTTCAAAGCCGAGAACCGGTATCAGCTTCGGCTCTCGGCGAGGCAAATAAGCTGCTTTACATCAAGGACGAGAGCGCCAGGCGGCACTTCCTCATAGACACCAGGGCTCAGGTGAGCTTCATCACCCCGACCTATGCTGACCGGGTGGCTGGCCCCCGCGGCGACGGGGCAACTGCAGCGAACGGCTCGAGCATCAACACCTACGAAGAAAGGACTTTGTCTTTGTCTTTACACGGCCGCGCTTAGGAATGGACCTTCATCATAGCGGCAGTGAGCTTCAACATGTTAGGTGCTGATTTTCTGTGTTCACATAGTTTGTTAGTTGATCTTGCCAACAGACGCTTAGTAAATGCACTGTCTTTTGATTCTATCCCCTGTGCAGCTCGAGTGTCACCGCCACCAGTGCAGACCAACGTCGCCACAGCAGGGGGTAAGTTTAACACTCTCCTCACCCAGTTCCCAGCTCTCACCATTCCTACTTTTTCGGCAACAGTTGCGAAACACAGGGTGGAGCATTTTATCACTACAGTGGGCCCCCCCGTCTTCACTAAAGCTCGGCGTTTAGATGCGGCTAAACTCTCCATTGCGCGCGAATAGTTCGCCAGCCTGGAAAAGCTGGGCATTATTCGCCGTTCGAACAGCCCATGGGCTTCACCGCTACATATGGTCCCTAAAGCTGACGGCTCCTGGAGACCTTGCGGCGACTACCGCAGACTAAATAACGCCACGGCGCATGACCGCTACCCAATTCCGCACATTCAAGATTTCTCGGTGCATCTGGCGGGGGCGCGCATTTTTTTTCTAAAATAGACCTAGTCCGCGGTTACCATCAGGTGCCAGTCCGGCCCGAAGATATCCCTAAAACAGCGGTAATAACCCCTTTCGGACTTTTTGAATTTTTGCGCATGCCTTTTGGCCTTAAAGGCGCCGCACAAACATTCCAGCGCATGATGGATGCTGTGCTGCGAGACCTACACTTTGTGTTTGTCTACCTCGACGACATTTTAGTCGCCAGTTCTTCAGAGGAGGAACACGAAAAACACCTCATTACCGTTTTTTGGAGGTTGGGGGAGCATGGGTTAATAATTAATCCGGCCAAGTGCCAGTTTGGCGTGGCGCAGATCAATTTTTGGGGGGCATCGCGTCTCCCCAGAAGGGGCGATACCGTTACCGGACAAGCTGCGCGCAGTGGCAGATTTTCCCCGCCCACAAACGGTCAAATCATTACAGGAGTTTTTGGGGATGGTAAATTTTTATAACCGTTTTCTACCCCGCGCAGCGCGGCTCATGCAACCATTATACGCCACGCTCAAAAAAACAAAAACCCTCCAATCCGGTCGAGTGGTCCCCTGAGCAGGAGCGCACATTCGCGGAGGTAAAAAAAAGTCCTGGCTGACGCCACGCTGCTCGCTCATCCAGACCCTTCGGCCCGTATAGCCCTTACTACCGACGCATCAGATGTCGCCATGGGGCGGTCGTGGAACAGCACGTCGCCGGGGTCTGGCAACCACTGGTGTTTTTTAGCAAATCCTTAAATGATACTGAGCGCAAATACAGCACTTTTGACAGAGAGCTGTTAGCGCTCCATTTGGCCACCCGCCATTTCCAGTTCTGGCTGGAAGGTCGGCGTTTCACTGCGTTTGTCGACCATAAACCACTTACTTTTGCGATGTCTAAAGTTTCAGAGCCTTGGTCAGGTCGGCAGCAGAGGCAACTGGCCGCGATTTCGGAGTTTACCACTGATATTCAACACGTAGCGGGTAAACTCAATGTAGTGGCAGACTGCCTCTCCCGCGCGTTCACAGCACCAGTGCGCGCGGGTGTGGAGCATGCTCCCGCGGCCGCAGGACAAAATGACAGCACGGGAGCGCGCGCGGCCCCAGTTCACGTGGGGATCGATTACGCAGCTATGGCGGCAGAGCAGGGTACAGATACGGACGTGCGCACGCTCCAGTCTGGACCAACAGGGTTAAGGCTGGAGAGCAGGTGTTTGCAAACCGGTATGCCCCCCTTAATCTGCGACGTATCGACGGGGCAACCACGCCCGGTACTCCCGGCCGCGTGGCGCCGCCGCGTTTTTGACTCGGTTCACTCTCTCGCGCAACCGGGAGTGCGCGCATCTGTGAAAATGGTGGCAGAGAAGTTTGTTTGGCCGAGCCTGCGCAAGCACGTGAAAGAGTGGGCAAAGACCTGCATGGCCTGCCAGCGGGCCAAAATCCATAAACACACAAAAGCTCCTTTAGAACCGTTCCAAATCCCGGCCAGGAGGTTCGATCACGTGCATGTCGACCTCGTGGGCCCCCTACCATTGTCGCAGGGGTTCACACATCTTTTGACAATGGTGGACCAAACCACGCATTGGCCGGAAGTGGTTCCTCTAACTTCAACCACGGCTGCAGAGGTGGCTCGAGTTTTTTTTAACGGCCTGGGTAGCGCGTTTTGGGGTTCCATCGGACATTACGTCAGACAGAGGCCCACAGTTTGTCTCCGAGCTTTGGTCGGCGATGGCCAGCAGCTTGGGGACAACAATCCATCGCACTACCGCGTATCACCCCCAGGCTAATGGTTTATGCGAGCGTTTTCATAGGTCGTTGAACGCAGCCCTCAGAGCGTCACTTACGGATGGAGATTGGGTAAACAAACTACCATGGGTCTTATTGGGGTTGCGTTCTGCGCCCAAGGAGGATCTGAATGCCTCCCCAGCAGAGTTAGTGTTTGCACAACCCCTCAGGCTGCCCAGTGAGTTCTTACCAGAGCATCCAGGGCCGGAGCGCCTCCCAGCTCTGAGGCCACTAAGCGACGCGGAAGCAGACATGCTCCCGGGCCCCGTTCATCACACTTTTCCGCGGGTTTTTGTTCCCCAGGCTTTAAAGAATGCCGAGATCGTTTTTGTTAGACACGACGCTTTAAAACTGACTCTCCGACCACCATATGATGGACCATTTAGAGTGCTGGAAACTGGTGATAAGCAGTTTGTGCTAGATTTAGGAGACAGGAAAGAGACAGTCAGTACTGACAGACTTAAACCTGCTTTTGTGATGAACAATGAGTCTGTACGGGTGGCGAGAGCACCTCGGCATGATAGACTCCCCAGGGACCACGTCTCGGCCCCCCCGCAGGGGTCAAATAACCATTCTCTTCCTCAGAATGCAGATCCCTTGCAGGACAGCGCCGCTGAGACGGCGGAACCTGCGTACAGCAGATTCGGAAGACGGTTGAAACCCAGACGACGTACAGACTGATGTTTGATGGAATCATGTGGTATAAGGTATGCTGTCGGTGTTATCACTGAAATTTTTGATCAGGTTGTATAGACTATGCTGTGAGAGTTATCACTGAGATGTTAATGTGATCATGCTGTGTAGGCTGTCCTGTTGATGTGGTTCCTGAATTTTCTTTTTAATGTGAGCATGTAGTATAGTTATGCCATGGATGCCATCCTGTATATTTTTTTTTTTTTTTTTTTTTTTAAACCCGAATGTATGGTCCATTCTTCGGCGTTTGGGGGGGGGTTGTGGCTTATATATTCATACCTGCATGTGTGTAAGCGCAAAGGGACGTTTGAGATTACATATGTGGCTGACCTCACGCCTTAGAAGAGGACAATGGGCCTGGACCGCCTGCGGAGAACACCTGGACATGGAGACGCGGCGGCAGAGGCCTGAAAAGACTTCCTGACCCCGAGGCCAGGTGGGAGACTGAAGGACATGGAGGGGGGTTAGAGGCAAGAGGGGGATGTAACAAGGATGTGTGATAAAGCTTTTGTTGTCACTGGTATAAATAGAGAGGTCCTGACTGCGTTCAGCCTCTTATGTTTTCTGAGAGATTTGATGGGGATGTGACTTCAAGGAATAAAACCTGAATTATGAAACTATTCAGCTTCTTCATTTCACGCTCCCCACACAGCCTGTGTTTTTATCACCGCCGTTTTGGACCGAAGGCTCGGCGCTGTATTTCACCGTGCTCTTTCCAGCCACAGGGAAACGAGAAGGCTGGTGCTCGCTAGCAGCTGCGTGCACCGGCACCAGCAATAAGCTGCTTTTTATTGGGGACTGCGCTGCTGGACGTCGTTTTTTGGTAGATTCAGGAGCGCAACGGAGCATCGTCCCCCCCCCCCCCCCCCTTCGGCTGACGTCATGGGATATGAACATGGACCTCCACTGGACGCTGCTAATGGTACTCCTATTCGCACCTTTGGCACCAGATTCATTACTGTGTGTTTTAACGGCCGTGAATTTAGTTGGGACTTTGTGGTAGCATCTGTAGCAGTTCCTATTCTTGGTGCAGATTTTTTGTGTGCCTACAGACTGTTGGTTGATGTAGCTAACAGATGTTTGATTGATGCTGTGTCTTTTGATTCTTATCCATGTACACTGGGTGGGGCTGGTCCACTACTTGCTAACATGCTCGCCTCAGGAGACAGGTACCAGCGTCTTCTTTCTGAGTTTCCTGCCCTCACTGTGCCTACGTTTTCTGCGGCAGTAGTTAAACATGGGGTTGAGCATTATATTACTACTGTGGGTCCACCTGTTTTTGCCCGCGCACGCCGTCTGGATGCTGCTAAGTTAGCCATCGCTAGAGATGAGTTTGCCGATATGGAGTGGCTGGGTATTGTGCGCCGTTCCGACAGTCCGTGGGCTTCTCCCCTCCACATGGTCCCTAAGTCAGATGGGGGTTGGCGCCCTTGTGGAGATTTTAGGCGCCTTAACAACGCTACTACCAACGACAGGTACCCAGTCCCCCATATCCAAGATTTTTCTTCACGTCTGGCAGGGACAATCATTTTTTCTAAAGTGGATTTTGTGCGTGGTTATCACCAGGTGCCTGTCCATCCCCAGGACATCCCTAAGACAGCGGTGATCACTCCATTTGGACTGTTCGAGTTCTTGAGGATGCCATTCGGCCTTAAGGGTGCTGCACAGATGTTTCAAAGGCTTATGGACTCTGTGTTGCGGGACATGCCTTTTCTGTTTGTATACCTGGACGATATACTGGTGGCGAGCGCTTTGGTGGAGGAACATGTGTCGCACCTTCGCCAGCCCTTCAGACGCCTCTGTGACCATGGACTGATAGTGAATCCCGTGAAGTGTCAGTTTGGGCTCTCAGAACTTGAGTTCTTGGGGCACAAGGTATCCCAGCAGGGTGCCGTGCCCCTCCCGGCTAAAGTCGAAGCAGTTTTTGCTTTTCCACGCCCCTCCTCTGTCAAGCCCCTGCAGGAGTTTTTGGGCATGGTCAATTTTTACAACCGTTTTATACCTCATGCTGCCCATATTATGCGTCCGCTGTATGAGGCTTTGAAGGTTAAGAGGGGTAATCAGGACATTGAGTGGACTCATGAGAGGTTATGTGCTTTTGACGGGGCTAAAGCTGCACTGGCTGATGCTGCCTTGTTGGCTCATCCAGACCCCACGGCCGCCATTGCTCTTACCACCGACGCATCTGATTATGCTGTCGGAGCAGTTTGTGAGCAGTGGGTGGGCAGTTCCTGGGAACCTTTAGCCTTTTTTAGTAGACAGTTGCGCGAGTCAGAAAGGAAATACAGCACCTTTGACAGGGAGCTGTTGGCCCTTTTCTTGGCGACAAGGCATTTCAGGTTTCTTTTGGAGGGCCGTAAATTCACCGCTTTTGTGGACCATAAACCCCTCACGTTTGCCATGGCTAAGTCCACTGAACCTTGGTCAGCTCGGCAACAACGGCAGCTTTCGGCTATTTCCGAGTTCACTACAGACATTCAGCATGCGGCTGGCAAGACCAGCTTGGTGGCGGACTGTCTCTCTCGTGCCCCAGTTGCTGCTGTTCATTTGGGCATGGACTATGCTGAGATGGCTGCCGATCAGTTGTTGGACCCAGAGGTGCAGGTGCTTCGTTCCACTGAGTCCAGTTTGCAGTTGAAGGATGTCTGCTTTCAAGACAGTGGCGCCACTCTTCTATGTGACACTGCATTGGGAAAACCACGACCTTTGGTGCCTGCGGCTTGGCGTCGTCATGTTTTTGGCGCTGTTCATTCTTTGTCGCATCCTGGGGTTAAGGCTTCGGTCAAGTTGGTGAGCGTCAAGTTTGTATGGCCGGGTCTCAGAAAGGATGTGAAGACTTGGACGACAACCTGTGTGGCGTGCCAGCGTGCTAAGGTGCAGTGCCACATAAAGGCTCCATTGGAGCCTTTTTGGATTCCGGAGCGACGTTTCGATCATGTTCAGGTGGACCTAGTTGGACCTCTTCCTCCATCTCGTGGTTTTACTCACCTCTTCACTATGGTGGACCGGACTACGCGGTGGCCGGAGGTAGTTCCCCTGACATCAACTACAGCGTCTGATGTTGCCCGGGCATTTATCTCCTCTTGGGTGTCCCGTTTTGGTGTCCCCTTGGACGTTACCTCTGACAGGGGCCCGCAATTTACCTCTGCACTTTGAAATGAAGTAGCTGGTAGTTTGGGGGTTAAACTCCATCGGACCACAGCATACCATCCACAGGCTAATGGGCTATGCGAGCGGTTTCATTGGACTATGAAAGCGGCCCTTCGCGCGTCATTAGTGGATAGTGGATGGGTGGACAGATTACCGTGGGTTTTGTTGGGTTTGCGTTCAGCCCCCAAAGAAGACCTGCACTCCTCTTCTGCTGAGTTGGTCCTCGGCCAGACCTTGAGGGTTCCAGGGGAGTTCCTTCCTACCAGTCCAGGGTTAGGTCCCAGTATGGTTAAGAGGCCTAAGTGTCGAGAGGAAGCTATGGCTTTTGTTCCCGTGGCTGCACACCACTGTCTTCCTCAGTCTTACGTCCCTGACAGCCTTAGGTCGGCTAAATATGTTTTTGTCCGGCATGATGCCCATCGTTCTCCCCTGCAAGCACCTTATGATGGCCCTTTTCGGGTGTTAGAAACAGGCCATAAGGATTTTTTGGTTGAGTTGGGGACTGGTCAGGATCGGATTTCGGTGGATCGTTTGAAGCCTGCTCATGTTCTTTGTGACGATGAGGTTGAGTTAGCCCACCCAGCTCGGCGGGGGCGCCCTCCCAACCCGGCACCTGAGGTTGTTTCTGCTCCGGTTACAGTTGTTCCCCCTAGGACTGCGCAGTGCAGTCGTCGGGGCAGAGTAATTAGGTTACCTAAGAGGTTCTCTTGAGTTATTTTCTTTTGGATTTTGTTCATGCTGTTTTAGTTTGTTTTTTGTCAGCATGTTTATTTATGTTGTTATTTGTGTGTTCTGGGGGGGCCTGTGTGGTGACATTAGTTGTTGGTCTAACACACAAATTTGATCTTTTAATGTGAAGGCAGAGTTTTAATGTGAAGGCAGAGTTTTTCCGTTTTGGACGGAGATAAAAGGAGGAAGTGCAGAAATGTAAATAGTTTTTTCAGACAGACTTACGTGCATCCTGTCTGTTTTTCTGCGGATTCTACAAAACATTTAAAATTAAAAAAAAAAAATGATTTTCCAACATCATTGTCACAGCCTCATAAATCTACCTATAAATGCACAAAATCTGTCTGTCTATCTGGGTGACTGTTCCACATATATCTCCTGAACCGTTCATCAGACTGGCCTCAGATTTTAAAAGTGCTTTGCTGAGGTTACAAGGATGTACATCCCCAAGTATGGAGTCGCTCAGTCAAAATATGTCATTTTTATCAATAAAAGTTTAGCCACCACTCTGTCTCATGCCCAGGCTTCTAGAAGTGTGGGCGGGGTTTGGTTTCGGATTGGCTCCTACTGATTGGATAATACCCGGTATTATGGCATCAGTAACCACAGCACTCCGTGTGCAAAATAAGGAAGCGAAAAGTGACAAATTTGACTAGAAAAAAATTATGTTTAAGATTTAATGCTGAAAAAATTATACCATAAAGTTGCTGTAATTGCATAGGTCAAATGGATAACCCCGTTGGGGTTCCTAATTATGTAACCAGTATTTTGAATCAATGATTTTTTTGCTCCTTCCCATTGTATTATCCTTATGCTACCTGTATCCTCCTGCTGACAGGCGCGTTTCAGATGCGCCGCGGCACGGAAATGCAGGTCATTACTGTGTCAAGTCAAATTCTCTCGTATGTTATCAGTGTTCTGTTAATGTACTTGGCAATAAATCTTTTTCTGATTCTGATTCTAATACTCCGCCTGGCTCTCCCTCGTCTTCACCCTCTCCAGGGAGGCCACCTTCAACTTCTCCCCTTCGGTCCTGGTGGCTGTGTGATGTGGGTCGGCTGCCTGGTGAGCTGTTTCGCCGGTTCGGCATTCTGGGTCTGCCACCCGACAAACTTTCCCGCCCTTTCGGCGATCTGGCCCGGCCGCCAGAGGAACTGTGTTTCCGGGCATGGGACTGGGGTAGGCCACCCGAACTGTCCCTTTCCCCACTGCCTGCGATGTGGACGCTAGATGCAGGGCGGCCCCCCGAACTATCGGCCTTCATGCCACGGTGCTAGGACTGTCGTTATCCCGGGTTTTCATTTTCGTTGTTTCTGTAACCTTTTGGGATGTGCTGGGGGTCTTGTATTTGCTATTGTGCATCTCACCCCTTCCTAGCGGGTGTGGGGGTTTGTTTTTTTTTTGTTCATTTTTCCTCTGTTAAATGTCCATTCATTGCCTGTAGCAGTTGGTGTGTTTTTGCCTTCGGGGATATGGTATTTTCTGTTGTCGTGCCCTGTAATTGTTTTATTTTTCTGTCTGCCTTGATCATGGTTTGTGTATTTGTGAATATCCTGTTCACTGTTATTTTGCCCTGTGATCGTCTTCTTTACGCTCTACCTTGGTTGTAATTTGTGCATGGGAGTGTCATTTTCTCTCTCTCTCTCTCTCTCTCTCTCTCTCTGAGTGGGTGTGGTCGTGAGTGCGAGCTGAGAGCGTGTGACAGCGTGAGTGAATTATTTCAAACTTTTTCTCTATCTTTTCATGTTTAAGGTGTTTTTTTGTTAAATAATCTTAAGTTTTGTTGTTTTCTGTAGCTGGGGTGGGGTAGGCGTTTTGGGAGGGGGGTTTCTGCTGCCAGCTCTGCTGGTCAGCATGGTTTTGGAGCGAGGCTCCGGATTCGAGACGCTGACACGCCGGCATGCTGTCAAACTGACACCGGCTGTCAGCTGCTCGGTGGAGGAATGTAGTCTGGCTGTGGGGGAGCTGGTCGGTTATGAAAGCATTAGATCAGCTTCTAGAATGAATAGTGCCGTGGTGATTTTCCTCGATAGTGTGGAAAAAGTTAACCAGGTAGTGGAGAGCGGGGTTGTCATTAAAGACACACTGGTTCCTGTTCTGTCTCTGGTGAATCCCGCGAAGAGAATTACCATCTCAAATGTCCCACCATTTTTAAAGAATGAGCTGTTGGAGAAGGAGCTGTCAAGACACGGGCAGCTTTTGTCCCCGATTAAGCATATCCCTCTCGGTTGTAAGTCCCCGCGTTTAAAGCATGTCATGTCTTTTAGGCGACAGGTGCTCATGATTTTAAAGAATAGCGAGGAAAGCCTCAACCTCGTATTTAAATACCGGATTGACGGCTTTGATTATACCATCCACGTCACCTCCGATAATATGAAGTGTTTCGGCTGCGGAATGGAGGGACATTTGATTCGATCGTGCCCTCAGGGAGTGGGGGGTGATCACTCGGGGGAGGCCGCTAGTGCGGCCTCGGGGCCGTCTGGTGACGGAGCGGCTTTGTTGCCCTCCGAGGCTGACGGCGCTGCCGCGCCGTCGGGCGTTTCAGCCGGAGCCGCGGGGCCGTCTGGCGGCGGCGCTTCGGCCGTCTGGTGGCGAGGCGGCTTTGCCGCCCTCCGCAGCCGGCCTGTCGATCATAACTGAAACAGCAACAAAAGTTAAAGCACATCGCGGGGCTGCTGCACAGACCAACATTGCAGACAAGGGTGAGATTACCGAGAGGGATCACGCTGAGGGTCAGACAGAGGAGCCAAATGAGGCCCAGGTAGATGGTGGGACCAAAAAGATGAATATAAAAGCACAGCACAGGGTGAGTGAAAGACAGGAAGAGACAGCTACCAGGGTGGCTGAGTCAGTGTTGGAGGATGAGGATGACATCGAAATAGATGAAGAGTTATGTAAAATCTCCATCAAGCGGAAGAATATGGAAACCAAACAGCAGAGGATCAAAGTAAAAAGGGTTGTCAAAGACAGTTCTGAGGTTTCTCTATCTCAGCCAGATTCTTATGCTGGGTCTGAGATAGATGATGGTGAAAGCAGTGATGATGTGGCCAGTGGAGGCGGTTACTCCTTCACAAAAATACAGAAGTTTTTGCAGGACACTAAGGGGTCCAGAATGGTTAAAGCTGAAAGCTTCTTCCCTGATCTAAAACGTTTTGTTGACTCTGCTCGGGCCTACATGAAAAATAGGGGAGAGCTTGAGCAGGAAAGTTTCACTGATCAGGAGATCTACAGACTAAAAAAGCTTGTACTAAAAGTTAAGAACCAAATTGCCCAGGATGATTAGTCTTTTATCGCTCATTCTTTCTTTTCTGTTTTTGTATTGGCTTTGCCCTCTTATATACATGTGTAGTTTTAATTTTGGCACACTCAACATCAATGGGGCAAGAGAAATGTCCAAGCAAGCGAGTATTTTTACTCTTGCAGAATGCAAGAAAATTAATGTTCTGTTTGTTCAGGAGACTCATAGTTCTGAGGACAATGCTGCTGACTGGAGGAGGGAATTTCGGGGTGAAATTTTTCTTAGTCATAAAAGCAGCAAATGTGGAGGAGTGGGTATTTTATTTTCTCGAGATTTTATTCCACTTTCTTATGACATTGATGAGATAATTGCAGGCCACATTTTAAAAGTTCGAGCTGTTTTTGAGAATGTGAAAGTTGTTTTTATAAATGTGTATGCTCCAACCGTAGGCACAGAAAGATTGGCCTTTTTAAATATTTTAGATGACATGATCAAAAATTGCAGTAATGATGACTTTTTATTTGTGGGAGGTGATTTTAATTGTACAGAAAATCCTCTTATGGATAGGAATCACCCAGAGCCACATGCTGCATCCAAAAGAGTTTTAAAAGGTCTCATAGAAGCTCATGATCTGTGTGATGTGTGGAGGAATTTTCATGGCAAGGCTAGACAATACACATGGAGCCATAGAAAGGACAATATTTTGTCCTTAGCTAGACTGGATGGGGTTTACAGTTTTAAGCACCATTTTGGCATTTTTAAAAGTGCTTTTATAGTCCCTGTTGGCTTCACAGATCATTCCCTGGTTCAGTGTTGTGTTTTTATCAAGAATATAAAGTGCAGTAGTGTATACTGGCATTTTAACACGTCACTTTTATCGGATAACAGTTTTAAAACTGCTTTTATGTTTTTTTGGAGTAATTTTAAATTAACAAAATCAAATTTTAGTTCTTTGCAGCAGTGGTGGGATGTAGGGAAGAGCCAAATAAAGAATCTGTGCCTACAGTATACTCGCAATGTCTCTGGAGACTTGGCCAGGTCTGTCAGGAACCTGGAGAGAGAAGTAGTGGAGCTGCAGTCTTTGGCAGGCTCCACAGGAGAAAGAGGACATTTTGAGGCCCTCAATGGCAAAAAGTCTGTTTTAACTGACCTACTGGGTGTGGCTGCCAGGGGCGCTGTGGTACGCAGTAGGTTCCAGAACATCGCACTAATGGACGCTCCATCTCATTTTTTCTTTGGTCTGGAGAGGAAGAATGGTCAGAGGAGGATGATCCACTCTCTCAGCTCCGAGGACGGGCGGCCGATCCATGAGTCTGCGGAGATCCGTCGCTTTGCAGTTGCTTTCTACAAGGATCTCTTTAAGAAAGAATTTGTTGAGAATCCACATGCACTGAGTCATTTTTTGACGGACTTGCCAAAGGTGATGGCTAGCGTGAATGCGGAGCTGGAGAGCGGGATCACTCTGCAAGAACTGGCAGTGGCTGTCCAGTCTCTTCAGTGTGGAAAAGCCCCAGGGATAGATGGCCTACCAGCGGAGTTCTACAAGGCGTTCTGGTCTGAGATCTGTGAGGACTTGCTGGAAGTACTGTCTGACAGTCTGCGGAAGGGTCACCTGCCCCTAAGTTGTAGGAGAGCAGTCCTCACCCTCCTTCCAAAAAAAGGCGACTTGAAAGACATTAAGAACTGGCGTCCGGTGGCCCTCCTCTGTACTGACTACAAAATTCTCTCCAAAGTGTTGGCTACCAGACTGAGGAAGGCGATGGAGCAGGTCATACATGTAGACCAGACCTACTGTGTACCTGGTAGGTTGGTTACAGACAACATTTTTTTAATTCGTGATGTTTTGGACCTCTCCAGCTCATTGGTCAAAGAACTTGGTCTTATTTCAATAGACCAAGAAAAGGCGTTTGACCGAGTTGAACATCCATACCTTTGGCAGACATTAGAGGCCTTTGGTTTCAGCTCAGGGTTCATCGCCATGATCCAGGCTTTGTATAGAGACATTGAGAGTATTCTTAAGATTAATGGTGGTTTGAGTGCTCCTTTCAAAGTTGAGAGGGGTGTCCGACAGGGCTGCCCCCTCTCAGGTATGCTGTACTCTCTTGCCATTGAGCCCCTCCTTTGTAAACTAAGGCAAGGCCTCACTGGTTTTAAAGTCCCCAACTCTGACTCTGTTTTTAAAGTGTCTGCCTATGCTGATGACGTTGTTGTTTTTACAAGAAATCAAAATGATGTAGACTACCTTTTAAGAACTGTCAATCTTTTTGGTGAGTGCTCCTCAGCGAGAGTGAATTGGGGTAAGAGTGAAGCTGTTGTGGTGGGGGGGAGACCACAAAAAATTGCCCTATCTGGTGGCCTCTCGTGGACACAAGGTGGTTTTAAATATCTTGGTGTGTTTTTAGGAAATCAGACTTTTACTGAGAAAAATTGGGAGTGTTTTTTAGAAAAAACTGAAGGAAGACTAAAAAAATGGAAATGGATTCTGCCAAACTTGTCCTTCAGAGGTTGTGTTTTAATTATCAACAACTTGATTGCTTCAATGCTGTGGCATCGACTGTCTTGTCTGGACCCTCCACCCAATTTGCTGGCCAGAGTGCAATCTATAGTCGTGGACTTTTTCTGGGACCGTCTTCACTGGGTTCCACAGAGTATCCTGTTTTTACCAAGGGAAGAAGGTGGTCAAGGGCTCATCCATCTGGCCAGCAGGGGGGCTGTCTTTCGCCTGCAGTTCATTCAGCGACTGCTGAGTGGCCCCCTTGACCTTGTGTGGAGACCTATTGCCAGGACTGTCCTGGCTCGCTGTGGAGGGCTTGGACTAGAGGAGTCGCTGCTTTTAATGGATTTAAGGGGCCAAAAACTCCCAGAACTTCCCCAGTTTTACCAAAGTGCTTTTAAAATCTGGGGACTTTTTAAAAAGAACTCTCCCCAGGCTTCCTTGTCGCCTTTCTGGCTTTTAAAGGAACCACTTGTGTTCGGGACCCGTTTTGATGTGGGCAATGTTTTAGGACCTTCTGTTTTAAAAAAGTTTATTTTTGCAAAGGTTACAACGCTGGGACATTTGGTGAATTTATGTGGTCCTAACTTGGACAATGCTGTTGCCCTGTGCTCGGCTCTTGGCGTCTCTTCAGTCAGTTATAATGAACTTGTTGAAAGATTGGAGAGACTGCCTGTCTGCAGAAGAACACTCTGCTATTGTTTTACACTGCGAAAACTCTGTACAAACTGCTGATGAACCTTTTCCTTTTAGTATTTTATCTCCTGATTTTAAAGATGGCACTGGTGTGTTTTTAAACTCTGAGCACATTAACATTTGTGACTCTCCTGGTAAAAAAAATGTATGGACTTTTGGTGAAAATTCTAAATGTGAATAAGTTAAAAGGTCGAGCTGATACACCATGGAGGAAACACTTGGGTCTGGGTCCTGAGGTGAGGCCTGCCTGGAGAGCACTCTATAAACCACCATTAACTAAGAAGGTTGGAGACCTACAATGGCGAGTTTTACATGGTGCTGTGGCTGTAAATGCTTTTATCTCTCTTTTAAACCCAAATGTTGTTGAGGTTTGTCCATTTTGTCCTCAGAAAGAAACTGTGTTCCATTGTTTTCTGGACTGTAACAGACTGCAATTGTTGTTTGTTTTTTTGGGGAAGCTGTTTTATCTGTTTGGAGAAGTCTTTTCCCAGCAGATTTTTATCTTGGGCTTTCCATATAGACAGAGGACTAAGAAAAAGAGTGAACTCTTAAATTTCATCCTGGGTCAGGCTAAAATGGCTATTTATGTTAGTAGGAAAAGAAAAATTGAACAACTGCTGGATTGTAATGTAAAAGACATGCTGGTTGGCATGATTAAGGCTCGAATAATGATTGATTACAATTACTATCATCTGATGCAGAATGTTGAAACCTTTGAGGCTATGTGGTGCTTTAAGCACATCCTGTGTTGTGTTAAGGAGGGGAAAATTACCTATGGTATAATCCTGATGTAAGAAGCAAGTTTTTTGTTTTAGTTTTCCTTGTTTGGTTACTTGTGTCTTTGATTTCTTGTCAGTGAGACATTTTTCTTTTCCATTGCTTCTTTTACCACCATCAGTGTGTGAATGTGTGTGTGAATGGGTGGATTGCAGGATCTGTAAAGCGCTTTGGTCATCAAGAGATGAGAATAAAAGCGCTATATAAGTGAATGCCATTTACCATTTTAGTTGTTTTAGTTGTTGTGTTTTTCTGTTGAATTTGTGACAATAAAGGTGTGTTGAAAAATCAAAAATCTCTCTCTCTCTCTCTGTCTGCCTGCGCGCGCATGTTGTTATGTTTTTTTGGGGGATTATGCTGGTCCGCTCCCCCCTGGCCTGTTCCCCCTTCCGCCCACCCTGGGGGGGGGGCTTGGGTGTCATTGGGCGTTCAGAGCCCGCCCTCGAGGGGGAGGTACTGTTGTGATCTGAGCGCCGATCTCGTCCGCGCTCGGGTCATACATCATCTCCTGCAGGCTTGACAGCAGTGGCTCCCCGTGCTCTTATTGTGACAGCGCTCGGAGGAGCTTCCTGCTGTCAAAGCCTGCCAGCTGTGCTGCATTCGTGGCTCATTAGTGCCCGGCTTTTAAGCGGACGCTGAATGCAGCCTGATGCAGCAGTCTCGTCAAAGATTCCTCGTTAGATGTCGAGCGAGCGTTCCTCGGCTCAGACGTCAATACTCATTATTTCCACGTTTGTGATCATCCTTCGTTTTAATCGTAAGTGAGCTTGTTCAGCCTTACGGTCCCCGTGTCTTGTGTTGTGTTTTTTAGTCCACTGAGGCTCATTACTTTCCATTCCTTTGTGTATTATCTTCTGTTCACCGTCATTAATAAACATCATTGCAAACTCACCGGTGACCTGTGGCATCTTATGATGGCTCGTGAGGGCCACCCATGACAGTCACCCTTTAAATAGGCTGACTGACTGATTACAAGTTTGTAGACACCTGTGATGTTAATTAGAGGACACATCTTGGAGGACACATCTTGGTTGAACATGTCCCTATGGTCACATTATTTTCAATCTTTTCTAGGGGTACCATCATTTTTGTCCAGGCCTGTTTCATGAGTTTGTTCTTTAAAGTGATTCTGTTGAACCACAATTCAAAAGCATTGTCTGATTTTCATTGGTTAATTTTCATAGAATTTTTATTCATTACCACTTATGTCAGATTCAAGTTATTTCTGTGACCATTGTGGGTTTTTCTTTCATTAACAGAGGGGTACCAACAATTTTGTCCACGTGTGTAGTTGGTTTGATAATATATTTGGCAAATGGGGAAAAATAATTTAAGGGGTCCTTGTAAGCATTATCATTAGTTTATTGATCTTTGTCTTCTGTGGATGTTGTTGTATTCCCATAATGAAATGACTTGTTGAAAGAACTGTTTCAGCAGCTTTCTCTTGCAAGGATCCTACTCTATACCAAGGTGTCCAGGAAGCTGCCCACTTGCTTTTCGACTGCGAAGATGGCGAGGAAGTTGTGCCACGACTGGACCTGGACAAGGACTTTGAAGATGCACCGGAAATAGTTTAGGGCCTGCAATAAGGTCTACAATGCACACCTACATGATGTTAGCATTTTCTTCGCTGTGCCTCTACCCCACAGGTTTCTTTTGTGAGATATGATTCATGGGATGTAGATGCATATAGGGGGATAGATTATTTTGATATATTTTACACATATAGAATTGTTAGCCATATTGACCCACAATGTTTGCACCACACCTGATGTCCACCGGAGAGATGGCGACCTGAAGGGGGCAGGTCCACGTGACTGCTGGAAGGGGACATCAGTTACATATAGAAACCTAGAAACACTACACTCAGGGGCTGGAGTAGGGTTATGAGATGGGTTTATGCCCATCTCAACAGGGGGAGATGCAAAAACGCGAATATAAGTTGCTATTAAGTTAGTGAGGTGCCCATTAGGACACCTCAACAGGGGAAATTGTTGGTAAATTTCTATGATGCCCTTGTCTGTCTGAGAATGTTGGTTATTCTGCAACTATGTTTCACCAACCTTCATCCTGCTTGCTTTGAGAATGTCAGTTATTCTGTAATTATGGTTTCATCCTTCATTCTGCTTGCTTTGCATGCCACACTGCTGCCTTTAGATTACACCCAAGGATTCACTCGCTGAAACCAGATAGAATCAGCTCTGCCCTCAGCTAAGCTGGCACATAGTAGAAGGACACTGATACACGTGAGGGAGTGGCAGAGTTCTACAAAAACCAGAGGACCCACTGTTAGGGTAGCACCATCTCTTGATACGTCTTGAGAATAGTGCTCCGGTGCTGTATCCTGTAACATGTCTCAGCTTCAGTAAAATAAGTGAAACTATACTTCACCTCTCTGTCTGGTTATTTGGCCTTCGTACCAAAAGAACTGGAAGTTAAGATATTTTAGCGCAACAGCACTGTTTACTGGTGTCATCCTTCTCTCCTTCCTCTGCTTTCACTTCTCCTGGACCCTCTGCCTGAACACTTTCCTCTACTTGGCTTTTCTCTTCTGTCTCATCTTGCCATCTCTGAGCTCTGCCTAATTCAGGTTCTCTCTCCATCTATGGTGGTATACAAACAGGTTAGAAAATATCAAGTGTCATGTAAATTAAAAGTAGACAACCAAAAATTTCTAGTTAAGGGTACAAGGAGCACCCACTTAAAAACTTGAGTAATGACTTCAGTCTTGAAGGTTTGAGGTTTTTCTCCAAAATTTATAACAATTTTCTTATACTTTTCTTCTTTTCTCTGTAAATTTATCTAAATTTGAAACCATTTTCCTCAAATTTGTAATTTCCTCATGTAAAATTGACTTTTCTTGTACATTTGAGACTTTATTATAAATTTGTGGATTATTTTATGGCTAATTTTTTGTCTTTTTTAAAATATAATTACTGTTTTTTAAAAAATTGAAACAGACTGGTAATTTTTTTTTTTTACTTTTTCCTTATAACAGTTTACATTTTTGACCTTAATTTTGCAGAGCTAGAACAGAACAATAATTACCTCTGCCAAGGAAGTTATGCTTTTGCCGGCGTTTGTCTGTTTGTTTGTTTGTTAGCAACATAACTCAAAAAGTTATGGATGGATTTTGATGACATTTTCAGGAAAGGTGTATCATGGCATGGGGAACAGATGATTAGATGTTGGTGATGATCTGAGAGTGCACACCTCCACCAAGGGCTTTGTTTTCATTTGTGCAGCAGGATTACACAACAACTACTGGATGGATTTAGATGAAATTTTCACCAGAGTTGGTTCTTGGGCTAGAGGGGAAGCCATTACATTTTCGGAGATGATCTGAGAATGCATACCTCCACCAAGGCTCTTATATCCTCACAGACTGTTAGCAACAATACTCCAAAACTAATGGATGGATTTGGATGAAATTTTCACCAGAAGTGGTTCTTGGCCTACACACAAACCCATTACATTTTGGGGGCGATCCATGACTGCATACCTCCGCCAAGGCTCAATCTTCTTGCAGTGGTTTAGTAGAATTATGTAAAAACTGCTGGATGGATTTTGCTGAAATTTTAACCAGAGATGGTCGTTGGCCTGCAGACGAACCCATTATATTTTGGAGCTGATCTGTGAGCGCATACCTCTACCAAGGCCCGATCTTGCAGTGTATGGTGGGATGGAGGCGGGGAGATACAAACAGATGGATGGACAAAGGGAGGGAAGGCAGGAGCCTTGGTGGAGGTATGAACTCTGAGTGCTTTTCTAGTTTTACTAAGACTTCAAAGAAAAAAAAATTGTATTTAATGAAATAACTTTAATGACCAAAGATGCAGTTATTTCTGTTATAATATTTCTATATATTTATAGTTTTTTAGAAATCTCCTCACCACCCAGACAGCAGAAAAACCTCCCTTATTTTGAAATCCAAATGTTGACATGTTTAGTTTGGCTGAAGGCTGCTGACGGATTAAAATCACTGACTTCGTGAATTTTGGTCATCTTATCTTGCCTGGTACATAATAATGAACATCCATCCATCCATCCATCTTCTACTGCTTTTCCGGAGGTCCGGGTCGCGGAGGCAGCAGTTCAAGCAGAGAAGCCCAGATTTCCCTCTCCCCAGCCACCTGCTCCAGCTCTTCAGAGAGGATACCAAGGCATTCCCAGACCAGCTGGGAGACATAGTCTCTCCACCGAGTCCTGGGTCTGCCCCGGGGTCTCCTCCCAATGGGATGTGTCCGAAACACCTCAAGTGGGAGGCTTCCAGGAGGCATTCTAATCAGATGCCCATACCACCTCAGCTGACTCCTTTCAACGTGGAGGAGCAACAGTTCTACTCTGAGCCTCTCCCGGATGACTGAGCTCCTCATCCATCTCTGAGGGTGAGTCCAGCAATCCTACGGAGAAAGCTCATTTCAGCCGCTTGTATCCGTGATCTTGCTCTTTCGGTCATTACCCAAAGCTCGTGACCATAGGTGAGAGTAGGAATGTAGATTGACTGGTAAATCGACAGCTTTGCCTTAGAACTCAGCTCCCTCTTCACCACAACAGACCGGTACAACGTCCGCATCACTGCAGATGCTGCTCCGATCCATCTGTCAATCTCTCGCTCCATTTCCCCCTCACTTGTGAATAAGACCCCAAGATACTTAAACTCCTCCACTTGGGGCAGGAGCTTGTCCCCAACCCAGAGAGGACAATCCACCTTTTTCCGGCTTAGGAGCATGGACTCGGACTTGGAGGTGCTTATTCTCATCCCAGCCACTTCACACTCACCGGCAAACCGTCCCAGCAAGAGCTGAAGATCATTGCTGGATGAAGCCAACAGGACAACATCATCTGCAAACAATAGAGATGAGATCCTGTGGTCACCAAGCATGACACCCTCCATTCCCTGGCTGCGCCTAGAAATCCTGTCCATAAAAATTATGAACAGGATTGGTGACAAAGGGCAGCCCTGGCAGAGTCCAACTCTCACTGGAAATGAGTCCGACCGAGTGTTGGCAATACAAACCAAACTCTCACAACGGTTGTACAGAGACCGAATAGCTCGTAACAACAAGCCCGATACTCCATACTCCCGAAGCACCCCCCCACAAAAAAACACTAGGGACGCGGTCAAATGCCTTCTCCAAGTCCACAAAACACATGTAAACTGTTTGGGCAAACTCCCACGAACCCTCAAGAATTCTGGAGAGGGTAAAGAGCTGGTCCGATGTGCCACGGCCAGGACTAAAACCACATTGCTCCTCCTGAATCCGAGGTTCGACCAATGGCCGGACTCTCCTCTCCAATACCTTGGCATAGACCTTCCCAGGGAGGCTGAGGAGTGTGATCCCTCTAAAGTTGGAGCACACCCTCCGGTCCCCTCTTTTGAAGAGAGGAACCACCACCCCAGTTTGCCATGCCAAAGGCACTGCCCCCAACCTCCACGCAATGTTGCAGAGGCGTGTCAACCATGACAGCCCTACAACATCCAGGGCCTTGAGGTACTCAGGGCGAATCTCATCCACCCCCGGTGGACGAGATAATAATGAACATAAATTTGTTAATTAATATTAACTGAAGTAAAGGTAAAAACAGTTTTTATTCTTGTCTGAAATAAGAGAAACAAAAAGCCAGCCATACGTGTTAGCTAAGTGACCTGGTTGATGGCTCTACAAAGCTTTGATGTGGAGGTCCGCTACACACAAAAGTTGAGAAGCCCTCTTGGCACAGACTTGGCTTCCTGCCAACGGTGCTCTGAGGACACTCCAGGACCATCCATTTGTGCAGAGCCACCTACAGTCACTGAAGACCCAAACCATCACTACTTTGACCAGAACATCTGTCAAGATATGGTCACCGCCTATGTCGATGGTTGTTCTTTTCACCATGAAACTCACATTCGTGCTGGTGTGGGTGTGGCATGGCTGAACAATCAGCCTTGTGAACCCCACAGCTATCAACTGGGTTCCCAATCATCCCAGTATGCAGAAATTGCAGGTGTGCTCATTACACTGCAACTTGCCATAGACCATGGCATTCGCACATTGGTCATCTGCACTGACTCCAACTACGCACGCCTCAGTTTCACTTGTCATTTAGCACTCTGGAAGGCCAAAGGTTTCATAACCTCCAACCGCAAGCCAGTTAAACATCAAGAACTTTTCAAGGCATGTGATCACCTGGTCACCTCCAACAACCTCCAGGTGTACTGGAAAAAGGTCAGAGGTCACTCGCACACACCAGGTCAGGACAAAGAATGGAATGACCTTGTGGACTCACTTGCAAAACAAGGAGCCATACAAGGCACACCCTGGTCCTTTGATTCTGCTCAGGTGCCGACTTCACAGTCCCACCCACCCACCCCTACAGTCTGCGCAGTCACCAGGGCCCAAGATACAACACAAACCACAGGTCCCCTCGCGGTTGACCCTGTTTTCACTGACGCTGACCTTATCTCTCTTCAAACCCTTGACCCTGCAATCCATAAAATGATACAATACCTCTCGGATCCTGCACTCAATGCACCATCCGACTCGGATCTCGCTGACACTCCAGACTTAAAACCACTTTTTGCCGCGCAATCGTCCTTGCAGCTGCGCAATGGCATTCTAGTTCATGTTTCCGATGAACTCCCTGCGCCTGCGCTTGTGGTCCCTCATAACCAAACGGGGGTGATGATTGTTCATGCCCACGATCTCCCAACTGCAGGACACAAAGGCTTCAAAGCGACGTACAATGTGCTCAAACAAGTGGCATATTGGCCATACATGCGAAAGGATGTAGCAGACTACATCAAGGGATGTCTCATATGTTGCCAGTTTCAACCAACCAACCCGATTCATCGAGCACCCCTACAGAAAAGAGGCATTTCATTCCCATGGTCTGACCTCCAAATTGACTGGGTAGGCCCCCTTCCACGGTCAGCCAGAGGAAATAAATACTTCCTCACAGTCACATGTGCTTTCACCAAATGGGTTGAGTGCCTGCCTGCTCCTAATGACACGGCAGAAACCACGGCCTACTTGTTGACGAACCATGTATTCTCTAGATTTGGTCTGCCAAGCCGAATCAACTCTGACCGCGGCACTCATTTCACCGCCGAAGTCATGCGACAACTGTGGGAAACCTTGGGAGTTAAAGCTAACTTCCATATTAGCCACCACCCACAATCCTCCGGTCAGGTTGAAAGAACCCACCGAACCGTGATCAACATACTGAAGAAGTATGTTTCACCACACCAAAAAGACTGGGATGTAAAACTCCCACTGGTCTTAATGGCCATCTGAGCCACACCCCATGAAGCTACGGGGGTGTCACCTTTTGAAATGATGACAGGCCGGCAAATGACTTTGCCCCTGCATTTACTCTACCAACCTGGAGAAGCCAGTGTTGCTACAGCTTACACTACTCACCAGTACATGACTGACCTGACCAAACATCTCCAACAGACTTTTGCCTTTGCCCAAAAACATTTGGACCGATCAGCTGAAGGACGCAAAGCCTACTACGATCAGAAAGCCTCACATGATGAACTCCAAGGGGGAGACAAGGTTTTCTATTATGCTTTCATTCCTCAGACAGGACAGACCAATGCACTAGCAGGAAAACTCGCTCGGAAGTTCCTCCCCAGGTGGACAGGTCCACACACGATCACAGAAAAAACTCTTTCTGGTCATTTACCAAATCAAAATAAGCAAAGGTCGCCCGGACCCCATCTCCAAATGGGTCCAGTGTAATCAAATCAAAGCTTACAAAAACCCCATGGGACTCGTCGGGGACAACACTGTTCCATTAAGTCAGTAAACAAACCTAAAATCTTGTTTGCACCCGATAGATAACTGTTAGCTGACTATCAGCCTCAGGCACGCTCGGTCGCATTTCTCTTCCCTCAATCAGGTAACTGCATTAAACCTTCATACAAGAAAGTTAACCCAAACTAACTGACTTCCTTAAAATCTAACTTTAAAAGACCCTGCAAAATTTTATTTGGTGTCATCAAGTTACTATTTCAAATTAGTACACACAAACCTCCAATATCACTAGCTTAAGTCAATAATCACAAAACCCTCTAAAGGTGATAAACACTAATAGCCTAGAGCTCAGTCTCTAACAAAGTTGTTCCACCTCTGAGAATAAATAACTTTCACCTACCACTCAGGTACTTCAAGAAAAGGAAAACCGACAAGAAGCTCAAGATTAAAATAACTCACTTCTATTCGTTTGCCAAGACGATGGCCCTCCTGTTTTTCAGTTTAGCCTTCTACCTAGCACTCTCACCTACTTTCGCCCAGTTAGAACTGGACAGAGCCCAGACAAGAAGTCAACAATCCTTAGGTAGATTCTCAACCACAGCCTCATCATCAGGGCCCCTTGCTAGCCTTAGCACGTCTACTGTTAAATCAGTCAACACCGTCACACTGAAATGCCAGATAGTTGAACCACCAACCGTTACCAAAACTTTGCAAGATACTGTGTTGGTTTTGAATGTTTGTTCCAAAGCCTCGTTCAAACTCAACAAGGTCTTGGACTTGTCACTCTTCATGTTAGAGGGTGACCATGCTCACCCACATCTAATGCCTGTGTTTCTTTGAAAGGTAGCTAGAAATATTAGATTTTCAGCTAACACTTTGACAATGAGCCTGCCTTCACCGCTTCTTGCCCCTGTTTCAGATGTCACTAAGTTATTCCTCATTGCCACTCAAAGAACAATGATGACTTTCCATGTTTGCTCAGTATTCCAGAACAAAGGTCTCAAACACCCTGAGTCAGACCTCTGTAGAACCATGGTTTAGTCCAGCTAAACCAATTCAATTCGAACCTCCTTGAATTACCTCAATATTGCTTAACCTAAACATCTACCTCAAATAAGCAATAATTTTTTGTTTTGCATTCTTTGTTTTGATTTTGATTTTTCTTTATTTTTAGACTTTTTGAAGTTATATGCATGCTTATATACAAACATATATTTATATATATAGTTTTTGCACTCCATTTTGATTTTTGTGCCCATTCAAACTATTTTTGAACAATTATGATAGCTATTTCATCGTAAACCAAAACTCCTACCTCAGTTATGTAAGAATACTCACTTTTAGCCTGTTTTCCACTAGCCCAGCACACCTCGGTATGGCTCGATTCACTTCAGTACGGCTCGGTATGCTTCTGTCTCCATTAGCACAGTGTTGTGCTTGTGCTGTGATGGTTTGTGTTAGGAGGTTTTAGAAGCGGGGCAGCAGCAGATTCTCAGCGAGGCGGGGCCACACTCCCGTGACGTTACGCACCCGACTGAGTCCTTATTTACACGAGACAAAAAAGGATCCAAGGATTATTGCCTTGCTCGCTCTGTAGATTTATCTCACAATTAATTTTCTCATAATTAAGCTGCAACAACACAAGTCACTTTTGTTTTGAATTAACTGCCAAATGACCTAGAAATAATGAGCTGAAACTTGTTTTTATTCATATTAAATAATGAGACGGTGGCACACTGCCCTACACCAAATTATTATTTTTTACATCCTAGGGCATTTTGGATGTACTGAATTAAAAAAAATCATGTTTTTCACCTTCAGGTCAACGTTTGGAACAACAGTATTAGTATTTTCTGTTTAGATGATGCTACACTCCTAAAGTATTGTAATTCTCTGAATTTGGAATGCCGATATAACATTCAATTTACATATACTTAATTTTTTCACCTACTTTGACTTGTAAGCTTGATCAGTCTCTCCTGCTGCATTTTAAAGTCCAACTGTGCAACTTCTTATAAGTTAACATAAAAATGTACCCAAAGTTTAGAACTGGATCATGTGGGGCTAATTTTTTTATGATATTTCAATAAAAAGAACAGAAAGCTTACAAAAACATTTGTTTTTTGGTCTAGTTAAAAATTACATTACCTTTACAATGGTTGACCCCTGACAGGAAGATCAGATCAGATTAGGCAATGGAATTTCTATGTAATTATACTGTTTTATAATTCAGTGTTATAACAGACAAACCACACTTTCCAAAACAATTCCATTTTATTATATACAAAATATTAAAAGAAAAAAAAAAACTTTGCAACACAACATGAAGGTTAATCGACATTTTATACACGCCGACCACTGAGTGTCTACACCAGCTTCCCAAACTGGGTCACGACTCGGATGATTAAAGGCGTCTCTGCCAGCTGTGGGTCAGGAAGGCTCGGTTGAATAATCCGGACGGGCTGTCGCGGCGGACGCGTGGGATGATTCTACAAGGAAAATGCACACAATAAAATACAGCACGAAAGTGTAATATAAAAACAATAGTTTTTAACAAGAATACATAAGCTTATTTCAGCGTATTGTTCACATGAATAATTAAAATAAAAACTTTAGTCCGCAGTGTGCTGCAATAAAGCAGCGATCATCATCCACAAATGAACAGCTTTTTTATTGCATAAATAAACTGAGCGTCTTACCGAATATATTTGCGAAAAAATGCACAATAAAAAAAAATTAAAACTCACCGTTAAAGGACTCCGATGTCTAGACCTCCCGGTATATTTTTTCATTCCGGGCGGCTCCGTGTAACTCGCGCTGAATACGTTCGTCTGACAATGCAGTGAGCAGACACTGCAGCTCCTTATTGGTCCATGGAACACCCTTATTACGCAAAGCCATTTTTGATAGAGAATAAATGAAAATAGCACAGCAATACACTGAAAATAAACCGCCAACAGTGGTTGCGTGCTGAGTAATGGCGGTCGTGAAGATTCTTTTTTTTTTTTTTTTCAAAAACTTTATTGAGAAGGTCGTGAAGATTTGGTAGATGAGGAGGAGGAAAGGGGCGGTTACAACCTGACCAATCAGCGCCGGTTACGACCTGACCAATCAGCGGCGACCAGTCTGTTAACGTCACAACACGGCACAGCTCAGCACTGCTGTACCCTGCCCTGGAGTGGGGCTGAGAATCGCGGCTGTTAAACCGTGTTGGGGCTTGTGGAAAAGCGTACAAAGCGTGCTGAGCCGTCCCGTGTCGCGCTAAAGCGTGCTAGTGGAAAAGGCCCTTTAAGGCCCTTTTCCACTAGCACGCTTGTCTGCTTTTCCACTAGCACGCTTGTCTGCTTGTCTGCCCTTTTCCACTAGCACTGCTGTACCCACTGCAGGGTACAGCAGTGCTGAGCTGGGCCGTGTTGTGACGTTAACAGACTGGTCGCCGCTGATTGGTCAGGTCGTAACCGGCGCTGATTGGTCAGGTTGTAACCGCCCCTCTCCTCCTCCTCTTCTGCCGAATCTTCACGACCTTCTCAATAAAGTTTTTGAAAAAAAAAAAAAAAAAGAATCTTCACGACCGCCATTACTCAGCACGCAACCACTGTTGGTGGTTTATTTTCAGTGTATTGCTGTGCTATTTTCATTTATTCTCTATCAAAAATGGCTTCGCGTAATAAGGGTGTTCCATGGACCAATAAGGAGGTGCAGTGTCTGCTCACTGCATTGTCAGACGAACGCATCCAGCGCGAGATAGACGGAGCCACCCGGAATGAAAAAATATACCGGGAGGTCTCAACATCGGAGTCCTTTAACGGTGAGTTTTAATTTTTTTTTATTGTGCGTTTTTTCGCAAATATATTCGGTAAGACACTCAGTTTATTTATGCAATAAAAAAGCTGTTCATTTGTGGATGATGATCGCTCTGCTTTATCGCAGCACACTGCGGATGTGAACAATACGCTGAAATAAGCTTATGTAATCTTGTTAAAAACTATTGTCTTTTCTGTATATCTTGCACTTTCGTGCTGTATTTTATTGTGTGCATTTTCCTTGTAGAATCATCCCACGCGTCCGCCGCGCCAGCCCGCCCGGATTCTCCAATGTGAATCTGTCCCGCCACCAGGCGCAAAATGTATTCAATGATAAATATTTGCAACATTTAAATGAGGTTTCAGAAAACGCGAGGGTATCCCAGACGCTGGCAGAGATGGCTTCATTCAACCGAGCCTTCCTGACCCAGAGCTGGCAGAGACGGCTTCATTCAACCGAGCCTTCCTGACCCAGTTTGGGAAGCTGGTGTAGAGGCACTCAGTGGTCGGCGTGCATAAAATGTCGATTAACCTTCATGTTGTGTTGCAAAGTTGTTTTTTTTTATTTTAATATTTTGTATATAATAAAATGGAATTGTTTTGGAAAGTGTGGTTTGTCTGTTATAACACTGAATTATAAAACAGTATAATTACATAGAAATTCCATTGCCTAGTCTGATCAAAATGATGCTGATCATCCTGTCAGGGGTCAACCATTGTAAAGGTAATGTAATTTTTAACTAGACCAAAAAACAAATGTTTTTGTAAGCTTTCTGTTCTTTTTATTGAAATATCATAAAAAATTAGCACCACATGATCCAGTTCTAAACTTTGGGTAAATTTTTTATGTTAACTTATAAGAAGTTGCACAGTTGGACTTTAAAATGCAGCAGGAGAGACTGATCAAGCTTACAAGTCAAAGTAGGTAAAAAAGTAAGTATATGTAAATTGAATGTTCTATCGGCATTCCAAATTCAGAGAATTACAATATTTTAGAAGGAGTGTAGCATCATCTAAATGGAAAATACTAATACTGTTGTTCCAAACGTTGACCTGAAGGTGAAAAACATGAATTTTTTTTATTCAGTACATCCAAAATGCCCTAGGATGTAAAAAATAATACAATTTGGTGTTGGCCAGTGTGCCACTGTCTCATTATTTAATACGAATAAAAACAAGTTTCAGCTCATTATTTGTAGGTCATTTGGCAGTTAATTCAAACCAAAAGTGACTTGTGTTGTTGCAGCTTTTTTTATCAGAGAGTTTCTCCAGTTTTGGAGCATATAATCATCCGTCCCTTAACTGTTAAACATTAAATAATAGCAGACAGATTGGCAAAGGATACACAATTGTGTTGCTGTTGCCCAAAACCGCTGTGACCCACTGCTTATGGTGCTACCTTTCATGTGTGTGCTTTTTATGAATATTCACATGTTTTTGTAAGTACAAGTGGGATAGTATTAAATTGAAATATAACATATTTCTAATAATGTTTGCTTTTTGCAAATATTTACACTTATTTTGAAAGTAAAAGTTAGATACTGCGGGGGGGGGGGGGGATCTAATCATGTGCCATGGAGGGCCAAGACCCTGCAGGCTTTACCTCCAACCAGTGTCTTCAACAGCAGATTCCACTGAACTTCTTCCACTGACTGATCAGTGATAACACCTGCTGAAGAGACTGGGTAGAAGAGAGAACCTGCAGGGTCTTGGCCCCACATGACACATGATTGGAAGCCCCCGGATTAGGTTTAATTGGATTTAACATTTTAACACAAACTGCTTTATGGTTCATAATTCTGTTGACAGACTTACACCAAACCAAAAGTGATTTCTCAAACTGCTGGATTATTCTTAGCTTTTCCAATCTTTCAGTATTTAATTTATGCCGCATGGTGGTAACCTTCACATATAAAAAAAGAGACATCTGCAAAAACTTCAGAGGTTTATTGTCAGTGAAATTCCCAGTGCAATACAACATGAATGCATATCTAGTACATTGTTGATGCAGAGAATATATATTTCTACAGTACATGTTTCCATGTAAACTTGTGACTGCATTATTTTAATTGCTTTTAATCCTAGATCAAGTTTGTTTTGGCCTAAAATGCATGATAACTGTCAAATATATCTTATTATACCTAACTCAGTAAAGTTTACTTTTTGAATATATATTTTGTGGCTAATATTAACCTGGCCATCAAGTTGTGTCAGTTGATCGTTTTTTTCTATGATACCATCTCAGACTCTGCTGCAGAAGCAGGTAAGTCCATGATGTCTCAACAGTCTCTCCATGATTTTCAAGCAGATCAGAGCAATTTGTTGTACAGGAAATAAAACATTTCTACAGACATTCTTAAGCTCAATACTGCTCGTTTGTGAAGCTGTGTTGACATCAGTGACAGGCTGATCACATCTGTGACAGGCACGCCCAGAGCGAATGAAGCAGTAATTTCCCCACAACAGAGCCATCTGAAACACACACAGCATACATATTTTAGTACCTAACAGCGATAACTTGCAGACATTAAAGTGTAGCACGACGTATTTATAGCAAACTAGCATTAGCAACCATTAGCTTACCGTCATATACGACCTAGTTTGTATCCTCACGCCTTTGGCTCTCCCAGAAGCTGCAGAAATATTCCAGAGTGTTTTCATCTCGCTGCCTGTACCCTTGTCTGGTGGTCCTTTTTGGCGTTTACGGTGAAAAAAGCCACAGACCGAGGAGTGGCCTTGTACAGCTATGTGTTATGTTTTGCTTGGGTCTTCTCAATAAAGTTTTGAAAAAAAAATGTTTTGCTTGGGTCGCGTGCGTTACGTCACGGGAGTGTGGCACCGCCTCGCTGTTATAAACCCACCCACCCCAGCACAACACCCATGCCAAACACCGTGCTAAAGGAGACAGAAGCATTCCGAGCCGTACTGAAGTGAATCGAGCCGTACCGAGGTGTGCTGGGCTAGTGGAAAAGAGGCTTAATAGATACTGTTTGCATGCTAGTGTGTATGGACCTCACAAAACCTTTTAACCCAGTATTTAGGTAAAGTGTTGCCAAGGAGATCAAGCTGCCATGGGTGTGTACCAACGCTGACCGATGCTCACCATTGCTACAAAGGGGGGAATCTGTAGCATCATCGTCTTTTCATACTAAGACAGAAGATCATTTCTCTCCATTTTACAGGAATTTCACTTTATTCCTTCTACAGGAATACCACTTTTCTGTATTCTACAGGAATATCACTGGCTTTCATATCGACTCATCCAGGCCTCATCCAGGCCTGACCAAGGATGTTTTCCCAGGACCCCAATGTAAACAGTTGCCTCTTGCAGAGATTGTAAGGATCAGAATTTGCTTTTAAAGGCTCAAAGGAACATAAAACTCGGGAGACCAGACCTCCAACGTGAACATTGCATTTGGATAACATCCTCCTTTACAGGAAACCAATGCTCTTAAAAGGGTCATAAACGGCTTAATCAGACAGGTTTATAACCTTCGATGGTCCCCAGATTTTCTTCCAGATACCATGGACCTAAAGAAATCATCTACAGCTCAACAGTACCTCCTAGCGGATACCTACAAAATGTGTTTCAGTATGTAGGATGACTTTTTAATTTGTTCTAAACATTAAGTTTCTTTCAGCTTATCCTCTTCTCCCCTGGATCCTAAGGACACTGAAAATCATCCCTTTTTATCACCAACCATGGTTTGCTGTACTACATTAAGCTTTGATCTAAATATGAATGCATGTATTATGCATGTATTATAATTATGTATAAGAAATGTTATATTCATGAGTGTTATTCAAACAAATGTAATATTAGAATAATGGTATAAATGCATGATCACCAAATATTAGCCAAGTCATTTAATTTAGTTGGGTTTTATATTAAGCACCTAATTTCATAAGAACTGACTGAGTGTTGATTTTTCTCTGCAATTTCATGGGATGGTGTCTTCGTTTGATTGGCTGCTCTCAAACAAAGAAATGTTTTCACATTGGATAGCAGCCATTTCAAACTGCTTTTGATAAAGTCGATTGGTCAGTCTTGCGATCGGCATCACAAGTTTATGACCCAGGCGGGGTCATTTAAAAAGTAGTAGAAGCTGCCCTGCAAGTTAGAATTAGAGAACAAGATGAACAGAAGGAGAAGGATAGAATTAAAGAAGAGAATGTAAGCACAAGACAGGGCACAGGCAGAAAAAGCAGACAAGACAAGCAGAAAGAAAAGAAAGTTAGAAATGTAAGACAATCAAAAGAGCCAGAATGAGATCATAGAAGTCTGGGAAGATTTTATTCCACCGTTTCAAGGTCCCGTGTAGTTTTATTTTATCTAAATTGTTCTGTGTGAAGTTTGTCAAATCCTGCGTTAGTTTTTCTGGTTACTGAGGAGAAATCACCTTTTTCTTTAGAGCTCGCTTTCTCAGAGAATCAAATTCTCAAACTTTTTTTCCTTCACCTCAGAAGCCATTCTTATCCTAGTAAATGTTTTTCTCATTTTTTTATGACTTTTCATGCCGTTAAAGTGGACCTTTAATTTTCCTAATTTAAAGTGAACAGAGACTGTTTTTAGACTCTCTTTCTGGCCTCATACCCGCCTGACTGAGAAGTTTCTCCTTCAGTTTTTTGGTCTATCACGCTACAAGAGACCTCAAATTCAGACTCTTTTCCAAGGACTTGTCACGCCGCTCGGTGACAGACCACCCAATGCTGCCATTGTCTGGAGAGCCCCCAGCTGAGTTTACACTTCCACGGCTGTGAGGAAGCATCGCAGCAGCCGCTTCCTCCGACGTCCTAACTCCCAACTCGGCCGGTATTGACCCACTGAAACGTGGACCTACAGCTGTTTTGTAAGTGAAACTCCTACTTCTCCTATCTGCTGGGTTTAAAACGTGATGTCTGAACAATTAAATTACAATTGAATATAGCCCGTATTTCAGGGCTCAATTAGTCTCAGCCACAGGGTAAAGCTGTAAACTGAAGGAAGACTCTTAGTCATTTTTAAGTAACTGCCCTTCATTTTTGTAGATTAATTCAGAAGTCATTTTTAGATGATTAGCTTATGAATTTTCCTCATAAAATGGCATTCTGTTTATTGGATATTTCAGCCTCATTTACCGTTGAAACATAAGTCTGGTTTCTCTTTGGTTCCACAAAGGTGTAACGCTGGATTTTATGTTCAGGAATCCAATAACAGTTGATGTGATATCGTATGTTGTTATCATCTGAATCTGTTTATCCATCATTTGAACGCCATATCATGTAACCTGAATGAGTTTAATAAAAGGGTGAATGAGAGAAGTTGAAGTGTTTTCCTTTCGCATATGCTCTGCACTGTGTGTCTGTGTGTGTATATATATATATATATATATATATTTATAGTAATATGTACGTATGTATATTAGCTGCTCTTGCTTGCTTGCTTTTTTTTTCTCTTGCCTTCTGATTGTTGCTCTGAGTGTTGCTATCCCTGTGCTGTTGCAATCCTGGAATTTCCCTGTTGTGGGACTAATAAAGGCTTATCTTATCTTATATATCTGTTTCCTAATCACGGCAGGAAAAGAACTCACTGAAACTTTGAGACTGATTCATTAAGTAATTGAAGGTACAAAATTAATTAAAATTAAAGTAAATATTATTGTCCATTGTGACTGGTGCCCCCTTTTACGAGTGCTTTTATTTAATTTAGTGAGTGTAGAAGTGATGGTTTAACTCCGCCCCCTTTCACACCCACTATTAAATAAAATAAATAATTCCTGTACCTTATGACAAATATTTTATTATATAATCCTGCTACACCTGTTATACATAGTAGTGGCTTCATGGATGGGTAATGTACATGAAAGTGTGGAGTGCAAAGACAGGTGTGTTATTGTGATAATTAAAAAGGCCCTCAGTTCCGTGCATGTGAACATTCGGGGGTGGGGGTGGGGGGTGGGCTCTGACTTTTTGCATTCCGGATGGCCCAGGGGAAGAAACTGTTTGTCAGTCTGGAGGTGTGGAACCTGATTGATCTGAACCGTCATCTAGAGGGAAGCAGGTCAAACAAGTGGTGGGCAGGATGTGAGGGGTCTCCTTTGATGGCCTTGAGCTTTCTGAGACAGGAGGATATGGAGATGTCCTCCAGGGAGGGCAGGGGGCTCACGATAATTTTTTGGCCGACGTTGATGACCCTTCGCACAATCTTCCTGTTCTCAGCCCTGGAGCTGGTGTACCACACACCCAGACAGTAGGTGAGCACACTCTCCATTGAGCAGTGATAGAAGGCCAGCAGCAGCTTCTGGTCTAGGTACCCAGGGACCTGAAGGTGGGGACATTTTTCACACGGTCGGCATTTTTGAGGAGGGGCGTGTGGTCCTGTCTGTTCTTCCTGAAGTCCAGTATGAGTTCTTTGGGTTTTTTGGACATTCAGTTACAGGATGTTTACTTGGCACCACAGCAGCAGGTTCTCTATCTCCAACCTGTATGCCTTCTCATCATCATCGGTGATGAGCCTAACCAAGGTGGTACCGTCCGTGTACTTCACAATGATGGTGGTTTGGTGGGTTGTAATACACTCAAAGGTTTACAGGGAGTACAGTAGAAGGCCTAGTACACAGCCCTGGGGGAAGCCAGTGCTAAGAGACAGTGTGGAGGAGTGGTGGGGGCCAAGTCTAACTGTTTGTGAGCGGTTGGTGAGAAAGTTTTTTTTTTATCCAGGACCAGGTGGGGGGAAGGGGTTCTGGATGAGGTGCAGTGTGTTGATCAGGATGTTTGTGGATGATGGTATTGAAAGCAGAGCTGTAGTCCACAAAGAGCATCCTCATGTAGCACCTCCGGTTCTCCAGCTGGCTCAGCGCTCTGTGGAGTGTGGTGGTGATGGCGTCTTCCGTAGACCAGTTCTTCCTGTAGGTGAACTGGTGGGGGTCGAAAGAGGGGGGAAGACGGTCCCTGATGTGCTGGGACACCAGTCGCTCAAAACACTTCATGACTGCTGTGGCTCTGTCGTCGTTCAGGCTGTCAATTGGGGACTTTTGGGGGATGGGGATGATGGTGGAGGCCTTGAGGCAGGAGGCGACAGTGGCGTGCGTCAGGGAGAGGTTGAATAACTTGGTGAGGATTCCTGCCAGCTGGTCTGCACATGCTTTGACCACAGCTCCTGGGATGCCATGTATACTTTTTATGTCCCCTGTAAATGCAATATTAAGATTATTGCTCAGCATGAATACTAAAGTCTCCTCCAATACTTTATCCAAAATAAGCATTTATTTGCATAAAGATTCTGAGAAATCACTTAAAATGTTAGAATAAGGAACAGGTTGGCTATAAAATAAAGGAAATGGGATTTGCTTTGTTCAACTTTAGATCCCTTAAACGGGATAAGAAATTGTACTCAAATTGTTTTTATGTGTGCCGTTTCTTTTATCTTTTTACCTTTTAAGCTTACTCCCTGCATGTTTTAGGGTCAACAGTTTCTGAAACCTGACCTGAATTGTTTTCTATATGTGCTGTTCTACTTTTAATATCTTCCTGCCTGCCCCAGGGACTACAGATGGAAATTAGTGAGAACGCTATAATATGGAACACAGCATCTTTACCCTGTGTTTAATGTTTTTTCTGTACATGGGCCCTGACAATTAAAACCAATAAACTAAAACTAAAAACCTTCTCAGAAGTGAAACTGAGAACAAGGTATTCAAATGAATTATGAAAGAACTTTTTCTCATTAAACTCCCCCTCCATTGCCATTGCTTAAAGGATTTAACATGGCTCATCTGGGTTGATTCATTTAATAAAGTTTGGTTATGTTCTGTGTAGGGGAAAAATTAATCACTCTTAAATGACTGAGAAGAGAATCAATCAGATGAATTAAATGAGTTTATTACTTGCAGCAAGGGAACAGTACGCATAACAGAAGTTTGGGAATAATGCTCGACTGGGCAGTCCAGTTGATGCTTTTTATTATACAGTACAGCACTATCTGTCTACATAGATAACAGAAGCTTATCTCAGTGGCGGAAACAAAGACAGCTATGTGACTGGCCTTGTAGACATTTGGGTGTGCTGATCAATTGCTGACTTGACATTCCTTTCCTCTTACATAGTGACTCAGTCAGTGCTTTTTCACTCACATAACACAATGCTGATGTAAATAGACAGCAATTGCATCATTTGAGCAGAACACACAATACCTTGCACTCAGACAGCACATCCCTGATGAAAATAAAAGACCAACTGTTTTGTTTGAGCAGAACACATTTCAAAATGAAACAACAATAAAGTAATACATAATCAAAAAATAATTTTTATACTTCGTCCTATAACCAGACTCAAGGGAAAGCCCTGTTAATGCTCATTAATGCTAAAATTGCTTGGTTAAGTATGTGTTAGAATAATTCTGAGCTCGTCAAAGATCAGGCGGAAAATTGGATTTATGTACATTTATTTACAAAAATAAGTGAGTCACCCCAATGGCCATTTTAGGGGAGAGATTACAAAGCATGGCCTTCCACACACACGTAGAATCTCTAAAGGATACATTCTTTAGGTTTGATATATTATATAGGCAACAGAAAGGAGGGGGAGGAGGAGGATGAGAGGAGGAAGGGAGAGAGACAGAAAGACAGTCCTGATAAGCAGAGTTTATCTGGGGTGATGCCATAAAACAATCTACACAAGCTAGAAGTTCCTGTGCATTCCTGGGACCCAAAAGAGAACAGGACATGTCAAAGTGATTATCAATATAGCTTAGATCATCCTTCAGTCTGAATTCTCTGAAGGCCAATGGTCACTGAAACATGCCAAGAATATATGAACTTATCCTAAATGGAATGCACATATTGTAGAGGATGCTTTCACAAACGAGACTGAGTTTATTTCTCAGGAAAGGTTTATTGTGAGTCTACATCCTCTATCAAGCAAAGTATCTCAGCAAAGAGACAGAACAATCATTCATCACAGCTCTTATACTCTCCAGAGACACAAAACCCCCAACATCAAATATCCTATCCCCAGCCCACAGTCCTTCAGTAAATATTTAGCTTCCGAGGCTCCTTGGCGTCTCTATTGTCTCTCAACTCCTCAGCCTCGGGGGCTCCTGCTGGGACATTCTCTCTGACTTCCCATCTCTCAAGAAACCACTTCACACCTCCCGAGGTCTCCGCCGGGTCAGGTCTTCTTGGCCGTTTAGACGTGAAGCTTCCAGAGTATGCACCGTCATGCCTACTGAATATATGTGAGGGAAAATGCATACCATACATGCATACTATATATGCTCCCTAAATGCGCGCCATATAACCCCCCCCAAACGTCTAAATAAGGACAACTTACACCCCAGATGCATAGAATCATGACATATCACACAGAACGAAAAAAAAAAATTTGGCACCACATATCACACATCCAACTGCTTGGGCTTCAACCTCCTGCCATACCTGCTGTGAGCAGGTCTCGCTCTGCCTGTGGCTGTCTCTTGCATCTGTGGATCAGAGTCATTAGCACATCGTTGTGAAAGCTTAGCAGAGTGTCTCCCCGGTGGCCTGCCACGACGGGGGGCCCTGGCTACCTGCACCTGTTCATCAGCTAACACAAAAGCGGGTTTGAGTCTGTTAATGCAGACTAATTCCCTCCTGTCTCCCAAATCGAGCAAAAAATGCTTTTCCCCGGTTTCTAACACTCTGAACGGTCCATCATAAGGTGGTCTTAAACCTAACCTCTGTGCGTCGTGTCTAACAAAGATGAATTCTGCATTCTTTAAGGCTTTAGGCACAAAAACACGTGGAAAACTGTGATGAACTGGGCCGGGGAGGGTGTTTGATCCTGCGTCGCTCTGCAGCAGCTGAGCGGGGGGGTGATCTGGTGCGGGGTTTTCAGGAAGGAATTCTCCCGGTAACCGGAGAGGTTGGGCGAAGACTAGCTTGGCCGGAGAGGCTTGCAAATCTTCTTTAGGTGCTGAACGCAACCCTAATAAAACCCATGGAAGCTTATCAACACAATTTGTGTCCGTGAGAGCCGCTCTGAGGGCTGCTTTCAATGACCGGTGAAAGCGTTCGCACAAACCGTTGGGCTGGGGGTTATACGCAGTTGTGCGATGAATTTTCACCCCCAGGCTGAGTGCCATGGATGACCAGAGCTCGGAAACAAATTGGGGTCCTCTGTCAGACGTTATGTCTGACGGGACTCCAAAGCGCGCGACCCAAGCCGTTAAAAAAGCGCGCGCAACGTCTGCTGCTGTGGTTGATGCCAGGGGAATCGCCTCTGGCCAGCGCGTAGTGCGGTCCACCATAGTTAGAAGGTGTGTGAACCCCTGTGACAGTGGGAGGGGTCCCACCAAGTCGACATGCACGTGGTTGAAGCGTTTGGCTGGGATGTGAAAAGGTTCTAGAGGGGCCCGCGTGTGCTTGTGTACCTTTGCTCTTTGACACGCTGCGCAGGCTGCAGCCCATTCTTTGACCTGTTTACGCAGCCCCGGCCAAACAAACTTCTCTCCCACCATTTTGATCGACGCGCGAACGCCCGGATGTGCCAGCGAATGCATTAAGTCAAAAACGCGGCGACGCCACGCAGCTGGGACCACGGGGCGGGGGTGCCCCGTGGAGATATCGCAGATTAGGGGGGGGCATACCTCTTTGATGCACCCTGTGCTCCAGCCTTAGCCCTGTTGGCCCAGACTGGAGCGCACGCACGTCCGCATCGTTAACCTGCTCGGCGGCCATGGCTGCATAATCTAACCCAACGCAGACCGGGGCTGTGAGCGCTTCCGCGCCGCAAGCCTGGCCCGAGTCTACAGCCACTGAGTCTGCCCCCTGGGGGCCTGGCAGTGCAACTGCGTGCAAGAGGCAATCTGCCACAACATTGTGTTTGCCCGCCACGTGTTGAATGTCGGTGGTAAACTCCGAAATCGCAGCCAGCTGTCTCTGTTGTCGGCCCGACCAAGGCTCTGAAATTTTGGCCATTGCAAATGTTAATGGTTTGTGGTCTACAAACGCGGTGAAACGGCACCCTTCCAACCAGAACTGGAAGTGGCGGATGGCCAAATGCAGGGCTAAAAGCTCCCTATCAAACGCGCTGTATTTACGCTCGTTATCGCACAATGTTTTGCTGAAAAACGCAAGTGGTTGCCAGCTCCCTGCTACCAGTTGCTCGACAACCGCCCCCACTGCCACGTCGGAAGCGTCCGTGGTTAGCGCCATGCGAGCTGCCGGCACCGGGTGTGCCAATAACGCAGCGTTCGCGAGGGCCGATTTGACCTGTGAGAAAGCGCGCTCCCGGTCCGGGGACCACTCGACCTTAGATGCAGGTTTTTGCTTCTTTAGTGCCGCGTACAATGGGTGCATGAGCCGTGCCGTGTTGGGGAGGAAGCGGTTATAAAAATTGACCATCCCCAAAAATTCTTGCAGTGCCTTAACTGTCTGCGGTTGGGGGAAATCCGTTATCACGCGCACTTTATCAGGCAGCGGGACCGCGCCCTCTGGAGACACGCGGTGCCCCAAAAAATCGATTTGCGCTACCCCGAATTGGCATTTCGCTGGGTTAATTATCAGCCTGTGTTCTGTCAGCCTCTGAAAAACGGCTGCGAGGTGGTGTTCGTGTTCGACTTCGGATGTACTGGCTACCAAAATATCATCCAAATAAGCGAACACGAAAGGGAGGCCGCACAGTACTGCATCCATCATGCGTTGGAACGTCTGCGCGGCGCCTTTGAGGCCGAAAGGCATGCGCAAAAACTCGAAGAGCCCGAAAAGGGTTATAACTGCCGTTTTGGGTATGTCTTGCGCGCGGACTGGGACTTGGTGATAACCGCGCACCAAATCTATTTTGGAAAAGATACGCGCCCCCGCCAAATGAGCCGAAAAATCCTGGATGTGCGAAATCGGGTAGCGGTCGTGTGCTGAAGCATTGTTTAATCTGCGGAAATCACCGCAAGGGCGCCACGAGCAGTCAGCCTTGGGCACCATGTGCTGGGGTGACGACCAAGAGCTGTTCGAGCGTCTAACAATGCCCAGTTTTTCCAAGTTGGCGAATTCCTCGCGCGCGATGGCCAGTTTAGCTGGGTCCAAGCACCGAGCTTTTGCAAAAACAGGGGGGCCAGAGGTAGTTATAAAATGCTCGACCTCATGTTTGGCAACTGACGCTGAAAATGTTGGGACCGTGAGTGCTGGAAACTGATTGAGTAGTGCATGAAACTTACCACATGCAGCTGTGACATTGGGATGTGCAGAAGGCAGGGCCACCCGAGCTGTGCAGGAGATAGAGTAGAAAGACAGTGCATTTACAATACGTCTATTAGCAAGATCAACTAATAAACAGTTTGAGCATAAAAAGTCAGCACCTAGCATGTTGTTGCTAACTGCGGCTACGACGAAGGTCCACTCGAAGGTGCGGCCGTGGAGGGATAGGAGGAGCGTCTTCTCCCCATAGGTTTTGATCGTGGAGCCATTCGCCGCTAACACCAGGGGTCCGCTGGCAGGCATCAGCATGTCCGCGTAGGCAGGCTTGACAAAACTTAGCTGGGAGCCTGTGTCCACCAGGAATTCTTTCCCTGAATTTGCGTCTGTCACAAAAAGCAGCTTGTTCTTCGTGCCGAGAGTCGCAGCTGCTACCAGCTCTCGGGCTTGGCGTTTCCCTGGCGCTGGTATCGGCACGGTGGGGCACATCTGTGCGCTCTCTCGGCGAAGCGTCGATGGTAGAAACAGAGGGTGTTGTCAGCTCCGCTTCTCCTGGCCTCTGCCGCTGCCGACGTCAGTGGATCCGGTGCTGCAGCCTCTGGTCTCCCCTCGTCTCGCGGGGGTGCATTCAGCTCTGCTGCTGCCGTCGTGGCTGCGTGCCGTTTATGGGCGTCGACGAGCCGCTGCGCCTCCTGGCCCAGCTCGTGGTAGTCACGGTTGTTGAGTAGCTGTGAGCTGGCCAGGGTGACTCTCACTGCTGGCAGTAGCGTTCTGAGAAAGAGGTAGGCGAAGATAAAGCTGTCGTCATCCTCGCCTCTCAGGCTCATCATCTTCGCCATCAGATCTGCCGGCCTGTCTGCTTCCCCTTCTGTCAGCGCCAGGAGCTTCTCTGCTCACTCTCCCAGCGAGGGAGTGAAGGCTCGAATGAGGGCGGCTTTCAGTGCGCCATACTTGTCGTCTTGGGGCGGGTGGTTGGTCAGGCTCTCCACCCGCTGCACTGTGAGGCTGTCCAGCTTCGCGACGACATGGTAGAACCTCGTTGCATCCGCTGAGATTCCCCGAAGGTGGAACTGCGCCTCCACAGTGGTAAACCAGGAGCGCGGGTTATGTTGCCAGAAATGGGGCAGCTGTAGTGTGGTAGCTGTGTTAACCCGGTTGGCCCCTGAAGAGTCCGGCGCGAAAAGCTCGCCGCCGCCGGCCATGGTTTGTCGTAGGTCACCAGTGTAGAGGATGCCTTCACAGACGAGACTGAGTTTATTTCTCAGGAAAGGTTTATTGTGAGTCTACATCCTCTATCAAGCAAAGTATCTCAGCAAAGAGACAGAACAATCATTCATCACAGCTCTTATACTCTCCAGAGACACAAAACCCCCAACATCAAATATCACATCCCCAGCCCACAGTCCTTCAGTAAACATATAGCTTCCGAGGCTCCTTGGCGTCTCTATTGTCTCTCAACTCCTCAGCCTCCGGGGCTCCTGCTGGGACATCCTCTCTGACTTCCCGTCTCTCAAGAAACCACTTCACACCTCCCGAGGTCTCCGCCGGGTCAGGTCTTCTTGGCCATTTAGACGTGAAGCTTCCAGAGTATGCATCGTCATGCCTACTGAATATATGTGAGAGAAAATGCATACCATACATGCATACTATATATGCACCCTAAATGCATGCCATAATATAAAAATTAAACATGGCATATGAAAGGCATGATACTTCTCAAGAATAATAATACATTATTAGTAACAATAATGATGTGAATAATATGGAATTTTTCTATCAGTATGGTTTTCTATTGGTAACATCTTTTCTTGTGTCTCTTTGTCCTTACAGATTCCCCACAGCTACATGACTGTGAGGAGGAGGTTATCCATCAGTTCTGGAACCAGCAGAGAAACTCCAGTCTGGACCAGAACGAACCAGATGCTGCACAGGTGGACGAATGCTATATTAGCCAGGAGGAAGAACAGCTTGGACAGAAACAAGACATGGATACATTCATGATAGCTCCTACTTCTGATTTTAGAGATTTTTTACCAGACCATATCAGAATCCACAGGGGTGATAATCAGTTTCAAGGTCTTAATCAATATCATTCTTTGTAAACTCACATGAGAATTCACACAAATGAGAAACTGGTTCCCTGTGAAATATGTGGAAAATGCTTCATTCAAAGTAATAATTTAAAATCATGAGAACTCACACGGTTGAGAAGCTTTATCCTTGTGAAGTGTGTAGTCAAAATTTCACAAGAAGTGATCATTTAAAAACCCATATGAGAACTCACACAGGTGAGAAGCCATATGGTGAGAAGCCATATGCTGGTGGCCTTTTCCCTCAGGCTAGCCAGCGCGTCCCCCGGGTCGTGGATGGGGGTACCCCCTCACTATGAGTAATCATGGTGAGGGTAGCTTTGAATAACCAATAAGAAGCCATGGACGATGAGGAACCCAATATGAAAAATGAATAATACAGGAAAAAGATGCTGGAAAGGTACTGACCAAGATAAAACGGTCCCCTCAGCTCGTTTCTGCACTAGGCGGGCTGTTGAGAGCGATGGTGCAGCTTCGTCTTCGAGTGTCACAAACACTCAACCGGGATCCCCATCAGACCAGCACAGATCTGGTCCTGGGCCCCAACAAGATCAAAAAAGGACTAAACGGTATACAAGAAAAGAAGAAACTGTAAAATGGTCCCTTGATGAGAAGAAAATTATTCTGTCCTGCTACGCCTATTCAAGTTATGAGAAGTGGGGCAGAAGGAAAAAGCACATATTTGAGGAGAAGATCAGAGAATCCGAGCTACCACCGGAAAAGAAAGCAGCCACCACCACCTCCAAATTAACATCTATAGTCTCTCAGGTCTCAAAATACTTGGGACAAGAAGAAATAGAAAAGATCAAATATGAAGCTCAAGCCCAAGCAATAAAAGATTATCAAGATGCCAACCTATTTGAACAACAAGAATACAAACAAAGTCAGTGGAGCATGGAGGAAAGATGGGTTTTAATATGGTCAACCGAGTACGCCAAGATGAAATACAGCAACCAGCGGGAACGATGCAATGAGTGGCAGCGAATCTTTTTCCATCACTGCCCGGATAAAACTGGCGTACCCCGAGCCAAACTCACAACCCAGAGACACAACTTCCTCACCCAAAGGTACTTCACAGAGCAACAATTGGAGTACATGCACACCAAAATAGAAAAAATGGCACAGAATAACATCTGCTCAGTTGAGTGTCCACTACCACTACCACTAATTAAAAAACCTCTGGAACAACCTTGTCAAACACACCCTACAGAGGTGCCACCAGGCCACCCAGGTGAATCCCCTGCAACTTCTGGCTCAGAATCAGAACATCCTGATGAAGCAACAAGGGGGAGTGTAGACCAGGATCCAATAAGGAAACAGATCAACCCCCAAATAGAAATGAGCCAACATCAACTAGAAATGGAAGAGGAACTTGCCAACAAAATAGAAGAAACAAAAAAAATGACAATGAAAGAACGTCCTAAATTAATTAAGCTTAAAGAGAATAAAGAATTTCAAATTACTACTGCAAAAGGTCAACAGAGGCCTATGTGAACTTGTACCTCAGGGGGTCAGTCTGACAGAGCTTAACTGCATAAACTTTGGTGCAGCGTGGTATGTGCAGAGTAAGCTAGCTCCACAGCATAAAGGAAAAACTGAACGTCGAACCAAAACAAAAATCTCCACACCCATTTGGAAAAATAAACTTCAAGGAAAAATTAATCGATTTAGGGCAGAAATTTCTCAAATGACTTATTACATACAGAACGAAAACTGCACTACTAAATTACTGAGAGTAATCAACAGAATCCAAGAAAAATATAACATTAGGAAAGAGCAAATAATAGGAAAAATAGCTGAGCACCAGGCGCAAGTCAAGGCCCTAGCAGCCCAAATCAGAAACAGGCAACGGAGAGAGAACTCAAAACTGATAAATAAATTATTTGTACAGAACCCAAAACAAGTCTACAGGAGGTTTATAGATGAAACTATCGAAGTAGAGGTGCCTCCTGAAAAAACCCAACTGGAAACGTTCTGGAGAAATCTGTTTGAGGACCCAGTTCAACATAAAATAATAATTGGATTCAAACCATTGCTGAGAAAAATAAAGGAAAACAACAGATGCCCTCATTAAAAATCACAGAAGAAACAGCTCAAGAAAAAAATCAGGAAATATCTTAACTTCAAATCCCCTGGAATAGATAAAATACCAAACTTTTGGCTCAAAAAGATAACAGCACTACACAAACACTACGCAGAGGCATTTAACCGACTTGTTAGGGGAGAGGAAGAAGCACCAGAGTGGCTCACATATGGAAACACCATACTCCTGCCCAAAAGTCCTGAAACCCAACAAGTCAATAAATACAGACCCATCTGTTGCCTCCCGACCACATACAAATGGCTGACAGGAATCATTACTGAGGCCATTTATGAACATCTGGACGCAGAAAACTACTTGCAACCACAGCAAAAAGGCTGTATAAGAAATAAGCTGGGAGCCAAAGAACAACTGCTCATTAATAAAACCATCCTGGAAGACTGCAAGAGGCGTGAGAGAAATTTAAGCATGGCGTGGATCGACTACAAAAAGGCATTCGACAGCATCCCCCACTCCTGGATAATACGCTGTCTGGAGCTGTATTACATCAGCCCAGAGATTAAAACTTTTCTGGAGGTCCAGATGGCTAAGTGGAAAACCACAATTACGCTTAACCACAAAGAAGGACAAATAACAATCCCAGACATCAGGATCCAGCGAGGAATATTCCAGGGGGACAGCCTCTCGCCACTGCTCTTCTGTCTGTGTATTGACCCCTTAAGCAAAATCTTATCAGACCTTGACATCGGGTATGACTTAAGCAAAGGCAGAACAAGAAAAGGGAGCAAGAGAGTGAATCATCTGCTCTACATGGACGACCTCAAGCTCTACGCAGAATCTGAACTGAAACTGAATCAACTTGTCAGTACCGTTCACATGTTTTCAAAAGACATCTGCATGGAATTTGGACTTGACAAGTGTGCAAAATGTACAATAAAAAAAAGGAAAGAAAACAGCATCAGAAAACATCCAAATAGAAGACAATAAGCATATCAAAGACCTGGCAGGGGAATCAGCGTATAAATATCTGGGCATAGAAGAAAACACAACTATTGAACACAGAAAAATGAGGGAAATGGTCAAAAAAGAATACCAACATCGCCTAAAGAAAATCTGTAAATCAAATTTAACACCTAAAAATAAGATCACTGCAATAAACCAGTTGGCAGTACCAGTTGCCACATATGGATTTGGGGTGATAGATTGGCCACAGGGGGAACTGGACAAGTTGGATGTTTGGACCAGGAAGACCCTAACCCTTCATAAGGTAACATACAGAAACCAATGCCTAGATAGGATATATATGCCACGTAAAGAGGGAGGGCTGGGCCTAATTGAAATAAACCAGGCCTACAGGGCAACAATAATAAGCATTGGTCAATACCTAAAAAGCGCCAATGATGAGACGGTGGAAAAGGTCACCCAACATCATGAAACCCTCAGTATTAACACATCCATAACTAAACAAGCCGAGACCTTTGCAGGAGATTTACTAGATAACATGAAAGCCAGTCAGCAAAACCCAGCAACAAAAATAGCTAGAAAGACGAGAGAAAAATACAGCAAAAGGACACAGGAGGAAAGAAAAGAAAGATGGAAACAACATAAGCGAGCAGGACGTTTCCAGGAGGAACTCAATAGGGATTATATTGATAGGGAAGAGACATTACGCTGGATCAGGAATGGAGATCTGGGGTACGACGAGGAGAGACTAGCGGTTGGAGCACAAGACCAGGGACTTCTAACCAATGGTTTTTAAAAAATGGCAGGATTGTCACAGAGTGACAAATGTCGATTCTGTCATGTAGCGGTGGAGAGTGCAAGCCACCTTCTCTCCGGTTGCCAGGTCCTTATGGCCGATGGACACTACACTGCTCGCCACAACAAGATCTGCTGTTACATACACTGGAAAATATGCAAAGAGTTCAAATTAGAAGTAAAAGGACCAGTATGGGAATACGATCCAGAGCCAGTCAGTGCCAACGGAGATACCACCATCTATTATGACAAGGAAATCCCAACTGGAAGACACATTGAAGGAGGAGCAATAAAACCGGACATAGTTATCTTGAACAAAAAGGACAAAACTGCCAAAATAATAGATGTAACCATACCGAACGACTACGGCCTCAACAGAGCAGAAAGAGAAAAAATAACAAAATATCAAGACCTCAAAAATGACCTAAGGAGTACCTGGAACCTGCAGGAGGCAGACATAATACCTGTGGTGGTGGGAGCAACTGGGATGGTGAAGAAAAACCTAAAAAAATATCTACAGGCGATACCCGGCTGTCCCAGTATCTGTGAAATACAGATATCGGCACTAAGAGAAACAGTCTCTATCTTGAAGAGAGCCCTCGGATATAAAGCTCTGTGATTTAAAGTGTAACCATAGACCCCTGGTTGGGGCCCATTACACTTGTAATGAAATGAGATATAAATAAATAAAACAGTGAGAAGCCATATTCCTGTGAAATATGTGGTCAGTGCTTCACAAAAAGTGATCACTTGAAAATTCGTGAGAACACACACAGGTGCGAGGCCGTATTGTTGTGAAATGTGTGGGAAAGGTTTCTCTGATTGTTCTACTATGAGTAAGCATGTGAGAACACACACAGGTGAGAAGCCACACTCCTGTGAAATATGTGGTCAAAGTTTCAGTGTGCATAGTAGTTTGAAAACTCACATGACAATTTACACAGGTGAGAGGCCATATTCTTGTGAATCATGAGGGAAATGCTTCACTCAACTTTCTAATTTGAATAAACACATGAGAACTCACATAGTTGAGGAGCCTCGGATCTTTAATGATCCAGGTACAATCTCCATTATTTCCAAAGAGAGTTCCTGATTGATCAGAAGCCAGTCTGCAATGTCCCCTCTGTCTTCCACCCCAACTCAGTCCATCTTAAATGATTTTGGACCCAGAGAGGGTGGAAGTGATTCTACATATTGTTTCTATTTTTCTTTTCATGGTAGATTGTGAATTTTCAGAAGTGCTTACCATTTTGAAACGTAGAATGTCCACAGTTGAGAAACCATGTTTTTGTAAAACATACCTGTCTGTGATTCAAAAAGTAACTAATGTGAACAAGAAACATGCAGAAAGTTACAAATTCAGGAGATATAGCCTGAGACGATAAAGTTCTTGATGTATTCAAGAATTATCTTACACATCTGAAGTCCAGCAGCACTTTCAGCGTCTTTAGTTTGTTTGTTTTTTGTAAATCAAACATACAGCCAAAAGATTTTATGGTAAAATTAAAATGTAGTGATTTCAAAGTAGGGGTGCACCACATTGTATCGTTCAGGACACTTCTACTAAATTTTGATACTGGTGTAAAAATGCATGTTTGGAGTCGGCTGCGTGATGTCATGCCGTTGTGTGCTTGATGAAAGTTGTGCATTTCTGTGGTTAGGGAAAACAAACATGGCACGGGAAGACAACAGCTGCTCCGTGGTCGGATTTAGTTGTGTGGAAATGTTTTGTTTTTAAAGAATGTTTCAGACTGCTGTCATGTTTTGTTTTTTGTTTTGTTTTTTGTTTTTTTGTTGTTGTTTTTTTAAAAAAGGTACAGCAGTGTGAATAATCTGCCTGCAGACTTTTCCACACTTCAAGAACACCGATATGGTGTGAGGTTGCCGGTGTATGGTGGTCTACTTTTGTTCCTTTTCCTCTGTTAAGGTTTAATTTATTCAGCCACCTAAAGGTGGGAAAACCAAATTGTTCAGTGTGATAAGAGCAAAAAACCAACAACTTCTAACACAGGTAAACCGATTCCACATATACAGTAAACCGCCACATCTAAGTGCACTTAAGATGTGGCGACTTATATTATTTTCCTGTGATATTTGATACAGAATTTAAAAAAAAAATATTGAAACTCAATCTGATCTACCATTTGTAAACTGGAGAAAAACTGTTTTTGTTGCTTTTAACTGAATATGTTGAAGGCAAACACTAGCCCATGAAACTGTTATTTATAAATTTAAAAAAAAATAATTGTTGCATAATTTTTTTGACCCTATCCCCCCCACCACCACTTCAAAATGAAACCATTTGTACCATGCTAGTCAAAAAACATTGGAATTCATTGTAATATAATTGTAAATTTAGTAGGTCTAGCAATCAGGAAATGGGAATAAAGTGGCCTGTCAAATAAAAATAGAGCGTTTCCCTCATAAATATGCAAATTTTCTCTTAGAAATGCAAGATTTTTTGTGACTTTTGTATGCATGTTTTTGTTTTCTTCCAGATTTGTGGATTTTTATGATAAATGCATGACTTATAAATTTTGGTTTCTCAATATGGCTTTTCCATTTTTCATGAAGGTTTAAGGTATATAGCCAGTTTTATCATACATTTGCCTCTTAACTGATGTTTGTCTCCTAAATATTTTTAGCTCCTTCCGGTGAAGCTGACAGGAGCTAATGTGATGGTGTCTGTCCGTCCATCCATCTGTCCACATTTCGTAGGTATCACTACTCCTAGGAAATTGGCTCAGTGCTCACCAACTTCACTCACGATGATCCTCAGGTAGGTCTGCATTCTGGTTAGGGCTGAATTGATTACTCGATGTTGTCGACTATGTTGATTATAAAAATTTGTCGACACAAAATTTTGTAATCGATGTGTTGTTTAATTTTAAAGTTTACGGACATGCTGCGGAAATGTTCAGTTGTAACTGCAATGCAGGACTGGAACTGCTGTGGGCAGTAGTGCTTCTGTTGTCCGGCATGCATGAACAATTTCCAGTGAAGGAGAAAAGGAGCACAGCATGGCGAAAGATGAGTCAAGTCAAAGAGGAGTTAAAGAAAAAAGATTCAAACTTTATATAGTATGGGAACATTTCACAGAAAACAAAAAAAAACAAACAAGGCAAGACAAGTTTATTCGTATGGCACATTTTGTGTGCAAGACGATTCAAAGTGCTTTTCATAAAACATTAAAGTATTACAGCAAGTTTCAAAATGAATACATAAGAATTTATAAGCAAACTATTAAGTAAATTAAAAACAAAAGCAAGCAGTGGGGGGGCGATCTGCATCGTGTCTGACAAAAACAAACTCTGCGTTCTTCAAAGTTTTAGGCACAAAAATGCGCGGAAAACTGTGGTGGGCAGGGCCCGGCAGCGTGCCCGTGTCAATGCTACGCTGCAACAGCTGAGAAGGGGAGCTGCCTGGCGCCGGATTATCCGGGAGAAACTCCCCGGGCAGCCGAAGTGGCTGCGCAAAAATGAGTTCAGCTGGGGAAGCTTCTAAGTCTTCTTTAGGCGCAGAACACAACCCTAATAAAACCCACGGAAGCTTGTCTACCCAATTTGCATCCATCAGTGACGCTCTGAGAGCTGCTTTCAATGACCTGTGAAAACGTTCGCATAACCCATTAGCCAGTGGATTGTACGTGGTTGTACTGTGAATTGTGACACCTAGGCTGCGGGCCATTGTTGACCAAAGTTCGGAAACAAATTGAGGGCCTCTGTCGGATGTAATGTCCTACGGGACTCCAAAACGCGCCACCCATGCTGTTACAAACGCGCGTGCCACCTCCTCGGCTGTGGTTGACGCCAAAGGGACCACCTCCGGCCAGCGCGTGGTGCGGTCCACCATTGTCAGAAGGTGCGTGCACCCCTGTGATGGCGGGAGGGGACCCACGAGGTCCACGTGAACGTGGTCAAACCTCTTAGCCGAAATGAGAAATGGCTCCAAGGGAGCCCTCGTGTGTCTGTGCACCTTGGCCCGTTGGCACGCCATGCAGGCTGCCGCCCACTCTTTAACTTGTTTGCGGAGGCCCGGCCACACAAATTTTTCTGCTACCATTTTGACCGACGCGCGCACCCCCGGGTGAGCCAAAGAATGAATCGAGTCGAAAACGCGGCGGCGCCACGCTGCCGGTACCACGCTGCCAGTACCACGAGATGCGGTCGCCCCGTGGAGACATCACAGATTAGAGGGGGCATACCGTCTTGCAGCACCCTGCTCTCCAGCCTTAACCCTGTTGGTCCAGACTGGAGCGCGCGCACATCCGTGTCACTACCTTGCTCCGCGGCCATGGCTGTGTAATCTATCCCCACGCGGACGGGGGCAGCCACGGCGCGCGAGAGGCAGTCTGCCACTACATTCAGTTTACCCGACACGTGCTGAATATTGGTAGTAAATTCTGAAATCGCGGCTAGCTGCCTCTGCTGCCGGCCTGACCATGGCTCTGAAACTTTGGCCATCGCGAATGTTAGCAGCTTGTGGTCAACGAACGTGGTGAAACAGCGCACTTCTAGCCAGAACTAGAAGTGGCGGATGGACAAATGGAGAGCCAGCAACTCCCTGTCAAAAGCGCTGTACACATTGAAACACATGTTTCACATATTAAATTTGTTTCTAAGACTGCCTTCTATCATTTGCGTAATATTGCCAAGATTAGGAGCATCTTGTCTCAGAGTGATGCTGAGAAGCTGATCCACGCTTTTGTTAGCTCGAGATTAGATTATTGTAATTCTTTATTATCAGGTTGTCCTAAAACATCTTTAAAAAGTCTTCAGCTGATCCAAAATGCTGCAGCAAGAGTTTTAACAGGTACTAGAAAGAGAGATCATATCTCTCCGGTTCTGGCCTCCCTTCATTGGCTTCCCATAGAGTTTAGAATTAAGTTTAAAATCCTTCTTCTTACTTACAAAGCTCTAAACAATCAGGCTCCTTTTTATTTAAAAGATCTGATACTACCGTATCATCCTAACAGAGCACTACGCTCCCAAAATGCAGGTTTACTTGTAATACCTAGAATCTCCAAAAGTACAATGGGAGGCAGAGCCTTTAGTTATCAAGCTCCTCTCCTGTGGAATCAGCTGCCAATCTGGATTCGGGAGTCAGACTCGATCTCTGTTTTTAAGAATAGGGCTAAAACCTACCTTTTTGATATAGCCTACAATTAGGGAGGGATCATGTGTTTTCTGAACCCTCCCTTAGTTATGCTGCTAATAGGTTTAGTCAGCCGGGGGACCTCCAGTAATGCACTGGGCCTCACTCCTTTCCTCACTCTCTATGAAATATTTTTTTTTTTTGCTGGTCATTAACATTTGTTTGTTCTCTCCCATAGATTGAGTCCCCATCGTGCTGTTTGCTCTCTACATGTCTGTTCTTTTCTTCTTCTCTATCCCCTCACCCCCCAGCCAGTCGCAGCAGATGACTGCCCCTCCCTGAGCCTGGTTCTGCTGGAGGTTTCTTCCTGTTAAAAGGGAGTTTTTCCTCTCCACCGTCGCCAAGTGCTTGCTCACAGGGGATCGCCTGATTGCTGGGGTCTTTCTGCAACTGTGGGGGTCCTCCCTACAGTTGATAGTGCTATGAGATGACTGTTGTTGTGAAATGGCGCTATATAAATAAAGTTGAATTGAATTGAATTGAATTGAATTGTATTTACGCTCACTATCGTGCAAGGTCCTGCTGAAAAAGGCAAGTGGCTGCCAAGCCCCGGCTACATGCTGCTCCACAACCGCCCCTATGGCCACAACAGACGCGTCAGTGGTGAGCGCTATGCGGGCCGTTGGGTCTGGATGTGCCAACAACGCAGCATTTGCCAGGGCTGCTTTGACTTCCGTGAACGCTCGCTCCCGCTCCGGGGACCACTCGATCTTTTTCGCGGGTTTCTGTTTTTTGAGCGCGGCATACAGCGGTTGCATGAGTTGCGCTGCACGGGGGAGGAAACGGTTATAAAAATTCACCATTCCCAAAAACTCCTGTAACGCCCTGACTGTCTGCGGCCGGGGGAAATCTGCTACCACGCGCACTTTGTCAGGTAGCAGAACCGCTCCTTCAGGGGAGACGCGGTGTCCTAAAAAATCCATCTGCGTCACCCCGAACTGACACTTCCCTGCGTTGATTATTAACCCGTGCTCTCCCAACCTCCGGAAAACTGCTGCGAGGTGGTTTTCGTGTTCGTCTTCGGACGCGCTGGCTACCAAAATATCGTCCAAGTAGCCAAACACGAAAGGGAGATCGCGCAGCACCGCGTCCATCATGCGTTGGAACGTCTGTGCAGCCCCTTTAAGCCCAAATGGCATGCGCAAAAACTCGAATAGGCCAAATGGAGTTATCGCCGCTGTTTTGGGTATGTCCTCAGTGCGCACTGGGACTTGGTGGTAGCCGCGGACCAAGTCTATCTTAGAAAAAACGCGCGCCCCTGCAAAATGAATGGAAAAATCTTGGATATGCGGGATTGGGTAGCGGTCATAACGCTGTGGCGTTGTTCAACCTGCGGAAATCCCCGCAAGGTCGCCACGAGCCATTAGCTTTCGGGACCATGTGTAGCGGGGAAGCCCATGGGCTGTTCGAACACCTGATGATGCCCAACCTCTCCAGGTTGGCGAACTCCTCGCGCGCTATGGCCAGTTTAGCTGCGTCCAAGCGCCGAGCTTTTGCAAAAACGGGCGGTCCGGTGGTAGCAATAAAATGTTCCATCCCGTGTGTTGCGACGGCTGCCGAAAATGTGGGGACCGTGAGTGCTGGGAACTGAGTGAGCAGTGTGTGAAACTTACCGCTTGCAGCTGTGACGTTGGCTTGTGCTGTTGGCCGGGCCGCTCAAGCTGTACAGGGAATAGAGTCAAAAGAAAGTGCATTAACCAGGCGCCTGTTAGCGACATCAACCAACAAACCATGTGAGCACAAAAAATCAGCCCCCAATATATTGAAATTCAATGCTGCTATGACAAAAGTCCACTCAAATGTACGGCCGTGTAGAGACAGAAGCAGAGTCCTCTCACCAAAGGTCTTAATCTCCGAGCCGTTCGCTGCTGCCATCTCGGGACCGTTGGAACCTGCCAGCCGGTCAGCGTAGGAAGGCGTGATGAAACTCAACTGGGCGCCTGTGTCCACGAGGAAATTCCTCCCCGAGCGTGCGTCCGTCAAGTAGAGCAGCTTGTTCTCCTCCCCGAGGGTCGCAGCTGCTACCGACTCCCGGTCTTGGCGTTTCCCGAGCACTTGAACTGGCACGGTGGTATACAATTGCGTGCCTTCTCTGCAAAGCGGCGGTGGTAGAAATAAAGGGTGTCTCCTCCGCGTTCCTTGGCCCCCGCCGCCGTCGGTGGTTCTGCTACCACCGTTCCTGCCATCTCCGGCCGTCGCGCCGAGCTCCGTCGCTGCCGCCGTGGCCGCACGCTGTCTGCTGGTGTTGACAATCCGATGCGCCTCCCGGGCCAGCACGCGGTAGTCCCGCTGGGCCAACAACGGCGAACTGGCCAGGGTCACTTTCGTCGCTGACGGTAGGGTCCTGAGGAAAAGGTGGGTAAAGATGAAGTGGTCATCGTCCGAGCCTTTCCACCTCAGCATCTTCTCCATCAGGTCAATGAGCGTGCCATCTCCCAACTTGGCCAGCGCCAGGAGTCTCTGGTTACTGTCACATATAGTACAATATGGGTGGACACCACATAACTGACAAGGAAGTGTTGCCATGGCGCAATGGCGAAGTTTGACTCCTCCCCTTACAACTTCAACCACCTGTAACTCGGGCAAAACTTGTCCCATGTCCACAAAACTTTCCATGAAGGAAAATAGTCCTACCCCGAATGCAATGACATCAAAATACCTGCCAACCGATATAGCGCCACATAGTGGTTAATGAAAGAATTGCTGAAAACTTTTTTATTTATTACTCACAAGCGGCTGTGCAGAATGATGTGAAATTTTCTGAGATTCATCAGAACACAGCCATGATAATAACTGAACATCAACATTAGTATAACATCAAACGTGTTACCATGGCTCCATGGCGAAGTTTGACTCCTCCCCTTACAACTTCAACCACCTGTAACTCGGGCAAATCTTGTCCCATGTCCACAAAACTTTCCATGAAGGAAAATAGTCCCACCCTGAACGCAATGACATCAAAATACCTGACAGCCGATATAGCACCACATAGTGGTTAATGAAAGAATTGCTGAAAACTGTTTATTACTCACAAGTGGCTGTGCACAATGATGTGAAATTTTCTGAGATTCATCAGAACACAGCCATGATAATAACTGAACATCAACATTAGAATAACATCAAACGTGTTACCATGGACACGCCCTCCTCGCCATTCAATCCGTGAGCTTATGGGGAGGGGTGGGAACGTCCTGGAGTCATGAAATTTGGAACATAGGTTTAGGTTACTGTCACATATAGTACAATATGGGTGGACAACACATAACTGACAAGGAAGTGTTGCCATGGCGCCATGGCGAAGTTTGACTCCTCCCCTAACAACTTCAACCACCTGTAACCCGGGCAAAACTTGTCCCATGTCCACAAAACTTTCCATGAAGGAAAATAGTGCCACCCCGGATGCAATGACCTCAAAATACCTGACAACCGATATAGCGCCACATAGTGGTTAACAAAAGAATTGCTGAAAACTGTTTTATTTATTACTCACAAGCGGCTGGGCAGAATGATGTGAAATTTTCTGAGATTCATCAGAACACAGCCATGATCGTAACTGAACATCAACATTAGTATGACATCTAACGTGTTACCATGGACAAGCCCACCTCGCCATTCAATCCGTGAGCTTATGGGGAGGGGTGGGAACGTTCTGGAGTCATGAAATTTGGAACATAGGTTTAGGTTACTGTCACATATAGTACAATATGGGTGGACAACACATAACTGACAAGGAAGTGTTGCCATGGCGCCATGGCGAAGTTTGACTCCTCCCCTTACAACTTCAACCACCTGTAACTCGGGCAAAACTTGTCCCATGTCCACAAAACTTTCCATGAAGGAAAATAGTCCTACCCCAAATGCAATGACATCAAAATACCTGACAAACGATATAGCGCCACATAGTGGTTAATGAAAGAATTGCTGAAAACTGTTTTATTTATTACTCACAAGCGGCTGTGCAGAATGATGTGAAATTTTCTGAGATTCATCAGAACACAGCCATGATCATAACTGAATATCAACATTAGTATAACATCAAACGTGTTACCATGGCGCCATGGCGAAGTGTGACTCCTCCCCTTACAACTTCAACCACCTGTAACTCGGGCAAAACTTGTCCCATGTCCACAAAACTTTCCATGAAGGAAAATAGTCCCACCCCAAACGCAATGACATCAAAATACCTGACAACCGATATAGCGCCACATCGTGGTTAATGAAAGAATTGCTGAAAACTGTTTCATTTATTACTCACAAGCGGCTGGGCAGAATGATGTGAAATTTTCTGAGATTCATCAGAACACAGCCATGATAATAACTGAACATCAACAATAGTATAACATCAAACGTGTTACCATGGACACGCCCTCCTCGCCATTCAATCCATGAGCATATGGGGAGGGGTGGGAAGGTCTTGGAGTTCTAAATTTTTCAACATATGTTGAGGTCACTGTCATATGTAGTCCAATATTGGTGGACAACACAAAACTTACAGGGAAGTACACTTACTTCCGGTTGACTACTCGCCATGAAATTTCAGAAAGTTGTATCTTGGACAAACTTTGTCTGATTTTCAGCAAATTTTCGACAATGGATAAGAGTCCCACCCTAAACACTACTATATAAAATAACAAAAGTTTTAGCGCCACCTAGTGGTAACAACATTAGACCCTTGTAAAATGGACAAACTTTGGACAATTTGCAACAAATTTTACACGATCAATATTCTCCCTTCCACAAACTCGTCTATATACAAATAATAAACAAAACTCATAGTGCCCCCTAATGATTAAAGGAAAAATTACTGACAACTGTTTTTTTTTTTTATTTTCTCTCACCAGGTTAACAAAATTACATGAAGGAATGACATGGGCTCATTGATAGTACATGCACATAGTACAGAACTGATTCCATGGCAACTGCCGTTCTTCAGTGGCTTTCTCGCCAAACAAAACATGACAGTTACAGCTCAGACAATTCTCGCCTGATTTGGAAAAATCTTTGCACAAATCATACTGATCCCACTCTGAACGTGTCTGTATATCAATATTCACAAAACTGTCACACCCACACCAAATGCTGACATGAGGTACTGCACAAAATTGTTTCTAATTTTTCACAAAGACCAGTAGTCACGATGACATGACCTTTTCAGTGGTTCCTCAGAGTGCATTGGACTACCTTTGGTGGAAGTCACTTTTGTCCTCCGATAAGCACAGTTGCCATGGAAACCCACTCATTGCATTTCAATAACGGACATTTATACATGGGGCAAACTTGCAACAATTTGCACTACATTTTCGACGATTGATATTAGTCCTGCACCAAACATGTCTACATAAAAATAACAAACAAAAGTTTTAGCGCCACTATTTTTAAAAGGAAGAATTGCTGAAATTTTTTTTCTCTCTTTTTCTCTCACTAGCAGAAAAAAAATACAGGAAGGAATCACTAGGGCTTATTGACAGTACATGTAGATAGTACAGAACTGTTTCCATGGTGACCAGCGTGCTTCAACACACACAGTGCGGAGCATTGTAGCTAGATGGAATAATATGTAGATATATAAACACCCAGTACGGAGCATTGTACCTAAATGGAATAAATATGTAAATATATAAACACACACAGTGCAGAGCATTGTTGCTAGATGGGATGAAACAGCACAACCATCTACTTAGTTATCCTATATGGTATGATTATGTACCCATACATATTCTCACCCTCCATAGCGACCGGTATTTTCCTAATTGTATGCCGGAGGGGACCATTGTATAAGTCTTTTGCATTCAAAACTATTAGGTTGTCACGTCTTTAGGCTATCTCTAAGAGCAGCCCTGCTTAGGTTGTACAGTCTGACAGCCGTTGGTAGGAAGGACCTGCGAAACCTTTTGGTTGTGCACCTAGGATGATGTAGTCTGTTGCTAAATGAGCTCCTCCGTGCATTCAGTATGTCCTGCATAGGGTGGAACTCGGACTCCAGCAGAGATGACAGTTTAGCCACCGTCCTTCTCTCTCCTATCTCCTCCACTGGGTCAACGCGCTGCCCCAGGACAGAGCTAGCTTTCTTGATCAGTTTGTTCAGTCTCTTCCTATCGGCTGCCATAATGCCACTGCCCCAGCAGACCACTCCAAAAGTGATGGCTGATGCCACCACCGTGTCATAGAATGTCTTCAGCAGCGCCCCTTGTACACCAAAAGACTTGAATCTCCTCAGTAGGAACAGCCTGCGCTGTCCCTTCTTGTAGAGTGCGTCAGTATAGTGTGACCAGTCTAGTTTATTGTTCAGATGAACACCCAGTTACTTATAGGATGTCACCATCTCGATGTCTGTTCCCTGTATATTTACTGGTGCTGTGAGGGGTTGTCCTTGCCTGCGGCAGTCCACCACCAGCTCCTTAGTTTTCCTTGCGTTGATCTGGAGGCAGTTCCGATGGCACCAGTCCACGAAGTCCTGGATAAGCCCTCTGTACTCAGCTTCATCTCCATTGGAGATGAGGCCAACGATCGCAGAGTCATCAGAACTTCTGTAGATGGCAGTGTGTTGTGTTGTGTGAGAAGTCCGCAGTATAAAGGGTGAACAGGAAGGGAGCCGTGCACGGGGGCCCCCCAGGGAACGGTTTTGGCTCCCTTCCTCCATCCATCTTCTACCGCTTAATCCTTTCGGGTCTCGGGGGGGCTGGAGCCTATCCCAGCATCTTTGGGCGAGAGGCAGGGTACACCCTGGACAGATCGCCAGTCCATCGCAGGGCCAACACAGAGAGACAGACAACCATTCACTCTCGCATCCATACCTAAGGACAATTTAGAATCCCCAGTTTTGATGCCAATTAACCTAACTTGCATGTTTTTGGCATGTGGGAGGAAACCGGAGTGCCCGGAGTAAACCCACGCAGACACGGGGAGAACATGCAAACTCCACACAGAAGGGTCACTGATGGTCTGGGGGTGGGATCGAACCCACGATGGTCAAGGGTGGAATCGATCCCATGACCTTCTTGCTGTGCTGCCACTGTGCTAACCACTGCGCCGCTGTGCTGCCCCGTGCAGGGGGCGGAGGTCCGCTTACACCTGCTTGCAGGTTTAATTAAAATGGATTTTTCTTGTACATTTGAGACTTTATTATAAATTTGTGGATTGTTTTATGGCTTATTTTTGTCTTTTTTTTTTTAAATAAAATTACTGTTTTTAAAAAAAATTTGAAACAGACTGTGGTATTTTTTTAAACTTTTTCCTTATAACAATTTACATTTTTGACCATAATTTTGCAGTCATAACAGAAATTTAACTCTCATTACAAAGAAAAAAATATTAATAACATTGTATTTAATGATTTAAATTAACAAATGATCAAGGATGCCATTATTCCTGTTATAATATTTCTAGTTATTTATAGGGTTTTTTTTTAGAAATCTTCTCACCACCAAGAAAAACCTCCCTTATTTTGAAATCCAAATGCTGGCACGTTTAGTTTATCTGAAGGCTGCTGACAGATTAAAGTCACTGACTTGGTGAATTTCGGTCATCTTAACTTGCCAGGTACATAATTGGGAACATAACATAATATTAACATAACATAACATAACATAATATTGTAGTGGCAATATTGTAGTGGCAAAACGATGGAGATGACTGTGGATTTCAGGTGACACCTTCCTTCATTCCCCCCACTCACCATCCTCAACAGCACAGTGTCCACTGTGGACTCCTTCAAGTTTCTGGGTATCACAATCTCCTGGAACCTGAAGTGGTCCTCCCATATAGACACTGTCCAGAAAAAGGCCCAGCAGAGGTTGTTTTTTCTGCGTCAGCTCAAGAAGTCTGATTTGCCTCAGGAGCTGCTGGTTGTCTTCTACACCGCCATCATCCAATCTGTCCTCTGCTTTTCCATCACTGTCTGGTTTGGATCTGCCACTAAACAGGACAAGACCAGACTGCAGCGGATCATTAAGTCTGCGGAGAGGATCATTGGTACCGACCTACCCTCCATTGAGAACTTATATCGGTCCATAACCAGGAAACGGGAGGGAAACATCTGTGCTGACCCGTGACACCCCGGCCACAAACTGTTTGAACTTCTATCTTCTGGTCGTCGTTACAGATCACTGAAGGTCAAAACCACCCGTCACAGGAACAGTTTCTTTCCTCAAGCCATCACTCTGATGAACTCCTAACATTCACCTAGTCCTATCTGTTGCTGTACTCATGACTTTTCATCCATTCTTACATTGCACATAACTCTCACACTGCTTTTTACTTCAATCACATTATATCACTGAATCTGAGTTCACACTGAAATACTGTGTGACTGTATATCTTTTCATATATTTCTGCAAAGTGTGGATAGTCTGAGTAAAAAACTGCATATATTCCTGTATATATTTGCATCCTTTTATAGAAACGTGGTCAGACTGTAATTTACTGTACATACTCTGTATCTTATTTAAATCCTCCACCTGAACAACGAGAGCAAGCTTTTAGCCAAAGTCAAATTCCTTGTATGTGTTGTGCATACTTGGCCAATAAAGCTGATTCTGATTCTGGTGAAATACTGTATATCCTCAGCAATTCATCAGTCCCCCTTGCCTTTCCCTTCATATGAAGCCAGCTGCATTTGAATTCAAACCACATCTCTTAGCTAAGCGACTCTTCCGTTATTGCTCACGTTTCCAGCGTGTTAAAACCATGATAAATGCCAGTGCTTACATGCCTCTTATGATTTTTTTTCCTGCATTTAAAGTACTTTAATAAATTTATGTTTCTGTTGGACAGTCAAGCCTGCTTCATGCTGCATTTCCCCTCTACTCCGCCTTGGTCCACATACGCTTTGGCAGAGCCCAGCACACACGCGGCACTGTACATGCTCACTTTTCTACCCAGGCCAAGCAGTTGACACATGCACACAACCATCATTTGTAGTTTCACTCCTGCCCGATAGGTAGCACCAAGGCGCTGACGCGCCAGGATTTTCACCAACGAAGACACGGCGGACTTCTTCACAAAGTTTTTCTTCGAATATTTCCCAGCCCCTGACCAACAGTGATCTGTGTGGAGTTTGCATGTTCTCCCCGTGTCTGCGTGGGTTTACTCCGGGATTTCTCCGGTTTCCTCCCACATGCCAAAAACATGCAAGTTAGGTTAATTGGCATCAAACTGGGGATTCTAAATTGTCCTTAGGTACGACTGTGAGAGTGAATGGTTGTCTGTCTCTCTGTGTTGGCCCTGCGATGGACTGGCGATCTGTCCAGGGTGTACCCTGCCTCTCGCCCAAAGATGCTGGGATAGGCTCCAGCCCCCCTGTGAGCCGAAAAGGATTAAGTGGAAGAAGATGGATGGATGGATAGAGTCTATTTCTGCTGTTTGACTTGCCGGTTTTCACTCCTTTTCCATGAAGATGCTGCTGCCGCTAGCGAGACACTGCCTGCTAACTGATAAGATAAGATAAACTTTATTGTCCCTCAAGGGGAAATTTGTCTTGGGCTTGTCACCCATGCTGCAACCACACAATCACACATACACAATGGATGTAGTACATAATAAATGAAATAAAACCCAATAAATAACACAAGTACATACATACATAAATATATAACAGTAGTCATTAAGAACAGGAGTTATGTGTCCCTGACCTATTGAATGGAATGCTCGCGTGGATGGGGCGCTTCTAAACTCCGCGTGGATGACGGCCACACGCGTTGTTCACGTGCACGCTTGCGGAAAGTCATTGCATCATATATTTTTCTTGAATTCAAATTTCCTTGTTGGTGCGGCGGTAAATGTTCTGGTGAGGCGGCCCACCACCAGAGAAATGTTACCAGAGGAATCCCTATGTCCTGAATATACGATTATCAAAGTATTTAGTATGTAGCTATATGGATATATTTTGAATGATAATTTTAACTGTAAATTAAGCAGATTAAACAGAGTCCCTCAACTTCAAACTGACAGAAATCCGTGCAAGTGTTGGAGAAGTTTAATCCATGTCCCTCAATGAAAAATACCCAGGCCCAGTCTTGCTTTTCTTTTTTGAGGTGGATCTGTATGTTTCACCACTGAGGGAATGCAATCAGGAGACCGTGGGTTTTTCTGCATAATAAAACACCAAATATATGTCTCAGACCCACCATGGCTATCCCCGGGTCAACACTTTTTATTTATATTGACTGTCAGGCAAGATGGCGCCATTGTGTGTGCTCCTGGACGTCTATCTGTGCTGTGTCTTATGTGTTTAGTGTCTTTTTATTGTTTCTAGCTCAAAATGTGTCATCGCTACTGGTTTATGATCGCCTGACTCTTCTAAATATTCACAATTCTGTGGTCAAATTCTCGACCGATGAATTTAATGGTCAGCCTCCTCCGCCTCTGTTGGCGTCTATACCATCCTGAGATGTGCACCCAGCAGACTGTTTCGGAACAGCCCCCACAAAAGACGCCGCAAAAGACGAGGTCGGAGAGGCGGAGTATTATGCAGACTGAGGGCTTACCTGGCTTATTCTTTAACGTACAACCCTCGTCAACTGCTGACTGAGCTCTCCAGGAAGCGTATCGGTTTTGACGTACAAGGATCCATGGATTATCGCTATCGATGGCTATTGCCGACTGTCCCAGAGGCTGGATACCCACTTCCCTGCTGCCGGCCCGTGTGGATTCGCAGAAGGGGCTGTGCACCGGAGAATCTTCACCCGATTAGTGGTGCTTCCAAGCAAGCTGATCAATGTTTGAGTCGCATGGCTCTGATTAAAACCAGATCCATTGCAAATAAGACTTTTATTCTAAATGACTTTTTTACTTCACATTCCTTGGATTTTCTCCTGATGACAGAAACATGGGTTAAACCAGGTGAGACCGCCGCCTTCTCTGAGCTCCTCCCTCCCGGCTGTTCTTTTTTCAGCTCCCCGCGAGCATCTGGTCAGGGTGGGGGTCTGGCTTCTGTTTTTAGTGAAAGTTTCAAATGTCGCCTTCTCTCCACAAATACTTATTCCTGTTTTGAGCTGCAACTATTTGTGGTGGATCTCACAAGTCCTGTGTTATTTGCTGTTGTCTATTGTCCTCCAAAATATAATAAGGACTTCATTAATGAGTCTTCTGAATTTTTGGCAGATGTTATGCCAAAATGATACACTTTTGATCTGCGGGGACTTTAATATTCATGTCTGTTGTCCATCTGATCAGCTGGCATCTGATTTTAAAAGACTGTTGGCGACATTTAATGTAAATATTTTAGCGGACAATCCAACTCACCGTCTTGGTCACACTCTGGACCTTGTTATCTCTTTTGGGCTCTCAATCTCTCTCAAAGAAAGTTCTGAGTCTGTCATCTCAGATCATTTCCCCATTATTTTTGAGTTGTTCCCTTCATCACCCAGCAAGCCTGTGGCTCCATCACGCTGGTGTCACATCATCACTTCTTCAACGCCAGAGGAGTTTACTGCTGCTTTTAGGGATTCACAGTTTTTTTTTTTTTTTTGCCTTGAATGGACTCGTTTCCCCTTCCCATCCGGATAAGATTCTTTCCTCCTTTCATACCACCTGCTCTGGGATTTTGGACTCTATTGCCCCATTTCGGCTTAAATCGGCTAAACCAAAAACAGATCCCTGGCTAAACGACACTACCCGTGCCATTAGACAACGGGTCAGGAAGGCTGAATGGAGATGGAAAAAGGACAAATTACATGCGTCTCTGGGAATTATTAGGGACTGTCTTGCTGGTTACCAGAGGACCGTGCAAAAGACAAAACTTCAGTATCTCTCTGATTTTATTTCTAGCAGCAGTCTCTGTCCTAGAGTGCTGTTTAACACAATTAACTCTTTTATAAATCCACGTACTCTGACTGTAACAGATGATTCATTTACAACATGTGAGACTTTTCTTCACTTTTTTGTTGATAAAGTGGACTGTCAGATGAGCTATTAATAACAGTTTTAATGGGAGCTTGTCTGTTGTCCCGGGTTACTCTGCTGTGTTTGAACAGTTTGAGTTGGTCTCTTTATCTTCACTTACTGATATAGTGAAGTGTCTGAAGCCGACAAATTGCTCACTGGATGTTGTTCCCGCTGGAATACTGAAAAGGGTTTTTAATACTGTAGGGCCTGGTCTTTTGGTTTTGATTAATTCCTGCCTTAGTTCAGGATTTGTCCCACCTGCTTTTAAACATGCTGTGGTTAGGCCCCTTCCTAAAAAACTCACCTTGACCCTTCAGTTTTATCTAATTTTAGACCCATTTCTCATTTGCTCTTTTTATCTAAGGTTTTAGAAAAAGCTGTTTTTGTACAGTTGCAATCTTTTTTAGAAGACAACACTATTTTTGAGAAGTTTCAATCTGGGTTTAGATCTTGTCACAGCACTGTCTGCCCTGCTAAAGGTGCACAATGATATTATGATGTCTGCTGATGCCAAATGTCCTGTGGTCTTAGTGCTGCTAGATCTTACAGCAGCCTTTGACACTGTGGACCATACTATCCTTTTGTCATGTCTGAATCACCATGTTGGCATCCATGGCACTGCACTTAAGTGGTTTGAATCCTATCTATCGAACAGAACTTTTTCTGTAATGATTGGTGACATGTCTTCTTCTAGTGCCTCTCTCTCCCGTGGGATTCCACAGGGCTCTATCCTTGACCCTATTCTGTTTTCATTATATATGCTGCCACTTGGGTCAATAATAGCCAGGCACATGTCTTTCCACTGTTATGTGGATGATTTGCAGCTTTATTTACCTTTGAACCCAGAACAAACAAACTCATAAAGTGTTCTATTGGACTGCATCACTGACATTAAGTTGTGGTTACGCTAAAATTTTCTCCACTTAAATGAAGAAAAAACAGAATGTATTATGTTTGGAGATACTGTAACAGCTGGCCTTGGTACCCTGTCTTTAAGGCTCAGTTCAGCTGTCAGAAATTTGGGGGTGATTTTTGACAGCCATTTAAAATTTGATAAACAGATTGACAGTGTAGTCAAGACGAGTTTTTATCAATTATGTCTGTTATCCAAAGCCAAACCTTTCCTGAGCCGTCATGATCTTGAGATAGCCATCCATGCTTTAATCCCTTCTCGACTTGATTACTGCAATGCACTTTATGTTGGCATCTCTCAGTCTTCTCTCAGCCGCCTTCAACTTGTGCAAAATGCAGCGGCCCGTCTTTTGACCAACACAACTAGGCGAGAGTACATTACTCCGATCCTTTTTTCACTTCATTGGCTTCCAGTCCATTTTAGAATTCATTTTAAACTTTTGCTTTTTGTTTTTAAAGCTCTTAATGGCCTTGCTACGGTTTATCTGAGATTTTGACTGTCCGTGACCAAGGCAGGGCTTTGAGGTCATCCAATCAGCTTTTGCTGGACGTGCCCAGGTCAAGGTATAAACATTGAGGTGACCGAGCCTTTTTTGTCGTCGACCCCAGGCTCTGGAATAATCTCCCCCCTGACCTACGTGCTATTTCTGACTTGGCCCTTTTTCAATCTGAACTTAAAACATATTTGTTTAGGATGGCTTTTAATACCCAGTAGTGGTGATATTTGTCTTGGCATTTGTTTTTATTTTATTCTTATTTTTATTTTCAGGTATTTATTCTTATTTCTTTGTTTATGTTATTTGTTTTTAATGCTGTGTGTGTCTTTAATGGTGTTTAATATTCTGTAAAGCACTTTGGTCACCTACGGGCTGTTTTAAAGGGCTATATAAATAAAGTACATTACATTACATCAATCACAGCCTAGGCCCATGTGTTCCCACAGTCATGTGACTCAACATGAGTCCCACAGTCATGGGACTCAACCTGCTGCTACTCTGAGTGTGGCTAGCTTAGCCTCCCTGGACACAACCTGCTGCTCCTGAGTGTGGCTAGCTTAGCCTCCCTGGAGTCAACCTGCTGCTATTTTTAATGTGGCTGGTTTAGACTCCCTGGACTCAACCTGCTGCTGCTCAGAGTGTGGCTAGCTTTGCCTGTCTGGAGTCAACCTGCTGCTCTTCTGAGTGTGGCTAGCTTAGCCTCCCTGGAGATAACCTTCTACTGCTCTGAGTGTGCCTAACTGGGCCTACCCAAGGTTAACCTGCTACTTCTTAACCTAGCCTACCTGGAGTCCAAATGCTACTGTTGCTCTGAGTGTGTCAAGGTAATGTTTGGAGAAGGGTGAGCATTGGATTGCAGATAATGGTCCACAGCAAGACCACTTATCTCCACAAAGGTACTGTGCAGATATGATGGGCATTTGGTTCAAATGGTGGCAAATGCAGACAAGCTAATGAGTTAGAGCAGGGGTGTCAAACTCATTCCATGGAGGGCCAAGACCCTGCAGGTTTTACCTCCACCCAATGTCTTCAGCAGGTGTTTTCACTGATCAGCAATCAGTGGGAAGAAATTCAGTGAAATCACCTGTTGAAGACACTGGGTGGAGGTAAAACCTGCAGGGTCTTGGTCCTCCATGGAATGAGTTTGACACCTGTGAGTTAGAGTGATCCATATTAACCAGAACCTATCTGAATCAATTGGCACCAATAACAAAACAATGCCACCCAAAAGGAATGTAACATATGATGAGGTTGAGGAATTTTAAAAATCACTTGACTTTCTCTCAGAAGAGGTAACTGTGGTGAGAAAACAACAAAAACAGATAATTGATTTGGTGGAAGAAGTCAAAGCCTTGAGGCTGAAAAATGAGGAGAAAGACAAAAAGATTGCTTTTCTGGAAAATAGGGTGGACAACCTGGAACAGTACAGTCGAATGAATGACATTACTGTTTCAGGATTAGAAACACAGCCCAGATCTTATGCCCAGGCTGTGGCAAGAATGGATGATACAAACCTTTGTGAACTGGACGCCAGATCGGTGGAAGAACAGGTGACAACATTCCTCCATTCTAAAGGCATAGAGATAGACAGTAACAACACAGAGGCTCGTCATCCTCTTCCTAAAAGAAGGAAGGGTGAAAAATCGGCAATAATCATCCGTCTTACAAACAGAAAGTATAAAATGGATCTGCTGAAACAGGGAAGGAAGCTGATGGGGACAGAAGTTTATCTGAATGAGCACCTGACCAAGAGAAATGGAGACATCGCCAAAATGGTGCGTTTCTTGCAAAAACAGAAGAAAATCCAATCAAAACGGACTTTCAACTGCAAAGTCTTTATAAAACTGAATGGAACACCAGAGGAGTCCAAAGTGCTGGTAATCAAAAATGTGGAGGAGCTGGATAAATATATGTAAGGAAGTACAGTAAATCACAGTGAGGACAAATGTTTACGTTAAAAAACAAAACAAAAAACTTATGACTGACTTTAGTAGACATCAATCATCCCCAGTTGGAGGAAGTCATCTGACACAGAGTGAGGAAATTCAGACTCTGAAAATATGCCATTATGCTGAACATAAACCACAAGAGATGGAGAATGATATTGATCCTGATAACCACTTCTTCAACAATATTCATAGTCACTGTGAATATTATACTGAAAAGCAATTCAAAAGTCAAGTGCAATTAGATGGTAAACGATCAATAATATACTTCAACAGCAGAAGTCTTAACAAAAACTTTCCACTGAGTCAGGACTATTTAAAACAGCTAGATAGAAAATTTACAGCTATCGCAGTCTCTGAAACTTGGCTCAATGAAGAGCAGGCTTCTCTGATGACAATAGAGGGATATCAGATGTTTTATATTAATAGATCTCAAAAACCACAACAGACCGGTCTGTTGTGGTGAAGAGGGAGCTTAGTTCTAAGGCAAAGCTGTCGATTTACCAGTAAATCTACGTTCCTACTCTCACCTATGGTCATTAGCTTTGGGTAATGACCGAAAGAACGAGATCGCGGATACAAGCGGCTGAAATGAGCCTTCTCCGTAGGATTGCTGGACTCACCCTCAGAGATAGGGTGAGGAGCTCAGTCATCCGGGAGAGGCTCAGAGTAGAACCGCTGCTCCTCCACATTGAAAGAAGTCAGTTGTGGTGATATGGGCATCTGATTAGGATGCCTCCTGGACGTCTCCCACTTGAGGTGTTTTGGGCACGTCCCACTGGGAGGAGACCCCAGGGCAGACCCAGGACTCGGTGGAGAGACTATGTCTCCCAGCTGGTCTGGGAACGCCTTGGTATCCTCTCTGAAGAGCCGGAGCAGGTGGCTGGGGAGAGGGAAGTCTGGGCTTCTCTGCTTGAAATGCTGCCTCCGCGACCCGGACCTCCGGAAAAGCGGTAGAAGATGGATGGATGGATGGAGAGCTCAAAAAAAGGGTGGTGGTGTTGCACTGTATATTGATGACCTGTATAGGTGTAAACTTGTAAATGGGATGTCCTTTGCACTACCAGGGATTCTAGACTGTGTTACTGTTGAGACTGACCAAGATAAAACAAAAAATCTAATTATAAGTTGTATATATAGAATGCTGGGAACTTGCATTGAGACATTCAGAGATAAGTTAGTCGAACTGTACAATAATATAACTAGTAAGAAAATGGTTGTAATTTGTGAAGACTTCAATATTGATTTACTAAATCCATTTCAACAAAATGTAATTACAGAGTTCATGAATTCTATGTACAGTATGAGTCTATATTCCACAATAACACATCCCAGTAGAATCACAGTTCACATTGCTACACTTATTGATAACCTGTTTGTTAATATTATTGATAAGAAAATAGAAAGTGGATTATTGATAAATGACATAAGTGACCATTTGCCAGTCTTTGCACTTACCCATGGCCACACGGGGACCAATACAGAAAAAAACTTTAAAATCTTTCAGATACAAATCACAAAATGCAAGCATCTCTTTTAAAGAAGACCTGCTGAAGCAAGACTGGACAAAAGTCTATGCATCAGATGTAAATGAAGCCTATGAAACATTCATGAACATTGTAACCACTCTTTATGAAAAAAATTGTCCATTAGTAAAGAAAAAGCCAAAAAAGAAATTTGTCGACAAGCCATGGCTAACCAAAGGATTACAAAAAGTGTGTAAAAAGAAAAATTCATTATATAAAGCTTTTCTAAAGAAAAGGACAAAAGAGGCAGAGCAGTGATATAAAACATACAAAAATAAGTTAATATATTATGAGATGTAGTAAAAGAGACTATTATAGTAAAGAACTGGAGAAAAACAGAGATCACATTAAAAGTACATGGACAATACTTAACAATATTCTTAGAAATAAAAACCGAAATACAAGCTACCCAACCAATCTTTAAAAAAAAAAAATTAAAATAAAAAAAAAATGGCTTGGTGTGAGAATGCAGTCTCACCTGCAGATGTATTTAATAAATTTTTTGTTAACATTGGTCCTAATTTGGCTCGAGAAATACCCATTACGGCACCTACAGGTGATACAATAAGCAAAAACATTGCTATAAAAAACTCCATTTTCATAAAGAACACAGACAAGAGAGGTCATTGAAACTGTTAAATCATTTAAAAGTAAAACATCTACGGATTGTGATGGTATTGACATGGTTTTAGTCAAAACTATCATTGAATGCTTAGTGAAGCCACTGACGTACTGTATATCTTGTTTGAATACCCCACGCCACGACCCCAATCACTGCCGAAGGCAAGAAGGTGGTCAGCCTTCCCCATCACACCGATATACCCCCTATGGAAGGAAAATGGGCAATTCTGCTGCTGATCATAACAGGCTTCAAAGATCCACTCAAGGTAATCAGCAAAATGAGAGGAATTATCAGAAGGCCCAAAATCCAGCATTCAGAAAGGATGGCAACAGACAACATTGGTGAATCGCAGAGACTGAATGTAAAAGCCATATTAATTGCATATGCCATGCTATGTGATATTTTCTGTATAATCAGTAAAACAAAACAAAATGTATGCTCATTGAGTAAAAAAGTACATGTAATGTATGTAATCACCTGAAATAATGAGTGTAATCAAACTGTATGATTGTACCTTTTAACTGCACAAAAGAAAGTTTTATGTAAAACAGATTGTGAAATGTTGGAAAGAACCCTGTTTACTGGAAATGTGTTAGAAATGAGGAAATGGGCACAGATGTCCAGCAAACTGAGGTATTTTGGTAATGGAAAATGCTGAGAGGCTAGCGGGAAAGGCCATGAGTCATGAGCGCCTGATCAGTCACATGGTTTACGAGAATTGACTAGCCTGAACATGTGCAGAAATGAAGTAATGGTATTATATAAATGTGACTTTAAGCCAATCATAAGAGGCCAAGAAGCCTAGGGTGAGTTTGGGACCAATCAGAGAACTTGGGCGAAGGTTATAAAAACCAAGCCTATTTTGCCCCAAATGTTCACTTTCTCGGCGATCTTCAATGAGGCATCATCGATAAGAAGCAGCGGACTGAGGATGGGGAATGCCAGAAGAGAAGTGATCCAGTTTCTGCCTCAATTCTTCAGCCTTTAAACAACTTTTACATCTGCTGCTGAAGTGTTATTATAACACTTATCCAAAAAGAGGAACAAGCTACAGCTGCTGGCCCCAGCTCTCAGCCGCTGGCCCCAGCTCTCAGCCAGGAGGCTGAGTCATCGCGGAGCAACAGCGGGAGAAAGCAGAAGCTGCCCCGGACTGGGACATCGCTACGGAGGCCAACTCATCGCACTCCCCCGGCCAAAGGCGGCCACCACCCAGCAGCTGAAGAGGAAACATCTTGCTGACCGCGGCAGGTTTGTTCCTCGACCCTGCCTTCCCTATCTTTCCCCAGAAGAAGAGCTTCGACGGAGAACAGCGATCACACATCCTTTTTCCCAAAACTCACCCTTCAGGTTTCTTAGATATAACCAACAAATTAATCAGGTATTTTTATCAAGTTTTGATTTAAAGATTTTGATCTATTTTGATTTTTACTCTGATTTTTTGAACTTTTTGATGATTTTCTGAACATTTTATTGGGTTACTTTGAAACTTGTTGAGTTTAAATCTCTTTGATCAAATGACTGATTTTTACAATTTTCAACTTTTGAATCAAGGTTTCGCAATCAGGGTTCTGGGTTTAATTTTCAATTTTCATCCTTTTTTATATGGACTGTTTAATGCAATTTATCCTGTTTTGGCTGAGCTTTGCTGATTTTTAATAAATACCACAGCATATCAAAGACAGTATGGGACTCTGTGGGCTTAATGATTCAGCGTCCATGCCTATGGGGTGATTTTTTTGACAATTTTTTTTAGCTTTAAAGGGTTTTCCTTACTTAATGGTGTTTAAAATAGATCCCCTATAAACCAATTTTTCCTGGTTTTAAACATTTACCCAGATTACCAAGAGCAATGTAAGACCATGAGTGGCTGTTGTTAATATTGGAGGTGTATTCCAGGTGTCTGACTGGACAGGTCACTCAGTCGGAGGTCTGGTATACAGGTAGTGGGGGTCCTCCAATAAATGAAGACAGTGCAGCTGGGGTAACTCTCAAGTCACCAAGCACACCTACACAGGTAACAGAATTTCCTATGAGGAAAACTCCTCTAGGAACTGCAAGCTGGTGAACCTAACCTCAATTCCTGAGGTCCAAGGTCAAAGGGTCTTCGACACGGTGGCGTCCCTGGGTGGGCCCCGAAGGAGCACCGGGGTCCACAAGCTGTTGGGTTCGAGTCGCCTGAGCAGCCAAGAAGAGTCCAGCAGTCAAGAGCGGCTGCTGTGCTGTTCAAGAGATCCTGATCTGAGGCATGGGCAGGCAGGTGTCCTGCCTGGGTCTTGCTACAGTAATTGGTAGGCAACGTGGGTGCTACAGGCTGCAGAGTTCTGTCAAAGAAGCTGACAGGGCTAGGAGCATCGACTCAGCCGGGCCTGACGAGGTCCGGGAGGAGGTGCAGTGACCTGGGTCTCTCCCCTCATCCCTGTGCCCCGATGCGCTAAGGGGAGGCTTTGAAGGGAAGACACAAGGTGACCTACAAGGAAGATGGCAGAAGGTTTCGACACGACAGAGGCCAGGGTATACCCTGACCTCAACACACTGCAAGACAACGCTCCTGGGAACTCTGTAACAGCAGAGCTCTACGGGGGGTCTGGAGGCGAAGAAGATCAAGAAACAAGTCAAAGGCCACCGCCCCACAGGGGCACAGTAGAGGTAAGCGAAGAATCAGCTGAAAGAAGACGAAGTGGGGCTCCAAGAATCCCCATCAAAGTGGGGGTTATGCTGCATACGGGTGACCCGCTCACCTGGAGCAGCAGGGTCCTGCAAGAAATGAGTCAAGAGTATAACCGACACGGCCTCACCAGTACCCCTGATGGTTTGGGGGGAATTCCTCAGTGATGAGGTAAAAAGAGAAGGTAAAAGTCTCCTGCTAACAAACTATCACAACATCCCGCTGCTGGTGGTGAAGTGCCCTCCGGCTGCTGCCCACAAAAAAGAAGTCGGGCAGTGGTTGGAGTGGTGGGTGACGTGGCTAAGGCAGCTGGACGAAGAACAGTTTGAAGTGGTGAAGCTCTACAGTTCCAGTCAAGAACTCGACCCCTTGGTCAAAATGATGGCCAAGGAAATGCAAGTCTTCTCAAGTCACCAAGCACACCTACACAGGTAACAGAATTTCCTATGAGGAAAACTCCTCTAGGAACTGCAAGCTGGTGAACCTAACCTCAATTCCTGAGGTCCAAGGTCAAAGGGTCTTCGACAATCTGTAACCTGTCTCTCCAAACAGATATATTTCCCAGTGCAATGAAAATAGTTGAAGTAATTCCAAAACACAAGATGGGTGACAGAGGGGAATTTTCAAACTATAGACCTATTTCACAATTGTCGCAATTTTCCAAGATACTTGAAAAAATATTCTGTGAGAGAACTGACAACTTCATAATGAAGAATAATTTATTGTGTGAGCAGCAATACGGGTTCAGACATGAGGACAACTGCATTTGCTCTTATGGAATTTATAGAAAAAATATCAACTGCCATTGAAAATAAAGAATCTTCAGTTGGGGTATTCCTGGATCTTAAGAAAGCATTTGATACAGATTATAAATTATTATTAAAGAAACTAAAAAAATTATGGCATTAGGGGGGTAGGACTGGCCTGGTTATGTAGTTACTTTAAGAACAGATATCAGTATGTATGTGTTGGTAACAAAAACTCACAGTTACTGAAGGTTACTTACGGAGTCCCACAGGGTTCAGTTTTGGGGCAATTGTTATTCAATATCTATATAAATGACATATGTAAAGTTTTGGAAAAAAATGGATTTAATATTGGTTGCAGATGACACTAATTTATTATGCAGTGGAAGCAATTTGGAACAACTTTTGGATACACTCGGAAAGGAATTAGGAAAGCTTAAACTGTGGTTTGATTCAAACAAATTAACGCTCAACTTAAATAAGACAAAATTTATAATTTTTAACAATCATCACAACAACTCAGTATCTAAACGCAGTGTAAATGGTGTAGAGACTGAAAGGGTATCCAAAATTAAATTTCTTGGAGTAATAATTGATAATAAACTGTGGTGGAAGTCACATATTAATTATGTTAAAGGTAAAATATCCAACTCAATCGCAATACTACACAGAGTGAAATATTTGCTGAATCAACCCACACTACGTATATACTTTGTATCATTCATTAATACTCCCATACATGACATATTGTACTGAAGTATGGGGAAATACATATAAAACAAACATATATTCAATATTTATGCTTCAGAAGAGAGCTATTAGAATAATAAACAAAGCTGCTTACAGGGAACCAACAAACCCACTTTTTCTTAAATTAAAAGCTCTCAGGTTGAAAGATCTGGTTGACTTTAAAACTGCAGTAATAATGGCTGCACGGCTGCACGGTGGCGCAGTGGTTTAGCACTGTGGCAGCACAGTTTTACCCTCGGCCGGGGGATCGCGGGGATCATGAGATCGTGGGTTCGATCCCAGCCCCCGACCAACAGTGAGCTGTGTGGAGTTTGCATGTTCTCCCCGTGTTGCGCGGGTTTACTCCGGGATTTCTCCGGTTTCCTCCCGCATACCAAAAACATGTAGGTTTAGGGCGCTCGCGCACGCAGCGACCAGCAGCCGGTGGCTTGTCACCAGACTGCAAACCAAGTCTACCTACGGGTACAAATAAGTAACAAAAAAAAAAAAAAAAAAAAAAATGTTTAAAGTGAAGAATCTATCACTGCCCGCAAATATCCAAAAGTTGTTTCAAATAAGGGAGAAACAAGATCATTTCAGAGGAACATGTATATTTCAAAAACCTTCAGTGAGAACTACCACCAAGCAACACTGTGTCTCAGTGCAAGGAGTCAGATTGTGGAATGCTTTTGGACCTGAATTAAAATCATGTACAACGTTTGGACAATTTAAACAAAAACTAAAGGAAAAAATACTCCAAACATGTATACAAGATGACATGTAAAATCACATAAGAATTATCATATTCAGTCTGTGCTGTGCTGTTGCTTAGGTTTTGTTTGTTTTTTTCTGTTTTTTTTTGGGGGGGGGGGGGGGTCACGTTTTGTCTTGGTTTTGTCCTGAATTGTAATCGCTCCTGTTTTGTTTTTCTTTTGAATTCTTGGATGGAATATGGGTGGGCAATATAAGCTGCGGTTTCAGCCATCACCCATTTCGGATAACTTATGTTGAACTGTATAATCAGATGAGTTATTGTTTAATTTGACATTGTTAGATTTTTCCCCCCTTTTTATATTATTCTATTCTTTTCTTTTAATCTTTACTTTTAATCTATCCAAAATAAAGATTCATTCATTCATTCAAAAAAATTAGTACGCCCTGTATAAGGCTGTGGGTTTTTTTTGTTTGTTTGGTTTTTTTTACATATTTGGACATACGGATATTTAATATCAATGTTAAAAATACTGGGAGATTCACAAAATACAACTATATTAAAAATTAAATAAAGACTTTTTTTCCAATTTTCTGTAAAATGTAATTCTAAACAAATAGTGAAGAATAAATTACCCCCACCCCCATCGTTTTTAGGACACTCCCACATTCATTCCCACTTACAATGGCTAAAACAAATTTAAAAAAATGCAAATAAAAACAAAAACAAGGTTAGACATAGATATGTTAACATTTCCTAATAAAGAGCTGAATATTTAAAGGGGTGTCCAAATTTTTTTCATGTTCTTACTCTTGATGAAATGATCACTGCAGATTTGACTTGTGGTGGAAGGCCTGCCAACTCTCCCTTCTGACTACCACTACCCACTTGGCTCTCAGAACTGGATCCGATGGAAAACGAAAAAATTTACTTTTCTGTGCCTTTCTGTTGCCTGTTATGGCAACCTACGAAGACGCATGTCGTGACCATGGTCAGAACTAAAATGTTTGCCACTCTAAGCTAGCACTAACACACTGGTAGCACTAAGCGCCCATTTAATACTTGCCTATAAATATGGAGACGTAGATAGAACGTCACGTGATTTGGTCATGTTGCTGCAAATTCTCAATGACGCAGACTGCTGTGTTGGGTTGTGAACTTTGTGTTATATCATGGATTTATGTGGGTGTGGATGGTTATGTATGCATACAATATATGTACAGTATGTACTGCATATACACAAACATTGGCTAAATAGCTTAATTAGCAGTTTTTACTGCTAATTAAGTTGTAGTAAGGTAGGATTATATGACTACTGATTTATTATTTACATTACAGCTTTAACAATTTAAAGAATATTTCATTCACATGAGACTGAAAACAGAAAATAAAAATCGACAAATGTTGCTGGACTACAGTAGTTTATCTGTAAGTTTTCATGTGTTAATTAAGCTAGAACACTGACTGAAGCATTTAGAATATATTTTACAGGACTACTGCTTCTCACCAGTGTGAATTCTCATGTGAGTTTTCACAGTACCACGTTTATTAAAGTAGAACTGAACCCACCTTTTTGCGCAAAAAGTAGAATAGCGGATTAATTCCTTATTACCTATTGTATTTTTTAACACATAAAAGAAATTTTTAGGCCGTGCGATGGCCAAGCTATAAGCCGATAAACTTCTGCCTCTGGCTGGCAGTGCCAAACAAACCGGAAGTAGTGCAGACGACGCTGCGTGACGTCACTAGTGTGACCCTTAGCAAAACAACAATGGCAGATGATAGCAGTTCCAGCAGTCAAGAAAACCAGAGTTTTCAGAGTGAAGAGGCATTCAGGATCGGTGACGAGACAGAGGAGGATGCAGGAGTGTCAAGTGAACAGGAAGATTGCGAGGGAGGCATCGAACCGTACAGATTCGAGCCAGAATTGTCGGGGGATTCCGGCACCGACTCAGAGTCAGACCGCAGCAGTGATGGGGAGGAGAGTCGCTTATTGAATACAGAATGGTGAGTCTTTACTTCTCTACTTTGGCATGTTTGAGGTGTCAGGATAAGGAAAATTAAGTCTGGACTGCAGACGATTTTTGTGTTTCAATAACAATAATTCCAGTAGAAAAGGGACAATGCGGTCCGAGGGTGGTGCCAATGGTCTGATGCAATCAGCGCAGTGACCAGCTGGTGACCATGCAATGCATCGCTTCCCGGTCGCTTTTTTTTTTTTTTTTTTTTGTTACTTATTTGTACCCGTAGGTAGATTCGGTTTGCAGTCTGGTGACAAGCCACCAGCTGCCGTTCGCTGCATGCGCGAGCGCCCTAAACCTACATGTTTTTGGTATGCGGGAGGAAACCGGAGAAATCCCGGAGAAAACCCACGCAACACGGGGAGAACATGCAAACTCCACACAGCTCACTGTTGGTCGGGGGCTGGGATCGAACCCACGATCTCATGATCCCCGCGATCCCCCGGCCGAGGGTAAACTGTGCTGCCACAGTGCTAAACCACTGCGCCACCGTGCAGCTTTTCCTCCCCCTTTCTTTTCTTTCGTCGCCATGACAGCTTTCCTTGGCCACTGAACAGATCTTCCCAGGTGTTGGAAGTGTTTTGTAGTCGACTATCACGACAAAATGCACCAAAAACAACCAGTGTCAACGTGCTCGCAATGGTAAACATGGAGGACTGTGCCCAATTCGTGACGTCACGCGGAACTTCGGCTGCACTTCCTGATAATCGGCGGATTTGTCGGATTTTTCAGGGCGGGAAATTCAAAATCGCGATTTTCTCCAAGATTCCGGGATTGGTGGAGGGGGTGCCAATGATAAATTATCTTTATAACTGTATGTACTATCACCCAGTGCCGTTCAATGCCGTTCACTTCAGTTCTACTTTAAATCTTTGCCCACGTTTCACAAGAAAATGGCTTCTCACCTGTGTGAGTTCTCATGTGTGTTTTCAAAGTACCACGTTGATTAAAACTCTGCCCACATGTTTCACAAGAAAATGGCTTCTCACCTGTGTGAATTCTTATGTGAGTTTTCAAATGACCACGATGATTAAAACTCTGCCCACATGTTTCACAAGAAAATGGCTTCTCACCTGTGTGAATTCTTATGTGAGTTTTCAAACTATCAGATCGATTAAAACTCTGCCCACATGTTCCACAAGAAAATGGCTTCTCACCTGTGTGAATTCTCATGTGAGTTTTCAAAGTACCACCTTGATTAAAACTCTGCCCACATGTTTCACAAGAAAATGGCTTCTCACCCGTGTGAATTCTCATGTGAGTTTTCAAATGACCATGTTTATAAAATCTTTTCCCACATGTTTCACAAGAAAATGGCTTCTCACCTGTGTGAATTCTCATGTGCATTTTCAAAGTACCATGTACATTAAATCTTTGCCCACATGTTTCACAGGAGAATGGCTTCTCACCTGTGTGAATTCTCATGTGAGTTAACAAATGACCATGTTCATTAAATCTTTGCCCACATGTTTCACCAGAAAATGGCTTCTCACCTGTGTGAATTCTCATGTGAGTTTTCAAATTACTACGTTGATTAAAACTCTGCCCACATGTTCCACAAGAAAATGGCTTCTCTCCTGTGTGAATTCTCATGTGAGTTTTCAAAGTACCACGTTCATTAAATCTTTGCCCACATGTTTCACAAGGAAATGGCTTCTCACCTGTGTGAATTCTCATGTGAGTTTTCAAAGTACCACACTGATTAAAACTCCGTCCACATATTTCACAAGAAAATGGCTTCTCACCGGTGTGAATTCTCATGTGCGTTTTCAAAGTACCACCTTGAATAAATCTTTGCCCACATGTTTCACAAGAAAATGGCTTCTCACCTGTGTGAATTCTCATGTGAGTTTTCAAATGACCATGATGATTAAAACTCTGCCCACATGTTTCACAAGAAAATGGCTTCTCACCTGTGTGAATTCTCATGTGAGTTTTCAAAGTACTACGTTCATTAAATCTTTGCCCACATGTTTCACAAGAAAATGGCTTCTCACCTGTGTGAATTCTCTCATGAACTGATAATTTGCTCTTACTACTGAATCTTTTCCCACACATCTTGCAAACATGTGACTTAACTGTGTGATTTTTCTCCTTCTGGGACTCATTTTTCCAGTCTTCGTCATGATCACAACACTTTATAGACTTTTCACCTCTGTCATTTTCACACTGATTCTCTGACATGGAGGAGTTGTCTACATTGTTACAGTCACTTCTGTTTCTGTGAAGTCTCTTCTTTGGCTTTGGCTCTTCATCTTTACTTGATCCTGGCTTTACATTCTTACCTGCTTCCTGGTCTTGGCTCTCAGTGTCAGGAGAGTTGTGAGAGAGGAGGTGCTCACTGCTTGGTTCAGTTTCACTCTTGTCATTGTCCTCATCAGTAGGAGTCACCATGAAGGGATCAGTCTCTTGTTTCAGTCCAAAGTCTTCTTCCTCCTGACTGCTACAGAGTTCTTCTTCTTCCTCTTTAACCTGTGCAGCATCTTGTTCCTTCTGGTCCAGACTGGAGTTCCTCTCCTGGTTACAGAGCTGCTGGACAGTGAGAACCTCCTCCTCCTTACAGTCATGTAGCCGTGGAGAATCTGGAGAGACAAAGAGACACAGAAAATGCTAGTAATAGAAAAACCAGAAAGAATAAAAACACTGACTGGACAAAAAAGTCACCACCTGGTAACCAACAGTTCTTATCCTTGCATGTGGTAATTCCAGCAGTGATCAATTTGTTTCAGAATGAACAAGTTATTTAAAGAGGACAACATTATTTTTCCACATGCAAACATGGCTCCCTGAGGTTTAAAAGGGGCCACAGGTTAAAAATTATATTTTTTCAGTGTTTCTACAAATGATTTTTTCTATCTGGAGTGGCTAGCAATAAAAATACACCAAAAAACCCTGTTGCTTTGTTAGGGTCCACCATGATCTCTCTAGGTCTCGTTCAGTGAACATTTCTGATTTGTCACCTGTTGTGACGTGATGGTGAGCCAATGCCCAGCACATCATCAGTAGTATAAAATGTACTATTTATTAGTAATTCTGTTTTATACATCTCTTCTAATCGGTCGTACACACAGCACTGCCCAACTCCTGTTTCTGAACATGTCACTATGGTGTTTTAATACACACATAACCACATACTGCATTGTTTCCTGTTGGAGTTGCTAGCAGGGACTAATGGTTAACTGGCTAGAGCAGACAATTCCTCCACCTGGTACATTGAACCAAAAGAAAAACTCATTTGAAGTGCAAACGATAACTGTATAGTCAAAGAGATTAAATTATTTTTCCACTGGGTTAGATCAGTCAAAGTCAAACACAAACTAGACCAGTACAAGTAGGTCAAATTTCGGAAGTTACTGGAAATATTACTTTAATATTATTATTTTATTTTAGGACAGTTTCTCAAAGACTCAACCCGAACATTTTCTAACTTTTTACCTGTTTCATTCTCACAGAGAGTCTCTGAGGTCAGAGAGTCGTCATCACTGTTACTGTGACTTCCTGTTTTCAGTCGTCTCTTTTTTGGTTTGGGTTCTTCTTCTTCTTTAGTGGATCCTGAGTCTACATGCCAGCTTCCTTCCTCATCTTGGATCTCAGTTCCAGCAGAGCTGTGAGAGAGGAGCTGCTCACTGTTTGGTTCTGCTTCACTTTGCTGCTTTTCCTCAGAAACAAGAGTCCCCATGAAGGGATCGGCCTCCAGCTTCACTACCAGCTGTTCTCCCTCCTGAGTGATGCACAGTTCCTCCTGTTCCTCTTTAACCTGTGGAGCTTCTGGTTCGTCCTGGTCCAGAACAGAGTTTCTCTCCTGGTTCCAGAGCTGCTGCTCAGTCAGAATTTCCTCCTCTTTACATTCAGGTTGCTGTGGGAAATCTGGAGGAACAAAGACAAAGAAATCGGGGAAAACAAGAGAGTTTCACTTTACAAATTTATGAAATTTAGGATTTAGTAACAGAAAATTGAAAGAAAATTAACAAATTTGCACATTTAAGACACAACCATGACTGAAAACAGATCCAGAGTTTTCTAAAGCCTCATTCAGACCATTATAGTCCCACATACCTATTCTGTGGATTTTTATCTGGGAGAAGCAGGGCATATTCAGTAGTCTGCGCTGATGATCGATCTCTTCCTCGTACTGGTTGGCGACTTGTTCAAACTCTATTATTTCTTCAGCAGCAGCAGCCAGTCGCTCTCTGACCAACTCTCTCAGACGCCGACCTGAAAACATCTTTACGGTTTGTTTCCTCCTTCCAGATGTTGTGATGTGGCTGCTGACGGTAAGCGCTAGCAGGATGAGGCTAGTTCATTTAGACTGAAGGCCCAATAAAAGTCCTCAGACTCAGAATATGGACTTCTATGGTGGTTCTTTATTCTCCAGTACTCAGCACAGACCATCAGTGGCAGGTCTCCACAGAGTTACATCAGCTATTCATCCATGAGGAGCAGAACAGGAGCTGAACCACCAACACTGACTAGCTAAACGTTCTCACCAACCTGTTCCTGCAACAATCAGAAAAGAGAAACATTATGATCCACCTGGCAGGAATAAGAGACACTTTCATTTATGCTTCCTTTTTCTTTAACTGTGACACTTTCTTTACTGGTCATCTCAAACCAGACTATCAGTGATGGAGTAGCTCATTCTGGCCTGGTGAAATCACCCCGAGGGTGCTCAGATCTACTGACTGGTAACATTAACCTTAAGCGCACTCTAGATACAGACCCATCTAGGATGTGCTTAAGGTTGTCAGGAGAGCATGATTTTTGGATCATGCTCCACCCTTTGAGATTGTCTTTTTGTTGTTGTCGGTTATTCTGTTTAGGCATTAGTTCATACTTTACTATGGTCTAGCTCAGGGGTGTCCAATCATGTGCCATGGAGGGCCAAGACCCTGCAGGTTTTCTCTTCTACCCAGTCTCTTCAGCAGGTGCTTTCACTTATCAGCAATCAATGGGAAGAAATTCAGTGGAATCTGCTGTTGAAGACACTGGTTGGAGGTAAAGCCTGCAGGATCTTGGCCCTCCATGGCACATGATTGGACACCCCGGTCTAGTTTCTTAGTTCTTACATCCCTCATGTATTGTCTACCTTGTCTGTTTTGTTAGCTTGTTTTATTTTTGACCTTGAGTCTTATTTTGAAGTACTTCCTGTCTTGTCCTTGTTTAGTTTTATTTTTGTGGCGTTCCTTTCCATTGTGTAGTTCTAATTCACAATGTATGCGTTGTTATGTAACCTCATTGCTCTGATGACTTTCCTTTGTGTGTCCCAGCTGTTCTGTATGTCGAATCATAAAGTTTAGTATAAGTTGAGCTCTATCCTCCTGCTCTGTGTTACGACATTGTACCTGTTACGGTATCCTCCTGTGTTTCCAAGGTCCTGGTTTGTAATTTTTAGTCCCTTGCTCTTAGTTTATTTCCTTTGAGTTTAGTGTAGTATTTTTCCAGCCACTGTGCTGCGCTTTTGTTTCATTGTTGAATAAACCCTTGTGAACTGTAAAAGCCTGCATTTGGCTCTAACTCGCCGTGCCTGCCCGATACATGACAAAGGTCAAGGTCAATGGCTTAGGAGGAGTAATGTTTTTGGTGACATCATAAATGCCCAGATCTCCTGACCTTTGACAATGACCTTGAGCACAACTCGGATGCAGGCCCACCTGAGGATCATTGTGAGTGAGTCTGGTGAGCATCGGGGAAAATTCCTCGGAGGAGTCCCATGAAACATGGATGGATGTACCCAGTGTTTCCTCTGGCTTAAACACCTTGGCGCGGTGGCAACATATTTTTTTTTTTTTTGGGGGGGGGGCAGAAAACACATGACATGATTGTAACCGGACTATGTAAACTTTACGCTATTTCTTTTTTGTTAATTTTGGACTATAATATTGTATAATAGAACTTACAATTTCAAGTATTGTACAACAAAGGCTTGAATGTTGGCATATTGGGCCAGTTGGGGTCCAATCCAGACATCCTCTGTTTGGACTTTTTACTGGTGTCATCCTTCTCCTCCCTCTGCTCTCACCTCTCCTAGACCCTCTGCCTGAACACTTTCCTCTCCTTGGTTCCTCTTTCTGTCTCATCTTTCCCTCTCTGAGCTCTGTCTAATTCAGGTTCTCTCTCTGTCTATGGTGGTATACAAACAGGTTAGAAAATACCAAGTGTCATGTTTTGTCCTTCAGGATTTTTTTCATGGTTTACATAAATTAAAAAAAATGTGTATTTTTTTGTATTTTTATTCTAGTGCTTCTTTTTTTTATTGACAAAGAGTAGGAAAAATGGAAGGGTAAAAAACATTGATAATAGTAATTTACTCATGAATACTTAAATTCTACTCGTGTAAAGGCAGGCAGTGGTATGAAATTAATAATTAAAAGCAGAAAACCAAAAATTTCTAGTTGAGTTAAGGGTACAAAGAGCACCTACTTAAAAACTTGAGTAATAATCTCAGTTCGGCTGCACCTTGGACACAGTCCAAGGATGGAAAATTTTTTCAAACAAGGAGCTGTTCAGAACTCCTTATACAAAGATATAGAGTGATGATAATCAAGTCAGTGGCAGTAATGCACCTGTAAGCTTGTTGCCAACCACCAATCAAATCTAAAAGAAGGAGGAGAAGAAGAAGAAGAAGACTTCAGTCTTCAAGGTTTAAGGTTTGTCTCAAACATTTATAACAATTTTCTTATAGTTTTCTATTTTTCTCTGTAAATTTATTTAAATTTACAACCATTTCCCTCAAATTTGTAATTTCTTCTTGTAAAATTATGACTTTTCTTGTACATTTGAGACTATTATAAATTTGTGGATTATTTTATGGCTAATTTTTTATCATTTTTTAAATCCAATCCAACTTCATTTATGAAGCTCTTTAAAAACAATGGCAGTTGACACAAAGTGTTGTACATCAACGATAAATGAAATTTAAAAACAATAAAATACAGCTAAAGTACAAAACAGTAGTCATACAATAGAGACGATAAGAACAAATAAAATCAGTGTCTCAAACAGGGTCAAAAGCCAGAGAATAAAAATGGGTTTTAAGAGGAGTTTTAAAACTGGACAGTGAAGCGGCCTGTCTGATGGACAAAGGCAGATTATTATAAAATTACTGTTTTTTAAATAAATTTGAAACAGAATGTGGCAATTTTTTTTTAACTTTTTTCCCCTCATACAATTTAAACTTTTGACCATAATTTTGTAGAGCCAGAACAGAACAATAATTTTAACTCTGAATTTGAAGAAATAAAAGTATTAAAATTATATTTAAAGAAATAAATTAACTTAAATGACCAAAGATGCAGTTATTTCTGTTATAATATTTCTTTACATTTATAGTTTTTAAGAAATCTCACCAACCAGACGGCAGGAAAAACCTCCCTTATTTTGAAATCCAAATGTTGGCACGTTTAGTTTGTCTGAAGGCTGCTGACGGATTAAAGTCATTGACTTCATGAATTTCGGTCAGCTTAACTTGCAAGATACGTACATAATAATGTAAAAAAAATTATTAGTGACTTCCGGTCTGGACGCCATGGCGACTGCAGCTTAACACTGAAGCTCTCAGACTCAATCCAGGATAACACCTTGAAAATCAAACTTAACGGATTGTTGGAGGAGTGAAAATCAAAAGACAAAATCATCATGTCTAAAGGAAAACAGAAGAAACTGAAATTCTCCAGGCCAGGACACGTATCGGCCGGAGAATCTGAACTGGAAGATCCCCGTTCAGAAGACGAGGAGCTGGTGATAGCTAACAAAAGGGTTAGCCTGAAATCACTATTTGAGGAACTACGACGATTTCGCCGAGATGTTACGGCCGAATTTCGGGAATTCAGAGAAGAATTGAAAAGGACAAACAGCAGAGTGGACCAGGCCGAGAACCGAATCTTGGAAACAGAGGATCGAATAAAAGTGCTCGAAGATTCTGTGCTGGACCTACGCAAAAGACAAGCAGCTATAGAGGCTAAGCTAACCGACCAAGAAGGAAAACAAAGAAGAGACAACATAAGAATTCATGGTCTGATAGAAGGAACCGAAAATGGTTTTAACTCAATGGCAGAATGCGTGGAATCCTTACTAAGAGAGAAATTGGATATTCCACAAACCACCGACTTGAAGATAGAAAAGGCACATCGTTCATTAGCCGCTAGGCCGGCGGCGGAAGCGCCCCCACGTTCGGTGTTGGTAAGATTTTCCAATTTCAAAATAAAACAAGAGGTTGTAAGACTGGCCTGGCAGAAAAAAAGGATTTATGCACCAGGAGAGAAAAGTCTACGTGGAACACGATTACGCCCCGGAGGTCCTTAAAAAGCGCAGGGAATACAATGACACGAAAAAGGTGTTAAGAGAGAAGAAATTGCGCTTTCAGACACCATTTCCTGCGAAGTTAAGGGTCTTCTACGGCGATGAAACGTGTCTCTATAATTCGGTGGAAGAAGCAACAGCTGACATGGCGAAAAGAGGGCTCCCGGTAACGGTATTTAAACCCGCGGCAGACCCGAGTGTGAAGATCAAAGCGCAAACATGGACAACACAAAGACCCTCAAAATCCACGGACCAGCAGCGGGAAACCCAGCACCAGAGCGTCGCGGATAAACTATCTGTTTTCAGGTTGGAATAGCGACCTTTTTTTTTTTTTTTTTCTCTTCCTCTTGAATCAATCCGCACATCCAACGCCCCTCATACAAGGTAACAAACATTAAAGGAGATGCATATTCAGCATGTGGTAAAACATTTCATGGAACAATTATATTATTTGAAACAAATAAGTCTTTGTAATAAAAAAAAAAAAAAAAAAAAAAACTTGTTAAAATAGAAATGTGACAATAATCCACATGTTCTCCTCATACTAACAAATACTGTTTTTGCGTGAATGTTTGATGTGATGGGGGTGGGAGGGTGCACACAATTTCACAGGGTTTAGGCATAAAAGGAAAAAAAAAAAAATCATTACAAGTTTGGATTGGGTTCTGAAACTCACGTTAAAAGCATGGGACTACTTTCAGTGGTAAGAGAGGGCCCTCAACACGTAACAGAGTTTGAGGAATTTCCCTCAGAGCCTTCACTCCATCAAGGCTCTTACAGGGTCTTTAAAAAGACCTCAGCTCAGGAAGTTCTTTTGACAGCTTTTTGTTTTAAAGTTTTTTACACTATGTTCTTAATGTTTTTCTTGTTTTTAATGTTCTTTCAGTTTCTGAGTAGCACAAAAGAGGGCCACCACACAGTTATACTAAACAAAACAACACAATGGAGAAACAGGGTGTAACCAAAATAATTTCATATAATGTAAAAGGAATCCTGAATCCAGTTAAAAGATCCAAGATTCTAGGCAAAATGAAAAAAGACAAAGCAGGAATAATACTTTTACAAGAAACCCACCTAACAGACGTGGAACACAATAAACTCAGTAGACAAGGGTTTAAAATGATCTCTTCATCTTCATATAAATCAGGGAGGAGGAGGGGAGTAGCGACATTGATATCAACCAAAATTACATTTGAAAAAAAATCAGAACACAAAGATAAAGAAGGGAGATACAGTTTGGTAACTGGGCGGCTAGAGGGAGAAGATATCACCCTGCTGAATGTGTATGCTCCCCCAGGGGCTAACTGGAAATTTTATAAAAATGTATTCGACCTAATGATAACTAAAGCTCAAGGTTTAGTGATATGTGGTGGGGACTTCAATCTTAGACTGAATCCATACTGGGATGCTTCTGGTAATTCCCCACATCAAAATAACACCCAAAACAGGAAGACTCGGATGCTACTAAAAGAATTGGGAGTCTGTGACGTGTGGAGGGAACTCAACCCCAGGGTAAAAGACTATACATTTTACTCAACTCCACATTCATCTTACTCAAGGATTGACTATTTTTTTATGTTTAATAGAGACATTGGTAGAGTAAAAACATGTAAAATAGGACTGATGGATCTCTCCGACCACAGTCCGATCTACATGGACTTAAATATCCAAAAATACACAAATAATACATTTTCTTGGAGGTTAAATTCAAATGTCCTGAAAGGACCATTGAAAGATGAATTGGAGTCAGATATTCTCAGATATTTGGAAGATAACGATAATGGAGAAGTATCCCCTTTAATACTGTGGGATGCATGTAAAGCTGTAATAAGAGGAAAGATTATTGCAAAACTGGCAACCCAAAAGAAACTAAGACAAGAAAAACTATCCACATTAGAGTCAGAACTTAGGAACCTAGAAAAAGAACACAAAGGCAACACTCATTCTACTGACTCGCTCAAGATTAAGGAAATTAAAAACCAAATAAATGAGATCTACACAATAGAAATCCAGAAGAAACTTACATTTCTGAAACAAAAATACTATGAAGCAGGCAGTAAATCGGCAAAATTGCTAGCCTATAAATTGAGGAAACATCAAACAGAAAGAGCAATCTACAAAATCAGAGACCCAGTATCAAAGGAAATAAAATTCAGAATTCAGGATATTCTTAAAAACTTCGAGAATTACTATAAGAACTTATACTCCCACAAAAAACATAAAAACGCATCCGAGGCATTCCTAAACACATTAAACCTTCCCCAACTTACGGAGTCACAAAATAAAACACTACTGTCAGAAATACATCCTAAAGAATTGGAAAAAGCAATTATGAAACTTAAAGCTAACAAATCCCCAGGAGCTGATGGCTATACAGCAGAGTGGTACAAAACCTTTAAACAGCAACTATCTCCTCTCCTCCTGAAAACATTTAATTATGTCCTCCACACAGGGGAAATCCCCCCCTCCTGGAGAGAAGGGGTCATTGCAGTTATACCTAAACCTGAAAAGGATAAACTAGAGTGCTCCAACTACAGACCAATCAGTGTACTAAATCAGGACTATAAGCTTTTTACCATTATCCTTGCCAAAAGGTTAGAGAATATACTGACAGACCTAATTCATTTAGACCAAACAGGTTTTATAAGACAAAGACAGACACAAGACAACATTCGACGCACTTTACACATAATTCATCATATAAAAAAATATAACTTAAATGCAGTCATATTAGGATTAGATGCTGAAAAAGCATTCGATTCGGTTGACTGGTCTTTTCTATACAGAATCTTATCCAGTTTCAATTTTCATAACAACTTCATTAGAACTATACAGGCATTATATAAAAAACCAACAGCTAAAATAAGGATTAACGGTAATTTATCATCATCTTTTGAACTGGAAAGAGGATGTCGTCAGGGCTGCCCCCTGTCTCCACTGCTCTTTGCAATCTTCATAGAACCTCTGAGCCAATGGATAAGACAAAACCAAAAAATTCAAGGTATTACACTTGGTCAGAAGGAACATAAAATAGCACTCTTTGCTGATGACATTTTAATATACCTAGGGCAGCCGGACACTTCTTTACCAGAACTAACCTCAGTTTTTTCAGAGTATGGAGATTTATCGGGGTACAAATTAAATATGCATAAAACCCAAGTTTTAACATTCAACTATGACCCAAATCATTATTCACTAAGCAAACTCAAAACTAACTGGGAGTCGGAATCTATGAAATATCTGGGGGTCAATATCCCGAAACAACTCAACAAAATTATATCACTAAACTATGATCCACTGGTGACAAAAATAAAATCTGACCTAGCAAGATGGAATATGATACCATTCTTGGGTATTGCACAAAGAATTGAAGCAGTCAAAATGAATATACTTCCACGTCTTCTATACCATTTCCAAACAATACCGGTAGAACCTCCCAAAAAAACATGGCAGGAGCTGGACAGAAGGATCTCAAGATTCATATGGCAGGGCAAGAGACCTAGAATCAGATATAGAACCCTACAGCTAAACAAAGACAAAGGTGGGCTCGCGCTGCCAAATATCAGGGACTACTTTAAAGCCGCACAAATTAAAACTTTAGTAGAGATATGTAACCCAGTCTACTCTGCACAATGGAAGGAGATCGAATGCCAAATAACAAGTGACATCCCCCTACAGGCGATAATAGGGAACAATGTCTTACCTAAGCTTTTGAATAACACTAACCCGTGGATAGAGACCCCGCTAAAAATTTGGTTTAAGATAGTCAGAGAGAATCAAACTAAAGAGCCCTATCGACTTCTGCAATGGATCGCCTATGATCAGGACTTTACTCCTAATAAAACAGACACCAGATTTAAAAAGTGGAAGGAGAAGGGGCTGATAAAATATTACGATTTTTTTAAAGGGCAAATCTTAAGTTTTGAAGATTTGAAAAAACAAGGCCTAATAAATCAAGACCTTTACAGGTTCTTCCAGCTTAGACACCACATAAACAATATACTTAAAAAGGAGGTTTTGGAAAGGGCCCAGTCAGGTGTTCTGAAGGTCTTCTTAATGGCATATAAAGGGATCCCAGGGATCAGATACATTTCTAAAATATACCAAGGTCTTCAAGACTTAAAAGGAGACAACACATCTTATATAAAAGAGAGATGGGAAAAAGAGGGGAATTTCACTTTACATCTGGAAATATGGGAAAAGCTAAATAAACAGCAATGGAAAAGTACCTCATCCCTGCAGTGGAGAGAATTTGGATGGAAAAACTTGGCAAGATTTTTCAGAACACCTGCACAAAACAAATTTACCCATAAGGGATTGAACTGTTGGCGCTTGTGTGGTGAAAAGACTGCAAATCATTTTCATGTGTTTTGGTCATGCCCAGTTATCCACCAATATTGGACCAATGTACAGACAATATTGGGGAAAATATTCAAAATTACAGTTCCCTTTTCTTTTGTAACTTTGTATTTGGGTTTACTACCGGACTCACTGGAAAGACGAGGAGAAAAATACTTATTCAATGTTTTAATATTGGCAAGCAAAAAAGCTCTAACTAAAAAATGGATGTTGAAGGACTGTCCTACACCTGAAGATTGGACTAACGTGATCCAAGACATTTACTCGATGGAAAAGTTGACATTCGCACTGAGACAGGACATGGATGGGTTCATGAACTTTTGGCAACCCTGGACCGCATATGTGTCTCCCATTAGATCTAATCTTTGACAAATACCATTTCAATAATGGTTCCGCTCTTTGTTCCAACGCTACTCAGATGCTCTTTTATCTTTATTTACTTACTTTTTCTTTTTGTTTGTTTTTTACTGGTTTGTTTGTTTTTTTTATTTGTTTTTTTTTGTTGTTTTTTTTCTCTTTAATTTCACTTTTTCTTTCACTTTAAAAAAAAAAAAAATCAGGGGTGTTGTAAGAATTAATCTTCCAATGTTGTCAGATATCAGAAAATAAGGGAACATGTGATGAAAATGTAAACACTGCATTGCTGTAACGACCTGTATACCCTTTACAAAAACTTAAATTAAAAAAAAAAAAAAAAAAAAAAATTATTAGTTAATATTGTAGTAGCTGGTGAAGTAAATCCTCAGTGATTCATCAGTCACTCTTGCCTTTCCCTGCAATGAAGCCTAACCAGACCTGTTAGCTAAGCGACTCCTCATTGTTGTTCCAGTTACCAGCGGGTTAAAACCACCATAAATGCCTCCACTGCTTATTTCTTATACTTTTTTCCATGTTTAAAGCACTTTAATAAGCCCATGCTTCTCTTGGACAACAACGCTAGAGAGACACTCTCTGCCTGCAGAAATGGTCACGTGCGCACCGGGCGGGCGAGGCGCTTCCGCACGGACAAAAGTCACATGCGTTGTTCATGTGCTCGCTTGCGGAGCGTTTCTTGAATTTTTTTTTCTTAAATTAATATATCATAGGCGTGGCAGCAAACTTCCAAGCCGCGGCGGGCCGCCACATGGAAATGTTACCAGAGGAAACCCTGGACGGACCTCACATCATCACAAGCTAAAAAACTAAAAATTAGAATACTGTCAACATAATTCAACTCAAAGAAGCTCAAAGTCTTTAAATTTCTACATTCATCACACAAAGTGAGCCATTTAAAGCCTTTTTGTTTAAAATTTTGATGATCATGACTCAGCTTTTTGAATCAAATCATGAATCATGGTTTTCTAATTTTCTGAGATGCACTGGTATCCTCCAGATGTGGGAGATCAGCTTTCTCCAGGTTTCCCATGGTTAGCATTAGCCTCTCAGTCGGGGGTCCGCATTTATTTTTTCCAGAGCCAGAGGTCCGGAGCAGTGCCAATATGTTGCATGGGTGAATATTTTATTTTTATGTTGGGAGGGACAATAAACACAAAATTTTCTCCAGAGTAAATATTGAGGGAATACTAAGTATTATTGTTGTCAGTCACAAATTTATAAGAAAGAATGTACAAATGTACACTTACAGGAAAAAAAGCTGCAAAACTACAAGAAAAAAAGTCAGAAATTTATGAGAAAGAAAATTGCCAATTTAAAAGAAACAACTGCACATCTACAAAGATTCAAGTTTACTCGAGAAAAGTTGCAAATTTAGGGAGAAAAAAATTTGTTAATTTTAGTGGTTTTTAACCTCCCAACCTCCCAAGGAGACAGTGGTCTACACTCAATCGCTTCAGGACTGGACATGGCCCCTGCTTGGCCAGCCTTTACAGATGGGGCAGTAGCCCTAGCCCACTGTGCGCATGTGGAGAGGAGCAAACAATGGAACACATCATAGAGGCCTGCCCGCTCCAAAGACTGGAAGGAGGATTACACACCCTCCATACAGCAAACCAGGAGGCAACTGCTTGGCTTAAGGACTTTGCATTCGCTAAATAAATAAATAAGTGGTTTTTAAATTTCTAATTGCGATAATGCGCTAATCATGTGTTTTTCCATACAGATACAGTGTACCTTAAGTTGGTAATTTTTCAAGTTCTTCATACTATTCACATGGGAGTGGACAAACATGCTTGCTATCTTGACCTGCAGGTTTATTAAAGCTCTCAGCATACCCAAAATGACTAAAACTATCCAGAATATTCTCCAGAAAATTCTCAAAAGTAGACTGCATGTGCAAACAACAGAATGCCAGGGCTCATTAACGCCACTGCAACACAACTTAGCATCTAACCTGCCAGCAGCCACAAATGGAGCTTGCTCTGTCTCCCAAAACATCCACAACTTTTAAGCAGATCAACACAAAACCATGGACCTTGTGAATCACAACAGACACAACTTCCCTTTTAGCAGAAAAATTGCCAACATAAACAAACAACTATCTCGCCCGTGATGACACCCCACCGTGCTGCAAAAACGGCGGGGGAGTGAATGGACATTACGAACACAGCCTGAGAAGTTGTTTAGACTGGTACTCACCAGCAGTTGGACCCAAAGCTATGAGGATGAAAACAGGCAAATTTCTGTCCATGTCAGCTGCTGGAGGTCAACTACAACCTAGCATGTAGCTACTAGCCAGCTAGCCAGCTTCCACAGAAGAAGAACAACCAACATCCAGGCAAAGTTTTGGAGGAGGCTGTAACAGTTATCCAGGTGAGACCTCCGACAGATAACGTTGTAAACTTAAACATGACAGCACTTTGGGGATTTCCATGGTTGTAATCCAGCTTGTTTCACTTCGCAATGTGAGCATGGCACACACAGTGTCTGTGGCCAGAGTTGTTTTGGTACAGAGAGCTGCTAGGCAACAAAGTATGCTTCCTGCCGTTAACTCCTGTTAGCCACAATCAAAAAAATGTGTTGCCCTTAACAGGGGCAACACGTTAACGGGCGATTAACGCAATAACGCCAACTTAAGTAAGTTAATCCCTTCCACAGCATGTGGGACACCATGTGGTATATGGGGCGGTGCCCATTTCTGTTTCGCTGACCCTGGGCCACACAGCTACTGTGAGTAGTGAAAGCTACAATGGGGGTGGGGGTGGGGGGGTCAATCCTCTGGTAGCTCTGTGCGTTGACTTTCCCTACCTTGTTCTATTATGCTGAGCACCAAGGTACAATGTGGAAAGTACCATTTTTATATGGTTTTTGGTATGACCCAGCTGGAGTGGCGGCCTAGTTGGTAGAGCATCCGCCCCACAACTGGGAGGTCATGGATCACGCCAACACCACAAATATATTTATAAAAAAACCTCACATCTATTATAAAAAGGTTACAAATTTACAAGAAAAATATTGCAGAATTAAGATGCAAAAACAGCAGATTTATCAGGAAAAAGTAACAAATTTACAGCAAAAAGTTTTACATTTGCAAATAAATGTAGTAAAATAATGTGAAAAACTGACAAATTTACGAGAAAAGCAAATTTACGGTAAACAGAACAGAGATCTGTCACCCTTATAGTGCCAAAACAGATTTACTTTGCCAAGAGGAGCTTATGCAGTACCTAACTATGTACTGTATATTGTTGTAAACTCCTCCTTTAATAACTTTTAATACTTCAGTTTAATTATTTTACCCATGGAGGGCCCGACAGGATGGGGAATAGGGATTGGAAGTGTGTGGAGGGAGAAAGAAAAGGCAGGGGAACAGACAAAAAGACAACTAAAACAAATAGAAGACAAACTGCTTCTTCCACAAAAGATGTCTCAACAGGAGTCTGGTTTGTGTGTGGTCTGGTGTCTGGTGTGTGCGTATATATGAGAGCACGCACAAAATAAATGTGTGCATGTGAGTGGCTTGTCAGAAAACATACTAAGAGGGGGGCCAGTTGCAGCAGCTCTCCCACCAAGAACCCCGAGCAGGCAAGGCAGCGCCACCAACCCCCACAGAGCACAAATGTCTGAGGTCATCAAGCCCCAGGAAAGCAAGGCATCCGCCACCAGAAGGATGATTGAGGAAGGCTAGGCTGCAAGGCGGCCGGCACGGCCGCCCCCACACCCACACCCACCAACCCCTCCAGTGAGGTCAATGCCTGCCCCCGGGCCCCAGGAGGCCAGTGATCCCACCCCCGGGCCGGAGACCGGCCCACGCCCCCTGATGCGAGCCCCTCCAGGCACCCCCACAGCGGGTCTGGCACCCCCCAGCGCCACTGCCATACACCCCGGGGACCCCCATGCCCAAAAAAGTCCCCCCCGCCCAAGGGAGCCCACATAGCCGAGAGGAACTACCTCCCTCAATCCAGCACCTTCCGACTCACAGACACACCCATCCCAACACCTTCATACCCACATGCTCCCATACGCACCCACATGTATTCCCTCACTCTCACTCACCCGGACCCACCCATTCTCTCTCACTCCTGTACCCGTTCAAACTCACCCCTCATTCACCCTTATTTTTTAAGATGGCTGCAAAGCAGATGCAGCGAGCCTGAATGCGCACCAGCAACCAGCAGCGGCCGGGGAGACTGCTGGCACAGGCCAGCGACCACCACCCCGCCGACCCACCCCAGGGCGGCCGCGGCCACAGAAGAAGAACGCCACCCACAGCGCCCACCCGAGCGACTGATCAGCAGACCACCGCAGGTGCCCCGAGATGCCACCCGACATGCAAAGCACTCCACAAAACCGACCCACCATCACCACCTCCATTCATCACCCCCTCACTCTTACTTACTCTCATATTCATTCCTGCTCTCACTCCCTTGGTTGTATCTATACATTCAGCAGCACCCAGGGATTTTGACAACATGATGGGTCCCAGGCTCCCCACCGGGCCCCCACACCCCCAGCAAGAGGAGGATAACAGGGGTGGGGGAAGAGTCCCCCCTCCCCACAAAACATGGTAGGTGTATGTCGGTTATATGATGTGATTGTGTGGAAATGTGTGGACTACCATAGTGCAGTTAAAATTGGGGGGATGGTGGTTGGAGCACCACTAGCCACTACGATAGACAGCAGGGCCCCCATCCCCCCCAAGCCCTTACTATTGTCGGTAAAATGACATGATTGACCTGTCTTCCTCACACTTCTTTATCTGCTTGCTTCACACGCTACACTGCAGAGTTTAGGTTACACCGTATAATTCCCTTGCTGAAACCAGTTAGAATAAGTTCTGCACACGGCCAAGCTGCCACATAAGCGGAAATGTACTGATAAAATGACGGCAAAACCCCTCCCTCTTGCAAGAGGGAGTGGTTAAGCTTTATAAAAACTATAGGGCCCACTTTTTGGGTAGCACTCTCTTGGGTATTTTCCTAAAGAGCTGTGTTCCAGCGTTGCTTGTATCCATATCTCACTTTCAGTAAAATAAGTGAAAGTATACTTCATCTCTCAGTCTGGTTATTTGGCCTACGTATAAAAGAACTGGGGGTTAAGGCATTTTAGACGCAACAATTTGGTGTTTCCGCCCGGTTACGAGGCTAAATTTTAGTTTTAGTTTTGTAAACGGCGTGAGGATTTTTCTCTACAGACTGGCGGCCGCAACATCATAAGAGGTGAGCAGAAAACCTTTTTCAATAAATTTCTGCCTGTCCCTTCAGGGACAGCCCTTTCTGTAGAGATTAAATAATCATGCACGTGTGATTTTATTTGTGGAGTGAAACTGAGATATGGTCTTGAATTTATGTTATGTTGTTTTAAGAAATATATTTACTGAGTTTGATGAGGAAATCGCCGAGTGGTTTTAACCCCGTGGAATTAGTTATACGCGTTAATACTCTTCCAGAAAGTAGAGTTGGAGAGAACTTGGGTAATAGGTTTAAACCCCGGGGTGGCTGAAATAGGGCCACTGAAAATGTAGTTGTACCCCGTTACGCGTAGCTTTGCCAAAAGGTTTTAACCCCTTGAGATCATTGCTTGATTTCAAAAAGTAGAGTTGGCACCCCTCGCGTATTTAGCTCAGACCAAAAGGTTGTAATTCCTTGAGAAAACTGCAACGGGCGCATCTCTAAAATATAGTTGGTCTTACTGCATTAGTTAGGGGCCTACTGTGTGTGAAATAAATGCATAAGTTTTAAGTAACCCGATCGGAACGATCGGTTCATAGGTGATATATAATAATATAACTAAACTACAGTTAGGCCCAAAAATATTTGGACAGTGACACAAGTTTTGTTATTTTAGCTGTTTACGAAAACATATTCAGGATACAATTATATAATCAATATGGGCTTAAAGTGCAGACTCTCAGCTGTAATTTGAGAGTATTCACATCCAAATTGGAGCAAGGGTTTAGGAATTACAGCTCTTTAATACATAGCCGCCTCTTTTTCAAGGGACCAAAAGTAATTGGACAATTGACTCAGAAGGCTGCAAAAAAAAAAAAATAACAAGGCTGCATGGACTCTTTCCTCGTTAACCTGTCATCAATTAAGCGGTTAAAAGGTCTGGAGTTGATCCCAGGTGTGGCGCTTGCATTTGGAAGCTGTTGCTGTGAACACACAACATGCGGTCAAAGGAGCTCTCAATGGAGGTGAAACAGACCATCCTGAGGCTGAGAAAAAAAAGAAGAAATCCATCAGAGAGAGAGCAGAAATGTTAGGAGTGGCCAAATCAACACTTTGGCACATTCTGAGAAATAAAGAGTGCACTGGTGAGCTTGGGAACTCAAAAAAGCCTGGACGTCCACGGAAAACAACAGTGGTGGATGATCGCAGAATCCTTTCCATGGTGAAGAACAACCCCTTCACAACAACCCTTACTCAAAAAGCCAACGCTAGATCCAGGAGCTTTAGCTCACTATAGACCAATCTCTAATCTCCCTTTCATTTCAAAGATCTTAGAAAGAGTTGTTGCTATGCAATTATTTGACCACCTGCAGGGAAATGGTTTACTTGAAGAGTTTCAATCTGGGTTTAGAATCCATCATAGTACTGAAACAGCCTTAGCGAAGGTCACTAACGACCTCCTCATTGCATCTGATAATGGATTAGTTTCTGTACTTGTCCTTTTAGACCTTAGTGCAGCTTTTGATACTATTGATCATAATATTCTACTTGATAGATTAGAACACTATGTTGGACTTAATGGAACTTCGTTGCAGTGGTTTAGATCTTATTTATCTGATAGGTTCCAGTTTGTTCATGTAAATAATGAGTTTTCTTTCAACTCAAAGCTTAGTCATGGAGTTCCACAGAGATCTGTGCTAGGCCCTACTCTTTTTAGTTTATATATGCTTCCGTTAGGCAACATTATTAGAAAGCACTGTATACATTTTCATTGTTATGCAGATGACACACAATTATACCTGTCAATGAAGCCAGATGATAGTAATCAATTAGCCAAATTAGAAGCCTGTCTTAAGGAAATCAAAGCTTGGATGACTTGTAATTTCCTGCTATTAAATTCAGATAAGACTGAAGTCATTCTTGTTGGTCCAAAAAACCTTAGAAATTCCTTTCCAAATCAAACTTTCAGTTTGGATGCGGTTACTCTTTCTCTTAATAGCTCTGTGAGGAACCTTGGAATTATTTTTCATCAGGATCTGTCCTTCAATTCACATATTAAATTTGTTTCTAAGACTGCCTTCTATCATTTGCGTAATATTGCCAAGATTAGGAGCATCTTGTCTCAGAGTGATGCTGAGAAACTGATCCACGCTTTTGTTAGCTCGAGATTAGATTATTGTAATTCTTTATTATCACGCTGTCCTAATACATCTTTGAAAAGTCTTCAGCTGATCCAAAATGCTGCAGCAAGAGTTTTAACAGGTACTAGAAAGAGAGATCATATCTCTCCGGTTCTGGCCTCCCTTCATTGGCTTCCCATAGAGTTTAGAATTAAGTTTAAAATCCTTCTTCTCACTTACAAAGCTCTAAACAATCAGGCTCCTTTTTATTTAAAAGATCTGATACTACCGTATTATCCTAACAGAGCACTGCGCTCCCAAAATGCAGGATTACTTGTAATACCTAGAATCTCCAACAGTACAATGGGAGGCAGAGCCTTCAGTTATCAAGCTCCTCTCCTGTGGAACCAGCTGCCAATCTGGATTCGGGAGTCAGACTCGATCTCTGTTTTTAAGAATAGGGCTAAAACCTACCTTTTTGATATAGCCTACAATTAGGGAGGGATCATGTGTTCCTGAACCCTCCCTTAGTTATGCTGCTAATAGGTTTAGTCAGCCGGGGGACCTCCAGTAATGCACTGGGCCTCACTCCTTTCCTCATTCTCAATGAAATTTTTTTTTTTTTTTTTTTGCTGGTCATTAACATTTGTTTGTTCTCTCCCATAGATTGAGTCCCCATCGTGCTGTTTGCTCTCTACATGTCTGTTCTTTTCTTCTTCTCTATCCCCTCACCCCCCAGCCAGTCGCAGCAGATGACTGCCCCTCCCTGAGCCTGGTTCTGCTGGAGGTTTCTTCCTGTTAAAAGGGAGTTTTTCCTCTCCACCATCGCCAAGTGCTTGCTCACAGGGGATCGCCTGATTGCTGGGGTCTTTCTGAAACTGTGGGGGTTCCCCCTACAGTTGATAGTGCTATGAGATGACTGTTGTTGTGAAATGGCGCTATATAAATAAAGTTGAATTGAAATTGAATTGAATTGAACATCCACTCAAGTGAAGAACATGCTCCAGGAAGCAGGTGTATCAGTATCTAAGTCTACCATAAAGAGAAGACTTCATCAGAGTAAATACAAAGGATTCACCACAAGGTGCAAACCATGAATCAGCCTCAAAAATAGAAAGGCCAGAATTGACTTTGCCAAAAAACACCTGAAGAAGCCAGCCCAGTTCTGGAACAGCATTCTTTGGACAGATGAGACTAAGATCAACCTGTACCAGAATGATGGGAAGAAGAAAGTTTGGAGAAGAATTGGAACAGCTCATGATCCAAAGCACACCACATCTTCTGTAAAACATGGTGGAGGCAGTGTGATGGCATGGGCATGCATGGCTTCCAATGGCACTGGGTCACTTGTGTTAATTGATGATGTGACAAAAGACAGAAGCAGCCGGATGAATTCTGAAGTGTATAGGGATATACTTTCTGCTCAGATTCAGCCAAATGCAGCAAAGTTGATTGGACGGCGCTTCACAGTACAGATGGACAATGATCCAAAACATACTGCAAAAGAAATCCAGGAGTTTTTTAAAGCAAAGAAGGGGAATATTCTGCCATGGCCGAGTCAATCACCAGATCTCAACCCAATCGAGCATGCATTTCATTTGCTCAAGACAAAACTTAAGGCAGAAAGACCCACAAACAAGCAACAACTAAAAACAGCTGCAGTAAAGGCCTGGCAAAGCGTCACAAAGGAGGAAACCCAGCGTTTGGTGATGTCCATGGGTTCCAGACTTCAGGCAGTCATTGCCTGCAAAGGATTCTCAACAAAATGTTGAAAAGTAACATTTTTACTTAGGATTTGTCACAACTCGCTCTCGCCTGTCATCTGTTTCAGCGGCGCGCACACCTGCGCCTCATCAGCCTCCAACTATTTAACCTGCTCTGCCTGGAGCCTTGGCCTGGAGCCGTCTGCTCGTCTACGCTCCCAATTCCAGCGCAAGACCGTTCCTTCCCGGCCTGCGGCTTCGTTCCTCACGCACGTAAGCTGTTATTCCCTTACCTGCTCTCCAGTATTCTCCCCTGTGCACAGGTGGATCCTCCAGGCGGCAGATTTCTCTCTCCTTCGCCTCATCCTCGTCCATCCCTTCCTCACTTTGCCAAGCGTTAACCTGGGCGCTGTCCTCCAGGCAGGAGTTCTGCGACTTGCCAATGCCAGCCACCTCGACACCTACAAGTAAGCAGCACTTTGTGTGTTAACCCTGCGTGGTGAAGGCCGTTACTCACTCTTGTCTTTGCTCTGCCCTTAGGGTTGCCTGGCTGCACGGCGCACCGTTCCGCCCTCTGCGCTCCCTGTCCCCCAGCAATCCATTCACACCTCACACTCACGCATCCAAACACCTGTTGTTGGTCAATAAAGCTTTTGAATCTCACTTGAGCCTGTGTGTGTGTTCCCTGGGCCCGACATTATGTCAGTACAGCTCCAGCAAAGCAGCCCAGCGGACAGTGGGCTTGCACGCCGATTATCCACCCTGGAGGCTCGAGTGGATTTAATAGCTCATCAGCAGCAGGTTATTCTCAATCAACTCACTAACATCACTCACCGGTTGGACCGCCTGGATCCCCAGCAGGCGTTCCCTCCGGCTCAGCATAGCGGGCCAGCTCCTGTCACTTCCCTAGCTAGCCAGGCTAGCCCAGGGCCACCAACCCGGCTCACCCCTATTCCAACACCCTCGCGCTTCAGCGGGAAACTCGGTGAAGCGCGCGGGTTTCTTCTCCAGTGTGAGTCAGTGTTCCAGTGCGTCCCCGGGGACTTTCCAACTGACCATAGCCGGATTGGGTATGCTGGCAACCTCCTGGAAGGGTGAGCGTTAGCTTGGGCTTACGCCGTAATGGCAAGGCCCAGCTACACAAACCTGACCTATGCCCAATTTGTGCGCGACTTCAACGAAGTCTTTGATCACTCGGATCGTGACAGCGTGCTAACCAATCGGCTACTTAATCTTCACCAGGATAGTTGATTGGCAGCCGATTACGCTGTCGACTTACGGGTGGCAGCGGAGGAAGTTGGCTGGGGCGATGCTGCCCTCTGCAGCATCTTCCTCCACCATCTGAATTCAAGTCTGTGGGACGAGCTGGCCTGCCGGGATCAGCCGGAACGGCTGTCCGAATTAATTTCATTAGCTATTAGTTTAGAGAACAGGCTGAGAGAGCGGGCCGCCGAGCGGAAGTCCTACAGCCGCTCGAGCGGCGCTTCCGCCTGTGCCTCTCAGTCTCGCCCCCTGGTGTTACCCGCTCCGGAGTCCACCAACGAATCTGAGGCTATGCTAATCGGGCGGACCAAGCTTCCACTCGCGGAGAAACAGCGCCGCAGGGAGCTGGGTCTCTGCATGTGTTGTGGAGACGACCAGCACTCTGTGGAGGTCTGCCCGATTAAGGCAAAAGGGGGAGTCCGCGAGTCAGTGTAGGGGGCCTCGGGGACGCAACCCAGCCTAATCCCCTCTCCAAATGCCTCCTTCCAATTAGGTTCTGTCATAACCCCATGAGGCATGTCACTCACGCACTGGTGGACTTGGGGGCGGAACAGAACTTCATTTCCAAGAGCCTGGCAACCTGCCTGGGCACTCCGTGCCAAGCGTTGCCAGCCCCTCTTAACCTTGTCACTCTCTCCCGCACACCTCTGGAGAGGGTCACTCATCGAACTAAACCCATCTCCGTCATCATCTCTGGCAATCACAGGGAGGACTTAAGCCTGTTCGTCCTGCCCACCTCGGCTGCTCCCGTCATCCTGGGCTACCCATGGCTGCATCTCCACAACCCGGTTTTCGATTGGCAATCCAGCAGCGTCCTCTCCTGGAGCACCTTCTGCATGGGAACCTGCCTCCAGTCCGCTGTCTGCGCCCCGTCCGTGCCTCTCCCCACCTCCAACTCACCCCCGCCTGATCTCTCCTTGGTGCCTCCGGAGTTCCACAACCTGGGGCTCGTCTTCAGTAAGTCCAAAGTGCTGTCTCTTCCTCCCCACCGCCCGTATGACTGCGCCATAAATCTCCGCCCGGGGGCGCCCTTGCCATCTGGTCGTCTTTACAGCCTGTCTGCCCCAGAGCGGGAATCCATGGACGCTACATCAGGGAGTCCCTTAGCGCAAGCATCATCCGCCCCTCTTCATCCCCACTTGGAGCCGGATTCTTCTTCGTTTCCAAGAAGGATGGGTCCCTGCGGCCGTGTATTGACTTTCGGGCATTAAATGACATCACGGTGAAAGATAAGTACACACTGCCCCTCATGGACTCCGCTTTCAACTCCCTCCAGGGGGCCTCCTGGTTTACCAAGCTGGACCTCCGCAGCACGTACCACCTTGTTCGGATCCGGGAGGGCGACGAGTGGAAGACGGGGTTCCGGACGCCCAGCGGCCATTTTGAGTATTTGGTCATGCCGTTTGGGCTCACCAATGCTCCGGCCGTCTTCCAAAGGCTCATAAACGACGTCCTTCGTGACTTCCTGGGGGTCTTCGTATTCGTCTACCTGGACAACATCCTGATCTTCTCCCGATCTCGAGAGGAGCATCAGGCCCACATGAGGTGGGTCCTCCAGCGGCTCCTCAAGAACAGGTTGTACGTGAAGGCTGAGAAGTGCCAATTCTACACCAACAAGACCTCCTTCTTGGGCTTCGTTGTGTCCCACAACCAGCTTCTCCCCGACCCTGCCAAGGTCAAGGCGGTGGTCAACTGGCCCACTCCCTTGTCCAGGAAACAGGTGCAACAATTCCTAGGATTCGCCAACTTCTACCGCCGTTTTGTACCGAAGTACAGCTCCATTGCCTCTCCCCTGACCCGCCTCACCTCCCCCAAGGTGCCGTTCCGGTGGACGGAGGAAGCGGCGTCAGCCTTCGAGACGCTGAAGATGGAGTTCTCTTCCTCCCGGGTCCTGACCCAGGTTGACCCAACACTATAATGCCTGGTCGAGGTGGACGCGTCCGACATGGGGGTGGGGGCGGTATTGTCTCAGCGCTCTCCGGTGGACGGGGTGGTGCTCCCCTGCACCTTCTTCTCCCGGCGCTTGTCCGCAGTGGAGCGGAATTATGACGTTGGTGACAGGGAACTCCTGGCAGTTAAACTCGTGCTGCAGGAGTGGCGTCATTGGCTGGAGGGGGCAGCGCAGCCTTTTGTGGTCTGGACGGACCACAAAAATTTGGAGTACCTAAGGACGGCCAAGTGTCTGAATGCCCGCCAGGCGCGTTGGTCTCTGATCTTCGGCCGCTTCAGATTCACGATAACCTATCGCCCTGGCTCCAAGAACGGCAAACCGGAAGCGCTGTCCAGACAGTTTGCCCCAGAGGTCCTGAAAGAACAAGAGCACACCATACTGCCGGCCTCATGCGTCATGGGAGCAGTTTCATGGTCCATCAGGGACAAGGTCCGGAGGGCACAGGAGGCCGAACCTGATTCTGGCGGTGGCCCAGCTGGGAGGCTGTTTGTGCCATCATCTGTCCGGGATGACGTCATCCACTGGGCACACACTTCTAAGCTCGCCTGTCATCCTGGAATTTCCCGGCTGGTGGAGCTCCTCCAACGATCCTTCTGGTGGCCTGGACTTCAGAGTGATGTTGCCAATTACGTCCGTGCCTGCTCCCAGTGCGCAACAAACAAGACCTCGACCTTCCCCCCCAGCGGGGCTCCTCCAGCCCCTGCCGGTCACCGGTAGGCCCTGGTCTCATGTAGCCCTAGACTTCATCACCGGTCTTCCCACGTCCAACTCCTACAACACCATCCTGACCATTGTGGACCGGTTTTCTAAGGCTGCCCATTTCGTGCCGCTCCACGGCCTCCCTATGGCGCGGGAAACAGCCGATCTATTGGTCCAGCATGTGGTCAGGCTACATGGGATCCCGTCTGACGTCATCTCCGACCGGGGCCCTCAGTTCATGTCCAAGGTCTGGAGGTGCTTTTGCAACGCCCTGGGGGCCATGGTGAGTCTGTCCTCCGGTCACCACCCACAGTCCAATGAGCAGTGCGAGCATACCAATCAGGAGCTGGAGGCTGCTTTGCGCTGTGTCACCTCCTCAAATCCCTCTTCCTGGAGCACCCATCTGCCCTGGGTGGGGTACGCCCATAACTCCACCTTATCATCGGCCATCGGGATGTCCCCTTTCTGGGCGTCCCTGGGGTACGACCCCCCATTGTTCCCCGAAGATGAGGGTGAGGTGGCAGTTCCCTCCATCCAGGAGCATCTCAGACACTGTCGCCACCTGTGGACCAAGACGCGCCAAGCACTATTACGCACGGCGGCGCGCAACTCCAACGCAGCAAATCACCACAGGAGAGCCGCTCCTCGTTACCAGGTGGGCCAGCAGGTGTGGTTATCGACCCATGATATCAACTTGAAGGCAGAGAAGAAGAAGCTGGCTCAACGCTTTATCGGTCCCTTCCCTGTGACTAAGGTAATTAATCAGGTGGCTGTGTGTTTGGCTCTCTCTCCCTCCCTCCGTGTCTGTCCAACATTCCACATCTCCCAAGTCAAACCTAACATCTCCACATCAAACCCCGATCATACGCGAGAGCAGTGGCCGGAGACAGCAGTGGAAGTCAGCTGGATGAGGAATCCGCTGAGCAACAAGTGGCGGCCTACATGCAGGCCAAAGGAATCCAGCTGGACTGCAACAACATAGAGTCCTGCCACCCTCTGCCCAGGAAAAGCGGCGACAAACCGGCTGTGATCATGAGGTTTGTGAACAAAAAACACAAGACTGCGCTACTGAAACAAGGTAGGAAGCTAAAAGAAACAAACATTTGCATTAACGAGCACCTCACGAAGGAAAACGCAGAAATAGCCAGGAAAGCAAGATACCTGAAAAAGCAGAAAAACATTCAAAACACCTGGACATCAAACTGTAAAATATACATCAAATTAAACGGCTCACCTGAAGAAGCCAAGGTCATTAACATCCGTAATATTATGGAACTGGACAATTATCAATGAATATTATGAACTGGAGTCACAGCAACAATTCAGACAACTGTAGGACACTGAAGGATTTTACTCATCTGCAAAAAACATTCAACAACATGACTCAAAAAATCAACAAACAGGGACAACAGGAACTGAAAGTTTTTGAATACACAGATCACAACCCACAGGACGTAGAATATGACATAGACCCTGATAATAATTTATTTAGCTCCATCAATAATGACTGTAATTACTACACAGATGAACAGTTCAACACAATGGTCACATCTGATTTCAATATTTCTATGATCCACTTCAACAGCAGGAGTCTCTATGCAAACTTTAATAACATTAAAGATTATTTACACCAGTTTAAAGAGCCCTTCAATATTGTGGCAATATCAGAGACGTGGCTCAGTGAAGAGAAAGGAGTGGATTTTACCATGGATGGCTATGAACTAAATTATATAAATAGAAAAGTGAAAAAAGGAGGAGGAGTTGCAATTTTTGTTGACAAGAGCTTGAAATACAAGGTTGTTGAAAATCTGTCAGTAACTGTGGATGATTTATTTGAATGTATTACAATAGAAATCTGTCTGGACAATGTGAAGAATGTAGTAGTGAGCTGTGTATATAGAACACCTGGATCAAACATTGACTTATTTAAGGACTGGATGGAAAAAATGTATGCAAAACTAACTCATAAAGTTAGGTTCATCTGTGGGGATTTCAATATAGATCTGATGAACTCAAAACAACATAGTTTGACAGAAGAATTTATCAACACAATGTACAGTATGGGTTTACATCCAACAATTACCGGACCTAGCAGAATCACGTCACACAGTGCCACACTAATAGATAATATATTCACAAACATTATGCAAAATAATATCAGGAGTGGGCTTTTATTGAATGATATCAGTGACCACCTGCCGATTTTTGTCGTCTATCAATGTGATTATAGGAAGAAAAAGTATACCAAAAATATTAAATATAAAAGAATAAGAACCGAAGAATCAATGCATTTACTGACAAAGGAATTATTAATACAAGATTGTAAGATAGTTTATGATGAAAATGACATAAATAGAGCATATGATAAATTTTTACAAATATTTCAATCACTGTACAATAAATACTGTCCTATAAAACAATACAGTGACAGACAACAACAAAAAAATATTCCTTGGGTCACCAAGGGGTTAATAAATGCATGTAAAAAGAAGAATACATTATATAAACAATTCATTAAATGCAGAACTGGAGCTTCTGGTGGAAGCTGAGATCAAATATAAAAGATACAAAAATAAGCTTACTACTATAATGAGGACCTGTAAGAAAGAATATTACAACAGAATACTAGAGGATAACAAAAATAACATAAAAGGAATATGGCAAGTACTCAATGGGATTATTAGTAATCGTCCTAAGAATGCAAATTATCCAGAATATTTTATCGAAAATGGCAATTTGATAAATAATATGGAAGATGTGGTCAGTGGTTTCAATAAATTTTTTGTAAACGTTGGTCCTGAATTAGCAAAATCAATAGTGACAGCAGAAACAAACTACAGTGGTTCTGTGAATGAAATAGAAGACAGAAATCCAAACACAATCTTTTTGGGTGCAGTTACTGAAAAGGAAATTATCGAGACTGTGAGTAAATTTAAGAACAAAAAATCAACGGACTGGAATGAAATTGACATGACAATAGTGAAAAAAGTAATTGAGGGAATTGTTAAGCCACTCACCCACATCAATGCCAGAGTGGGTGCTGACCACGACTCCTGGCCCTCCTGTCTTGGACCTTTTGGCGTGGGCAGAATGAACGACAACAGACAGCGGCTGCTCGAGTTCTGCACATATCACGATCTGTGCATCACAAACTCGTTCTTCAAGACCAAGCCCCAACACAAGGTTTCCTGGCAACATCCGCGCTCAAAGCACTGGCACCAGCTTGACTTGATCCTGACCAGGCGCACCTCACTGAAGAACGTGCTAATCACCCGTTCGTTCCAGAGTGCAGATTGCGACACAGACCATTCATTGGTGTGTTGCAAGGTCAAGCTCCAGCTGAAGAAATTCCATCGTGCTAGACAACCTGGAAAGGCACGGTTTGACACCAGCAAGATGGCCCAACCAGAACTTGTTGAGCAGTTTGCCTCCACCTTTGAGAAGGAACTCGGTGTACCACAAGGAGGAGAATCTGCAGAGCAGAAGTGGGAAGAGCTGCGAAACACCATCTACCGCACAGCCTTGGCTACCTTTGGGAGGAAGACCTCGAAGTCACAGGACTGGTTTGATGCCAAGTTGACCGAGATGACCCCCGCAATTGAAGCCAAGCGCTCAGCACTTGCTGAGTACAAGAAGTACCCAAACGAGAAGAATCTCCAGATTCTCAGGGCTGCAAGAAGCAAAGTTCAGCAGACTGCTCGGCGCTGTGCCAACGAGTACTGGACTCAGCTCAGCCAAGACATTCAAACCGCTGCCATAACAGGGAACATCCGTGGTATGTACGATGGCATCAAGAAAGCACTTGGTCCGGCTCAGAGCAAGACGGCCCCCCTCAAATCTTCCACTGGGGAGATGATCACAGAGAAGAACAAGAAGATGGAGAGATGGGTGGAACACTACTCCGACCTCTACTCTAGACAGAACACCGTGACACCGTCAGCCCTTGATGCCATCGACTGCCTGCCATCCATGGACGAACTTGACGCCGAGCCAACCATCGACGAACTCAGTAAGGCCATTGATAGCTTGGCCGCTGGCAAGGCACCCGGCAACGACGGCATACCCCCTGACCTGATCAAGCACTGCAAGACCGCCCTACTGCTGCCATTGCATGACGTCCTCTGCCAGTGCTGAAAGGAAGGTGCCGTACCACAGGACATGAGGGACGCCAAGATCATCACCCTCTACAAAAACAAAGGGGACAGAAGCGACTGCAACAACTACAGGGGCATTTCCCTCCTCAGCGTTGTTGGCAAAGTCTACGCACGAGTTGTTCTCGTTCGTCTACAGAAGCTTGCCGAACATGTCTACCCCGAGTCTCAGTGTGGCTTCCGCGCTGAGCGATCGACGGTAGACATGATATTCTCCATCCGCCAACTCCAGGAGAAATGCAGAGAACAGAACATGCCTCTGTACGTCGCCTTCATCGACCTCACCAAAGCGTTCGATCTGGTCAGCAGAGAGGGCCTTTTCAAGTTCCTGCCAAAGATAGGATGCCCACCAAAGTTGCAAAGCCTCATCGAATCGTTTCACACCAACATGCAGGGGATAGTGCAGCACGATGGCAACGTCTCAGAGCCATTCAACATACGCAGCGGAGTGAAACAGGGCTGTGTACTTGCGCCAACCCTCTTTGGGATTTTCTTTGCTATGCTCCTGAGGCATGCCTTCAGCACAGCAACAGAGGGAATCTACCTGCACACAAGATCTGACGGCAGGCTTTTCAACCTCGCCCGCCTGAAAGCCAGAACCAAAGTACGCGAGGCTCTAATCAGAGACATGCTGTTCGCAGACGACGCTGCAGTCGCAACCCATACACAGCAGGAGCTTCAGACCCTGATGGACCGCTTCTCCCAGGCATGCAAGGACTTCGGGCTTACCATCAGCCTGAAGAAGACTAACGTCTTGGCGCAAGGCACGGAAGCACCACCAACCATCACCATTGATGACTACAAGCTGGAGGTCGTGAATCAGTTCACGTACCTGGGGTCCACGATCAGCAACAACCTCTCCCTTGATACAGAGATCAACAAGAGGATTGGAAAATCAGCCTTCACACTCGCTCGCCTCACCACACGAGTGTGGGAGAATCCCAAACTCTCTGTCAAGACGAAGATGGCAGTGTACAACGCCTGCGTCATCAGCACACTGCTCTATGGGAGTGAGACGTGGACAACATACGCCCGGCAGGAAAAGAGACTGAACTCCTTCCACTTGTGCTGCATTCGCCACATCCTGGACATATCCTGGCAGGACAAAGTGCCCAACACAGAAGTTCTGTCCCGCGCCGGCCTTCCCTCCATGTTCACTCTACTCAGGCAGCGCAGGCTCCGCTGGCTAGGCCACGTTCACCGTATGGAGGATGGCAGAATTCCCAAAGACGTCCTCTATGGAGAACTGGCAACTGGCAGGAGAGACGTTGGCTGCCCACAGCTGCGCTTTAGAGATGTTTGCAAGAGAGACATGAAGGCCCTGGATATCAACACAGAGCGCTGGGAGGACCTTGCAACGGACCGCTCCAAATGGAGAGGCACCCTGACCAGACAGCTCAGGGCGGGTGAAGAGAGACTGACTGCTGCAGCAGATGAAAAAAGGACCCGCAGGAAGAACCGCCACAGACCCAGCAGCACGGAGACCACCCACAAGTGTGACCTGTGTGACAGGGACTGTCATTCGCGCATCGGCCTGTTCAGCCACAGGCGGTGCTGTTCCAGCAGAGTAGACGTTTAGGATTCTCTTCCATGGTCATCATAGACCGACGGAGGCCAACGCACGCACCCACATCTGTAACCTGTCATTTCAAACTGGTACATTTCCAGACAAAATGAAAATAGCAAAAGTAATACCTCTATACAAAACAGGAGACAGTCATCGCTTCACAAATTACAGGCCAGTCTCTTTACTCTCACAATTCTCCAAAATACTTGAAAAAATCTTCACTAAGAGACTGGATGATTTCACTGAAAAACACAACCTCCTGACAGATAGCCAGTATGGTTTTAGAGCAGATAAATCTACATCTTTGGCACTGATTGAACTTATAGAAGAAATTACTAGTTGTATAGATAAAAAAAATGTTGCTGTAGGAGTATTTATAGATTTAAAGAAAGCTTTTGACACCATTGACCACAGAATACTACTAAGGAAACTGGAAAGGTATGGGATAAGAGGGGTTGGACTGAGTTGGGTGGAAAGTTATTTAAGTAACAGACAACAATTTGTACAAATTGGAGAGCACAAATCACCCTTCATGGACATCACTTGTGGTGTGCCCCAGGGGTCAGTTTTGGGACCCAAACTCTTTATTTTATATATAAATGACATATGCCAAGTATCAAAAATTCTGAAATTTATTTTGTTTGCGGATGACACAAATATCCTCTGCACTGGTGAGAATTTGCAGCAGGTTTTAGAGGTGGTCACAACTGAAATGAAAAAATTAACGCAGTGGTTCAACAAAAATAAATTATCTCTAAATCTAAAAAAAACAAAGATTATGTTGTTTGGAAATTGTAAAATAAATCATGAAATAATGGTAACGATAGATGATACCAGAATAGAAACAGTACAGGAAAATAAGTTCCTGGGGGTGACGCTTGACAATAAAATCTGCTGGAAACCTCACATCAGTCACATCCGGGCCAAATTAGCAAAATGTATAGAAATACTGGGGAAGACAAGACACTTCTTGGACTATAAATCATTGGTCTTATTGTACAATTCACTGTTTTTACCTTATCTTAACTACTGTGTAGAAGTCTGGGGAAACACCTACAAAACCAACCTACAGTCAATATGCACATTACAAAAAAGAGCTATAAGGATAATAAACAATGCAGGATAAAGAGGCCATACCAATTCGTTGTTCTTAAAGTCACATGTCATAAAGTTCATCGATTTAGTTAAATTTAAGACAGCACAAGTAATGTACAGGGCAATTAATAATCAACTCCCAACTAATATACAAAAAATATTTAAAAAAAGAGACAATGATCATAATTTGAGGGGAGACTTAAACTTTACAAAACCCAAGATACGTACTACCAAGATAAGTATGTGCATATCTGTCTGTGGGGTGGATTTGTGGAACAGTCTAGAGCTGGAACTGAAACTATGTACAAACAGAAATCAATTCAAAAAGAGGTATAAGCATCATTTGCTGAAAGGGTATATGTTAGAAGGGTAGTAGTTATATGTATGATTCATTATGTTCACTCTGGGATATTATGGGACACTATGGAATGGTGGGTAGGACAGCACTGTGTACAGTATATCTGTGTTGTTTGAGGCTGGTTTTGTTGTATGGACATCATTGTATGTTAGAATGGATGGGTGTTAATGTTGATTTGTAAAAAATACAGTAAATTGTTTACTTGGGGTCTTAAAGGTGGTAATTTGTATAAAATTCACATGGGTGTATCTATGGAAAAGAGGAGATGGAATTAATAAGTGTTCACTTCTTCCTTCTCCCTTTCGAACAATGTATAATGTTACTTTATTGCATTTGCCATTTGCTTGTATTTGTTATATTTTGTGTTCGAAATAAACTATCTATCTATCTATCTATCTCTGACCCACTCTGTCCTCCTCCTAGGGCGCCTCCCCCTCCAGTGATGATCGACGGCAACCCGGCGAGGAGGGTCTCCTCCATCCTGGACTCCCGCCACTGGGGTTGTGGGCTACAATATCTGGTGGCCTGGGAGGGGTATGGCCCGGAGCGGAGATCCTGGTTGCACCCTTCCTTTGTGTTGGATAAACAACTTATCGCAGAGTTCCATCGGGTGCACCCAGGTAAGCCAGCGCCGGGAGGCACTGCTCGGGGGGAGTACTGTCAAAACTCGCTCTTGCCTGTCATCTGTTTCAGCGGCGCGCACACCTGCACCTCATCAGCCTCCAACTATTTAACCCGCTCTGCCTGGAGCCTTGGCCTGGAGCCGTCTGATAGTCTACGCTCCCAATTCCAGCGCAAGACCGTTCCTTCCCGGCCTGCGCCTTCGTTCCTCACGCACGTAAGCTGTTATTCCCTTACCTGCTCTCCAGTATTCTCCCCTGTGCACAGGTGGATCCTCCAGGCGGCGGATTTCTCTCTCCTTCGCCTCATCCTTGTCCATCCCTTCCTCGCTTCGCCGAGCGCGCACCTGGGCGTTGTCCTCCAGGCAGGAGTTCTGCGACTTGCCAACGCCAGCCACCTCGACACCTACAAGTAAGCAGCACTTTGTGTGTTAACCCTGCGTGGTGAAGGCCATTACTCACTCTTGTCTTTGCTCTGTCCTTAGGGTTGCCTGGCTGCACGGCGCACTGTTCCGCCCTCGGCGCTCCCTGTCCTCCAGCAATCCATTCACACCTCACACTCACGCATCAAAACACCTGTTGTTGGTCAATAAAGATTTTGAATCTCACTCGAGCCTGTGTACGTGTTCCCTGGGCCCGACATTATGTCAGGATTATGTTTATTTGTCCAATTACTTTTGAGCCCCTGAAATGAGGAGCGTTTATATAAAAATAGCTACAATTCCTAGATGTTTAATCATATATTTTTGTTTAACCCCTTGAATTAAACCTTAAAGTCTTCACTTCAATTCCGTTGTAGTCGTTTCATTTAAAATCCAATGTGGTGGCATGCAGAGCCCAAATCATGAAGATTGTGTCACTGTCCAAATATTTCTGGGCCTAAATGTAATTATAGTAAAAAACACGGTGATGTGTGAGACAATATTATCGTGAGGAAGTGGAAATAAATAAGATCATAATAATAATTTCATTCTATGCTATAAGATATTGATATTAAACTATAACATTTAAAGACGGTTGAATTAAAAATGGCAACAAAACTGGATAACGATAGAGACAATGGTAAAATGGATAATGATAAACGCAGCTCTGAATATCCTTTGGGTAGTCTGGGTTATGCTATAAATGAAATGGAGGAAGTGTTAAAAGCCACTGTGCATCAAAAGAAACTAAATGAAGAGCGAAAATAGCTTAAAACATGGGTAAAATGGTTACAAAGAGATGGCTAGTTTGGCAATATGGGCCCCCCCCTACAAAATAAATCAGACAAAGCCGTTTATGATTTACAAATAGTAATTAGGTTTATCTTAGCAATATAAAATAAAATATAAACTAAGAACCCAAAATAAAAAGAGCATCTACAGCTCTCAATAATCACAACTACATCAGTCAATGTCACTAGCATAGATATTTCTGCTTGAAGTTAGTGTGTTCATGTGAAGAATGTAAAGAATGATCACAAGAAGTTCCATGACATCCACAAGCCATCCGTTCTACACACTTGACAAAAAGCACAAGTTTCACCGATTTTCGATGCAGTAAACAGGGATGTGATTTGGGGTTGGTGAAATTATCTAAAAAATTTTGCAGGGGGTCTGGGGGATGCTGTCCCCCAGCGGGATTCGGGGAAGATCCCTGGTGAGGGGGGTGAGGGGGGCTTTGTCCCCTGAAGCTCCTGGGTTTTTATGATTTTTAAGTACCAGAACTGTGCTTAAATGACATAAAATAAACAGCTGAATGCCACTTATTACTGTATAATATTGACTTATGTTCCAAGAAGATAGCATTCCTAAAATATTCCAACAAGCATTATCCATCACATGCTTTAACACCTGATCAAATCAAAATCAGTTAATTTTATCTATTCCATAATAGAAATAAAATTCCAACATACCATTACTTTTTATAATTTCAGCATTCATTTCAGATCACCAGTTTCAATCTCCATTGAGTCTTGAGCAGCTCATTTTGCACAATCATTGATGTAGCTAGGTCTTAGAAATATTCAAAAGTTATGAGTCAATGTCCACTGTGCAATGCGTTAAAAATATTTTTAAAATAAAGTTCAAAACATCTTCAGCAGGCAAGATGAAGAAAATATTAACTAGATGACATGTATACAAAAATATATCTTCACATACCTCAAAATTCACTACTCTATCCGTAACTGGCACTGGTTGTTGGGGTGGATCATTCCTTGCGATTTCCGTGTCCGATCGTGTTGTTAGCAAAGGGTGGAGGCCGTATGGTTTCGATGTTTTTTTCTGAACACCGAAAGTTGCAGCAATTGAATAATTAGTGGACCTCGATTTGACCTCTTGTACATGTGTTTTGCTCCTTCTTGTACATGTTTCCCGCGCCTTCCCGGCACAGTCGATTTTCCGTATAAAATCGCTAAACAAATTTGTCACAGTTTTCTTACCAACATCCGTTGCAATCTCCTTTTCTAGCCAATCCCAACGAAATTTGTTTTTCACAATCTTGTCAATTTCTTTAATTCTCGGAGCATCTTTACGTTCAATCACCGACATCACTTCAACAGCCGCGTTCATTGGTCACTGCAAGGACGATCAGCCAATCAGGCGCGTCGTTTCATTACGGTTAGGGAATTACGGTTAGGGACATATCCATGTTTTACTGTAAAACACGGATATGTCTTCCGATATTCCTCTCTGAACCTTTGGTTGTGTGCATTTACTCTTTGTTTCTTCTTCGGCGGCGTGGTAACCTCCGCCATTTTGCTTCGTTTACATACGGGTTCTCTCATGCATTCGGAAAACATCGATAAACCTCGGCACACTGATGCGCAGTTTATACCCTCGAGGCCCTAAGATCATACGCGGACATTCAAAATGCTCTTAGCATGTCGATGCCGGCTTATTTTATCCACCGTCAAAATTTATCTTTGACAAAATAAAAGCAGAGTTTTTCACAGGTAAAGCGGAGGGTGGATTTTATGTATGGAAATCGGAGTAACTCCGCCAAAATCGGAGTGATTGGCATCTCTGCCCTCCCACCGCAGGCTAGCTTTCCGGTGGGATGAACGAGGCCACTATATTTGTAGAGGCTGCAACAAGCCAGGCCACATTCGAAGGTTTTGTCTGGAAAGAAATAAAAAGGCCCAGGTCCTCAAGGTAGTGGCTCCATCCATCATTGGGCAGGTGATGGAGGAGTTGCAGTTGGGGTTTTGAAGGAGAAGATGGTTGGCTCCTGCCCAGGAGTGGAAGCGAAGATGGCTGGTGTTAAAGTTCCCTGCGTTATAGACACGGGGTCACAAGTGACATTGTTTGCAGAGTCCTTCTTTCGGAAGTGGTTAAACCATGTACCGATAGCAGATGTTGGAGAGTTGGAGTGGCTGACTCTCAGAGCAGCAAACGGACAGAAAATTCCCTATGTGGGTTACGTGCTGCTGGATTTTGAAGTCGCAGGAGTTAAGGTACTGGAAAAAGGAGCAGTCATCGTAAAGGACTCCTGTTTATCTTTTGATGGGGGGATTCTGGGTATGAATGTCATGTCTAGCTGCTGGGTGTCATTGTCTCAGGGTTCCCACTCAGGTGTTGTGGTTCCTGAAGGGATGGTGTCTTCTTCAGCCCTGGGACCACGTGAACGAGCCTTGGCTGTTGGGGACAATGAGGCTCCGGAAGAATCCGTGGATAGGAAAATGGAGGTGGTGCGATTGCCTAATCAATCCCCAGAGATTTCAGCCTGCAAGGAGAGGGTGGTGGAGGACCACCACTTGCCATGTGGACCTGGCCCGATGGGAGGGGTGTCTGGTACCATGGAGTGGCAGGTTGCCAGGGCTGGGACAGACCTGGAGAGGGGAGGGCATGCAGGGCTATTAGAGGAGATGGCCCCGGGAGTCCGCTCGCGGTTTGAGCGGCATGCCATGGATGAGGCAGCCCAACATCATCACAGGATTCTGAATGGAGCCCACAAACGAGTCTTGGCCCAAACGCAGTGGTAGCAACACAAGGACAAGCAGAGGTATGGTTGTCATGCCAAGGATGTTCCGCCAAGGATGCGCCACCAAGGATGTTCCGCCAAGGATGTTCATGCCAAGGATGTTCCGCCAGGAGAGAGGGTATTGCTGAGGAATTTTCGACGCCATGATCAGAATAAGCTTGCCCCCCGATGGCAACCCTCCCCTTTTGTGGTGGTGCCTCAGTTGGGTCCACACACACCCGTGTACAAGATCCGACCAGAGGGGCTGAGTGGGCCAGAGAGGACTATCCACAGGAACAAACTCAGACCATGTCCCATCAGACCCAGTGATCCACCAGAGGGCGTGCTAGTGCCACCGGCTGAGCCTGAGAACATTGGGGCACACCTGTTCCTGCCTGTGTCTTTGCCTCTTGCTGGGCCCAGTTTAGTCCCAAGTCCAGCCGTGGGAGTGGAACATTTGCAAGATGTGGTGCAGGCATCTGATCCACCTACTTCACTGTCCCCACAGGAACAAGTACCCCTGAGGTGCTCTCAGAGTAGCATATTTGGGAAAAAAAGCCGGTTAGATATGGTGATGGAAGTTAATAGTCGGGGACAACTATTTAAAAAGCTGAGGGGAGAAATGTCAGGGAAGAGCATTTTAAGGTTGTGTGTGTATATTGTTTTTTTGGTTTGTTACAGCTTTAAGGCTGTTCAAGGTGATATTATTAATGGAGGGTATATTGGATTATTGTGTTTTCTTTTGTATATATTATTTGTGTGAGTGTATTTTTGTTTTGAGTTGACTATGAGTTACACCTGCGCTAACTGATCAAATCAACAGGAGCCAATTAGCGAGCTCTGTTGTGAACTCTCTGTCCAGAAGGACGTATTTAAAGATGGTGCGTGACTGTGTTAGCAGAGAAGCCGAGAAGTCTGGAGAGAAGTCTTAGAGAAGGCGTCAAGGAGCCTTCAAGGGAGAAGTCTTCCAGGAGCCTTCAAGTGAAGAGGACCAGAGGATTTGTGAAAGCGTATTATCGAGGAGCACGGAGGAAACGAGGGCAGGAAGGCAGGAGTGGAGAAAGGATGGAGGAAGCGCAGGTGTGGTGATTTACAGCGGCAGAAAGGGACCGAAGACGCCGAGAGTGACCAGCCGACGGGGGCTCCGTTGTGTGGGATGAAAGCCGAATACACAGCTAAGTAAAGGAACGTGCTTACTGTCTGTGTGTTGTGAATGTATCAGCCTCCCGGTGTGTTCACGGGAGGCTAAGTTTGTGCTGCGCTGTGTGCTGCAGATTTCCCCCAGACGACGGATACGAAGGAGCCGCTCCTCTTCTCTCTGCCTGTTTGCCATTGTTTGCCATTGTAACGGATGCCAACTAGTACTGTTCGGCGTAGAACGTTAGTAAACCTCCCTCCCAAAGCCTCATACAGTATCGGTAGCGCTGAGCTATCGGTCGGACCTTTAGCTCAGCGCGATCGTGCTGTGTCTCCCATGCTCGAACTGTGTGTTAGTTGACTGAGAGGTCGCGGGTTCGTGTCCCGTGTGGTGCGAACTGCGCAGGATGATCTCTGTCACACTGGTGCCGTGAACCCGGCATGGGAGTGAGGTTTAAGGGGGAGAGTGTAACGGATGCCAACTAGTACTGTTCGGCGTAGAACGTTAGTAAACCTCCCTCCCAAAGCCTCATACAGTATCGGTAGCGCTGAGCTATCGGTCGGACCTTTAGCTCAGCGCGATCGTGCTGTGTCTCCCATGCTCGAACTGTGTGTTAGTTGACTGAGAGGTCGCGGGTTCGTGTCCCGTGTGGGGCGAACTGCGCAGGATGATCTCTGTCACACCATCTCTCCTCGGGAATGGAACATTCCCTCTTTGAGGCGTACAGGAGGGTCTCAGACGAGCCTGGACAGACGGTACTTTCCTTCCAGGACAAGGAGGACGATAGCGGGAATTCCTGGCCGGGCAGTCAGTGAATGTATCACGCTCGATTGCGGACGTTCAGAAGGTTTTTTCTTGTAGCGTAGGAAGTGACCTTTGATTGAAAGAGAATTGTATTGCTTTCCTTGTGTGCTTTTTAGGGTATTTATGGTATTTATAATATTTATTGTGGGGTTAGTTTCTTAAATTGTGCACATTGGGAATGTATGGTTTTTATTGGGAAATTTATGGTTCTTATTGGGAATGTTGTAGTCTATAACCATTTTAAGAAACTGTCTAATAAAAGTTGTATAATTGCTTTCATACCTTCCTGAGTGTTTGTGTTGTTGTGGCCCGAGAATCATTTATTTTATTCATAATGCTCACAGTGATTGGCACTTCCAAACTGTGACAGGGAGAATGGAGCGAGAGATTGACAGACGGATCGGAGCAGCATCTGCAGTGATGTGGACATTGCACCCGTCTGTTGTGGTGAAGAGGGAGCTGAGTTCTAAGGCAAAGCTGTCGATTTACCAGTCAGTCTACACTGCTACTCTCACCTATGGTCACGAGCTTTGGGTAATGACCAAAAGAACAAGATTGTGAATACAAGCGGCTGAAATGAGTTTTCTCCGTAGGATTGCTGGACTCACCCTCAGAGATAGGGTGAGGAGCTCAGTCATCCGGGAGAGGCTCAGAGTAGAACCGCTGCTCCTCCACATTGAAAGGAGCCAGTTGAGGTGATATGGGCATCTGATTAGGATGCCTCCTGGACGCCTCCCACTTGAGGTGTTTTGGGCACGTCCCACTGGGAGGAGACCCCGGGGAAGACCCAGGACTCACTGGAGAGACTATGTCTCCCAGCTGGTCTGGGAACGCCTTGGTATCCTCTCTGAAGAGCTGGAGCAGGTGGCGGGGGAGAGGGAAGTCTGGGCTTCTCTGCTTGAACTGCTGCCTCTGCGACCCGGACCTCCGGAAAAGCGGTAGAAGATGGATGGATGGATAGTGAATTACAGTGAATTACAGGAGTGGCTTACTCTCTCATCTCCCTTCAGCCCTCATTCTGAATATTAGTGCTGCTTCTTCTTCCAGCTGCTCCATTAAGGGGTCTCCACAGCGGAGATCATCTGTCTCCATCTCACCCTATCCCTTCATCTTCCTTTGTAACACCAACCATCTCCATGTCCTCCTTCACTGCATCCATGAATCTTCTCTGTGGTCTTCCTCTTTTCCTCCTGCCTGGCAGCGCCATCTTCAACATCCTTTGTCCAATATCTCCACTATCCTTCCTCTGCACATGTCCAAACCATCTCAGCCTTGCCTCTCTTACTTTGTCTCCAAACTGTTCAACCTGAGCTGTCCCTCTGATATACTCCTTTCTAATCTTGTCCCTCCTAGTCACTCCCAATGAAAATCTTAGCATCTTCAACTCTGCCACCTCCACCTCCAGTTCCTGTCTTTTTGTCAGCGCCACTGTCTCCAAACCATACATCATAGTAGCAGATCTCACTATCGTCTTGTAAATCTTCCCTTTCACGCTTGCTGCTACCCTTCTGTCACAAATCACCCTGACACTCGTCTCCACCCACTCCACCCTGCCTGCACTCTCTTCTTCACCTCTCGTGCATTTCCCATTGCTTTGGATGGTTGACCCCAGGTACTTAAAACTCATCTACTTTCACTAATTCAATTCAACTTTATTTATATAGCATCATTTCACAACAACAGTCATCTCATAGCACTTTCAACTGTAGGGGGAACCCCCATAGTTGCAGAAAGACCCCAGCAATCAGGCGATCCCCTGTGAGCAAGCACTTGGCAACGGTGGAGAGGAAAAAGGGGTGAGGGGATAAAGAAGATGAAAAGAACAGACATGTAGAGAGCAAACAGCACGATGGGGACTCAGTCTATGGGAGAGAACAAACAGATGTTAATGACGAGCAAAAAAAAAAAGTATTTCATTGAGAGTGAACAAAGGAGTGAGGCCCAGTGTATTATTGGAGGTCCCCCGGCTGACTAAACCTATTAGCAGCATAACTAAGGGAGGGTTCAGAAACACATGATCCCTCCCTAATTGTAGACTATATCAAAAAGGAAGGTTTTAGCACTATTCTTAAAAACAGAGATCGAGTCTGACTCCCGAATCCAGATTGGCAGCTGGTTCCACAGGAGAGGAGCTTGATAACTGAAGGCTCTGCCTCCCATTGTACTTTTGGAGATTCTAGGTATTACAAGTAATTCTGCATTTTGGGAATGTAGTGCTCTGTTAGGATAATACGGTAGTATCAGGTCTTTTAAATAAAAAGGGGCCTGATTGTTTAGAGCTTTGTAAGTAAGAAGGAGGATTTTAAACTTAATTCTAAACTCTATGGGAAGCCAATGAAGGGAGGCCAGAACCACAGAGATATGATCTCTCTTTCAAGTACCTGTTAAAACTCTTGCTGCAGCATTTTGGATCAGCTGAAGACTTTTCAAAGATGTTTTAGGACAGCCTGATAATAAAGAATTACAATAATCTAATCTTGAGCTAACAAAAGCATGGATCAGTTTCTCAGCATCACTCTGAGACAAGATGCTCCTAATCTTGGCAATATTACGCAAATGATAGAAGGCAGACTTAGAAACAAATTTAATATGTGAATTGAAAGACAGCTCTTGATCAAAAATAATTCCAAGGTTTCTCAAAGAGCTATTAAGAGAAAGAGTAACCGCATCCAAACTGAAAGTTTGATTTGGAAAGGTATTTCTAAGGTTTTTTGGACCAACAAGAATGACTTCAGTCTTATCTGAATTTAATTGCAGGAAATTACAATTCATCCAAGCTTTGATTTCCTTAAGACAGGCTTCCAACTTGGCTAACTGATTACTATCATCTGGCTTCATTGACAGGTATAATTGTGTCTCATCTACATAACAATGAAAATGTATAAAGTGCTTTCTAATAATGTTGCCTAGCACATAGCACAGATCCCTGTGGAACTCCATGACTGAGCTTTGAGTTGAAAGAAAACTCATTATTGACATGAACAAACTGGAACCTATCAGATACAGTAAATAAGATCTAAACCACTGCAACAAAGTTCCATTAAGTCCAACATAGTGTTCTAATCTATCAAGTAGAATATTATGATCGATAGCATCAAAAGCTGCACTAAGGTCGAAAAAGGACAAGTACAGAAATGGGTCCATTATCAGATGCGATGAGGAGGTCGTTAGTGACCTTTGCTAAGGCTGTTTCAGTACTATGATGGATTCTAAACCCAGATTGAAACTCTTCAAGTAAACCATTTCCCTGTAGGTGGTCAAATAATTGCGTAGCAACAACTCTAAGATTTTTGAAATGAAAGGGAGATTAGAGATTGGTCTATAGTTAGCTAAAACTCCTGGATCTAGCATTGGCTTTTTGAGTAAGGGTTTAATTACAGCCGTTTTAAAAGCCTGCGTTACATGGCCCAAAGCCAATGAAGAATTGATTATATGGAGAACAAAGCTACCAATAAGTGGGAAGACTTCTTTAAATAACCTGGTAGGAATAGGGTCTAAAAGACAAGTTGAAGGCTTGGATGAGGAAACTATTTTGTCCAACTCTAAAAGGTCAATTGGAGTAAACTCATCAAGACAGAAATCAGTTGAAGGAGTTGTAGTAGTTACTGTATTTAAGTTCACGGTGGGAAGAATCTGATTGATTTTATCTCTGATGGATGAAATTTTATTATTGAAAAAGTTCATAAAGTCCTGAATAGTAAGTTCTAAGGGAATGCTAGAATTGACAGAGTCCTGACTCTTTGTCAACCTGGCTAGAGTACTGAAAAGAAACCTGGGATTATTCTTGTTCTCTTCTATTAATGCAGAATAATAACTCGTTCTAGCTTTTCTAAGAAATTTTTTATAAATTAAAAGATGATTTCTCCAAGCTAAATAGATTTCATCTAAATTAGTGGAGCGCCATTTTCTTTCTAATTGACGAGTCTTGTTTAAGCTACGAGTTTCTGTGTTGAACCAAGGAGTTAGAAATCTCTGATTAGACTTTCTTTTTTAAGGGGACCACCAAGTCTAGAGTCTGATGCAGAGAAGCTGTAACACTATCTACCATGCTATCAATTACAGAAGGAGCAAGCTGTCTATAGCTTATTTCCGTTGTGTTGACACATGGCATAGAGGAAACAATCTGCATAAATTTGGTAACACCATCATCTGAGAGGCATCTACTGTAGTAATATTTTTCTTTAGGAGCCAAATAGTCAGAAATGGTAAAAATCAAAGGTTAACAGACAATGGTCTGACAGTACAGGGTTATGAGGAGACACTACCAGATTTTCTACTTCTATGCCATATGTCAGAACAAGGTCCAACACAGGGTGGAGATAATGAGTAGAATTTCCTACTTTCTGAGAAAACCCATTCGAGTCTAATATTAGATAGATAGATCGATAGATAGATAAGATAGATAGATAGATATTTTATTTTGAACAAAAAAGTATAACAAAAACAAATGACAAATGCAATAAATGAAATGAAATGAAAGGAAATGAAATGAATGAAGTTTATTGTCAATACCACCATACGTAATACATACATACAGGAGAATTGAAATTTGACTTGGCATTTGGGCGTGCTCTATGTCAGCGCACATCCAAGGCCGGGGCAGCCACTACAGGCGCCAGTCATAGTGGGGGTAAAAAAAAGAAAGGGGGGGTGACACAGTAGGCGAGAGAAAAAAAACATGTTTATCAGAATAGTGCTGTGAGCGGGATTATGATTACAAGAAAAAAAACCTCAATGCACATTTAGCAGACAACAAGAGATCACACAATGACAAAGCAAGTTGAGAGAATCAGTGTATTGTAAACATATGTCAGTATTTGTATCAGTGGTGTAATGTTGAATGCAGTAGTGTAGGTGTGTCAATTGCTAGTGAAAGGCAGAGGGCGCTTCCTGGCAGTGGATAGATGTTATAGTCATGTGATCTAAGCAGTCCAGAGTCTCTCTCTCTCGCTTGCAGATGGTAAGTTGTCACATGGTGCACTGTCCTTGAGCGTCCATCTGTTGAAACAACAACAATTGTGTCGATTGTTTGGGTTAAGCCACTTCTCCAGCGTTATCTTCATCGAGGAGGAATGTAAACAAGGGCACCAAAACACAAGGTCAAATCTGCACAGTGCACTCAGAGAATAGAATTTCCCTCTCTTCGATTCTGTGCTTCAAATTTCATACAGGCTTGAATCATGCTTTAATCTGGTCGAATAGTTGAAGAAGCAGCTACGCCGGGTCCGCATTTTGATTAGCTCTTCCAGTTAAATTTTTGATACACCAGGAAAACTCCAGAGCCAATCAGCAGAAAATCCTGTGATCCTAAAGCCAAAACAGGTAGATGTTTTCCACATCTTCAGTCGAATCACACAGACACATGAGTTCCAATCCATGGGTCTCTCCGTTGGGTTCCCCCTTGACCCGATCTTCTTTTAAAGTGGTGACAATCACAATTGCATATAAGTCGTTTTCCAGATCCATAATTTCCATTTGGATTAAGATTCAGCCAGAAGAAGAGTGACATTGCAAGCTGGGATCAGAAGGGAGAGGATTAGAAGGGAGAGCGAAGAAAAGCGTCTGCTCTCTCTCAGAGCCGGAAGTGAAGTAACAGTATACAGTGATCCCTCACTTATCGCGGTTAATGGGTTCCAGAACCGACCGCGAAAAGTGAAAAACCGCGAAGTAGCGTCACCCCAATGACGTCATCCATAAACAATACGTACGTTCATTCTCTCACTCTCATATGATACGTGTGTGTGTGTGTACGTGTACATACATACGTAGATGTAAACAAAGTGTACATAAATATGTTTTTAGAACTCTTTTATTCTTATAACAAGATACGTAACTCAAGATGAAAATGATTTACTGCACAGGTTAATGAGAGCTTTACTGCTCCTCAGGTGACGCCTCATCGTGAGGTGCTGGAGGCGCAGGATCATCGAGGGCAGCTTCCGATAGAGCTGAAGCTGCAGGAGGCGGCGTAGTGCCTCGACGGGAAGACTATTTCGCACAAAATGGCACAAGAGAACAGCAAAAAGTTCCACGCGGCGAGACTAAGTAACACGAGCGATAAAAAGCAATGAATGCGGTCTTTCTTCCCTTCATGGGTGCTCGGCAGGGAGAGGAGGTGGGTGAGATGTCTCGGCCAATCAGCTTGTGGGGTGAAACGTCTCGGCCAATCAGCTTGCGAGATTTCCGAGCCCAGCCAACACAACAACAGCGAACAGAGAGTTGTGCTGCTCTCCGTGTTGACACCTGATGGTCTAATGTAGTCTCCCTGACAGACTAAGGCTGCAGCGCGTCGTGCGCACTGCTGAGAAGGTGATAGGCTGCAAGCTCCCATCTCTCCAGGACCTGTACATCTCCAGGACCCGGAGGCGTGCTGGCCGGATCATAGCCGATCCTTCACATCCTGGTCACGTGCTGTTTGCCCCCCTCCCCTCAGGTAGAAGGCTTCGGTCCATTCGGACTAAAACCTCCCGGCACATGAACAGCCTTTTCCCCTCTGCCATCAGACTGCTGAACACTAAGTGACTTTTGACTCTCGTGCACTATGTACAGCAGCTCAACCAGACTCATGTCAATCATCACTGTTTTTCTGTTGCATTACTGACTGCACTATGTGGTACTTCACATTATCTGCTACATGCTAATTTTTTAAAACTGCCTTGACTAGTACTACTCATTATTACTAGTATTATTATTATTATTACTTATTATTACTTATTTTTCTACACTTATTGCACGTTTCTAGTCCTTTAGTTTTTTAGTTTATCCCTTTTTCTCATTATGTTTTTAATGTTGCAGCATGGCACCGAGACAAATTCCTAGTTTGTGTATCACATGAACAATGGCAATAAATCTGATTCTGATTCTGATTCTGCCTTCTGCTAGCGCCCGCCCATTATTTCTCAATTTTGAATTTTTGATGAATATTTTTGAAAAATCCGCGATGCACTGAGGGCGCGAAAGGTGAAGCGCGAAGTAGCGAGGGATCACTGTACAGTGTTTGAAAGGGAGAAGGAAGAAGTGAAGAAGTGAACACTTATTAATTCCATCTCCGCTTTTCCATAAATACACCCATGTGCATTATATACAAATTACCACATTTAAGACCCCAAGTAAACAATTTACTGTATTTTGTACATATCAGCATTAACACCCATCCATCCTAACATACATTGATGTCCATACATCAAAACCAGCCTCAAACAACACATATACACAGTACTGTCCCACCCACCATTCCATAGTGTCCCATAGTGTCCCAGAGTGAGCATAGTGAATCGTACATATAAATGTACATATAATTTTTTTTTTCCTTTTTACTTGTTTCTCCTTTCTAAAGCCCATCCAGGGACAAGAGTTGCAAATTAGCTAATAGCTATACACTCTGTGCAACACATCAGATTGATTGTCATTGATTAATTGTCTATGTTTATTGCACTGTCCCTGTCAAATAAACAAATCTATCTATCTATATAAATACTACCCTTCTAACATATATCCTTTCAATAATGTTTATATCTCTTTTTGAATTGAATTCTGTTTGTACATAGTTTCAGTTCCAGCTCCAGACTGTTCCACAAATCCACCCCACAGACAGATATGCACATACTTTTCTTGGTTGTTCGTATTTTGGGTTTTGTAAAGTTTAAGTCTCCTCTCAAATTATGATCGTCTCTTTTTTAAATATTTTTTGTTAGTTGGGAGTTGATTATTAATTGCCCTGTACATTACTTGTGCTGTCTTAAATTTAACTAAATCGATGAACTTTATGACATGTGACTTTAAAAACAACGAATTGGTATGGTCTCTTTTTCCTACATTATTTATTATCCTTATAGCTCTTTTTTGTAATGTGCATATTGACTGTAGGTTGGTCTTGTAGGTGTTTCCCCAGACTTCTACACAGTAGTTAAGATAAGGTAGAAACAGTGAATTGTACAGTAAGAACAATGATTTATAGTCCAAGATGTGTCTTGTCTTCCCCAGTATGCCTATACATTTTGCTAACTTGGCCCGGATGTGACTAATGTGAGGTTTCCAGCAGATTTTATTGTCTAGCGTCACCCCCAGAAACTTATTTTCCTGTACTGTTTCTATTCTGGTATCATCTATCGTTACTATTATTTCATGATTTATTTTATAATTTCCAAACAACATAATCTTTGGTTTTTTTAGATTTAGAGATAATTTATTTTTGTTGAACCACTATGTTACCTTTTTCATTTCAGTTGTGACCACCTCTAAAACCTGCTGCAAATTGTCACCAGTGCAAAGGATATTTGTGTCATCCACAAAAAATAAATTTCAGAATTTTTGATACTTGGCATATGTCATTTATATACAAAATAAAGAGTTTGGGTCCCAAAACTGACCCCTGGGGCACACCACAAGTGATGTCCATGAAGGGTGATTTGTGCTCACCAATTTGTACAAATTGTTGTCTGTTACTTAACCCCTTGCACTCCGGTCAATTTTCCTAAAAACGCCAAAAAATAATGTGCCCAAAGTAAATCGAAAGCTGTTCTTCAACCCTTTGCAGCATCTTCATGGGGTTGGTCTCATTTAAAAGAAAACACTTTGAATTTTTTAGCAAAAAAAACATGATCTCTCTAAGTGCTCCGGCCACTGAGTTACAGTCATCTAAACGTAGTGAACTTGAAGAAAATAAATTTGGCCTGGGTGTTTTTTTGGATACAAATGCTTGCAAATAACACACAGCTTCAGATCCGGGCTGGAAAATGCAACAGAAATGTAGAACCAAGTGTTATCCAGCTGAGGTCCAAATTTTGTAACAATACCACAAAAAATGAATATATTACACAGCTTTTTACTCAGATAGTTCCCAGGCGTTTTGGAACTGTGCCAAATGGCACAGTTTGGAAAAACGTCTGTAACTTTTGAACGATTCAATATAGAAGCTTCATTTTGGGCTCTAATGAAAGGTCACACTCAGGGCTGTCTGTGTGTGTGTGTGTGGGGGGGGGGTGTTGTCCCCCCCCCGCTCGCTACAGAGGATGGACTTCGGCCATCGCTACACAACGGATTAGCCTCATGTGGTGATGTGGGACAGCAGCGCAATCACCGCAGCTTCACCCCCCCTCGCTGCAGAAGAATAGCGGGGGGGGGGGGGCGTTCACAGTCTGTACGCGGCGAACAACCCCTTGTACAGCGGCGCACAAACTTCAGACTTCGTGCGCCGCACAGTTGTAATTTACCGATCGGTCAAAAGTCATTTTGGATTACAATTTTCAGGGATAAAAAATAATTTGGCTTATAACACCTTACCTCTTCACAGCCACATTGTCCTGGCCAACTTCTCTTCCTCATTGTCAGACGAACGCGACGCTGGTCCGCTCTGGTTCTGGTCTCGCGACCCGGTCAGAACATAATTCCATTATTGCGATTTTGTGCTTCCATGATTGTGGTTTTTGGCAAACGATTTTTCAAAACAAATAACAGCAGTAATTAAAAAAAGACTGGCGAAGGCGTGTGTGTCACTCAGCCTTCGTCGTCAGCCTCCATCGGTCTATGACCATGGAAGAAATCATAACGTCTCATAACGTCTAATCCTTTTTTGATCCACTCCAGCAGTCAGTCTTCACCCAGCCTTAAAAAAAACAGCTCGCGAACTTCTCTGCTTCAATTGGCTCACTGCATTCACAGCAGGCGGGTCCTTCTGGCTAGGTTTTCAGTCATTGGTTCTTCAAGGTTTCAGAAACCCAATTCAAGGCTCTTATTAGTCGAATGAGAGGTCAATCAGATGAACTAATCTGTTCGCGGCTGTGTCTGCAGCTTTTATTTTCAGTGCGCGCTTGGACGCCACTACATCACCATCACCACCTACATCACCATCTACACCATGCGTCCTAGAGCGCAGAGACTTGCCCGTCCGCGGTACAACGGAGCGCAAGAGGTTAAGTAACTTTGCACCCAACTCAGTCCTACCCCTCTTATCCCATACCTTTCCAGTTTCCTTAATAGTATTCTGTGGTCAATAGTGTCAAAAGCTTTCTTTAAATCTATAAATACTCCTACAGCAACCTTTTTTTTTTATCTATACAACTAGTAGTTTCTTCTATAAGTTCAATCAGTGCCAAAGATGTAGATTTATCTGCTCTAAAACCATACTGGCTATCTGTAAGGAGGTTGTGTTTTTCAATGAAATCATCCAGTCTCTGAAGATTTTTTCAAGTATTTTGGAGAATTGTGAGAGTAAAGAGACTGGCCTGTAATTTGTGAAACAATGACTGTCTCCTGTTTTGTATAGAGGTATTACTTGTGCTATTTTCATTTTGTTTGGAAATTTACCAGTTTGAAATGACAGGTTACAGATGTGAGTGAGTGGCTTAACAATTCCTTCAATTACTTTTTTCACTATTGTCATGTCAATTTCATTCCAGTCCGTTGATTTTTTGTTCTTAAATTTACTCACAGTCTCGATAATTTCCTTTTCAGTAACTGCAGCCCAAAAAGATTGTGTTTGGATTTCTATCTTCTATTTCATTTACAGAACCACTGTTGTTTGTTTCTGCTGTCACTATTGATTTTGCTAATTCAGGACCAATGTTTACAAAAAATTTATTGAAACCACTGACCACATCCTCCATATTATTTATCAAATTGCCATTTTCAATAAAATATTCTGGATAATTAGCATTCTTAGGTCGATTACTAATAATCCCATTGAGTACTTGCCATATTCCTCTTAAGTTATTTTTATTATCCTCTAATATTCTGTTGTAATATTCTTTCTTACAGGTCCTCATTATATTAGTAAGCTTATTTTTATATCTTTTATATTTGATCTCAGCTTCCACCATTCTGCACTTAATGAATTGTTTATATAATGTATTCTTCTTTTTACATGCATTTATTAACCCCTTGGTGACCCAAGGAATATTTTTTTTGTTGTTGTTGTCTGTCACTGTATTGTTTATAGGACAGTTTTTATTGTACAATGATTGAAATATTTGTAAAAATTTATCATATGCTTTATTTATATCATTTTCATCATAAACTATCTTCCAATCTTGTATTAATAATTCCTTTGTCAGTAAATACATTGATTCTTCGGTTCTTATTCTTTTATATTTAATATTTTTGGTATACTTTTTCTTCCTATAATCACATTGATAGACAACAAAAATCGGCAGGTGGTCACTGATATCATTCAATAAAAGCCCACTCCTGATATTATTTTCCATAATGTTTGTGAATATGTTATCAATTAGTGTGGCACTGTGTGACGTGATTCTGCTAGGTCCAGTAATTGTTGGATGTAAGCCCATACTGTACATTGTGTTGATAAATTCTTCTGTCAAACTATGTTGTTTTGAATTCATCAGATCTATATTGAAATCCCCACAGATGAACATAACTTTATGAGTTAGTTTTGCATACATTTTTTCCATCCAGTCCTTAAATAAGTTAATGTTTGATCCAGGTGTTCTATATACACAGCTCACTACTACATTCTTCACATTGTCCAGACAGATTTCTATTGTAATACATTCAAATAAATCATCCACAGTTACTGACAGATTTTAAACAACCTTGTATTTCACGCTCTTGTCAACATAAATTGCAACCCCTCCTCCTTTTTTCACTTTTCTATTTATATAATTTAATTCATAGCCATCCATGGTAAAATCCACTCCTTTCTCTTCACAGAGCCACGTCTCTGATATTGCCACAATATTGAATGGCTCTTTAAACTGATGTAAATAATCTTTAATGTTATTAAAGTTGGCATAGAGACTTCTGCTGTTGAAGTGGATCATAGAAATATTGAAATCAGATGTGACCATTGTGTTAAAACTGTTTCATCCGTGTAGTAACTACAGTCATTATTGATGGAGCTAAATAAATTATTATCAGGGTCCATGTTATATTCTACGTCCTGTGGGTTGTGATCTGTATATTCAAAAACTTTCAGTTCCTGTTTGTTGATCTTTTGTTTCATGTTGTTAAATGTCTTGTAGCAGATGAGTATATCCTTTCAGTGTCCTACAATTGTCTTTTGTTGCTGTGACTCCAGTTCATAACATTCATTGATATTTGTCCAGTTCCATAATATTACGGATGTTAATGACCTTGGCTTCTTCAGGTGATCCGTTTAATTTGATGTATATTTTACAGTTTGATGTCCAGGTGTTTTGAATCTTTTTCTGCTTTCTCATGTATCTTGCTTTTCTGGCTATTTCTGCGTTTTCTTTTGTGAGGTGCTCGTTTATGTAAATGTTCGTTCCTTTCAGTTTCCTACCTTGTTTCAGCAGCGCAGTCTTGTGTTTTCTATTCACAAACCTCATGATCACAGCTGGTTTGTCGCCGTTTTTCCTGGGCAGAGGGTGGCAGGTCTCAATGGTGTTACAGTCCAGCTGGATTCCTTTGGACTGCATGAAGGCCGCCACTTGTTTCTCCGTGGATTCATCTTCCAGCCCGTCGAGCCTCTCTCCGCTGTCCGCGGCTACCACTCGCGCATACGATCGTGGTTTAATGTGGAGCCCCGTGATGATCACGTCGTTCACCCGAGTGTTCTGCTCCAGTTCCGACACTCTGCTCTCCAGATACATATTGTATTAAATGCTACATTAAGGCAGTCACTATCTACATCTACATGTATATTAAAGTCCCCTAGTATAATTATTAGGGATACCATCATGGTTCAACCATGATGGACGCTGCTGGTGGCGCTGCTCTGCTGCGATCCGGGCTACCCTGTGCTGCTACTGTGTGTCTATGTTTGTAGTACTTAGCTTTTAGTGCTCAGTCTGAAGCATCATAATGATGTTTTTGCTAAAGGGACTGCTTGTGATCTGGTTGCTCGGGATAATGTGCCACTGTACCCAAGTGGATCGGGACATGAGGCCGACCACGCTCCTGAGCTATACTCGAGACCAGCTCCTGCTTCTTCGTTCCAGCCACATCTCGGCACCCCTCCTGCCTCGGGAGCTCTTACAAAATCCGACGGGAGGACGTAGAAGCCGGTCGTGGAAGAGAGGGGAACGTGGCGGAGTACGACAGACTGCGGAGGAGAGAAAACAGGCCGCCACTGCCATCCATGTTGCTCTGTAATGTCCGCTCCCTAAAGAGCAAAATGGAGGAACTCAAAATCAACGCCAGATTCCTATACGAGTACCGGGAGTCATGCCTGCTCATTTTCATGAATCGTGGCTTCAGGAGGACGTACCCGACTCGCTCCTATCCGTGGACGGCTTCTCCCTAGTGGCGGCAGGACAGGGACGCGCTCTCCGGTAAGATCAAAGGAGGAGGTATTTGTGTGTACGTTAAGAACAAATGGTGCTCACAGTTCACTACAAGAGAGTTGCTTTGTACCCCGGACATAGAACTGCTGTGTTAAGCTGAGACCCTTTTATCTCCCCCGCGAATTTGGAAACATTTTGTTATGCACCGTTTATATCCCGCCCAGTGGGAACGCTTTCAACGCGGCGAATGCTATCGTGGACTGTGTACACAGACAACTGGAACACACTCCTGAAGCACCTTGTTTGATTTTAGGGGATTTTAATCACTGCAAACTGCTTGGCTTCAGCCAATATGTGAACTGCAGTACAAGGGGGAAAAATATTTTGGACAAATGCAATGGGAACGTCAAAAATGCCTATATAGCAAGAGTTAAGCCCCCCTTGGGGTCCTCAGACCATAATGCTGTTCATCTGATACCTACTTACAAGTCTTTGCTTAAAAGCAGCAAACCTCAGACAAAGACAATCTTCATATGGGACAATGAAGGTATAGAAAGTTTGAGAGGTTGTTTTTTCTTGTACCGACTGGGGGACTCTCCATAACTTGGAGTTGGAGGAGGCCAACAGATACCATAACTGAGTACATAAAATCTGTAAAGAAAATGTTTTACCTCAGAAAGTAATCACTATGTACCCCAAGAATAAGTCTTATATTTTCAAGGAATTAAAACGATGCATAGTACAGAAAAAGATTGCTTTTAAGAATGGGGGCATGTTAAGTGTGAAAAATATACAGAAAGAAATTAATTACAAACTAAGAACAGTTAGAGATGAGACGAGGAAGAAATTTGAATCTGAATGCCTAGGAAAAAGTTCTAGGAAATTGTGGGACTCAGTTAAAGTTATGACAAAGATGACTCCATCCAAAACCTGCATTAATGTAATGAATGAGGAAGAAAAGGCAAACGAGTTGAATAATTTCTTTTGCAGATTTGAGACTACAGATTTTTCTCATGAACAAAAAGCTGCTCTGGATGCTATATCAGTTTCAGGCTCTGCAAAAATTATACTTGACCAGCATGTTGTGGAAAGATTTTTCTCGTGTATGGTGCCCCAGGAAGGCATCTGGACCAGACGGGATCTCTGGGTGCTTACTGAAGTCATGCAGTGAGGAGCTAGCAGAAGCCTGGAGTCCACCATCTACCGAAGTCTTTAGATACGTGTTACTGTCCCTAGTAATATTGGAAAAGCTCTATTGTGGAAGGGGAGAATGACGAGTACAGGTTTCTCCTCAAGTCAGCTTTATTCGCATCACCATCCATTTTCATGAAGTAAAGAGCCACACAGGCGAATCTCTCATTCATTATATACCAGGGCTCTTACAGTCACAAAGTCACATGCATCATCAGACCACGTTGCATTAAAATAGACAGTAAACAATGCATACCCTCTCTCTGGATATCCCCCACTGTCTACAATGCATCCCCTCTCTAATCCTTTAATTACACCCCCACAGCCTCAAGCCTTGAATACCAAAGCTAACATTCCTGCAGCTTCCTGTAATCTCCAAGGAAGCAGCTCTGCCTTTGTTCTGGTCTAAAATGTGAGTCACAAAGCAGGTCACATATGTGTGTCCACCACATGAGCCCCCCCCAACATTTTAGAACAAACAAGAGAATAACAACATGCATGCCGTGATAGTATCAATACACATTAGTCCACATGCTGTCTAGGCTTCAGTCTCTTGCCTTATCTGCTGTAGCTGGGATTCCACGTCTCTGCGGGGCTGTCACGCTGGGGGGTTTCCGTCTGGGGGTGAAAACCTTTTGTCAGTCCCTGCGGGCGTTCTGGGGAAACATTACTCTGTGAAGCCCCCCACGGGGGTCTACCTCGCCGTGGGGCCCTTGCCAACAGCACTTGCTCATCTGCCACCACAAAAGCGGGTTTGAGTCTGTTTATGCCAATTTTCTCTTTCCTACCCCCCAAATCTAGCAAAAACTGCTTGTCCCCTGTTTCTAGCACTCTGAACGGTCCGTCATAAGGCGGTCGAAGCGGGGTTCGATGCGCATCATCTCTGACAAAAACAAACTCTGCATTCTTCAAAGTTTTAGGCACAATAACGCGCGGAAAACTGTGGTGCGCGGGGCCAGGCAGCGTGCTTAATTCTATGTTACTCTGCAACAGCTGAGACGGGAAGGCGTCTGGCGCAGGGTTATCTGGGAGAAACTCCCCAGGCAGCCGGAGTGGCTGCGCAAACACGAGCTCTGCTGGGGAGGCTTCTAAGTCCTCTTTAGGAGCAGAACGCAACCCCAATAACACCCACGGTAACTTGTCAACCCAATTTGCATCCGTCAGTGACGCTCTGAGAGCTGCTTTCAATGACCTATGAAAACGTTTGCATAACCCGTTAGCCTGCGGATTGTACGCGGTTGTGCGGTGAATTGTGACACCCAGGCTGCGGGCCATTGTCGACCAAAGCTCAGACACGAATTGAGGGCCTCTGTCGGACGTAATGTCCGACGGAACGCCGAAGCGCGCCACCCAAGCTATTAAAAACGCGCGCGCCACCTCCCTCGGCCGTGGTTGATGCCAGTGGGACAACTTCCGGCCAGCGCATGGTGCGGTCCACCTTTGTCAGAAGGTGTGTGCACCGCTTGTGACAGCGGAGGGGGCGCACGAGGTCCACATGAATGTGATCGAACCTACTTGGCCGGAATGTGAAACCGGCTCAAAGGAGCCCTCGTGTGCCTGTGTACTTTGGCTCATTGACACGCCATGCAGGCTGCTGCCCACTCTTAACTTGTTTGCGACGGCTCGGACACACAAATTTCTCTCCCTACCATTTTGACCGTCGCGCGCACCCCCGGGTTTGCCAAGAATGAATCAAGTCAAAAACGCGGCGGCGCCACGCGGCCGGTTCAACTTAGGACGCGGCCGTCCATTGGAGAACATTGCAGATTAGGGGGGGCATACCGCTTGCAGCACCCTGCTCTCCAGCCTTAACCCTGTTGGTCCGGACTGCAGCGCGCGCACAACAGCGTCACTAACCTGCTCCGCGGCCATGGCTGCGTAATCTACTCCTACTCTGACTGGGGCCGCCAAGGCGCCGCTGAGAGGCAATCTGCACCACATTCAGTTTGCCCGCCACATGCTGAATATCAGTGGTAAACTCTGAGACGCGGCCAGCTGTCTCTGCTGCCGGCCATGACCACGGTTCCGAAACCTTGGCCATCGCGAATGTTAGCGTTTGTGGTCAACGAATGCGGTGAAAGAACGTACCTTCAAGCCAGAACTGAGAAGTGGCGGATGGCCAAATGAGAGCCAGCAGCTCCTGACGAAACGCGCTGTATTTACATTCGCTATCACGCAAGGTCCTGCTGAAAAAGGCGAGGGGCTGCCAAACCTGGCTACATGTTGCTCCACGACCGCCCCTATGGCCACATCTGACGCATCAGTGGTGAGCGCTATGCGGGCCGTTGGGTCTGGGTGTGCCAGCAACGCAGCCGTTACCAAGGCTGCTTTCACCTCCGAGAACGCTTGGTCCCGCTCCAGGGACCACTCGACCTTATCCGCGGGTTTCTTTTTTTTGAGCGCGGCATACAGCGGCTGCATGAGTTGCGCCGCGCGGGGTAGAAAACGGTTATAAAAATTCACCATTCCCAAAAACTCCTGTAACGCCCTGACTGTCTGCGGCCGGGGAAAATCTGCCACCGCGCGCACTTTGTCAGGAAGCGGAACGGCTCCTTCGGGGGAGACGCGGTGTCCTAAAAAATCGATCTGCGCCACCCCGAACTGACACTTCGCTGGGTTGATTATTAACCCATGATCTCCCAACCTTCGGAAAACTGTAGCCAGGTGTTTTTCGTGTTCGTCTTCGGACGCGCTGGCTACCAAAATATCGTCCAAGTAGACGAACACGAAAGGAAGATCGCGAAGCACCGCATCCATCATGCGTTGGAACGTCTGAGCAGCCCCTTTAAGTCCGAATGGCATGCGTAAAAACTCAAATAGACCAAACGGAGTTATTACCGCTGTTTTGGGTATGTCCTCAGCGCGCACTGGGACTTGGTGGTAACCGCGGACCAAGTCTATTTTAGAAAAAATGCGCACCCCTGCCAAATGAACGGAAAAATCTTGGATATGTGGGATTGGGTAGAGGTCGTGCGCCGTAGCGTTGTTTAACCTGCGGAAATCCCCGCAAGGTCGCCATGATCCATCAGCTTTTGGGACCATGTGTAGTGGGGAAGCCCACGGACTGTTTGAACGTCTGATAATGCCCAACCTCTCCAGGTTGGCGAACTCCTCGCGCGCTATGGCCAGTTTAACTGCGTCCAAGTGCCGAGCTTTTGCAAAAACGGGCGGTCCGGTAGTGGTAATAAAATGTTCCACCCCGTGTTTAGCGACTGTTGCCGAAAATGTGGGGACCGTGAGTGCTGGGAACTGAGTGAGCAGTGTGTTGAACTTACCGCTTGCAGCTGTGACGTTGGCTTGTGCTGTTGGCGGGGCCACTCGCGCTGTACAGGGGATAGAATCAAAAGAAAATGCATTAACCAGGCGCCTGTTAGCGAGATCAACCAACAAACCATGTGAGCACAAAAAATCAGCCCCCAACATATTGAAATTCACTGCTGCTACAACAAAAGTCCACTCAAATGTACGGCCGTGTAGAGACAGAAGCAGGGTCCTCTCACCAAAGGTCTTAATCTCCGAGCCGTTCGCTGCTGCCACCCTAGGACCTCTGGAACCTGCCAGCCTGTCCGCATAGGAAGATGTGATGAAACTCAACTGGGAGACTGTGTCCACGAGGAACTGTCTCCCCGAGCGTGTGTCCAACAAGTAAAGCAGCTTGTTCTCCTCCCCGAGGGCCGCGGCTGCTACCGACCCCCGGTCTTGGCGTTTCCCGAACATCTGAACTGGCACGGTGGTAAACATTTGCGTGCCCTCTCTGCGAAGCGGCGATGATAGAAACAAAGGACATCTGATCTGCATTCCCTGGCCCCTGCCGCCGCCGTTGTCGGTGGGTCTGGTACCGCTGCCTCTGGCCCCCTGTCATCTCCGGCCGTCGCGCCGAGTTCCGCTGCAGCGGCCGTGGCCGCGTGCCGCTTGATGGCGTTGACAATTCGCTGCGCCTCCCAGCCCAGCGCGCGATAGTCCCGTTGTGCCAACAGTGGCGAACTGGCCAGGGTCGCTCTCGCCACTGGTGGTAGAGTCCTGAGGAAGAGGTGGGTGAAAATGAAGTGATCGTCGTCAGAGTCTTTCAACCTCAACAACTTCTCCATCAGGTTCGCGGGCATGTCATTTTCAAACTCTGTCAGCGCCAGGAGCCTCTCTGCTCGCTCCTCCACCGAGGGGGTGAAGTGCTGGATGAGTGCGCCTTCACCATGCCGTATTTGTCGCTGTCCGGCGCCTGGTCGATCAGGCTCTCTACATGCTGGGCCGTGTTGTTGTCCAGTTTTGCGACTACGTGGTAGAATTTTGTGGCGTCTACCAATATCCCCCGGAGGTTGACCTGTGCCTCAATCGCATTGAACCAGGAGTGCGGATTGTTCTGCCAGAAGTCCGGTAGCTGGACTGTAGCGGCATTCGCTTGGCTGGGGGCTCCTGGCGAGGCTGGCCAAGGGGAAATCTCCTCTGGCTGCATGCTCATCTTGGGTCACCAGTGTGCGAATGTGAGAATGACGAGACAGGTTTCTCTCAAGTCAGCTTTATTCACATCACCATCATCTCAACGAAGTAAGAGAGCCACACAGGGAACTCTCGTCCTTAAATACCAGGACTCTTACAGTTCACAAGTCACATGTATCACAGACCACGTTGCATTAAAATAGACAGTAACAATGCATCCCCTCTCTCTGATATCCCCCACTGTCTATGCAATGTTCCAAGGTTGTCATAGCCAGAAGCGGCACTGGGGTTAAGCTCCCAGTGCTCATAAAATGCTCCTTATGGCGTGCGTCTCGAAAAGCCTCTGACAACTAAGTCCAACTCCTCGCCTGCCCGTGTGGTTTAGTCTCTAAGCCCGGCGGAACTGCTTTTACTAATAGGAGAAGGGGCGAGGGCGGATCTCTGGCGCCTTAAAACCAGATGCTTCGGGTAGATGGTGGCTCGTCAACCTGGGAAGGTAGCCCATCTAGGGGAAGGTAAACCCTGATTTCAAACCTCCGCTGCCTTGCGGCGTACCCGGTCACGGGAAAGGCTTCGGGAGTCAACCCTGAGGAAAAATCCGGAGTCAGAGCCCCTAAGGCAGTTCTATGTTGTGCTCAACATTGTTCTGGCAGCTCCTGCAACGGCACTGGTGCCAAACTGTAGCAGCCCTGCTGTTCCTTTGGATTCATCAGTGACGTGGAGAGGGGGGACATGCTGCATGGGCAACATCTTGTCCTCCATATCTTCCTGCCCAGGCTTGAATCCTACCAACGCCAACGCTGGAAGGTAGAACATCGGATCACTGGAGAGGACACTCCAGCTTCACCTTTGGTGTAGAAAAAACACGGGGAATGACAGTTACCGGTTATAAGCCACCGCTCAATTGGCATAGAGCGCGTGCCAGGGGTTGTTCCCGACGGTGGGAGGGATCATCGATCTCACTGGACAGCTACCGTCCGCCTCAAGCTGGGCAGCCCCCCGCCAATAAGGTGTTGTCCCACCACAGGTTGCTTTCTCATTGGGTGCATGGGGATGAGGAGAAGTTCCGAACAGCAGGCTTGAGAACCTTCGCACCAGGCAAGACAATAAAACAAAAGAGACCAACTCTAAAACTGGGAACTTGGAACGTCCGCACTATGATGACAGGACTCGCTGCTAACCTCAAGGACATCAACGACACCAGGAAGACGGCCATCATCAATAATGAGCTGAAGAGACTGGGAGTGGATATCGCCACTCTCCAGGAAACACGGTTGGCTGACGCAGGCACACTAAGAGAGAAGGACTACACGTTCTACTGGCAGGGAAAGGGCAGTGACAAACACAGGGAACACAGAGTGGGCTTTGCAGTGAAGAACACCTTGCTGAAGATGGTGGAACCGGGCAGCACTGGCTCTGCACGACTCCTTACCCTCCGCCTGAACACCACTCAAGGCCCAGTCACCCTCGTCAGTGTGTATGCCCCAACACTGACAGCCACACCAGAGGCAAAAAACGAGTTCTACGAGAATCTCGCAACAACTGTCAGGACCATCCCCAACTCTGAACAACTCATTCTCCTTGGAGACTTCAATGCCAGAGTGGGTGCTGACCATGACTCCTGGCCCTCCTGTCTTGGACCTTTTGGCGTGGGAAGAATGAACGACAACGGTCAGTGGCTGCTCGAGTTCTGCACATATCACGATCTGTGCATCACAAACTCGTTCTTCAAGACCAAGCCCCAACACAAGGTTTCCTGGCAACATCCGCGCTCAAAGCACTGGCACCAGCTGAACTTGATCCTGACCAGGCGCACCTCACTGAAGAACGTGCTAATCACCCGTTCGTTCCAGAGTGCAGATTGTGACACAGACCATTCATTGGTGTGTTGCAAGGTCAAGCTCCAGCTGAAGAAATTCCATCATGCTAGACAACCTGGAAAGGCACGGATTGACACCAGCAAGATGGCTCAACCAGAACTTGTTGAGCAGTTTGCCTCCACCTTTGAGAAAGAACTTGGTGTACCACAAGAAGGAGAATCTGCAAAGCAGAAGTGGGAAGAGCTGCGAAACACCATCCACCGCACAGCCTTGGCTACCTTTGGGAGGAAGACCTCGAAGTCACAGGACTGGTTTGATGCCAAGTTGACCGAGATGACCCCCGTCATTGAAGCCAAGCGCTCAGCACTTGCTGAGTACAAGAAGTACCCAAACGAGAAGAATCTCCAGATTCTCAGGGCTGCGAGAAGCAAAGTTCAGCAGACTGCTCGGCGCTGTGCCAACGAGTACTGGACTCAGCTCAGCCAAGACATTCAAACCGCTGCCATAACAGGGAACATTCGTGGTATGTACGATGGCATCAAGAAAGCACTTGGTCCGGCTCAGAGCAAGACGGCCCCCCTCAAATCCTCCACTGGGGTGATGATCACAGAAAAGAACAAGCAGATGGAGAGATGGGTGGAACCCTACTCTGACCTCTACTCCAGAAAGAACACCGTGACACCGTCAGCCCTTGATGCCATCGACTGCCTGCCATCCATGGACGAACTTGACGCCGAGCCAACCATCAACGAACTCAACAAGGCCATTGATAGCTTGGCCGCTGACAAGGCACCTGGCAATGACGGCATACCCCCTGACCTGATCAAGCACTGCAAGACCGCCCTACTGCTTCCATTGCATGACGTCCTCTGCCAGTGTTGGAAGGAAGGTGCCATACCACAGGACATGAGGGACGCCAAGATCATCACCCTCTACAAAAACAAAGGGGAGAGAAGCGACTGCAACAACTACAGGGGCATCTCCCTCCTCAGCGTTGTTGGTAAAGTCTACGCACGAGTTGTTCTCGTTCGTCTACAGAAGCTTGCCGAACGTGTCTACCCCGAGTCTCAGTGTGGCTTCCGCGCTGCGCGATCGACGGTAGACATGATATTCTCCATCCGCCAACTCCAGGAGAAATGCAGAGAACAGAACATGCCCCTGTATGTCGCCTTCATCGACCTCACCAAAGCGTTCGATCTGGTCAGCAGAGAGGGCCTTTTCAAGATCCTGCCAAAGATAGGATGCCCACCAAAGTTGCAAAGCCTCATCAAATCGTTTCACACCAACATGCAGGGGATAGTGAAGCACGATGGCAACGTCTCAGAGCCATTCAACATACGCAGCGGAGTGAAACAGGGCTGTGTACTTGCGCCAACCCTCTTTGGGATTTTCTTTGCCATGCTCCTGAGGCATGCCTTCAGCACAGCAACAGAGGGAATCTACCTGCACACAAGATCTGAACGGCAGGCTTTTCAACCTCGCCCGCCTGAAAGCCAGAACCAAAGTACGCGAGGCTCTAATCAGAGACATGCTTTTCGCAGACGACGCTGTAGTCGCAACCCACACACAGCAGGAGCTTCAGACCCTGATGGACCGCTTTTCCCAGGCATGCAAGGACTTCGGGCTTACCATCAGCCTGAAGAAGACTAACGTCTTGGCGCAAGGCACGGAAGCACCACCAACCATCACCATCGACGACTACGAGCTGGAGGTCGTGAATCAGTTCACGTACCTGGGGTCCACGATCAGTAACAACCTCTCCCTTGATACAGAGATCAACAAGAGGATTGGAAAATCAGCCTTCACACTCGCTCGCCTCACCACACGAGTGTGGGAGAATCCCAAACTCTCTGTCAAGACGAAGATGGCAATGTACAATGCCTGCGTCATCAGCACACTGCTCTATGGGAGTGAGACGTGGACAACATACGCCCGGCAGGAAAAGAGACTGAACTCCTTCCACTTGCGCTGCATTCGCCACATCCTGGACATATCCTGGCAGGACAAAGTGCCTAACACAGAAGTTCTGTCCCGCGCCGGCCTTCCCTCCATGTTCACTCTACTCAGACAGCGCAGGCTCCGCTGGCTAGGCCACGTTCACCGTATGGAGGATGGCAGAATCCCCAAAGACGTCCTCTACGGAGAACTGGCGACTGGCAGGAGAGACGTTGGCCGCCCACAGCTGCACTTTAGAGATGTCTGCAAGAGAGACATGAAGAAACTGGAGATCAACACAGAGCGTTGGGAGGACCTTGCAACGGACCGCTCCAAATGGAGAGGCACCCTGACCAGACAGCTCAAGGCAGGTGAAGAGAGACTGACTGCTGCAGCAGATGAAAAAAGGACCCGCAGGAAGAACCGCCACAGACCCAGCAGCACGGAGACCACCCACAAGTGCGACCTGTGTGACAGGGACTGCCATTCGCGCATCGGCCTGTTCAGCCACAGGCGGTGCTGTTCCAGCAGAGTAGACGTTTAGGATTCTCTTCCATGGTCATCATAGACCGACGGAGGCCAACGACTACAATGCATCCCCTCTCTAATCCTTTAATTACACCCCCACAGCATCAAGCCTTGAATACCAAAGCTAACATTCCTGCAGCTTCCTGTAATCCCCAAGGAAGCAGCTCTGCCTTTGTTCTGGTCTAAAATGTGAGTCACAAAGCAGGTCACATATGTGTGTCCACCACACTATTATAATTCCTGTACCAAAAAAAGCAAGCTGCAAAGAGAATAATGACTATTGTCCTGTTGCACTGACCTCACTGGTAATGAAGTGCCTCGAGAAGATTGTCATTGACATTCTGAAAACTGATTTTGGAGGACTTTTGGATCGTCTGCAGTTTGCTTATAAAAATAATAGAAGTACAGAGGATGCCATTTTAACCTCAACTTATTCTGTGTTTAAACATTTGGAGGAGACAACCTCATATGCACATCTTTTATTGGTTGATTTTAGTTCAGCTTTTAACACACTGCAGCCACACCTTTTAATTAAGAGGTTAAATGATTTTAAAGTGCATCCTGTCATTATTAAATGGTACCACTCATTTTTAACTTATCGTAAACAGCAAGTTAGTGTAAATGGAACTTTATCTAAATCCAGAACCCTCAGCACAGGAGCCCCCCCAAGGCTGTGTTAGTTCACCATTTTTGTTCACCTTGTACACTGATGAGTGCAGAAGTGTCTATCCAGGCAATCAAATTATTAAATTTTCTGATGACACTGCTATTTTATCACTACTTCAAAAGACTCATAATCTGTCAAGCTATTTTATAGAAATTCAGAGGTTTGTCAATTGGTGTGATGACAGTCATCTCATTTTGAATACTGATAAAACAAAGGAGATGGTGTTTGACCCTCGGGGAGTTGGTGACCACAGGCCTGTGGTCACCCACAACCACACTATAACACAGGTTAGTTCCTATAAATATTTGGGAGTATTTATTGACAATTCATTACCCTGGAGCACACATATTCATTACCTCTGTAGTAGACTACAACAGCGGCCGCATTTCTTGCGTAGATTGAGAATACATAGCGTTGATAAAAGGATTATGCTAATATTTTACCAGGCTGTGTTGGAGAGCTGTATTAGATAGAGCATTACAGCTTGGTTTGGCAACCTCTCTGTGAAACTAAAGAACAGAGTGTTGTGTTTAATTCATACAGCATGGAAAATTATTGGAGTTAAAGAGTATTTACCCATGCAGATCTTACACGAACAGGCAGCCTGTAGACAAGCTCAAAAAATAATCATGTGCGGCTGCCCTCAGGGAGGAGATACAGAGTCCCCAAGTGCAGGTTCAATAGATACAAGAACTCATTTATCCCAACGTCAGTAAAACTTTTAAACTCAGATAAATAGGTCAGGGACACCTATAACTGCTGTTCTTAATGACTGATGTTATATATTTATGTATGTATGTACTTGTATTATTTATTGGGTTTTATTTCATTTATTATGTACTACATCCATTGTGTATGTGTGGATTGTGTGGTTGCAGCACGGGTGTCAAGCCCAAGACAAATTTCCCCTTGAGGGACAATAAAGTTTATCTTATCTTATCTTATTCCATCTGATTTCAGCACTAAATCAGCTAAGAATTCAGCAAATTCAGATAAAAATTTTGAGTAGGTTGATGGAGGATGATAAACTATGGCAAATAAAATTGGGTTTAGCCTAAAATTGCTAAAGTGCCCAATACTGAGGACCAGGCCCTCAAAGGAATTCTAATGCGTTTTTTGCTTTACATTAACTAGTAATTTGGAATGGTAAATTGTTGCTACTCCTCCTCCACAACCAGAACTTCTGGGATTTTGACAGTTTAAATATCCAGAGGGAGTTGATTCATTTAAACCAACATAATCCTCTTGTCCTAACCAAGTCTCTGTAAGGGATATTAAATCAATCTGATGATCAATTAACAGATCATGGACTAGCAGAGACTTGGGAGTTAGAGACCTAATATTTAACAAACTGCATTTAATTTTTAAATTATGAGGAGGAACAGAAGCCAAATCATTCAATTTAGAGGCTTCATGTTTAATTTGAGTTTTACCAACTTTTTGTTTAATCACTTTGGGATACTTGTACATTATATTTTTATTTGCTTTGGAGGGAGCAGACAATGATTCTCTGATGGGGAAGACGGGGGCTAAGTTGAGGGGTGGCGGATGAAGAGGAGCTGCAGAGAGGCGTGTAAGACTGCAACTCTGCTTCCTGGTCCCAACTCTGAGTTGTCAAGACTTTGGAAATTTGGATAAAAAAGATGCCAGATTGTTAGATAAATGAGATGCACCATCCAAAGTGTGATGGACGCTGTCTCGTTTCATAAGACAAGGTTTTCCCCAAAATGAGCTCCAACTGTCAATGTAGCCCACGTTGTTTCACTACCACCACTCCTTCCACCTTCACTGTTGCACCTGCCTCCCTCTCAATCACACTCATGTATTCTGCCTTACTTCTACTGACTTTCATTCCTCTTCTCTCCAAAGCATACCTCCACCTCACCAGGTTCTCTTCCACCTGCTCTCTACTCTCACAATAGATCACAATGTTGTCTCCAAATATCATGGTCCATGGAGACTCCTGCCTGACCTCATCTGTCAGCCTGTCCAGCACCATGGCAAACAAGAAGGGGCTCAGAGCCGATCCCTGATGTAATCCCACCCCCACCTTGAATCCATCTGTCACTCCTACAGCACACCTCACCACTGTCTTGCTGTCCTCACACATGTCCTGCACTACCCTCACATACTTCTCTGCCACTCCTGACTTTCTCATACAGTACTACACTTCCTCTCTCCCCTATCATATGCTTTCTCTAGATCCACAAAGACACAGTGCAACTCCTTCTGGCCTTCTCTATACTTCTCCGTCAACACTCAGAGCAAACATTGCATCTGTCGTACTCTTTCTTGGCATGAAACCACTGTAGCAATATTTAATAAAATATAGTGTAATAAGGTACAGAAATTATTTATTTTATTTAGAAGTGGGTGTGCGTGGGGGACAGGGCTGAACAGTCACCCTGACACTCACTAAATAAGAAAGAAAAGCACTCATAAATAAGGGCACCAGTTCCAAAAGAATGAATTATTAATTAATTAATTTCTGTACTTTCACTTAAAGGTGAACTGAAGTGAACAGCATTGAACAGCACTGGGTGATAGTACATACAATTATAAAGATAATTTATCATTGGCACCCCCTCCACCAATCCCGGAATCTTGGAGAAAATCGCGATTTTGAATTTTCTGCCCTGAAAAATCCTACGAATCCGCCGATTATCCGGAAGTGCAGCCGGAGTTCCGCGTGACGTCACGAATGTGACCCAGTCCTCATGTTTACCATTGCAAGCACGTTGACACTGGTTGTTTTTGGTGCATTTTGTCGTGATAGTCGACTACAAAACACTTCCAACACCTGGGAAGATCTGTTCAGCAGCCAAGGAAAGCTGTCATGGCGACGAAAGAAAAGAAAGGGGGAGGAAAAGTGACCGGGAAGCGATGCGTTTCTAGATATACAGTGATCCCTCGCTACTTCGCGTTTCACCTTTCGCACCCTCAGTGCATCGCGGATTTTTCAAAAATATTCATCAAAAATTCAAAATTGAGAAAAAATGGCACGAAAGTTGCCCGGGCGCTAGCAGAAGGCAGGGAGACTACATTAGAACATCAGCTATCAACACGGAGAGCCCGCACAACTCAAAATCCACCTCTCTGACCACGGCTCCACTCCTCTCCGCCCACCTCTTCACCACTCGGGAATCTCGCAAGCTGATTGGCCGAGACGTTTTACCCAGCTTCTCTCCCTGCCGAGCGCCCATACCCAGCGAAGGAAGACCGCATTCATTGTTCTTTATCGCTCGTGTTGCTTAGTGGCACTTTTCGCTGTTCTCTTGTGCCTTTTTGTGCAAAATAGTGCTTGTGACGCCCTTGGGGGGGGGGGGGGGTGACGCTACTTCGCGGTTTTTTCACTTTTCGCGGTCGGTTCTGGTCCCCATTAAACGCGATAAGTGAGGGATCACTGTAGATATTATTTATAAATAGCACAGTCAAATGCAGAGGCCAGTTCTGTTCATGTGTATTGCCACTATAGTCTGTAGAAGTATTGTAATACATAGCCCATGGTCATGGAACCTATCCTGAATACACGTGTTAACCCTACGCCACGGATGTGTCTATTCAATGCCAAGTGTGTACACGGCCAGGCTATTGTACAGTCCTAGCCCTATGTATAAATAATAAGTTGGAAAAATGCTGATGGGTTTTTTTCCTCTCTTTTTTATTGTTAATTTTCCTTATCCTGACACCCCAAACATGCCAAAGTATAGAAGTAAAGACTCACCATTCTGTATTCAATAAGCGACTCTCCTCCCCATCACTGCTGCGGTCTGACTCTGAGTCGGTGCCGGAATCACCCGAAAATTCTGTCTCGAATCTGTACGGTTCGATGCCTCCCTCGCTCTCTTCCTGTTCACTTGACACTCCTGCATCCTCCTCTGTCTCGTCACCGATCCTGAATGCCTCTTCACTCTGAAAACTATGGTGTTCTTGACTGCTGGAACTGCTATCATCTGCCATTGTTGTTTTGATAAGGCTCACACTTGTGACGTCACGCAGCGTCGTCTGCACTACTTCCGGTTTGTTTGGCACTGCCAGCCAGAGGCAAAGGTTTATCGGCTTATAGCTTGGCCATCGCACGGCCTAAAAATTTCTTTTATGTGTTGAAAAATACAATAGGTAATAAGGAATTAATTTGCTATTCTACTTTTTGCGCAAAAAGGTGGTTTCAGTTCACCTTTAATGAATCAGTCTCAAAAATTAGTGAGTTCTTTACTGCTGTGACCCAGGAAAGCATACAGTATATGCAAAGGAAAACACTTCAACTTCTCTCGTTTACAAGTTTATTAATGAAACTAATTCAGGTTCCATGGCATTGCATTCAAATGATTTGTAAGCAGGTTCAAATGGTCAACAGCGGATAGATATCACATCAACTGTTAATGGATTCCTGAGCATAAAATCTATAGTTAAACCTTTGTGGAACCAAGAGGAAACCAGATCTTATATTTCAACTGTAATGCAATGGAAGGCTGAGGTAACTAACAAAATCAGAATGCAATTTTATGGGGAAAAATTACATAAGCTGATTATCTAAAAAAGGAAACTTCTGAATTAATCTACAAAAATGAACGGAGGTTACTGGAAAAAAGAATAAGAATTTTCCTTCAGTTTATGGCCTTGTCCTACGGCTGAGGGACTAATTGTACCATGAAATATTAGTTATGTTCAATTATAATTGATATTTGGGACATCTCGTTTAATAGGAAAGTGGGAGTCTCAGTTACGAACAGCTGTAGCTCCGGGTATTCAGTGGTGGTCGGCGCCAGCCGGTGGTATTGTTCAGGGAAGACTCAGCGGCTCTCCCTGACAGCGTTCGGAACACAGGACTCAACCGGGGGTGGGGTGGGGGGGGGCATCAACCTCGATGTAAACACGTTTACTTAGTAATTTACACCCGGTGTACCACATCTATAAACTCTTATGATTATCCCACGTGAATTTCGTTTGTATTACGTGGTTATTTTTCCCGTTTCATGCAGTTTCCGTCATCATCGCTGCCGTGATGACCTATCGTGAAGGCATACACATTGGTGTGTGAGCTCAAAGCGGAAAAAGGAAGAAGAAGAATGAGAATTTCTCCTTCTTCCTCTTGCTATATTCCATGTCAGCCATGATTCCTTCGGCGCGTGTCCACCACCTTCTAAACTGTCAGATCAATAGAGATTAGTACAAATTCTCAGTATAGCTGGGGGACGTCAATAAGTTGACACGTGCAGTTACTGCGCTGTGCCATTGGGGGCGCGTGACCCGTACATTTAATCTGGGCAGTTAAAGGGTTAAAGGACCACTTTAACGGCAGAAAAAGTCAAAAAGTCCAAGAAAAACGTTCAATAGAACAAGCACAGCTTCTGAGGCGAAGAAGAAAAAGGATTTGAGAGTTTGACTCTCACTTAGAGAAGGTGAGCTCACTTATTAAGGGATGGTTTCTCCTCAGTTACCAGAAAAACAGGCAAAAGCTTAAGAAAACTAGCACAGGACCTTGACAAGGTTCAGACATGCACCAAAGACTTCTTAAACTCGAACAGAATACAGAACTGACTAGACCTACAGAAACCACAGAACTCTCAGAACTTACAAATACTGAGCTGTCGGGGTCGTTCTGTTTGCATTTAACTGAAGCGCGCTGCTGGGTCTTAACATAGGCCTGGCAGCAAGATGGACCAATTATCTTCCATAAAGAGGAGTCTGAATGGGCTTTTGTCCAATGAGGGAACAGTTCTTTGTCTGTGAACATCCAATCAAATGCAAGGGTGTTTTTTTTTTTTTACTCTTTATTTAATATGGACATAAAAAAATTACATTAGTACAATCACAAGGAGAGACCAGATGTTTTTGCATAGGTGTATATAGCACAAGCGCTAATTCTCAACACCATCCATAGGTGGCTTATATAGGTCATAAGTTAGCCGATGCATACAAAATTTATAAGCCAATTAAAATTACAAATACATTACAAATTATAAACAGAGCAAGAGATCCATGATCACAACAAACATAACTAGAAAAGCACTCATAGAGCGCATACCTCCGCCAAGTCTCTTTTCCGTTTCTCATGGATCACCTCCAAAATGTAATGGGCTTGTGTGTAGGCCTATCGCCACGTGTGGTGAAAAATTGCATCCAAGTCTGTCCATAGTTTTGGGGGTTTTGTGGCTGACCACACTGTGAGAAGAGCCTTGGCTGAGGTATACATTCCCAGATCATCCTCAAAATGTAATGGGTTCCCTCTCTAGGCCAAGAACCACCTCTGGTGAAACAGACAGACAAACAGACAAATGGCAGTAAAAGCATTACCTCCTTGGAGGAAGTAATAAACTCAAGTGTTGTTGTGTCCATCTCCCTCCATCTCCAAACTCCCAGGCTGGCGGCGTTGCAATCATCGCACAACTGCGTACAACCCACAGGCAATGGGTTATGCGAGCGTTTTCATAGCTCACTGAAAGCAGCACTCAGGGGTTCACTGACGGATGCAAATTGGGTAGACAGGTTGGTGTGGGTTTTATTGGGGTTGCACCTCCGCGCCAAAAGAGGATTTGGAAGCCTTCCCCGGCAGAGAGCTCGTTTTTGCGCAGCCCCTATGGCTGCCCAGGGAATTTCTGCCAAATAATCCCGCGCGGGTCAGCTGCCCGTCTCAGCTTTGCAGCGTAGCGGAAACACAGGCACGCTGGCGGGCCCGGCCCACCACTGTTTTCCGCGTGCTTTTGTGCCTAAAACTTTGAAGAACGTGGAGTTCGTGTTCGTCAGACACGACGACCAGCGCCCTCCATTGCGCCTGCAGACATGTTGAAAATGGCCCTATCTCACAATGTTAAAGAATCCTTTAAAAAATTCCTGGATCCAGACGGTGATCCGGATCATCCCCAAAATTTAATCAGTTCTTCCTTGTACCATTTCCAACAACGCCTGAAAGTTTCATCGAAACCTGTCCAAAACTTTTTGAGTTATCTTGCTAACCAACAGACAGACAGACAAACAAACGCCGGCAAAAACATACCTCTGTGGCCTGCGGCCTGGCGGAGGTAATAATTCAGACTAGACATGCACACATTGCTGGTGGGATTTTAGCCAATCTTTAGCGCCTCTGTTGAAGAGGTTGGCATTTGTCTCAAATTTTAAGTGAGTTGGCAGAGAGTTCCATAAGTTTGCCCCTTTTATGGAGAAAGCAGACTGACCAAATGAAGTTCTAGACATGGTGACAATGCAGTCACTGTTGATGGAAGCTCGTGTGCTTGCTCTGCTAGAGCCCGAGCGTCTAGCCACCAAACCAGAAAAAGGAGGTGAAACAAGATTGTATAGACATTTAAAAACCAGTCTGATATTACAGAAGATAATAAAATTTTCAAAAGTAAAAAGATTGTGCTCGACTAAAATACCACAGTGATGCCACCGCATTGGTTTGCGGTCCAAGATTTTTATAGCCTGTTTATATATTGCAGTTATGGGCTTTAGACTTAACGACTACAGACCTGTAGCGCTCACCTCTGTAGTCATGAAGTCCTTTGAGCGCCTGGTCCTGTCTCACCTCAAGTCCATCACCACACCCCTCCTAGACCCGCTGCAGTTTGCCTACCGTGCTAACAGGTCTGTGGACGACGCAGTCAACCTGGCCCTCCACTCCATCCTGCAGCACCTGGACTCCCCGGAAACCTACGCCAGGATTCTGTTTGTGGACTTCAGCTCCGCATTCAACACCATCCGCCCCGATCTGCTCCAGGACAAGCTGTCCCTGCTCAACGTGCCTGACTCCCTCTGCAGGTGGATCACCGACTTCCTGACGGACCGGAGGCAGCATGTGCGGCTGGGGAAGTCTGTCTCGGACCCTGTTAGCATCAGCATAGGATCACCCCAGGGCTGTGTACTTTCCCCCCTACTCTTCTCCCTTTATACCAACTCCTGCACCTCCTCCCACCAGTCTGTTAAGCTGATTAAGTTTGCGGACGACACCACCCTCATCGGGCTCATCTCCAACGGTGACGAGTCCGTCTACAGGAAAGAGGTGGCCCAGCTGGTGTCCTGGTGCAGCCATAACAACCTGCAGCTGAACGCTCTGAAGACAGCAGAGATGATTGTGGACTTCAGGAAAGTCACAACCCCCCTGCCCCCCCCTCACCATCACAGGCTCTCCCATCACCATTGCAGATTCCTTCCGCTTCTTGGGCACCACCATCACCCGGGACCTCAAATGGGAGCCAACCATCAGCTCCCTCATCAAAAAGGCCCAGCAGAGGATGTTCTTTCTGCGGCAGCTGAGGAAGCTCAAGCTACCCACCAAGATGTTAGTGCAGTTCTACACGGCCATCATCGAGTCCATCCTCACCTCCTCCATAACTGTGTGGTATGCAGGAGCCACTGCCACGGACAGACTAAGGCTGCAGCGCGTCGTGCGCACTGCTGAAAAGGTGATCTGCTGCAAGCTCCCATCTCTCCAGGACCTGTACATCTCCAGGACCCGGAGGTGTGCTGGCCGGATCATAGCCGATCCTTCACACCCTGGTCACGTACTGTTTGCCCCCCTCCCCTCAGGTAGAAGACTTCGGTCCATTCGGACTAAAACCTCCCGGCACATGAACAGCTTTTTCCCCTCTGCCATCAGACTGCTGAACATTAAGTGACTTATTGACTCTCGTGCACTCTGTACAGCAGCTCAACCAGACTCATGTCATTCATCACTGTTTTTTCTGTTGCATTATCAACTGCACTGTGGTACCCCATATTATCTTACTTGCTATTTTTTTTAAAACTGCCTTGACTAGTACTACTCATTATTACTTTTATTATTATTATTATTACTTACTTTTCTACACTTATTGCACGTTTTTAGTCCTTTAGTTTTTTAGTTTATCTCTTTATCTCATCATGTTTTTAATGTTGCAGCATGGCACCGAGACAAATTCCTAGTTCGTGTACTACATGAACAATGGCAATAAATCTGATTCTGATTCTGATAGTGTAATTTGAGATGTTTGTGACCAAGATGTGATACAGTATGACAGATGTGAAAGAATCATCGCGTGCATATATGTATGAGCAGTTCTGAATGACAAATCCCTTCTAATGAGACGGAAACAATTTAAATTGGGTTTGACCTTCTTACAAATATAATGCACCTGCTTGTTGAATCGCAGGTTCCTGTCTAGAATGATCCCTAAATACTTGACCTCATTCACTTCAGTAAGCATCTCATTTCCAATTTTAACATCAAAAACATCATTCATGGGCCTGTTTCTAACAGAGATACACATAGCAACAGTTTTTTTTTAACCCCTTGCATTCCGGTCAATTTTCCTAAAAACGCCAAAAAATAATGTGCCCAAAGTAAATCGAAAGCTGTTCTTCAACCCTTTGCAGCATCTTCATGGGGTTAGTCTCATTTAAAAGAAAACACTTTGAATTTTTTGGCAAAACAGTCATAATCTCTGTAAGTGCTCCGGCCACTGAGTTACAGTCATCTAAACATAGTGAACTTGAAGAAAATAAATTTGGCCTGGGTGTTTTTTTGGATACAAATGCTTGCAAATAACACACAGCTTCAGATCCGGGCTGGAAAATGCAACAGAAATGTAGAACCAAGTGTTATCCAGCTGAGGTCCAAATTTTGTAACAATACCACAAAAAATGAATATATTACACAGCTTTTTACTCAGGTAGTTCCCAGGCATTTTGGAACTGTGCCAAATTGTGCCAAATGGTACAGTTTGGAAAAACGTCTGTAACTTTTGAATGCTTCACTGTAGAAGCTTCATTTTGGGCTCTAATGAAAGGTCACACTCAGGGCTGTGTCTGTGTGTGTGTGGGGGGGGGGGGGTTTGTCCCCCCCCCCTTGCTACAGAGGATGGACATCGGCCATCGCTACACAATGGATTAGCCTCATGTGGCGATGTGGGACAGCAGCGCAGTCACTGCGGCTTCCCCCCCCCCCCTCACTACAGAAGAATAGCGGGGGGGGGGGGGCGGCGTTCACGGTCCGGATGCGGCGAACAACCCCTTGTACCGTGGCGCACGAACTTCAGACTTCGTGCGCCGCACAGTTGTAATTTACCGATCGGTCAAAAGTCATTTTGGATTACAATTTTCAGGGATAAATAATAATTTAGCTTATAACACCTTACCTCTTCACAGCAGCGCCTAGCGAACTTCTCTTCCTCACTGTCAGACGAATGCGACGCTGGTCCGCTCGTGGTTCTGGTCTCGCGACCCGATCAAAACATAATTCCATTATTGCGGTTTTGTGCTTCCATGATTGCGGTTTTTGGCGAACGACTTTTCAAAACAAATAACAGTAGTAATTAAAAAAAGACTGGCGAACGCGTGTGTGTCACTCAGCCTTCGTCGTCAGCCTCCGTCGGTCTATGATGACCATGGAAGAAATCATAACGTCTACTCTGCTGGAACAAAAACAAAACAAGCACCGCCTGTGGCCGAACATGCCAATGCGCGAATGGCACACCCTGTCACACAGGTTGCATTTGTGGTGGTCTCCGTGCTGCTGGGTCTGTGGGGTTCTTCCTGCGGGTCCTTTTTTGATCCGCTGCAGCAGTCAGTCTTCACCCAGCCTTAAAAAAAACAGCTTGTGAACTTCTCTGCTTCAACTGGCTCAATGCATTCACAGATTTGGCAGGCGGGTCCTTCTTCCTAGGTTTTCAGTCATTGGTTCTTCAAGGTTTCAGAAACCCAATTCAAGGCTCTTATTAGTCGAATGAGAGGTCAATCAGATGAACTAATCTGTTCGTGGCTGTGTCTGCAGCTTTTATTTTCAGTGCGCGCTTAGACGCCATCACCACCTACATCAACATCTCCATCATGCGCCCTAGAGCGCACGAGGGCGCACGAGAGTTGCCCGTCCGCGGTACAACGGAGTGCAAGAGGTTAACATTCAAGGTTAAATGCGACAACACAAGCCATTTAGAGATGTTCTGTAAAACCTGGGTCAGGTGCTCAGCTGCCATGCTAGCCGTTTTGGCAGACAGATAGATTACGGTGTCATCACCATACATCTGGCAGCTGGCACCTGGGCAACTATCGGGCAAGTCGTTATCCAACAGAGAGGCAGCCTGGGGATTGGCTGATAGTTAAAAGATGGACAACAGAGTACAACAGACAACAGAGACGGACAACTTCTTCCCCACTCCCCAGGCATCCTCTCACTCTCCAAGATTGTGATAAACAATCTGGTTAAAATGCCCACTGCCATCTCTCCAAAACATCTCCATACCTCCACAGGTATGTCATCTCGACCCAACCGCCTTTCCATTCTTCATCCTCTTCAAAGCTACCCTCACTTCTGCCTTGCTAATCCTCGGGACTTCCTTGTTCACCATCCTTCCTTCATCCATCCTCCTCTCTCTCTCATTTTCCTTATTCATCAGCTCTTCAAAGTACTCCTTCAACTTTCTCAACACACTCTCGTCATTTGTTAGTACATTACAATTTCTGTCCTTAATCAAACTAACCTGCTGTACATCCTTTCCAGCTTCATCTCTCTGTCTAGCCAATCGATACAAGTCCTTTTCTCCTTCCTTAGTGTTCAGCCTCTCATACAACTCACTACAGTGATCCCTCACTTATCGCGGTTAATGGGTTCCAGAACCGACCGCGAAAAGTGAAAAACCGCGAAGTAGCGTCACCCCTAATGACGTCACCCATAAATAATACGTACGTTCATTCTCTCACTCTCTCTCTCATATGATACGTGTGTGTAAGTGTACATACATACGTAGATGTAAATAAAGTGTTTTTAAATATGTTTTTAGAACTCTTTTATTCTTATAACAAGACACGTAACTCAAGATGAAGATGATTTACTGCACAGGTTAATGAGAGCTTTACTGCTCCTCAGGTGACGCCTCATCATCAGGTGCTAGAGGCACAGGATCGTCGAGGGTAGCTTCCGATAGAGCTGGAGAAGCTGCAGGAGGCGGCGTAGTGGCTCGACGGGAAAACTATTTCGCACAAAAAGGCACAAGAGAACAGCGAACAATGAATGCGGTCTTCCTTCGCTGGGTATGGGCGCTCAGCAGGGAGAGTAGCTGGGTAAAACATCTCGGCCAATCAGCTTGCAAGGTAAAACGTCTCGGCCAATCAGCTTGCGAGATTCCCGAGCGGTGAAGAGGTGGGCGGAGAGGAGTGGAGCGGTGGTCAGAGAGGTGGATTTTGAGTTGTGCGGGCTCTCCGTGTTGATAGCTGATGTTCTAATGTAGTCTCCCTGCCTTCTGCTAGCGCCCGCCCATTTTTTCTCAATTTTGAATTTTTGATGAATATTTTTGAAAAATCCGCGATGCACTGAGGGCGCGAAAGGTGAAGTGCGAAGTAGCGAGGGATCACTATATATGCCTTTTCCTTTGCCTTCGCCACCTCTCTCTTTGCCGTGTGCCTAGATTCCAAAAACTCCTGTCTACTTTCTTCATCTCCCTAACTATCCCACTTTTTCTGTGCTCACCTCTTCCTTTGGATACTTTGCTGTACTTCCTCATTCCACCACCAAGTCTCCTTGTCTTCCTTCCTGTCTACTGGATACACCACATACCGTTCTACCCGTTTCCCTCAATACTTTTGCTTCACTTTCCCAGTCATCTGGTAATCCTTCCCTACCACCCAGAGCCTGTATCATCTCCTTCCTGAGCTCTGTGTGACCTTCCTTCTGTAACTTCCCCCACTTAATCTTTGGGTCTGCCTTTACTCTCTTCCTCTTCTTGCTTTCCAAAGTCATCCTACAGACAACCATCCAATGCTGTCTAGCTCCATTCTCCCCTGCCACCACCTTGCAGTCTCCCATCTCCTTCAGATTTCTCCTTCTGCATAAGATGTAGTCCACCTGCGTGCACCTTCCTCCACTCCTGTAAGTCACCCTATGTTCCTCTCTCTTCTTAAAGTATGTGTTCATCACAGCCATTTCCATCCTTTTCGCAAAATCCACAACAATTTGTCCTTCCACATTTCTCTCCTTAAGACCATACCTACCCAGGACCTTCTTATCACCTCTGTTCCCTTCACTTACATGTCCATTAAAGTCCACTCCAATCACCACTCTCGCCCCCCTGGGATCGTTCTCTACCACTTCATCCAACTTACTCCAGAATTCCTCCTTCTCTTCTACCTGACATCCAATTTGTGGGGCATACGCACTGAACATATTCAACATCACATCTCTGACTTCTAGCTTTCAAACTCATGATCCTGTCCGACTCCTTCTTTACCTCCTGAACACTCTTTACATACTCTTCCTTCAATATTACTCCTACTCTGTTTCTCTTCCCATCTACACCATGGTAGAACAATTTAAATCCACCTCCAATGCTCCAAGCCTTGCTTCCCTTCCTTCTGGTTTACTGAACACACTGTATATCTACCTTTCTTCTCGCCATCATATCAGCCAACTCTCTGCCTTTACCAGTTATAGTCCCTACATTTAACTTCCCTACTCTCACCTCCACACTTCTACCTTTCCTTTTCTCTCTCCCCCTCCTAGCACACCTTCCCCCTCTCCTCCTCCTTGGTCTTCAAATATTAGTGCATCTCAGTAAATTAGAATACCATGATTTGTACGTCAAACAGGTTCATTTTGTCTTCTTTCAATTATTTGTCCTTTTTTTTTTTTTTTTTTCTTTTGAAAGACAAAAGTAAAATAGAAAGATGTCTTTACCTTCAGCGGATCTGACAGATCTGCTGAGCTGGCCCCGCCTACGAAAATCAGCTGATAAATGTCACCTGGCAGCAATCAGCTGACTCTTCTGATGAAGGCTGCAGTGCAGTTGAAACATGTAAAGAAGGTAAAGACATCTTTCTATTTTACTTTTGTCTTTCAAAAGAAAAAAAAAAAAAAAAAAAAAAAAAAGGACCATGATTTGTAATTTAGTTTATAAAAACTGTAACCATAATCATCAAAAATAAAACGGCTTAAATATTTCACTGTATGTGTAGGGGTAAACATACCGGAATATGTTAATTTTAAACTATTTATTTATTTTTAAAATTTTACACAGTAAAATTGCATATGGAACTTACTATTTGAAGTATTGTACAACCGAGGCTTGAATACTGGGCCAGTTGGGGTCCCACCCAGACATCCTGTGGTTCGACTTTTTAGTGGTGTTATCCTTCTCTCCTTCCTCTGCCTGAACACTTTCCTCTTCTTGGCTCCTCTCTTCTGTCTCATCTTTCCCTCTCTGAGCTCTGTCTAATTCAGGTTCTCTCTCTGTCTATGGTGGTATACAAACAGGTTAGAAAATATCAAGTGTCATGTTTTGTCCTGTAGGATTTTTTTGTCATGGTTTACATAAGTGACAACAATATGTGTATTTTTTGTATTTTTATTCTAGTGTTTCTTTTTTTTCCATTGAGAGAGTAGGGAAGGGAAAGAAACATTCATAATAGCAATGTACTCATATGATCAGGTGGGTACAGTAACCAGAAATTCTACTCATGTAAAAGCAGCGCTTTGAAATTAATAATTAAAAGTAGACAACTAAAAAGTTCTAGTTCAGTTAAGGGTACAAAGAGCAGCCACTTAAAAACTTGAGTAATGACTTCAGTCTTGAAGGTTTGAGGTTTTTCTCAAAAATTTATAACAATTTTCTTAGTTTTCTACTTTCCTCTGTAAATCTAAAGTTGAAACCATGTTCCTCAAATTTGTAATTTCCTCTTGTAAAATTGACTTTTCTTGTACATTTGAAACTTCATTATCAATTTGTGGATTATTTTATGACTATTTTTTCTCTGTTTTTTAAAATAAAATTACTGTTTTTTTTAGATAAATTTGAAACAGACTGTGGTAATTTGTTTTACTTTTTCCTTATAACAATTTACATTTTTGACCATAATTTTGCAATCAGAACAGAACAATAATTTAACTCTGATTACAAAGAAAAAAAATAATAAAATTGTATTTATTATTTATTATATACAGTATAATATTTATGTATTATTAATCCATCCAGGTGGTGGATACCCTCAATTTCCCCTCTGGGGATCAATAAAGTATACTAAATCTAAATCTAAAATCTAATAAAATAAATTAACTTAAATGACCAAGGATGTCGTTATTTCTGTTATGTCTTTATATTTATAGCTTTTTTTTTAGAAATCTCCTCACCACCCAGACAGCAGGAAAAACCTCCCTTATTTTGAAATCAGCTGTTGGCACGTTTACTTTGTTTGAAGGCTGCTGACAGATTAAAGTCATTGACTTTGTGAATTTCGGTCATCTTAACCTGCCAGGTACATAATAGGGAACTGTAGCGGACTCTAAAGACATAATTCACCTCAGTATGTGTCCATGTACAGAATGATCTGCTTAGGCAGTTATAGTTGTGCTCTCAGGCTTTCTCATCAGGCACCTCTCTAGGCAGCCACTGACGGACCTCAGTTTAGAGTGAAGAGAGCTAGCGTTTTTAGCTGTTGCTTTTTGTCACTGTTGCTGGAGAATAAAAACGGCACGCCTGCTCGTGCGAGAAAAGAAAAAAAATGCCAATCTCTTCATTCCTGCAATTCCTTCAGAACATAACTTAATACTGTAGCAGCTGGTGAAATATATCCTCAGCAGTTCATCAGTCCCCCTTGCCTTTCCCTTCATATGAAGCTGCATATGAATTCTAACCACATCCCTTAGCTAAGCAACTCTTCCATTATGGCTCCCATTTCCAGCAGGTTAAAACCATGATAAACGCCAGTGCTTACATGCCTCTTATGATTTTTTTTTTCCGCATTTAAAGTACTTTAACAAACTCATGTCTCTATCGGACAGTCACGCTTAGCGAGGTGCTGGCTGACTGGAAAACTCGCATGAGCGGGACACTTCCAAACTCCACGTGAATGACGGCCATGTGCGTTGTTCGTGTGCGCGCTTGCGGAAAGTCATTGCTTCATACATTTTTCTTAATAAATTCAAATCTCCTTGGTGAGACGGTAAAATTTCTGGCGCGGCAACCCACCACCGAGAAATGTTACCAGAGGAAACCCTGCTACATTATATTAAGACAGAGACTGACAACAAAGTGATTTTCACAGGTGTGCAGGCTTAAACAGGTGAGGTAAAACAAGACCTGGAGCCCCGAACAGGAGTCATGCCAGCAGGAAACAGAGATGGTGGACATGACAGAGATAATTGCAATTAGTTGACTTATCAAAAAATGGTCTTTAGATGAGTCAACTACAAAAATAATCATTTAGTTGCAGCCCTCCACCCCACCCCCAAGGCTGTAAACCTGTCAGGGAAACACTGCATTTAAATGTCAGCCTAAATAATGAGTATCACAACATGCTCCCCGTGCTCTGGCAGTGCTCATGAGGTAACTGGAAGTGCCATTTTTCTGCGCTAACTGGGAGCATTATCTGATGGGGAATACTGGTCTATTAAAATGTGCAGAATGTACGTGGAGCAACCCCAACTATTCCTGACAATCTCTGATTGATTTATGGCTCATATCGCCCTCTAGTGTACAGTTAGTTTCAGTAAGAATTTTTCCTACATTTGAGAAGATAGTTTTACACCAAAGCCACAGAGAGCACTACAGACCTCCTCCCACCAGGAAAAAGGTGGTCATCATCTCCCTCCTCCTTTTGAAGCTCCTTGCTTCCACTCCTCAACTGGTCTTCATATAATATTCTCCACTTTCTGATCACAAATTAATCCCCATAGTTTTGATAGAAAATAATCAACAAAAAAGTCATTTACCATAAGTGGGCATTGGAAATTAAAGAATAACTAAATGATATTGTTTGGAGTTTAGTCAGATCAGCAGCAATAAAGATTTTTAGTGAAAATAATGTCACATACAGAAATGGGAATTTTTTAAGTTTATGATAAATTTGGCAATCAGACGGAGCAAATAAATTAAAGAAAATAAAATAACTAAATAAAACTGAATATCATGGACTAATTAAACATTAGTATGATCTTCAGAACATACAAAAATCATACTGATAAGCAACGGTAGCAGTTTTTGAGAAAGTAGCATAAATCGATGGACTCGGCCGTCGATCGGCGCTACAGGTAGCATTTTTCGATAGGGCAGCACAAATCGACAGAACACCGGTTTTTCTGACCTCCCCGCTCCTGTGGTTTGAGCGTTCACGTGCAAGTACCCGGATGTGTAGACAGCCCTATAATGTTCTGAATGAGGCGTTAAAAAATTACCAATTCGTTTGCAACACATTGGATTGAAAATGTCCTTGTACAAATCAGATCCTGGGGTCGACTTGCTTGTTCACACAGACACAGAAGGTTGATGACTGTGTGACATTGTCGGAAGATCTTCATAGGTTAACTGACTGGAATAAGTCATGACAACGGAAGTTTAACCCAGATAAATGTGTGGTATTACATCTGGGAAATACAAACAAGGGTCATGTATATTACATGAAGAACACGTCTGACCTGGACATCCAGCTGCAAGAGGCTAGCCAAGAAAAAGACTTGGGGATTTTGGTTGATAGTCAGCTAAAGTTTAGTGCCCACTGTGAAGCGCAGGTCACAAAAGCAAAACCACTTTTGGAATATGGATATCCAGCTTGGTCCCCAATGTACATAAAAGACTGTAAACTGTTGGAGGGTGTGCAGCGCAGAGCAACCGAACTGATACCAGAAATGGTAGATAAGCCTTATGAGCAACGTGAATCGACTTTCATCAGAGAACAACACTGAGGTCCACTGGTCCCTTGTCCAGCATAAATGCTCCCTGGCCCATGCAAATGATGATGCCTGTGCCTGGTGGTTGGTCAGGTACCACTGCAGGTCATCTAGCAGGCACACCACACTGATGTAAACGGTTGTGAATGGTCTGACATGACACTTGGGTGCCTCTCACCTCCCTTAAATGTGCCTGGAGTTGAGTGGCATTCATCATCCGGTTCCGCAGGGCACTGCTCACAGTGAAGCAGTCATCAGCGTGGGACGTGGCCAAAGGACGTCCACTTCTATGCCTTTCTGTGACTCTTCCAGTCTCTATATCTCTGTTGCAACCTGCTGATGACACTCTGTGACACTCTAAGCTCAGTAGCCACTTCCCTCTGAGAACATCCTGTTTGAAGCCTCCCAATGGCGAGGTACTGTTGACCAATTGTTAGGTGTCGTCTTGGTCTCATGGTGTCAAAATGTGAACAGCATGATCAAGAGGACTGTTTAAATACCAATTCTGCAGTTGCACGCATGCATTCAAAAGGTTAGAGAAGGTCAAATTGGGTTCACCTGTAAAGGTTATAGTGTATTTTAGGGGTATTCTGAAATTTCACCCGAAAGCCAAATATCCCTAACTTTTTGTGAGTAGTGAGCAGGATGATATTCAGTGGATGCCAAGTTTATAAAGTTGGAGAAACAAGACCGACTAAGAGGTCACTCTCTGAGACTTGCGAAAGAAATTGTATGACACAAAATGTGACTATATGGGCAGTGAAGTCTTGGAATGGGCTCCTTGGTCATATTGTTGCTGCACCGTCAGTAAATGCTTTTAAAATTCGATTGTTGGTGATATCAGTACAGTCTAACTTTACAGCATGTTAAATGCTGTGAAGTTTATTATGGTTATGACTGGTGATATGATGAAAAACCCAGTCTGTTAACAGGCTATTGTTTTTGATAAGTGCAGGAGGAGGCTAACGTTAGCTTAGCATTACGGTTGGTGTTTCCATAGTAACAGGAAGTAAGCTAACCTTCTCTCCTCGGCTACACATCAGCCGATTCTCGGTGTCGTTCCACCTCTCCTCTGTCCACAGAACCGGACTGTGACGGAGATTCTGGATCCCGCAGCCGTTCAACCAGCTAACCAGAAGTAGCATATAGCTAGCTCAGAGTCACATCCGGTAGGAATTTCAAAGTGTAAGTCAAAACAGTAAAATAACTCTCCTCAAGTTTTGTTCACCTCCCCAGGGTTTCAAGAAAGAAAATCTTTTGACTGAATTTTTTTGCTGGAGACCAAATCCACACAGTGAAAGAAAGGCTTGCTCGTAGTGCTGCAATGATTAGTCGGTTAATTGCCTAATTGACGGAAAGAAAATTAATCCACAACCAATCTAATAATCGACTTATGGAACCTTTTCCTGTAAGAATTCTAAAAGTATGATCGTTAAAAGTTCTTAAACATGAAAAACTGTCAATTTTTTTGTTATTGCATTACAAGTTAAATAATTTTTCAATTTAATTCATCTTTATTTATATCCACCTTATCCCTGGGGGTGCCGCTGTGGGAACGATTATGGACGGAACTTCCGGTTTCGGCTGACCCAGTCTTAAATCAGTCAGTTTGAGTGAAGTAGCGGGGGCAATTTAAAATAGCATTTTTAAAAGTTTTTCAAATTCATTTTAATGTATAGTCCACATACGTGTTTTCCAGTCAAGTGGCAGCTAATTTCAGCACTTGTAGTTTTTGTATTTTTGAATGTTTAGTTCTGGTACTTGCTGCTGGTCATGGTGTGAGGCTCCTCACAGATAAGCACAGCTAAATCTGTGGCTTCAACAGCAATGAGTAGTGTTGTGTGTGAGAATATGTGTGTATGTGAAGCCGTGCCCACCCACAGGGTGACGTCAGGCGGGCACGGCCCATTCTGTACATAAACCTCGAGTTCAGTAATAAAGTTCAGTTGTTGGCTGCATTAAGAAGACTCCTGTCCGCTCCTTATTTACAGACATAACAATGGTGACGAGGTGAACAATAGAAGCATGCTGGCTACCTCCGCCACTGCTGCCGTTTCTGGGATGAGCTGGGAAGCCGGTGAACCTGTGGCCAAAATGGAGGGTTGAGTTCGAGGATTACATTAGAGCGCTGGGCCTGCACGGGCTGGACAGGAGTCAGCGGCGGGCACTCCTGGCTCACAACCTCGGCGCAGAGGGCCGGAGAATCCTCGGTGCTCTGGGTGCAACAGAGTGTTACGAGGATGCCGTTGAGTGACTGGCCGAATACTTTGAGGAGCATACGTGGTTCGTGAAGCTGCAGGTGCTGGAAATAATTGCGCCAGGAGCATCTGAGCTAGTTAGCCTCAGGAATCTTGCGGCCCATTCTAAGTCTATGGACGGGCTAGCTGAGGAGCTAACTTCACGCCAAAACCTGGCAGCAAGCGGCAAGCTGGGCCTTGAGGCAGAACCAGGACTACGCCTACCCATTCCAGTTTGCATACAGGTCGAACAGATCCACAGAAGATGTCATCACTGCTGCTCTACATCCAGCCCTCACCCACCTGGATTTAAAAAAAAAACTCTTACGTGCACATGCTGTTCTTGGACTTCAGCTCAGCATTCAACACAATCATCCCCCAGCACCTGATACAAAAACTCAGACACTTAGGACTTAAAACCTCTCTCTGCAACTGGGTGCTGGACTTTCTCACAGGGAAGCCACAGAACGTGCGGGTTGGCAGCAACACCTCCCAGACCCTCACACTGTACACAGGGGCCCCACAAGGGTGCGTGCTCAGCTGGCTGCTCTTCAACCTGCTGACCCATGACTGCATGCCAGCCTACAACACCAACCACATCGTCAAGTTTGTGGACAACATGACGGTAGTGGGCCTCATCACCAACAACGATGAGGCCAACTACAGAAATGAGGTGAGCCAACTGGTCCAGTGGTGTAAAGACAACAACAAAGGGGTCACACACAGCACCCCCCTCTGATCATAGATGGTGCAGCTGTGGAGAGGGTGAACAGCACCAAGTTCCTGGGGATGCACATCTCTGAGGACCTCACCTGGACCAACAACACCACATCACTGGCCAAGAAGGCCAAACTTGCCTCCATTTCCTCCTCAGACTGAGGAGAGCATGAGTCCCACCCCCCATCATGCAGTCTTTCTATCGGGGCACCATTGAGAACATCCTCACTAACTACATCACGGTGTGGTGTGGAAGCTGCACTGTTGCCTGCCTGAAGACACTACAACGCATAGTGGATGCAGCCAGCAAGATCATCGGTCCCCCCCCCCCTGCCCCCCCTCTTGGACATCTACCCCTCTCGCCTCACCCGCAGAGCCACCAACATCACAGGCGATACCTCCCAACCCCTACACTCCTTCTTCAGCCCCCTGCCCTCGGGGAAAAGGTACCGTAGCCCCCAGGCCCACTCCACAAGGCTGATGAACAGCTACATTCATCAGGCCATCAGGACACTGAACTCTGTTCACTCCCCCCCCCGCTTCCCAGACGGTAACACCTGCACAATAACTACCTCAGATGTTGGCACAGTAAGACTGGCACACCAACAATAATACTGTTGTTCTGTTGTACTTTTGCTGCTATATGTCTCTGCACTCTTAACTCCAACCATTTGCACAAATGCCATATTTGCCGCTGTCTGTATATCACTGCAATACTGATCATGTGCAATCATATCTGTCACTATCTGCACCTACACTATTGCATTGAAATGCACTATGGCTATTCATCTCTAGCTGTCCTAATTTAGGATTGCTGGGTTTATTACCACTAATCGTTTACCTAAAGTAATCATTTACCACTATGGAGGTCAGAGTCCTTCTGGCTGACATTGGCACCACGGGTTGCAACACTGTATATAGACTGTACATAGACTGCTGCTGTCACTGTTTGTTCTTGTTTTTTGTTTTTTCGTTTTTTTAATCCAGCCCAATTTCCTTTTTTCATAAAATGCACACCAATGTAGAGAGAGAGAGAGAGAGAGAAAACGCCATTTCAATTCTCCTGTGTGTCCTACACGTATAGTAGTATTGACAATAAAATCTTTGAATCCTTGAATCCTCGAATTCATTCATGCAATGCACTTTACTTATAGTATTTCCCCTTTTGCTTTTTTGGCACACTTTTACAAAGTGATTATTAGTCCCACATAATTTGCACTCTTCCCCAAAGGCCGGGCAGTGCTCTTTCCCCTTTGAATGAGAATTACCACAGTATTTCCATGAACAGTCAGTGTCTGCCTTCTTGGGTGGATTGCGCTGCTTCGATTTGTTATGCCTGGTTGCTTGCCTGGCAACGGAGTGAATGGCGTCAGTGTGTTGAGCCTGTGGACTTGCCGTATCCATCACTTGCATTCTCATGTCAGGGTGTTTCTCAAAGCCAAGGATGTGTCCTTCCAAGGCTGCAAATCAAGGACGTGACGTCATCACATCTCGTCAAAGGACTGTTCCAAAGTTGAGGATTCTTGCAAGTGTCATGTCCCAGTGCACTTTTACGCAGCGTACAGAGGATTACAGACAAAAACCCAAGCGCAGTGGGATGTTGTGCGTATTTATTGAACAGAACGTGATTAGACAGTCCAAGCAACTAAACAGGTAAACATAATACACAGATAAATCACTGGGTCAACATGCAGGATGCTCCTCAGCACACAGGTGAGTTAGACTGGAGGAATCTTAAGGCGCTTCAGACAAGACTGACAGCGGGGGGAGCAGGAGATAGAAGCTAATGTGCTTCCAGACAAGACCGGCCAGCGAGAGGAACGAAGAGTACTCACAGGGCCGGGAGTAGAGCAGTTCATGACAGAAAACCCAGTGATGATCCAACAATAGAAAATGCGGACAACAATGCAGGTAACTATGCAGTTGACAGTGCAGGAGACTGTGCAATAATCCGGCAATCACTGCTGGGTGAACAGAGCTTTAATAATCAGGGCCTAATGACCAGAGTGATTGCCAGTGTGAGTGTGCACGTGTGCAGGAATGAGTGCGTGCAGGTGTGGGTGTGTGGAGTATGTGTGTGCGTGAATGAGCTGAGTGGTGACACAAACAATAATGGTGTGCAGCTGTCAAACACTGACAGGAGGAGGAGGCATGGCTGTCAGCTGGCAGGAGGCAGGGCAAACCCCGGAAGGCCTCCTGACAGCTGCCTGTCACAAAATGGAAAAGGAGAGACAACACTGCCAAACAACAGGTATAAACAATATGACAGGTGTAAAATGCGGCCACAATGCCATGAAGCTGGGTTTGGAAAAAAGGTCCAAATCCCAGTTCATGACAGCGAGGACAGAATCCTTCTTTCTCTCAGTTTTAGAGGATGCACAAGTGAATCCTTTGTGCTCTTAAAATCCCCACAATGCTTTGCAAATATTAAACGGTTTTGCGGAGCAGGAGAGGAACCACAGCACACATTTAAATGTAAGTATTTTCTTATATATTTACTGCACAATGAATTACTATACAAAATACTTTACCGTTTTACCGATTAAACTGTGGCTTTTCTGACTGTAATTAAAACATTCTCAGACATTTAAATACCCCGGTGAAAAGAGCTGTCTGATGACACAATACTTTCGTCGGCCTCCGTCGGTCTATGATGACCATGGAAGAGAATCCTAAACGTCTACTCTGCTGGAACAGCACCGCCTGTGGCTGAACAGGCCGATGCGCGAATGGCAGTCCCTGTCACACAGGTCGCACTTGTGGGTGGTCTCCGTGCTGCTGGGTCTGTGGCGGTTCTTCCTGCGGGTCCTTTTTTCATCTGCTGCAGCAGTCAGTCTCTCTTCACCTGCCTTGAGCTGTCTGGTCAGGGTGCCTCTCCATTTGGAGCGGTCCGTTGCAAGGTCCTCCCAGCGCTCTGTGTTGATCTCCAGGGCCTTCATGTCTCTCTTGCAAACGTCTCTAAAACGCAGCTGTGGGCGGCCAACGTCTCTCTTGCCAGTTGCCAGTTCTCCATAGAGGACGTCTTTGGGGATTCTGCCATCCTCCATACGGTGAACGTGGCCTAGCCAGCGGAGCCTGCGCTGTCTGAGTAGAGTGAACATGGAGGGAAGGCCGGCGCGGGACAGAACTTCTGTGTTGGGCACTTTGTCCTGCCAGGATATGTCCAGGATGTGGCGAATGCAGCGCAAGTGGAAGGAGTTCAGTCTCTTTTCCTGCCGGGCGTATGTTGTCCACGTCTCACTCCCATAGAGCAGTGTGCTGATGACGCAGGCGTTGTACACTGCCATCTTCGTCTTGACAGAGAGTTTGGGATTCTCCCACACTCGTGTGGTGAGGCGAGCGAGTGTGAAGGCTGATTTTCCAATCCTCTTGTTGATCTCTGTATCAAGGGAGAGGTTGTTGCTGATCGTGGACCCCAGGTACGTGAACTGATTCACGACCTCCAGCTCGTAGTCGTCAATGGTGATGGTTGGTGGTGCTTCCGTGCCTTGCGCCAAGACGTTAGTCTTCTTCAGGCTGATGGTAAGCCCGAAGTCCTTGCATGCCTGGGAGAAGCGGTCCATCAGGGTCTGAAGCTCCTGCTGTGTGTGGGTTGCGACTGCAGCGTCGTCTGCGAACAGCATGTCTCTGATTAGAGCCTCGCGTACTTTGGTTCTGGCTTTCAGGCGGGCGAGGTTGAAAAGCCTGCCGTCAGATCTTGTGTGCAGGTAGATTCCCTCTGTTGCTGTGCTGAAGGCATGCCTCAGGAGCATAGCAAAGAAAATCCCAAAGAGGGTTGGCGCAAGTACACAGCCCTGTTTCACTCCGCTGCGTATGTTGAAAGGCTCTGAGACGTTGCCATCGTGCTGCACTATCCCCTGCATGTTGGTGTGAAACGATTCGATGAGGCTTTGCAACTTTGGTGGGCATCCTATCTTTGGCAGGATCTTGAAAAGGCCCTCTCTGCTGACCAGATCGAACGCTTTGGTGAGGTCGATGAAGGCGACGTACAGGGGCATGTTCTGTTCTCTGCATTTCTCCTGGAGTTGGCGGATGGAGAATATCATGTCTACCGTCGATCGCTCAGCGCGGAAGCCACACTGAGACTCGGGGTAGACACGTTCGGCAAGCTTCTGTAGACGAACGAGAACAACTCGTGCGTAGACTTTGCCAACAACGCTGAGGAGGGAGATGCCCCTGTAGTTGTTGCAGTCGCTTCTCTCCCCTTTGTTTTTGTAGAGGGTGATGATCTTGGCATCCCTCATGTCCTGTGGTACGGCACCTTCCTTCCAACACTGGCAGAGGACGTCATGCAATGGCAGCAGTAGGGCGGTCTTGCAGTGCTTGATCAGGTCGGGGGGTATGCCGTCGTTGCCGGGTGCCTTGCCAGCGGCCAAGCTATCAATGGCCTTGCTGAGTTCGTCGATGGTTGGCTCGGCGTCAAGTTCGTCCATGGATGGCAGGCAGTCGATGGCATCAAGGGCAGACGGTGTCACGGTGTTCTGTCTGGAGTAGAGGTCGGAGTAGTGTTCCACCCATCTCTCCATCTGCTTGTTCTTTTCTGTGATCATCTCCCCAGTGGAGGATTTGAGGGGGGCCGTCTTGCTCTGAGCCGGACCAAGTGCTTTCTTGATGCCATCGTACATACCACGGATGTTCCCTGTTATGGCAGCAGTTTGAATGTCTTGGCTGAGCTGAGTCCAGTACTCGTTGGCACAGCGCCGAGCAGTCTGCTGAACTTTGCTTCTCGCAGCCCTGAGAATCTGGAGATTCTTCTCGTTTGGGTACTTCTTGTACTCAGCAAGTGCTGAGCGCTTGACTTCAATGACGGGGGTCATCTCGGTCAACTTGGCATCAAACCAGTCCTGTGACTTCGAGGTCTTCCTCCCAAAGGTAGCCAAGGCTGTGCGGTGGATGGTGTTTCGCAGCTCTTCCCACTTCTGCTTTGCAGATTCTCCTTCTTGTGGTACACCAAGTTCCTTCTCAAAGGTGGAGGCAAACTGCTCAACAAGTTCTGGTTGAGCCATCTTGCTGGTGTCAATTCGTGCCTTTCCAGGTTGTCTAGCATGATGGAATTTCTTCAGCTGCAGCTTGACCTTGCAACACACCAATGAATGATCTGTGTCGCAATCTGCACTCTGGAACGAACGGGTGATTAGCACGTTCTTCAGTGAGGTGCGCCTGGTCAGGATCAAGTCCAGCTGGTGCCAGTGCTTTGAGCGTGGATGTTGCCAGGAAACCTTGTGTTGGGGCTTGGTCTTGAAGAACGAGTTTGTGATGCACAGATCGTGATATGTGCAGAACTTGAGCAGCCGCTGTCCGTTGTCATTCATTCTTCCCACGCCAAAAGGTCCAAGACAGGAGGGCCAGGAGTCGTGGTCAGCACCCACTCTGGCATTGAAGTCTCCAAGGAGAATGAGTTGTTCAGAGTTGGGGACGATCCTGACAGTTGTTGCGAGATTCTCGTAGAACTCGTCTTTTGCCTCTGGTGTGGCTGTCAGTGTTGGGGCATACACACAGACGAGGGTGACTGGGCCTTGAGTGGTGTTCAGGCGGAGGGTGAGGAGTCGTGCAGAGCCAGTGCTGCTCGGTTCCACCATCTTCAGCAAGGTGTTCTTCACTGCAAAGCCCACTCTGTGTTCCCTGTGTTCATCACTGCCCTTTCCCTGCCAGTAGAACGTGTAGTCCTTCTCTCTCAGTGTGCCTGCGTCAGCCAACCGTGTTTCCTGGAGAGTGGCGATATCCACTCCCAGTCTCTTCAGCTCATTATTGATGATGGCAGTCTTCCTGGTGTCATTGATGTCCTTGAGGTTAGTAGCGAGTCCTGTCATCATAGTGCGGACGTTCCAAGTTCCCAGTTTTAGAGTTGGTCTCTTTTGTTTTATTGTCTTGCCTGGTGCGAAAGTTCTCAGCCTGCTGTTCGGATTTCTCCTCATCCCCATGCACCCAATGAGGAAAGCAAGCTGTGGCGGGACATCACCTTATTGGCTGGGGGCTGCCCAGCTTGAGGTGGGCGGTAGCTATCCAGTGAGATCCGATGATCCCTCCCACCGTCGGGAATAACCCCTGGCGCCGAGCTCTACGCCAATTGAGCGGTGGCTTATAACCGGTAACTGTCATTCCCCGTGTTTTGTGTACGCCAAAGGCGAAGCTGGAGTGTCCTCTCCAGTGATCCGGTGTTCTACCTTCCAGCTTTGGGCGTTGGTAGGATTCAAGCCTGGGCAGGAAAAAATGGAGGATAAGATGTTGCCCATACAGCATGTCCCCCCTCTCCACGTCACTGATGAATCCAAAGGAACAGCAGGGCTGCTACAGTTTGGCACCAGCGCCGTTGCAGGAGCTGCCAGAACGATGTTGAGCACAACATAGAACTGCCTTAGGGGCTCCGACTCCGGATTTTTCCTCAGGGTTGACTCCCGAAGCCTTTCCCGTGACTGGGTATGCCGCAAGGCAGCGGAGGTTTGAAATCAGGGTTTACCTTCCCCTAGATGGGCTACCTTCCCAGGTTGACGAGCCACCATCTACCCGAAGCATCTGGTTTTAAGGCGCCAGAGATCCGCCCTCGCCCCTTCTCCTATTAGTAAAAGCAGTTCCGCCGGGCTTAGAGACTAAACCACACAGGCAGGCTAGGAGTTGGACTTAGTTGTCAGAGGCTTTTCGAGACGCACGCCATAAGAAGCATTTTATGATCATTTTATGATCCTTTTATGATCCCCATCCATGCCTCCAGGTTCCAAGGTTGTCATAGCCAGGAGCGGCACTGGGGTTAAGCTCCCAGTGCTCATAAAATGCTCATAAAATGACACAATAATCCAGTTAAATATTATATGTTTAAATGTAATATTTCACTCCGCCTCACACAACCAAAAGTTATCAGAAATTGTACTCAAGTTAAGTTACCTGAGGTATGCAGAAATGGTCATTTAAATAGCAAAAAAGTACTACTTACCAAAAAAAAAAATACATATGAGGTTATGGCTTTCTGACCTCAGTCCATGGAGCTGTATAACCTTATTGCTAAATCTGACTCTATGTGTGACTTTCCTTCTCTTAAATTCATTACATTTGTCTTTTAAATGTGGTGTTTTGAGAGCAGCTGGGTGTGAGGTGTGTGTGTGTCCCATTAAGAGAAGAGAGAGAGAGAGAGAGAGAGAGAGAGAGAGAGAGAGAGAGAGAGAGAGAGAGAGAGAGAGAGAGAGAGAGAGAGAGAGAGAGAGAGAGAGAGAGAGAGAGAGAGAGAGAGAGAGAGAGAGAGAGAGAGAGAGAGAGAGAGATTTTGATTTTTAAAAGATCTTTAATAAACACACTTGTCCATCAGTCAATACAATTTCTATATCATGCTATGTTACACAGAAAATTAATCCCCCCAAAAAAGCCCCCAAAAAAGCTGTCCATCATGAACTGAACAGAGGACATTCTCCAGGGACCAGAGGGTCCTGAAACCTTCCACATCCCCATTCCCCATAAAAAACTGAAAGTCCAGCCTGATTCTGGCTTTAAGTAGCCTCACAAATAAAATTTTGACATCAACATCATTCTCAACATTCTCAAGTTTTCTTCTCCGGCTTACATAGATAGCCAACTTTGCCTGCCCTAAAACAAAGTTCAGTAGTTGACACTTCTGCTTAAAACGACGATTGTACATAAAACCACAAATGAAAACCTGCTTAGAGAAAACTTCCTTAAAAATATGAAAAAGTTTTGTGAGAAGTTCAAAGAGGCCACTCAGGCGCTGACATTCAATAAAACAATGAAAAACAGTCTCCCTAGAGGAACAAAAAACACACTGATCACTGACACTGCTGTTAATCACAGAAACAAAAGCATTGACAGCTATAATACCATGCAGGACCCTCCACTGTAAGTCTCCATGCCTCTTAGGGAGAGGGGCTTTGTAAAGAGCCCTCCAGGCAGGCCGATGCCCTTTTCCTAGTTTAAAATAGGCTCTCCAAGGAGTGTCCACACAGGTGTTCAATCGGTCCTTGTTGAGTGCCATCACCACCAGTCTGTAGAGTGCCTTACCACTGGCTCCTCCAAAGTCCACACCAGTGGGAGCACAGAATGCCAGTAAGGAGCAAGGAGCGACGTCAAAGTCCATATAGAGCGTGAGAGAGGGAAAGGGGTCAGTGCTTTCTGGCTGCAGCGTGCCATTGCTAAAGTCCAAGAGTAGGGAGTGCTCAAGTCCATGAAGCTCCTGTTTCCAGTGTGCAAGAAGACCATCGATGAAACGATTCGACCTGACACCAAGATGAGCTGCTAAAGCTGAGGCGTCGTTGAGGCCAGGACCAGCCAGTTCCACCACTTGCTTCAGAGTGAGAATGTTCCTGGAACACAGCCTATCAAGGAAGATCCTTCCAACTCCCGGCAGGACACCAAGGCGACCACCAAAAACCAGCGGCTCCCTCAACAACCAGTAGAGGGAATCGCATGGCCCTCTTTGTTTTTTAAAAAGAGTCCACACTGAAAAGAGACTGCGGTAAAAACTGGGTAAAGACAGTGCATTAGAGTTCTTAAAATCCATTAAAAACACAGGGAGGTCTAGCCCAAGCCCAAGGACTCTCTGTAAAATAACACAGGCCAAAGGCCTCCATACCAGGTCCTGGGGGCCCGTCAGCAGTCTCTGTATGAAAGTCAGTCTAAAAGCAGCACCTCTACTAGCTAAATGAATCACTCCTTGCCCCCCCTCCTATGGGATATATGATTAATATAGACCACATTGGTCCTATTTATCGCATACCAGAGATCATGGATCAGTTTGAGTACATCAGAATACTGGAAGAAGTCATGTTGCCATATGCTGACGAGGAAATGCCTTTGAAATGGGTGTTTCAACAAGACAAGGACCCCAAACACACTAAAGACAGATGTCAACACTGCTGTTTTTTTGAACATTATATTTCTTGACTTTCTGTAAAATATTACCAAATTCAATTACTTTTTCCAATTTTTTTGCTTTGAAATAGAATGTGCAGTGTCCCCAATGCATTTGTGTTCATTAAAATACAATTTATTTGAAGAATTTTGACGTTTATTCACATTTTTCAACACACTGCTATTATTTTGAACACAACTGTATATATATATATATATATATATATAACATATAATAATAATAATAATGTTATATAATAATTATATTATTGGCGGCAATTATTATATAATAATATAATTAATAATATATATATATATATACAGTATATATATATATATATATATATATATATATATATATATATATATATATATATATATATGTATATATATATATATATATATATATGTGTGTGTATGTGTGTGTGTGTGTGTGTGTGTATATCTGCCAACAAAGTAAGATTAAATTGCTTAACACAAGTAAAAACTATCATAAAGCAAGCAAAATCCGACAGAAAACTGCACAACTATAAATTCCTATCAAAATTATCTTGAGATAAAAACGAGCATATAGCCCTGATCTAATACATTTTCATCTTACCAAAATCCCCATCTTACAGTGTGACAAATATTGCCTTCAGCATAAACACACAAGTTATCCCCCCCCCCCCCTCTCTCTCTCTCTCTCTCTCTCTCTCTCTCTCTCTCTCTCTCTCTCTCCTGGCAATGTGGAATAGGTGGACTGCAAGGAATACTCTGTGTTGTGTGGGGGGGGGGGAGACTTATGTTTGCACTTTTCCAATGTGAGACACTTGGTGGAATGATATTGGTGTTCTTACATTTTCTTGAATTGTGCAATAAAGACATTTTTTAAAACTCAAAAATCTCTCTCTCTCTCTCTCTCTCTCTCTCTCTCTCTCTCTCTCTCTCTCGTGCGCATGCGTGATCGTTTGTGGGAGCAGGGGTGTGGAGTGGTGTCGAGTGAGTACTTTAAACTTTGTTTTTTCTAACTTTTCTCTATCGTGTGTGTTTGAGGTGTGTGTGTTTAATATAGTGGTTTGAGTGTGTGTGTGCTGGGGTGTGAGTGTTGGTGTGTGTGTGTCGGGGAACGGTAGCTTCTGCTGCCTGTTTTTTCCGGCCGGCCATCATGCCGGTGATTGATGGTGGTGTGGAGTTTGAGCGCTTAACCCGGCGTCATGGCGTGAGAATCCTCCCGACAGTTCCCTGTTCTGTGGAGGAGGCCAGCCTTGCTGTAGGACAGGTGGTTGGGCATGACGGTATAAAATCAGCATCGAGGATGAACAGCGCAATTGTGATCTTTCTGGATTCAACTGAAAAAGCTGATCAGGTGGTGGCACAGGGAGTGGTCATAAGTGACACTTTTACTCCCGTTTTACCGCTGGCTAACCCGTCTAGGAGGATCACCATCTCAAACGCTCCTCCTTTCGTTAAAAATGATCAGCTGATAAGAGAGTTGTCCCGTTTTGGCCAGGTTGTTTCCCCTATCAGAATGGTCTCTCTGGGTAGCAAGTCCCCCCTGCTGAAGCATGTTGTATGTCACAGGAGGCAGTGTTTCATGGTGTTGAAAGACAGCTCTGCTGAACTGAACGCGTCTTTTAATTTCAGGATTGACGGCTTTAGCTACTTGGTGTTTGCAACTTCTGAAACCATGAGGTGTTTTGCGTGTGGTGCAGAAGGCCATCTTATTAGGTCATGTCCTGAAAAGGCGAACACAAAGAGCACTGGCGGTAAGAAAGGTGACGCCGCTGTTTCTGGTGGTCCGGAGGGTAGCGCTACATGTGGTGCGGCGGATGCCGCTGCGGTGCCCGCTTCTGCTGGGGCGGCCGCAACTGCGGCCCCGTCCGCTTCTGCTTCTGCTTCTGCGGGGGCGTCCGCGTCCGCGTCCGCTTGCGCTGGGGCGGCCATGGCCGCCTCTGCTGGGGTGGCCGCGGCGGGCGCGGTAGTTGCCCCCCCAAATAGTGATGGTGGGGAATTTCTGTCTGGCGGCAGCTCCGATCATTGTGACGAGCCTGTCACCCGGAGTAAAGAGGTGGAGGGCGAAATGAGTGCAGTTAAATGAAGGAACGTGAATGAACAGACTTTGCAGGCGGGGGAGGAGCGGTTTGAGGCTGTAGCGGACACACAGAGCAAACACTGCATGACAAACGTTGCAGTTCATGAAGAAATGCAGGAATGTAATTTTGTTGAATCAGAATCAGAATCAGAATCAGAATCAGCTTTATTGGCCAAGTATGCACAACACATACAAGGAATTTGACTTTGGCTAAAAACTTGCTCTCGTTGTTCAGGTGAAGGATTTAAATAAGGATTCAATGACAACCAGAGTATGTACAGTAAATTACAGTCTGTCCACGTTTCTATAAAAGGATGCAAATATATACAGGAATATATGCAGTTATTTACTCGGACTAACCACACTTTGCAGAAATATATGAAAAAATATACAATCACACAGTATTTCAATGTGGACTCAGATTCAGTGATATAATGTGAATGAAGTAAAAAGCAGTGTGAGAGTTATGTGCAATGTAATAATGGATGAAAAGTCATGAGTACAGCAACAGGTAGGACTAGGTGAATGTTAGGAGTTCATCAGAGTGATGGCTTGAGGAAAGAAACTGTTCCTGTGACGGGTGGTTTTGACCTTCAGTGATCTGTAACGACGACCAGAAGATAGAAGTTCAAACAGTTTGTGGCCGGGGTGTGATGGGTCAGCACAGATGTTTCCCGCCCGTTTCCTGGTTATGGACCGATATAAGTTCTCAATGGAGGGTAGGTCGGTACCAATGATCCTCTCCGCAGACTTAATGATCCGCTGCAGTCTGGTCTTGTCCTGTTTAGTGGCAGATCCAAACCAGACAGTGATGGAAAAGCAGAGGACAGATTGGATGATGGCGGTGTAGAAGACAACCAGCAGCTCCTGAGGCAAATCAAACTTCTTGAGCTGACGCAGAAAAAACAACCTCTGCTGGGCCTTTTTCCGGACAGTGTCAATATGGGAGGACCACTTCAGGTTCCGGGAGATTGTGGTACCCAGAAACTTGAAGGAGTCCACAGTGGACACTGTGCTGTTGAGGATGGTGAGTGGGGGGAATGAAGGAGGGTGTCGCCTGAAATCCACAGTCATCTCCACCGTTTTGGCTGGGTTAAGTTCAAGATGGTTCTGGCTGCACCAGAGGATCAGCTGCTCCACCTCCCGCCTGTATGCAGACTCATCATCATCCCGGATCAAACCGATGACTGTGGTGTCGTCCGCAAACTTCAGGAGCTTCACCGAAGGGTCCTCTGAGGTGCAGTCGTTGGAGTAGAGGGAGAAGAGCAGTGGGGAAAGGACACATCCTTGGGGGGCGCCAGTACTAATTTTTCGGGAGCTGGATGTAAATCTCCCTAGCTTCACCTGTTGCCACCTGTCAGTCAGAAAGCTGGAGATCCACTGGCAGGTGGAGGGGGGCACCTTGAGCTGGAGGAGTTTCTGATGAAGAATGCCTGGGATGATGGTGTTGAGCGCTGAGCTGAAGTCGACAAACAGGATCCTGGCGTACGTCCCTGGGGAGTCGAGGTGTTGCAGGATGTAATGTAGTCCCATATTCACTGCATCATCCACTGACCTGTTTGACCGGTAGGCAAACTGCAGTGGGTCCATCAGGGGGCCTGTGATGACCTTCAGGTGGCTCAGCACCAATCTCTCCAAGGATTTCATGACCACAGAGGTCAGGGCAACAGGTCTGTAGTCGTTTAATCCTGTAATAGAGGGTTTCTTGGGAACTGGAATGATGATGGAGCGTTTGAAGCAGGAAGGCACTTCACGCAGCTCCAGTGATCTGTTAAAGATCCGGGTGAAGATGGGGGCCAACTCGTTGGAGCAGACTCTCAGGCAGGACGGAGACACACCATCAGGTCCTGCAGCCTTCTTGATCTTTTGTCTCTGAAAGACCCGGCGCACCTCCTCTTCACAGATCATTAGTGCTGGTGGGAGGTCAGAGTGGAGGAGGGATGGAGTTCCTGGGGCTGCAGATAATCCTTTTGTGTGGGTGGGAGGTGAGAACTGTAGGTTCTTTTCAAACCTGCAGTAAAAGCTGTTTAGGTCATTAGCCAGCTGGAGGTTTTCCGCAGGGTGGGGGGATGGTCTCCTGTAGTTGGTGATATTCCGTAGGCCTCTCCAGACAGAAGCAGAGTTGTTAGCTGAGAAGTTTTTTTGTAACTTCACACTGTAGCTCCTCTTAGCAAGCCTGGTCTCCTTCGTCAGCATGTTTCTGGCCCGCTTGTACAGAGTCCAGTCACCAGTCCTGTAGGCCTCCTCCTTGGTCTGACGTAGCTGCTTCAGTTTAGGAATGAACCAGGGTTTATTGTTGTTGTATATGCAGAAGGTCTTGGTCTGCACACACATGTCCTCGCAGAAACAGGTGTATGATGTCACAGTGTCAGTGAGTTCATTTAAGTTAATGGCTGCAGCTTCAAAAACACTCCAATCTGTGCAGTCAAAGCAGGCTTGTAACTTCAGCTTTGATTCCTCAGTCCATTTCTTCACAGTCCTTACAACAGGCTTGGAAGTTTTTAGTTTCTGTCTGTATGTTGGACAGGGGACAGCAGCCAAAAGTGCTGGCAGCCAACGGCTCCATCATCGACACTTTTGGCGAAAGGAACCTGCCCCTCCGCATCCATGGCCGCAACTACAGATGGACATTTGTTGTAGCGGCGGTGAGTTTTAACTTGTTGGGCGCAGACTTTTTGTGTGCACATGGGTTATTGGTCGATCTAGCGAACAGACGCTTGGTTAATGCATTGTCCGTTGCTTCTATTCCCTGCTCAGCTCGAGTTTCTCCACCACCCGTGCAGACCAGCGTCACTACAGCAGGAGGTAGGTTTGATCAACTCCTCACCCAATTTCCAGCACTCAAAATTCCCAAATTCTCAGCTACAGTGGCTAAGCACGGGGTCGAACACTTTATTCCCACAACGGGCCCACCCGTATTCGCCAAAGCTCGGCGCTTAGACGTGACCAAGCTCGCCATAGCTCGGGACGAGTTTACCACCCTTGAAAAACTAGGCATTATCAGGCGCTCAAAAAGCCCCTGGGCATCACCGCTTCACATGGTCCCGAAATCCGATGGTTCTTGGAGACCGTGCGGCGATTACCGCAGATTAAACAATGCGACAGCGCATGACCGCTACCCAATTCCTCACATCCAAGATTTTTCATTACATCTGGCGGGTGCGTGCATTTTTTCAAAAGTAGACCTGGTCCGCGGCTATCACCAAGTCCCCGTTCGAGCGGAAGACATTCCTAAAACAGCTGTAATAACCCCCTTTGGTCTTTTTGAATTTTTGCGGATGCCTTTTGGCCTCAAAGGCGCTGCTCAAACCTTTCAGCGGATGATGGACGCGGTATTACGCGACCTCCCCTTCGTGTTCGTCTACCTCGACGATATGCTGGTAGCCAGCTCGTCTGAGGAAGAACACGAACAGCATCTCACTATGGTTTTTCGGAGACTAGAAGAGCACGTGTTAATAATCAATCCAGCCAAATGCAAATTCGGCGTGTCACAAATTGATTTTTTGCGACACAGAGTTTCACCGAAGGGGGCAGTCCCACTGCCAGACAAAGTTTGCGCAGTAAAAAGTTTCCCACGGCCACAAACGGTCAAATCGCTGCAGGAATTTTTGGGAATGGTTAATTTTTACAATCGTTTCCTCCCCCGCACAGCTCAGCTCATGCAGCCCCTATATGACGCGCTCAGAAAACAAAAACCTTCCAACGCGGTCGAATGGACCCCGGAGCGCAAACGCGCCTTCGCGGAAGTAAAAAGTGCCCTAGCTAACGCCACATTGTTGGTTTACCCTGTTCCCTCGGCCTGCATTGCGCTAACCACAGACGCTTCAGACCTGGCCATAGGGGCGGTTGTAGAACAACACGTCGGCGGAATCTGGCAAACTTTGGCATTTTTCAGCAAATCGCTAAACCAAACTGAGTGTAAATACAGCACTTTTGACAGGGAGCTGCTAGCGCTTCATTTATCCATCCGCCACTTCCAGTTCTGGTTGGAGGGGCGGCGTTTCACGGCTTTTGTAGACCACAAACCGCTCACCTTTGCGATGGCTAAAATTTCCGAACCGTGGTCAGGCAGGCAACAAAGACAACTAGCTGCAATTTCAGAGTTCACCACAGGCATTCGACATGTGGCAGGCAAACTTAACGTGGTAGCAGTCTGCCTCTCTCGCGCTGTGACATCGCCAGAGCGCGAGGAGACAGATCACACTACCTCAGCCGCAGAACTCTTCGCCAACGCGGACACATATGCAGCCCCAGTCCACGTAGGAATAGATTACGCAGCCATGGCGGAGGAGCAAAGTAGTGGCGCGGACGTGCGCACACTCCTGTCTGGACCAACAGGGTTAAGGCTGGAGGAAAGGGGTTTACGCGACGGTGTGCCCCCCCTAATATGCGACATCTCAACCGGCCGACCTCGCCCGGTAGTCCCAGCTGCATGGCGCCGCCGTATTTTCGACTCAATTCACTCCCTCGTGCACCCGGGTGTGCGCGCTTCGGTTAAAATGGTCGCCGAAAAGTTTGTGTGGCCCGGCCTGCGCAAAAACGTAAAGGAATGGGCAAAGACTTGCATTTCTTGTCAGCACGCCAAAATACACAAACACACAAAAGCCCCTCTAGAGCCTTTTCGAATCCCAGCTAGAAGGTTCGACCATGTTCATGTCGACCTCGTGGGACCACTACCTTCCTCCCAAGGTTTCACACATCTGTTAACAATGATAGACCGTACTACGCGCTGGCCTGAGGCAGTCCCTCTGGCGTCAACCACAGCGGAGGAAGTCGCTCGCGTTTTTTTGACAAACTGGGTGGCACGTTTCGGCGTCCCATCGGACATCACGTCCGATAGGGGGCCTCAATTTGTCTCGGAGCTTTGGTCAGCCGTGGCCAGCAGCTTAGGGGCGACAATTCACCGCACCACCGCTTATCACCCTCAGGCTAATGGGTTATGCGAGCGTTTTCACAGATCTTTAAAGGCTGCCCTCAGAGCCTCACTAACGGATACAAATTGGGTAAATAAACTCCCCTGGGTTTTATTAGGGTTGTGTGCTGCGCCTAAAGAGGATCTAGACGCCTCCCCAGCAGAATTAGTTTTTGCACAACCTCTCAGGCTCCTAGGTGAATTTTTACCAGAGAACCCAGAGCCAGGGCATCTTCCAGCCCCGGGGTTTTTAGGCAGCACCGGCCCTGACACTCTCCCCGGACCGGCACATCATTCTTTTCCGCAGGTTTTTGTTCCCCAAGCTTTAAAAAACGCTGAATTCGTTTTTGTTAGGCATGAAGCTTTAAAACCAACCTTCCGCCCACCATACGATGGACCATTCAGAGTGCTGGAACCTGGTGATAAGCATTTTGTGCTTGGTTTAGGGGACAGAAAAGAAACAGTCAGCATTGACAGACTTAAACCTGCCTTCTTGTTGAGAGACGAGCCTGCACGGTTGGCGAGAGCACCTCGGCGGGGTAGACCCCCCAAGAGAAAAGACTCAGCCCCCCTGCAGGGAATGAATAATCACTCTCCTCCCCAAGCTGCAGATTCCTTACAGGAAGGTCCCAGCAGGACGCCCAAGCGGACCCACAGCAGATTCGGGAGAAGACTTAAACCCAGACGGCACAGGGACTGATGCAAACTACTCAAAAGTTGTTCACTAATTGTGCTGTAACAGTTTAAGACTGACTTGTGATATTACTACGCTGTTACGTTTACCACTGAATTCTCTACAGGAGCATAGCTGCTGGAAGGTTTCTTCCTTGTCAAGAGGTGTAGCAGTTAGTATGTCATAATAATTATCTTAAACTGTGAATTTTTCTATTGTCCTTTTCTTAGTCGTTTGGGGGGGGGCTGTGGTCTATATTAATCATATATCCCATAACCTACATATGTATAAGCATGTGAGAATGTTTGGTGATTACATAGTATGTAAAGCGACTTCACACCTCAGAACAGGACAAAAGGTCTCAACCGCCAGTGAAGATCAAAGAGCATCCGAGGTGCTGCGGTGGAGACCAGATAAGTCGCCCTGACCTCCCAGGGACAGGTGGAGGGGTACGAAGACAAAGGAGGGGGATTAAGATAATGAGGGATGTCAGCTTTGATATGCATGTCTTTTGTTATGTGTGAGTATAAGTATGTAGAGCCGAATGTGTTCGCTCTCTTACTTCTTCTGCTGCTGCACTAGATGAGACTTGTTAGAGGAGCGAAGCTGATAATAAACTTTGGTTTATAAGTCACATCGCCTCGTTATTCCAAGCTCTTCTACAACCAACACCATAGTATGAGAAACATCCCCATATCATGATGCTTGCACCACCATGCTTCACCGTCTTCACTGTGTACTGTGGCTTGAATTCAGTGTTTGCAGGATGTCTGACAAACTGTCTGTGGCCCTTAGACCCAAAAAGAACAATCTTACTCTCATCAGTCCACAAAATATTACGCCATTTCTTTTTAGGCCAGTCAATGCAAATTCTAACCGCTTCAGCACATGTCTTTTTTTTAACGATGGGACTTTGCAGGGGCTTCTTGCTGGTAGCTTGGCTTCACAGTAGGTATGGTGTTCTTTCTCCTCCAAACACGACAAGTTGAGTTTTTACCAAAAAGTTCTATTTTGGTTTCATCTGACCATATGACATTCTCCCAATCCTCTTCTGGATCATCCAAATGCTCTCTAGCAAACTTCAGACGGGCCTGGACATGTACTAGCTTAAGCAGGGGGACACGTCTGGCACTGCAGGATTTGAGTTCATGGCGGTGTAGTGTGTTACTGATGTAGCCTTTGTTACTTTGGTCCCAGCTCTCTGCAGGTCATTCATTAGATCCCCCCGTGTGGTTCTGGGATTTTTGCTCACCGTTCTTGTGATCATTTTGACCTCACGGGGTGAGATCTTGCGTGGAGCCCCAGATCGAGGGAAATTATCAGTGGTCTTGTATGTCTTCCATTTTCTAATAATTGCTCCCACAGTTGATTTCTTCACACCAAGCTGCTTACCTATTGCAGATTCAGTCTTCCCAGCCTGGTGCAGGTCTACAATTTTGTTTCTGGTGTCCTTTGACAGCTCTTTGGTCTTGGCCATAGTGGAGTTTGGAGTCTGACTGTTTGAGGTTGTGGACAGGTGTCTTTTATACTGATAAGGAGTTCAAACAGGTGCCATTAATACAGGTAACGAGTGGAGGACAAAGGAGCCTCTTAAAGAAGTTACAGGTCTGTGAGAGCCAGAAATCTTGCTTGTTTGTAGGTGACCAAATACTTATTTTACCAAGGAATTTACCAATTAATTCATTAAAAATCCTTCAATGTGATTTTTTTTTGATTTTTTTTTCTCAATTTGTCTCTCATAGTTGAGGTATACCTATGATGAAAATTGGACACCTCTCCTCTTTTAAGTGAGCGAACTTGCACAATTGGTGGCTGACTAAATACTTTTTTGCCCCACTGTAAGTGTGACATACAAAAAAATGAGAAATCAGGAAGGGGCAAACACTTTTTCACACCACTGTGTGTGTGTGTGTGTGTGTGTGTGTGTATATATATATATACTGTATATATATATACAGTATATATATATATATATATATATACAGTGGGGCAAAAAAGTATTTAGTCAGCCACCAATTGTGCAAGTTCTCCCACTTAAAAGATGAAAGAGATCTCCAATTTTCATCATAGGTATACCTCAACTATGAGAGACAAAATGAGAAAAAAAAAATCCAGAAAATCACATTGAAGGATTTTTAATGAATTAATTGGTAAATTCCTCAGTAAAATAAGTATTTGGTCACCTACAAACAAGCAAGATTTCTGGCTCTCACAGACCTGTAACTTCTTCTTTAAGAGGCTCCTCTGTCCTCCACTCGTTACCTGTATTAATGGCACCTGTTTGAACTCGTTATCAGTATAAAAGACGCCTGTCCACAACCTCAAACAGTCAGACTCCAAACTCCACTATGGCCAAGACCAAAGAGCTGTCAAAGGACACCAGAAACAAAACTGTAGACCTGCACCAGGCTGGGAAGACTGACTCTGCAATAGGTAAGCAGCTTGGTGTGAAGAAATCAACTGTGGGAGCAATTATTAGAAAATGGAAGACATACAAGACCACTGATAATCTCCCTTGATCTGGGGCTCCACGCAAGATCTCACCCTGTGGGGTCAAAATGATCACGAGAACAGTGAGCAAAAATCCCAGAACCACACGGGGGGACCTAGTGAATGATCTGCAGAGTGCTGGGACCAAAGTAACAAAGGCTACCATCAGTAACACACTACGCCGCCAGGGACTCAAATCCTGCAGTGCCAGACGTGTCCCCCTGCTTAAGCCAGTACATGTCCAGGCCCGTCTGAAGTTTGCTAGAGAGCATTTGGATGATCCAGAAGAGGATTGGGAGAATGTCATATGGTCAGATGAAACCAAAATAGAACTTTACTGTAAAAACTCAACTTGTAGTGTTTGGAGGAGAAAGAACACCATACCTACTGTGAAGCATGGGGTTGGAAACATCATGCTTTGGGGCTGTTTTTCTGCAAAGGGACCAGGACGACTGATCCATGTAAAGGAAAGAATGAATGGGGCCATGTATTGTGAGATTTTGAATGAAAACCTCCTTCCATCAGCAAGGGCACTGAAGATGAAACGTGGCTGGGTGTTTCAGCATGACAATGATCCCAAACACACCGCCGGGCAACGAAGGAGTGGCTTCGTAAGAAGCATTTCAAGGTCCTGGAGTGGCCTAGCCAGTCTCCAGATCTCAACCCCATAGAAAATCTTTGGAGGGAGTTGAAAGTCTGTGTTGCCCAGCGACAGCCCCAAAACATCACTGCTCTAGAGGAGATCTGCATGGAGGAATGGGCCAAAATACCAGCAACAGTGTGTGAAAACCTTGTGAAAACTTACAGAAAACGTCTGACCTCTGTCATTGCCAACAAAGAGTATATAACAAAGTATTGAGATGAACTTTTGTTATTGACCAAATACTTATTTTACCGAGGAATTTACCAATTAATTCATTAAAAATCCTTCAATGTGATTTTCTGGATTTTTTTTTTCTCATTTTGTCTCTCATAGTTGAGGTATACCTATGATGAAAATTGGAGACCTCTCTCATCTTTTAAGTGGGAGAAGTTGCACAATTGGTGGCTGACTAAATACTTTTTTGCCCCACTGTATATAAGAAATTTTTGTATGCCTGATGAGAATGAGAATTTCTAAATTAATAAATTAGTAAGTTAAAAGGGTATTTTACTGAATCCACTGATAACTTGGGAGGATGAATGAGGTGCTATGTTTAATTTAAACCAAAGTTGATGAATTTAATGATCTTTTAACAGTTTGGCAAACACAAGAAAAAATGAAGCTGAAGAAAGTTAAATACTGACATAAAAGGTGAGTATATTATTGATAAATGAAATCTAGAAAATTACTGGTTTAAACATTCATTATATGTCTGAGGAAATGCAGACCAAGGGACCATCAAGCAGGTAATTAAGAGTCTATTTTTAATTGAGGTAAACTCTTACTGGTTGCATGAACACTGACTGAAATCCTGAGCTTAATTCGCCATCTTTAATCCATCCCGTCATAGACACAACTAATATGTGAATGATGACTAACCTATAAACTTGCCTTGCCATGTCTACCGTCAAAACATAACATTGTTTTCTCAATAACACATTTCAAATGAATTGGGTTTAGATTGTATACAGGTAAGTGGTAAGTATTTGGAGATATGGTTGTTTTTGTTTTGCTTTCTCCATAGGTAAAAGCAGTAAACAAAATAAAACTACGAAGATGCTTTTTCTATTGGTGCATTAAATTTTAATTTCTACAAGATTAAAGTGAGAGCAGACAGAAAATGAAAGAAATACGATTTAACGTTAAAAGTTCTTGTTTTAATCCTAATGATCTGTTATCTATTATGCACTCTGAGTTACAGTTTTTGGATGAAAAGAGCCATACAAATATTGTCACAATCTGAGCGTGGTGGGATTTCTCCAGGCTCAGTCTTTTTACCTTTTTTCATATTTGTATAGTGTACCACTTCACCGGCTGTCCCGTCAGCTTTCTCCTCCGCTGCTGCTGCTTCTTCTCCCTCCTCGGTGATTCCTCCCACTGCTGAGGGTCCAGCTGTTTCCTCTCCAGCTCTGCCCGTCGCTGTGGCTGCAGGGGCGGCTCCTCAAGGTTCCCCTAGGATGCCCTCTTCTACCGAAGTCACAGAGCGGATTGATCCAACACCTAATGCAGCAGAGAACATCGTGCCCCGGGAACTCAGGCAAGTGTCATTTCACTTATCCAACATTTTATGATGATATGCCTTGCCTGATTCCCGGTAGTGAGGCTCAGTTTTCGCAGTCCCCTGAGTCCTCACTACCTGCTGCAGCCCACACCACCTTACCTGCTCTCTCCGTGTCTCCTCCTATTCTCCCCAAGTGTCTGCCGGCCGCAGGAATGAGCCGCCGGATGATGGAGGAGCCTGCAGCCCTGGAGTACCTGGTTCCATCCCCACAGCCATGGTCTGGATGGAGGGACACCAGTCAGCACCAGCAGAAAATCGACCTGGATCCATGCTGGATGAGACCTCCCAGACAGGGGCCTCAGCCAGACGTTCCCAGCACACCCTCACTATATGTTTGGGTCTACCAGGTCTCAATGGCATCTTCTCCTGCCATCAGAGCCTACTCACCACCAGGTGGTGATCAGTTGACAGCGCTGCACCTCTCTTTACCGAGTGTCCAAGCCATGTGGTCGCAGGTCTGATGACACGATAACAAAATCGATCATCGACCTGCGACCTAGGGTGTCCTGGTGCCAGTTACACATATGGACACCCTTATGCTTGAACATGGTATTCGTTATGGACAAACTGTGGTTAGCACAGAAGTCCAATAACTGAACCCCACTCGGGTTCAGATCGGGCAGGCCATTATTCCCAATCAGCCCCCTCCAGGTTTCACTGTCATTGCCCACGTGTGCATTGAAGTCCCCCAGTAGGACAATGGAGTCTCCAAGAGGAGCACCCTCCATCACCCCAGTCAGAGACTCCAGAAAGGGTGGGTTCTCTGAACCATCATTTGGTGCATAGGCACAAATGATGGTCAGGACCCGTTTCCCAACCCAAAGGCGCAGGGAAACAACCCTTTCGTCCACCGGTGAAAACTTCAATATAGAGGCAGCAAGGTGGGGGGATACAAGAATACCCAGCCCTGCTCGTAGCCTCTCGCCTGGGGCAACACCAGAGTAGGACAAGCTCCAGCCCCTCTCCAGGAGACTGGTTCCGGAACCGGAGCTGTGTTTTGAGGTGAGGCCGACTATATCTAGCCGGTATTGCTCAACCTCGTACACTAGTTCAGGCTCCTTCCCCACCAGAGAGGTGACATTCCACATCCAAAAAGCCAGTTTAGGAAGCCTGGGATCAGACTGCCAAGGTCTCTGCCTTTGACCGCCACCTGATCCACACAGCACTGGACCCCCATGGTCCCTCCTGCAGGTGGTGAGCCCATTGGAGGGCAGACCCATGCAACTCCTTTGGGCTGAGTGCCATGGGTGGAAACTCACCACCAGATGCTTGCCATCGAGCCCCTCCCCCAGGCCTGGCTTCAGGGTGGGGCCCCAGTAACCCCATACCGGGTGGGGTAAACTGGATCCCTGTTCTAATGTTCATCATGAGAGTTTATTGGATCATTTTTAGTCTGACCCTTCACCCAGGACCAGTTTGTCTTGGGTCACCCTACCAGAGGCAAATTGCCCTGGACAACATAGCTCCGGGATCACTAGGTCACGCAAACCCCCCACCACTATAAGGTGACGATCCATGAGGGGGGATTTACTTGTTTTTACTATATTCATATTCTGTTGTGTTTTCTCTCTTCCTGGGGCTGCAGCTGTCAGTGACACTTCCGGGTTTTTTGCTCTGTTGTGGGCGGTGCCCCTGTCAGCTGTCAGTCCCATCTTCTCCCTCTCACTGCTTCCAGCTGATTTCTATGATAATCATTGTCACCTCCTGCCCGCTCATGGAGATCCAGACCTGATGCAACTTGTTTTGATTTATTTCCTGCCCTATTTAATACAGGCTTTATTAGTCTCTCGTTGTCAGAGCATCATTGATTCCACTAATCTCCATCGGGACCCCATCCCTGTTCTGACGTGTGCCTTTGTGTTCTTTCATCTCACTGTTCTACTTGTTGCAAGTTTATATAGTTTTGATTAATTGATATGATCTGATAATACATTTGCAAATTTGGTCAAGTTTGGAGAAAAGCCTGATTATTGGCTGAATGAGTGTGTGTCAAGAGGAATGACCTGAGCACACTACAGTTTGAAGGTTGAAAAGGCCAAGAGACTCACTGAGGAAACTGAATAATTAACCAATGTGCAGATCAATTTGTTATATATTGCATTGATGCACCATTTATTTAAAACTAAGAGAATAAAAGCAGTCCTGTCTGCTACTACTTTAATCAATTTGAAATATTATAATTGTAAGAAAAATAAAAACAAAATGCTATTGGATTTTGCAAGCGAGACTTATATTCTTTTTCCCTCCTCTCAGGCAGAGTGTAGGAGACTGAAGCAGATTAGGAGGGGTCCAGATTGCCATCGTGGGGACATTGTGAAGATGCTGATGGCTTCATTTCAACGAGCAAAAATTCGAGTGTGACTATACAATGGAAAGAGGATCATCTGCCTGAAACCATACCACAAATGTCCTGTTGATGACCTTCACAGCTGTCAAGGTTGCAGAAAGATCCACCTGGAACTACAGCGGGGAATCAACCATTGTAAAAAGGTCCTGAATCCAGGACTCATCAGCAGTGCCCACCAACCACTAGTGAACTCTTTTACTGGTCACCTGGCAAGGTGATTAAAGCAGTGGAACCTAGAATGGTTAAAAACACGGTTTTAGATGTCATAACTTGTTATCACTTTTCTTTTATAATGCCTTGCATGGCACCAAAGGAGGGAAAATGATGGGAAAAATTAATATTTTGTATCTGCTGGTGCCTCAGAGTCTGTGTGAAATGTACAAGGTCGCAGGGCAGCTGGACATTTATCTCTTTGTTTTAGGATGCATGTACTGTATTGTTATGAGTACGTCTGAGAAGGAGACAGTTTGGAAGAACCATTCTGAACCAGATATTTCCTCATGGAAAGTCTCAAGATAACAAGGTGCTTAAAAGACTGAACAATGTGTGTTTGAACCAGAATGATGCGTGGATAAACACTGGGGCTGTTTTTGTATTGTTCTCCACTGGCCAGTGCAAATTAAATTTACTGAAACTTTAATCCTGCCTGATTTTTGACTACTGGTTGAAGGAATTTTTCTGTTAGTTTCTACAAGAATGGACACTTGTCATTAAATATTAAAATAAAAATGATTTGATTGATTTTTTGGGGGGCATTTGTTGGGCTTTTGGTGTCCCAAAAAATTGATTTCGTTTATTATTTGGATGCTTTCTTGGGGGTTGGGGTTCCGTTCAGTCCGTTTGGTCCCGTTCATTGTTAAGTCCAGCCAGTCTGAGGAAGGGCAGGTGGCCCGAAACGTTACTGATAAATATTTAATGGGAGCTTTTCAGTGTGCGGATCATCATTGATTTTTCTGATTTGTGTTTTGGGGTCCAGCACCCAACCAGGTGGACTGTGTGATGTCCGCTGCATCCACAGAGCGACGGCCTGGTCGAACGATTCAACCGGACCCTCACCACCCAGCTCGCTATTCTAGTGGACCAGCGACAGCGAGACTGGGACCTGCATCTGCCTTTTGTTTTGTGGGCGTACCGGACGGCAGCTCAGGAATCTACTCGGTGCACCCCTGCAGCGCTCATGTTTGGACGCGAGCTGCGCACACCAGTAGATTTGGTATTCGGTCCCCCCCCGAGCCGGAGGTGGAGGGAAAACCCGGATTGGATTATTTTTTTTGTTTGAAAGAACGTCTCCACACGGTGCATGAACTGGCTCGAGCGGCCCTGGCAGCGGCAGGGGGTCGGCAGAAGCGAGCGTACGACTCCCGCTGCCAGGGGAGGGACTTTGCACCGGGAGATCGAGTCTGGTTTTTCTGCCCTGAGAGGAAAAGAGGACGATCACCGAAGCTGGCGAGCCATTGGTTGGGACCGTGCGTGGTTCTGCAGAGACTGTCGGATGTGGTGTACAGGGTGAGGCTTAGGAAAAGGGACCGGGTTGTGGTCCTTCATCGTGACCGTCTCGCCCCTTATCAGCCATCTGCACCACTGGAGGACGAACCGGAGCTTTCATCCCGACCAGATACCCCGACCGAGACTCAGATGGACACTAGGGGGCCTGTACGTGTTGGTCGCCGGCACCAAAGGCCGCCCCGACACCTGGATGAGTTTGTATTGGACTTTTAAACTGGACTTTAATTTTTCTGGAGACAGAAACCAGTCCAGGAGGGGGGCAGTGTAACGTCGGGGCCATGTTAAGGGGGGCAGGGGTTTCCCAGCATGCTTTGACAGTTGAAACGTTACTGTGTGTGTATTAAATGTTATTACTGAGTTATTATACTGCTGTGTAATTATAACTGCGTTATAATGACCCAGCAGTATTTCATAGGCAAGATTTATTATGTGTGTGTAACCGTGATTTAAACGGAGGTCTGGGAGAATGACCTCCCCTCCTGCCTGTGCTCAGAGTGTGTGTAAAATAAAGCCCGTTCATCACAACCATCTTGCTCCACTTTCTTTGTGTGAACCTTGCCTACGTCACAATATTCATACAAAAAGAAATGTTTTCTGAGAACTGAAATTTAACAGGTAAAGGTTAGACTGAAAATGAATGTTAGAGCAGAAGAACCACTCATTCGAATTATAATCTCAGCCCTATTTGGGTGGAAAAATTCAAATCTAGTGAACAGATTCCAAAAGTATTCAATCATTAAACTTATTTCTCCTATGTATAAGCTAACCCAACTTAACTAAATGAAATCTACACTCTCAACTGAGGATGCCCCAACTAATTAATCAATCAATCAGTTTCTCATTTATATTTTTTAAACAAGCTTGGCCTCTGTAAAACAATAAATTTGATGCAAATGTTTGCCCCTCTGACGATGAGGAGAGCTTCAACGTGTTCAGGCCCTTTTCAACAGCGGAGGATTTGAAGTGGCAGTGAAGATTTTCAGCCCCCTCTAGTGGTAGGGGAGGTGGAGGATGGCAGCAACAAAAGTCATGCAGCAGTTCAAGTCCCTCCATGTTGCTGCCATCCCAGGCAAACAGCATAACAGACACAGGGATTAACCATGGAAAATAAAACTGCCTAAGTGAATGAATGAATGAATGAATCTTTATTTTGGATAGAGTAAAAGTAGAGATTAAAAAAGAAACAGAATAATATAACAAAGGGGGAAAGAAAATCCAACAAGGTCAAACTAACCAATAACTCCTCTGATTATACAGTTCAACATAAGTTATCCGAAATGGGTGATGGCTGAAGCTGCAGCTTATATTGCCCACCCATATTCCATCCAAGAATTCAAAAGAAAAACAAAAGAACTAACTAGTAACTACTAGTTACTAACAAGTAACTTATATACATCATAGATGAATAGATGCTGACATGTATAGATACATGAATTGTACCCACTGTACAATCAGGCACAGGGTGAAATGTGAGGAGCCAATTAGACTGTAAGGTGCAGTATGGCAACATATTTATGACCAGAATTCAACAACAGAGTGAGTTATTGTACAGTGAAATGGCATGTGGCAGGAAAGATTTCCTGTACCTAACCGTTTGGCAGCGAAGTTGTAGTAGCAGCATGCCACCATCAGTGTGTGAATGTGTGTGTGAATGGGTGAATAGCAGCATCTGTAAAGCGCTTTGGTCATCAAGAGATGAGAATAAAAGCGCTATATAAGTGAATGCCATTTACCATTTACCATTTTTAGTCTACTGGAGAAAGTGCTCCACTGTCTGTCCAGTGTGTGGTGGAGGGGTGATCAGGACTGTCCATGATGGATCGCAGTTTGTTTAGTGTCCTCCTCTCCACCACATTCTCAAAGGTCTCCGGCTTGAGACCAATCACAGAGCCAGCCCTCTTGATAATTTTGTCAAGTCTGTTGGTGTCGCTGGCTCTGATACTGCTACCCCAACAGACAGCAGCAAAGAAGATGGAGCTGGTGACAGCGGCCTGGTAGGAAAGCTCCAGCATCCTGTTGCACACGTTGAAGGATCTCAGCTTCCTCAGGAAGAAAAGTCTACTCATCCCCTTTTTCGTATGCAGCATCGATGTTAGATTTCCAGTCCAGACCGTTGCTGATCATGACACCCAGGTATTTGAAGTCTTCCATTACCTCCACATCCTCCCCCCTAATCTACAATGGCTGTGAAAGTGTCCTCTTCTTCCTGAAGTCAATCACCATCTCTCTGGTCTTGCTGACGTTCAGCCTCAGGTGATTCTGCTCGGTTCACTCCACAAATCTGTCTACCAGCGCCCTGTACTGCCCCTCCTCTCCCCCTCTTATACAACCAACAACAGCTGAGTCGTCAGAGAATTTCTGCAGATGGTTTGACTCGGTGTTGTACTGAAAGTCAGTAGTATATAAGGTGAAGAGAAAAGGAGAAAGCACAGTCCCCTGTGGAGCTCCTGTTTCACTAACCACCACATCAGACACCACACAGCCGGACAAACTGTGGCTTGCCTGTCAGGTAGTCAGTAATTGAGGAGATCACAGAGCTCTCAACCCCCATACCCCACAGCTTCTCACCCAGCAGCAGTGGCTGGATAGTGTTAAAGGCACTGGAGAAATCAAAGAATGTGATTCTCACAGTGTCTCCTCCATCATCCAGGTGCAAATGGGCCTGTTGCAGCAGGTAGATGACAGCATCTTCAACTCCTAAATAGGGCTGATATGCAAACTGCAGAGGGTCCAGACACGTCTTCACCTGCGGCCTGAGGTGGGCTAAGATCAGTTTATCCATGACCTTCATCACATGGGATGTGAGGGCAACTGATCGATAGTCATTCAGGTCCAATGGAGATGACTTCTTGTTCAGAATGGTTCTTCCAAACTGCAGTACAGCAAGAAGATGCTCATAGCTGCTATGATGTGATTTGAGCTCAGCACATTACTGACCACATTGTTTATCACCATTGACACTTTGCTTTGATGTAATTTGCTGTGCAGCGCCTTAGAGCCACTCATCGTGGGGCCTGTTACGCTCTGCTGTTGATGGCTCCAAGACTTGGCAACCATCCACATTCCTGTGTGTGTGTGCAGTTCAACTTAGTGTCAGACTCCTACACTAATGCAGTTTTATAACATAAGCATTCATTTCTTTATGTTGTCCTTTAACCTATATTTTTAACTCAAGAACACTAAGTGCCTTTGTAGAGGTATGCATCCTTGGATCATTCCCCAATTGTTATGGGTTCCTCTCTTTCCCAAGGAGCAGTTCTGGTGAAAATTTGATCCAAATCCATCTAGTAGTTTTTGTGTAATCCCGGTGCACAAATACAAACAAGGTCCTTGGTGGAGGTATGCACTTTCAGATCATCACCAAAATTTAATGGGATCATCCTTGCCTCAAGGGCTACCTTTTGGGAAAATTTCATCAAAATCCATAGTCATTTTTGCATAATCCTGCTAACAAATCATTATAACACTCACATGAGAGTAATTATAACAATATTAACAAGTGAATGTGACAGAAAGTTTTACAAATAATGTGTAAGTATTGGTGGAAACTTGGAAAAAAATTCCACAGATGATATTGATTTTATAGAAAGAAATCTTAGTTCAATCTTTATTAAAACAACTGAAGAACAACAATATAGAGAAATTGTTAATGAATGTCAAACAAAACATGAAGTGAATGTGATGACAGGTATGAAAACAGTGAAATAGGTCACTGAGGGAATTTCCAAACCAATAACTCAATTCTCCAACTTATCATTCCATACAGGACAATTTCCTATTAAAAATAAAAATGCAAAAGTCATTCCATTATAGATCTGATGACAAGTAACACTTCACAGATTTCTCTTCTGACACAGTTGTCAAAAATTCTAGAAAAAATCTTCAGTGATGGATTAGAACAGTTTATAGACCAACACAAACTACTCTCTGACAGTCAATATGGATTTAGAGCAAACTGGTCTACATCATTAGCATTAACAGAACTCAGAGAAGAAATCACTAATTCCATAGATAAAAAGGCATTTACAGGTGGAGTATTTCTTGATCTAAAAAACTTCTTGATCAAAAAGAAAATTTGATACAAGCACACATTTACTGTGTGTACGTATGAAAGGCATTTCAGTGTCTTTTTTCCTTTGTTCATCAGTTCACAATGAACTTTTGTTATTTATAATTTTAATGGCTTATTCACATGTTCAAAATAAAGTATTCAATCAATTAATGAGCTACTAAAATCCACAAATGGAGGAAATGGCATCTACTCCATTTAATTTTTATGGTGGGGAGGACACTCCAGACCCTGACAACAATGCCCCCCTCATCAAAAATGCTCATGATGTCCATGCATCCAGCACATTTAAACATTAGAGGTCTGAGGGTCCAAAGCAGAGGGAATAAGCAGATTACCTGATAACTGGCTTTTTTACAAAATTTATATTTACATTAAAGCCTGAGAAATTTAAAGAATTCATTCACACAAAAGAGACTTAATCTACACACATGACTGGACTACAGCACCTCAACTGTGAGTTCTCATGTGAGAAACAAAAACACTGAATGAAGCCTTTCCCGCATATTGTACAAGACTACAGCTTCTCTCTTGTGTGACTTCTCAAGTGTTGTTTCAAAGTACAACATTGCTTAAATTGCTGGCCACGTTTCACAAGAAAACGGCGTCTCATTGTTTTATTTATTTGCATCTCATTTCATTACAAGTGCAATGGGCCCCAACCAGGGGTCTATGGTTACACTTTAAATCAAAAAGCTTTGTATTCGAAGGCTCTCTTCAAGATGGAGACTGTGTAATGATCAGTGTTTACCACTAGGCGTCGCTGCTACCTTGTTACCGCTTGTTGGAATGATGCACTCAGTAGAATAAGAAACGGCCAACATGGGAGCCGATGTGAAAGTGTCTGTGTGAGCTGCCGCTAAAAAATAAAGTTACGTTGGTTCAACTGCAAGTCTCTTCTCTCCTCAACGAACACGAACACAACATGGTACCAGGAGTAAACTGCATGAACTGAGCGACCACGTGAGAAGTCGTCATGGAGTTGAAGCCGCCGGAAAACCTGAAATTGGCAGGTAACGTGGATGAAAAATGGCGGGCATTCAAGCAGCAGTTCAACTTGTATGTCACGGCCATGGGACTGGACACGAAGCCGGACTCGAGAAAGGTAGCACTTTTGCTGAACTTAGCGGGGCCACAGGCCATTGAAGTGTACAACACGTTCGTGTTCGGAACGGGTGAAGACCCAAATAAGCTGGATGTCGTGCTCGCTAAGTTTGATGCTCACTGCACTCCTAAGAAAAACGAGACATATGAAAGATACATGTTTAGATCTCGTATGCAGCAACAGAGTGAGCCCTTTGACAGTTTTTTGACAGCTCTCCATTTGAAAGCACAATCCTGCAATTTTGGGACATTGAAGGACTCAATGATCAGAGATCAAATTGTGTTTGGTGTTGAGGACAAAAAGTTACGAGAGAGACTGCTTCGTGAGACGGAGTTGACGCTGGAGATGGCTGTTAAACTCTGCCAGGCAAGCGAACTGTCCCAGAAGCACATGAAAACGTTCTGCGGCATGCCAGGCGCCACACCTCCGAGTGAAGGAGCAGCGATCGGCGCCGTGTCATCTCAGAGCGGGAGGCGTCGCTCATGGGCCGGGACTGCACAGCGGACCGAGGATCCCACGTTCTTCTGCAAGCGTTGCGGATTACAGCACAAGCCAAAGCAATGCCCAGCGTTTGGTAAAGTATGCTCCAACTGCCATGGAAAGAATCATTTTGCAAAGCAATGCTTCACCAAAAGAAAGGAAGGAAAGAAAGGCAAAAACGTGAATGTAGTCGAAGACACAGACTTAAGTGACACTTTCTTTGTGGGCATCGTTGACTGTGAAAATGAAGAAGAAAAAGTCAACAGCATTACCAATGAGGACAAGTGGATCACTCCTCTGCTGGTTAACGGGACTATCGTCACTATGAGACTGGACACTGGTGCAAAAGCTAACCTCATTAGCATGTCTGATGTAAAGGAAATGCAGGTTAAGCCACACATATACAGAAAGAAATCAGGGTTGAAAGATTACAATGGGCAACCCATACAGTGTTTTGGTACCTGTAAACTGAATGTTGTTGTTAAAGGTAAAGTGCACAATGTAAACTTTTCTGTTGTGAATGAGAAATGTGAATCACTGTTGGGTGATAAAAGCTGTGAAGAGCTAGGGTTAGTGAAAAGAGTGTACTGCATTGAATCAGATTCCAAGTGTGACACTAACGCTATTGTGCAAAACTTTTCTGATGTGTTCAAAGGTTTTGGCACACTGCCCTTTACATATAAAATCCAGCTAAAAGAAGGCGCCCAACCAGTTGTGCACGCACCACGTAGGGTCCCAGCTCCACTGCGTGAAGCCCTCAAACGAGAACTGGACAGGATGACCAACTTGGGCGTGATCAAAAAGGTGCAGGAGCCCACAGACTGGGTCAACTCGATGGTCGTCACAAAGAAAAAGAATGGTGAGTTGAGAATGTGCATGGACCCAAAAGATCTAAATGAGAACATTAAGCGCGAGTACTACCAAATCCCCACACGTGAGGAAATAGTCAGTGAGATGGCAGGAGCTAACTACTTCACAAAGCTCGACGCTTCTCAGGGTTTCTGGCAGTTAAAACTGGATGAGAGCAGCACTAAGTACTGTACTTTTAACACACCTTTCGGTAGATACTGTTTTCTTAGGCTGCCATTTGGAATAAAATCTGCACCAGAAATATTCCACAGAGCGATGGAACAGATCATTGAAGGCCTAGAGGGAGTCAGAGTTTACATAGATGACATTATTGTATGGGGCTCGACTCTCCAAGAGCACAACCAGAGACTTAACAAAGTGATGGAGCGCATTCAGAAGTACGGGCTGAAACTCAATAGAGCCAAGTGTGAGTTTGCAGTACAAGAGATTCTCTTCCTCGGAGACAAACTCACAGCTCAAGGCATACAACCAGATGGCGATAAAGTGAAAGCAATACTGAACATGCCAAGACCAACAGACAAAACGGGCGTGTTACGCATCATGGGAATGGTAAATTTCATAGGCAAATTTATTCCCAACCTCACAGCAAAGACGTCATGCATCCGAGAGCTCTTACACAACGACTGTGACTTTAAATGGGCCGAAAAACATGAGCAAGAGTGGCAAAGACTTAAGCAAACTCTTACCAGAGCACCTGCATTAGCCTACTATGACCACCGGAAAAAGCTCAAAGTGTCAACTGACGCGTCCAAAGATGGCATCGGAGCAGTGCTTCTACAGGCAGAAGGAGAGTACTGGAAACCAGTAGCCTATGCGTCAAGGGCTATGACAAAGTCTGAATGCAAATATGCCCAGATTGAAAAGGAGTGTTTAGGCGTTTCCTACGGGCTGGAGCGGTTTCACAGTTATGTCTATGGACTGCCGTCTTTTACTGTGGAAACTGACCACCGCCCACTCGTCTCCATTATCAAGAAGAATCTTAACGAAATGTCCCCACGGATCCAACGCCTAATGATGAAAATGCAAAGGTACGATTTTGAACTGGTTTATACACCGGGAAAGCACCTGATACTCGCAGATGCCTTGTCCAGAGCACCTGCTGAAAAGTGTCTGAGTTCCACAGATGAGGATATTGAAAATCACATCAACATGGTGTCGTGTGCTCTGCCAGTATCTGACACAAAGTCGAAACAAATAGCTGAGGTGACATCACAGGACACCGAGCTACAGCGTGTCATTCAGAACATGGACGAGGGATGGCCTGCAGGATCTTGCCCTCGCTATTACCATGTCAGAGGAGATCTCAGTTTTGTTGATGGACTATTACTGAAGAAAGGAAGAATAGTCATCCCTGAGGCTCTAAGACCAGATTTGTTAAACAGGATACATGAAGGACACCTTGGGATTGAAAAATGTAAAAGGAGAGCAAGGGAGTCAGTGTACTGGCCTGGACTAAACAAAGACATCGAGACGCTTGTGAGTAGTTGTGAAACGTGCCAGAAACACCGAAGTAAACAAAGCAAAGAGCCAATGGTGATATCTGAAAGTCCTGCATCCCCTTGGCACAAAGTAGGGATAGACCTGTTTCACCTTAAAGGCAAAGACTACTTAGTAGTCATGGACTACTTTTCCAACTTTCCAGAAATGGCACTACTCTCAAGCACTACATCAGCCTGTGTGATCACTCATACCAAATCCACATTTGCTCGGCATGGCATCCCACACCTTGTGGTGACAGATAATGGACCATGTTTCAGTAGCAGGGAATGGCAGCAGTTTGCAGAACAGTATGAATTTCGGCATGTGACGTCAAGCCCACACTATGCACAATCAAATGGACAAGCAGAAAAAGGCGTCCACATTCTGAAGCAACTGCTTAAGAAAGCTGCAGACAGCAACTCGGATCCATACTTGGCTCTACTCAGTTACCGCGCCTCTCCACTTCAGTGCGGACTGTCACCTGCTGAGCTACTAATGAACAGAAAGCTGCGTACAACGCTTCCCAGCTACCCAAATGCTACTTCACAAAGGAAAGATACAAAACTCAGAAACAAGCTTGAGAAGCAGAAACTGAAACAAAAGACATTCTATGACACTTCAGCCAAACCACTCTCTCCACTGGCCAACAACGACCCAGTTAGGATCGAGGATGCATCTGGCTGGAACACTAAAGGAGTTGTATTACAGGAAGTTGCTCCAAGATCATTCACAGTGAGAACCGAGGATGGACAGGTGCTCAGGTGCAATCGCCGCAGTCTCCTCAAGACTCCACAAGCACCTGGTGGGCCCAATAATGCTCACCCAGAATCTCCCACAACCACACCTCTTATGAACTGTGAAGCAAATGTTCCACCTGACAAAGATGAACCGAGAAGATCAAAACGAGAAATAAAGAAACCAGATAGGTTGGACTTATAAGAAAAAAAAAAAAAAAAGCAAAAAGCAAAGAATAAGAAAAATGTAACAGATGTTAATTTCTTTGGGCATGTTGATTCAGGGAGAACTGAAATTTGTGTTTTGTATTAGTCCATTCATACTGAATACATATACACTGTTTTGCATCAATGTTTATTAATGTTTATTCACCTCAAAGAAAGGGGGATGTAATGATCAGTGTTTACCACTAGGCGTCGCTGCTACCTTGTTACCGCTTGTTGGAATGATGCACTCAGTAGAATAAGAAACGGCCAACATGGGAGCCGATGTGAAAGTGTCTGTGTGAGCTGCCGCTAAAAAATAAAGTTACGTTGGTTCAACTGCAAGTCTCTTCTCTCCTCAACGAACACGAACACAACAGACTGTTCCTCTGATTGCTGAGATCTGTATTTCACAGATGCTAGGGCAGCCGGGGATCACCTGTAGATATTTTTTCAGGTTCTTCTTCACCATCCCAGTTGCTCCCACCACCACAGGTGTAATATCTGCTTCCTGAAGTTTCCAGGTGCTCCTTAGGTTGTTTTTGAGGTCTTGATATTTTGTTATTTTTTCTCTTTCTGCTCTGTTGGGGCCGTAGTCATTTGGTATGGTTACATCTATTAACTGGGCAGTTTTGTCCTTTTTGTCCAAGATAACAATGTCTGGTTTTATTGCTCCTCCTTCAATGTGTCTTCCAGTTGGGATTTCCTTGTCATAAAAGATGGTAATATCTCCATTGGAGCTGACTGGCTCTGGATCGTGCTCCCATACTGGTCCTTTTACTTCTATTTTGAATTTTTTGCACATTTTCCAGTGTATACTGTATAACGGCAGATCTTGTTGTGGCGAGCAGTGTAGTGTCCATCGGCCATGAGGGCCTGGCAGCCAGAGAGTAGGTAGCTTGCACTCTCCACTGCTGCATGACAAAATCGACATTTGTCACTCTGTGACAGTCCTGCCATTTTTTTAAAGCCATTGGTCAGAAGTCCCTGGTCTTGTGCTCCCACCACTAGTTTCTCCTCGTCGTACCCCAGATCTCCGTTCCTGATCCAGCGCAGTGTCTCCTTCCTATCAATATACTCCCTATTGAGTTCCTCCTGGAAACGCCCTGCTCGCTTATGTTGTTTCCATCTTACTTTTCTTTCCTCCTGTGCCCTTTTGCTGTATTTTTCCCTCGTCTTTCTGGCTATTTTTGTAGCTGGGTTTTGTTGACTGGCTTTTATGCTATCTAATAAATCTCCTGCAAAGGTCTCAGCTTATTTAGTTATGGATGTGTAGTGACCAAGGGTTTCATGGTGTTGGGTGACTTTTTCCATTGTCTCGTCGTATGAGCGTTTTAGGTATTGCCCAATGCTTATTATTGTTGCCCTGTAGGCCTGGTTTATTTCAATTAGGCCCAGCCCTCCCTCTTTACGGGGCATATATATCCTATCTAAGCATTGGTTTCTATATGTTACCTTATGAAGGGTCAGGGTCTTCCTGGTCCGAACATCCAACTTGTCCAGTTCCCCCTGTGACCAGTCTATCACCCCAAATCCATATGAGACAACTGGTACTGCCAACTGGTTTATTGCAGGGATTTTATTTTTAGGTGTTAAGTTTGATTTACACATTTTCTTTAGGCGATGTTGGTATTCTTTTTTGACCATTTCCCTCATTTTCCTGTGTTCCAATAGTTGTGTTTTCTTCTATGGCAAGGTATTTATATGCTGATTCCTCTGCCAGGTCTTTGATGTGCTTATTGTCTTCTATTTGGATGTTCTCTGATGCTGTTTTCTTTCCTTTTTTTATTGTACATTTTGCATGTCTTTTGAGAACATCTCTGAGAGATGAACACGCTCTGAAGACAGTGGAGATGATTGTAGACTTCAGGAAAGTCACTACCCCTCTGCCCCCCCTCACCCTCTCAGGCTCTCCCATCACCACTGCTGATTCCTTCCGCTTCCTAGGCACTACCATCACCAGGGACCTCAAATGGGAGCCGACCATCAGCTCACTCATCAAAAAAGCCCAGCAGAGGATGTTCTTCCTGCGGCAGCTGAGGAAGCTCAAGCTACCCACCAAGATGTTAGTGCAGTTCTACACAGCCATCATCGAGTCCATCCTCACCACCTCCATAACAGTGTGGTACGCAGGAGCCACTGCCAGGGACAGACTAAGGCTGCAGCGCGTCGTGCGCACTGCTGAGAAGGTGATCGGCTGCAAGCTCCCATCTCTCCAGGATCTGTACATCTCCAGGACCCGGAGGCGTGCAGGCCGGATCATAGCCGATCCCTCACACCCTGGTCACATACTGTTTGCCCCCCTCCCCTCAGGTAGAAGACTTCGGTCCATCCAGACTAAAACCTCCCGTCACATGAACAGCTTCTTCCCCTCTGCCGTCAGACTGCTGAACACTAAGTGACTTATTGACTCTCGTGCACTATGTACAGCAGCTCAACCAGACTCATGTCAATCATCACTGTTTTCTTCCTGCATTACCGACTGCACTATATAGTTCTCCACAGTATCTGCTGCTCGCTAATATATTTTAACTGCTGACCAGTATCACTTACTCTTATTCTACACTTTATTGCATGTATAGTTTATTTCTTTTATTTTATCATGTTTAATGTTGCAGCATTGCACCGAGACAAATTCCTAGTTTGTGTACTACATGAACAATGGCAATAAACCTGATTCTGAACATGTGAACAGTACTGACAAGTTGATTTAGTTTGTGTTCAGATTCTGCGTAGAGCTTGAGGTCGTCCATGTAGAGCAGATGATTCACTCTCGTTCCCTTTTCTTGTTCTACCTTTGCTTAAATCATACCCGATGTCAAGGTCTGACAAGATTTTACTTAAGGGGTCAATACACAGACAGAAGAGCAGTGGCGAGAGGCTGTCCCCCTGGAATATTCCTTGCTGGATCCAGATGTCTGGGATTGTAATTTGCCCTTCTTTATGGTTAAGTATAATTGTGGTTTTCCACTTAGCCATCTGGACCTCCAGGAAAGTTTTAACCTCTGGGTTGATGTTATACAGCTCCAGACAGTGTGTTATCCAGGAGTGGGGGACGCTGTCAAATGCCTTTTTGTAATCTATCCACGCCATGCTTAAGTTTCTCTCACGTCTCTTGCAGTCTTCCAGGATGGTTTTGTTAATGAGCAGTTGTTCTTTGGCTCCCAGCTTATTTCTTATGCAACCTTTTTGCTGTGGTTGCAAGTAGTTTTCTGTATCCAGATGTTCATAAATGGCCTCAGTAATGAGTCCTGTCAGCCATTTGTATGTGGTCGGGAGGCAACAGATGGGTCTGTATTTATTGACTTGTTGGGTTTCAGGACTCTTGGGCAGGAGTTCTGGGATCGTCACTTCCTTGTGGTAACGTATCGTCACTTCCTGTTTTGCTGTCTGCCTATGTGGTTTGCTCTCCAGCCACTAGCTAGCCACTAGCTATGGCTACTAGCTCGCTTTCCTCTCCTCCTCTGGTGTGCTCTCTCTGTCAGATGTTTAGCTACACCTCTGCCTCTTTTAGTGATAACGGTAAATGTAATAAATGTTGTCTTTTTGAGGCGCTCGAGGCGAGGTTGTCTTATTTGGAATCCCGGCTCCGCTGCATTGAAACACCGTCTGCGCCAGTTAATCTCGACGGACGCCCCTTAGCTGCAGCGGAGCTAGCTAGCTTAGGCCCCCCTGTCAGCGGTTCCCCGGCTCTCCTCAGCAGCGAGGAGACTGGGTGGGTGACGGTGAGAAGGAAGCCTAGTCGCAAAGCCCCGGTTCACCACCAGCCTGTTCACGTTTCTAATCGTTTTTCCCCGCTCAGCGACACACCCGCTGAGGAAAAAACTCTGATCATTGGCGACTCTGTAGTCAGAAACGTGAACCTAGAGACTCCAGCGGCCATAGTCCAATGCATTCCTGGGGCCAGAGCAGGCGACATCGAGTCAAATTTGAAAATGCTGGCTAAAAGTAACTGTAAATATTCCACAATTGTTATTCACGCCGGCATTAATGACATCCGTCTCCGGCAGTCGGAAGTCGGAAGTCACGAAACTTAATATAGAATCGGTGTGTGAGTTTGCAAAAACGATGTCTGCCACTGTAGTATTCTCTGGGCCCCTCCCCAATCTGACCAGTGATGACATGTTTAGCCGCTCGTCATCCTTGAACCGCTGGCTGTCTGTGTGGTGTCCTAAAAATGACGTGGGCTACACTGACAATTGGAGCTCTTTTTGGGGAAAACCTGGTCTTATGAGACGAGACAGCATTCATCCCACTTTGGATGGTGCTTCTCATTTATCTAACAATCTGGCATCTTTTTTTTTATCCAAATTTTCAAAATCTTGACTGCTCAGAGTTGGGACCAGGAAGCAGAGTCGCAGTCTTACACGCCTCTCTGCAGCTCCTCTTCATCCGCCACCCCTCAACTTAGCCCCTGTCTTCCCCATCAGAGAATCGTTGTCTGCTCCCTCCAAAGTAAATAAAAATATAATGCATAAGCATCCCAAAGTGATAAAGCAAAATATTGGTAAAACTCAAATTAAACATAAAGCCTCTAAATTGAATGAATTGGCCTCTGTTCCTCCTCATAATTTAAAAATTAAATGTGGTTTATTAAATATTAGGTCTCTAACTCCCAAGTCTCTGTTAGTCCATGATCTGTGAATTGATCATCAGATTGATTTAATTTCCCTTACAGAGACTTGGTTAGGGCAAGAGGATTATGTTGGTTTAAATGAATCAACTCCCTCTGGTTATTTAAACTGTCAAAATCCCAGAAGTTCTGGTCGTGGAGGAGGAGTAGCAACAATTTACCATTCCAAATTACTAGTTAATGTAAAGCAAAAAACATGTTATAATTCCTTTGAGGGCCTGGTCCTCAGTATTGGGCACTTTAGCAATTTTAGGTTAAACCCAATTTTATTTGCCATAGTTTATCGTCCCCCATCAACCTACTCAGAATTTTTATCCGAATTTGCTGATTTCTTAGCTGATTTAGTGCTGAAATCTGATAGAATAATTATAGTAGGGGACTTTAATATACATGTGGATGTAGATAGTGACTGCCTTAATGTGGCATTTAATTCAATATTAGACTCGATTGGGTTTTCTCAGAAAGTAGGAAATTCTACTCATTACCTCCACCATACATTGGACCTTGTTCTGACATATGGCATAGAAACAGAAAATCTTGTAGTGTCTCCTTATAACCTTGTACTGTCAGACCATTGTCTGTTAACCTTTGATCTTACTATTTCTGACTATTTGGCTCCTAAAGAAAAATATTATTACAGTAGATGCCTCTCAGATGATGCTGTTACCAAATTTATGCAGATTGTTTCCTCTATGCCATGTGTCAACACAACGGAAATAAGCTATAGACAGCTTGCTCCTTCTGTAACTGATAACATGGTGGATAGTGTTTCAGCTTCTCTGCATCAGACTCTAGACTTGGTGGCCCCCTTAAAAAAGAAAAAGTCTAATCAGAGATTTCTAACTCCTTGGTTCAACACAGAAACTCGTAGCTTAAAACAGAAGACTCGTCAATTAGAAAGAAAATGGCGCTCCACTAATTTAGATGAAATCTATTTAGCTTGGAGAAATCATCTTTTAATTTATAAAAAATCTCTTAGAAAAGCTAGAACGAGTTATTACTCTGCATTAATAGAAGAGAACAAGAATAATCCCAGGTTTCTTTTCAGTACTGTAGCCAGGTTGACAAAGAGTCAGGACTCTATCAATCCTAGCATTCCCTTAGAGCTTACTAGTCAGGACTTTATGAACTTTTTCAATAATAAAATTTCATCCATCAGAGATAAAATCAATCAGATTCTTCCCACAGTTAACTTAAATACTGTAACTACTACAACTCCTTCTATAGATGTCTGTCTTGATGAGTTTACTCCAATGGACCTTTGTGAGTTAGACAAAATAGTTTCCTCATCCAAACCTTCAACTTGTCTTTTAGACCCTATTCCTACCAGGTTATTTAAAGAAGTCTTCCCACTTATTGGTAGCCTTATTCTTCATATAATCAATTCTTCATTAACTTTAGGCCATGTACCGCAGGCTTTTAAAATGGCTGTAATTAAACCCTTACTCAAAAAGCCAACACTAGATCCAGGAGCTTTAGCTAACTATAGCTATGAATATGTGTGTTCATATGAATATATGAACACACAGTGCAGAGCATTGTAGCTAGATGGAATAAATATGTAAATATATAAACACCCACAGTACGGAGCATTGCAGCTAGGTGGAATAAATATGCAAGTATATAAACACACACAGTGCGGAGCAATGTAGCTAGATGGAATAATATGTAGATATATAAAAACACAGTGCGGAGCATTGTAGCTAGATGGAATAAATATATAGATATATAAATATAAACACACCCAGTGTTCAGCATTGTAGCTAGATGGAATAAATATGTAAATATATAAACACACACAGTGCAGAGCATTGTTGCTAGGTGGGATCAAACAGCATAACCGTCTATTTAGTTATCCTACATGGTATGATTATGTGCCCATACATATTCTCACCCTCCATAGCGACCGGTATGTTCCTAGTTGTATGCCGGAGAGGACCATTGTGTAAGTCTATTGCATCTTTTGCATTCAAAAAAACTATTAGTTTGTTACGTCTTTTTGCTATCTCTGCGAGCAGCCCTGCTTAGGTTGTACAGTCTGACAGCCGTTGGTAGGAAGGACCTACGAAACCTCTCGGTTGTGCACCTGGGATGATGTAGTCTGCTGCTAAATGAGCTCCTCAGTGCATCCAGTATGTCCTGCATAGGGTGGAACTCGGACTCCAGCAGAGATGACAGTTTAGCCACCGTCCTTCTCTCTCCTATCTCCTCCATCGGATCAAGGCGCTGCCCCAGGACAGAGCTAGCTTTCTTAATCAGTTTGTTCAGTCTCTTCCTATCGGCTGCAGTAATGCCACTGCCCCAGCAGACCACTCCAAAAGTGATGGCTGATGCCACCACCGTGTCATAGAATGACTTCAGCAGCGCCCCTTGTACACCAAAAGACCTGAGTCTCCTCAGCAGGAACAGCCTGCGCTGTCCCTTCTTGTAGAGTGCGTCAGTATTGTGTGACCAGTCTAGTTTATTGTTCAGATGAATACCCAGGTACTTATAGGATGTCACCATCTCAATGTCTGTTCCCTGTATATTTACTGGTGCTGTGAGGGGCTGCCCATGCCTGCGGCAGTCCACCACCAGCTCCTTAGTTTTCCTCGCGTTGATCTGGAGGCAGTTCCGATGGCACCAGTCCACAAAGTCCTGGATAAGCCCTCTGTACTCAGCTTCATCTCCGTTGGAGATGAGACCAACGATCGCAGAGTCATCAGAGAACTTCTGTAGATGGCAATGTGTTGTGTTGTGTGAGAAGTCCGCAGTATAAAGAGTGAACAGGAAGGGAGCCAGCACCGTTCCCTGGGGGGCCCCCATGCTAGCCCTAAACTGATTAATTTTTCCTTGAAGTTTATTTTTCCAAATAGGTGTGGAGATTTTTGTTTTGGTTCGACATTCATTTTTTCTCTTCATACTCTGGAGCTAACTTACTCTGCATATACCACGCTGCACCGAAGTTTATGCAATTAAGCTCTGTCAGACTGACCCCCTGAGGTACAAGTTCACATAGGCCTCTGTTGACCTTTTGCAGAAATAATTTGAATTCTTTATTCTCTTTAAGCTTAATTAATTTAGGACACTCTTTCATTGTCATTTTTTTTGTTTCTTCTATTTTGTTGGCAAGATCCTCTTCTATTTCTAATTGATCTTGGCTCAGTTCTATTTGGGGGTTGATCTGCTTCCTTGTTGATTCCTGGTCTGTATTTCCCCCTGTTGCTTCATCAAGATGTTCTGATTCTGAGCTCGGGGTTGCAGGGGAGTCACCTGGGTGGTCTGGTGGCACCTCTGTAGGTTGTGTTTGAAAAGGTTATTCCATCAGAGGTTTTTCAGTTAGTGGCAGTGGACACTCAATTGGGCAGATGTTATTCTGTGCCATTTGTTCTATTTCTGTGTGCATATACTCCAGTTGTTGCTCTGTGAAGTACTTTTGGGTGAGGAAGTTGTGTCTCTGGGTTGTGAGTTTGGCTCGGGGTATGCCAGTTTTATCCGGGCAGTGACAGAAGAAAATTCGAAAGTCATTGCATCGTTCCCGCTGGTTGCTGCATTTCATCTTGGCGTACTCAATTGCCCATATTAAAACCCATCTTTCCTCCATGCTCCACTGACTCTTCTTGAATTCTTGTTGTTCGAGTAGGTTGGCGTCTTGATAGTCTTTTATTGCTTGGACTTGAGCTTCAGATTTGATCTTTGAAATTTCCTCTTGTCCTAGGTATTTTGAGACCTGAGAGACAATAGATGTTAATTTGGGAGTGGTGGTGGCTGCTTTTTTTTCTGGTTGTAGCTCGGAGTCTCTGATCTTCTCCTCAAATATTTGCTTTTTTCTTCTGCCCCACTTCTCATACCTTGAATAGGCGAAGCATGACAGAATAATTTTCTTCTCCTCAAGGGACCATTTTACAGTTTCTTCTTTTCTTGTATACCTTTTAGTCCTTTTTGGATCTTGTTGGGGCCCAGGCCCAGATCTGTACTGGTCTGATGGGGATCCCGGCTGAGTGTTTGTGACACTTGAAGATGAAGCTGCACCATCGCTCTCAACAGCCTGCCTGGTGCAGGAACGAGCTGAGGGGACCGTTTTATCCTGGTCAGTACCTTTCCAGCATCTTTTTCCTGTTTTATTCATTTTTCATATTGGGTTCCTCATCGTCCACAGCTTCTAATTGGTTATTCAAAGCTACCCTCGCCATGATTACTCATAGTGAGGGGGTGCCCCCATCCACAACCCGGGGGACGCGCTGGCTAGCCTGAGGGAAAAGGCCACCAGACTGAGGGAAAAAGCCGCCAGTCCTGAGGGAAAAGGCCACCAGTATGAATTTCACCTGTATGAATTCTCATGTGAGTTTTCAAATAACGTGAACTAAATTTTTGTCCACATATTTCACAAGAAAATGGCTTCTCGCCTGTGTGAATTCTAATGTGAATTTTCAGACTTTCAAGTTGAGTAAAACTCTGCCCACACGTTTTACAAAAAAATGGCTTCTCACCTGTGTGAATTCTTGTGAATTTTCAAATCACTACTTTGATAACAACTGTGCCCACGTTTCACAAGAAAATGACTTCTCACCTGTGTGAATTCTCATGTGAATTTTCAAACAATCGTGTTGTAAATTTTTGCTCACCTGTGTGAATTCTCAAATGTGTTTTCAAACTATCAAGTCGATTAAAATTCTGCCCACGTTTCACAAGAAAATGGCTTCTCACCTGTGTGGATTCTTGTGAATTTTCACATCACTACTTTGATAACAACTGTGCCCACGTTTCACAAGAAAATGACTTCTCACCTGTGTGAATTCTCATGTGAATTTTCAAACAATCATGTGTAGTAAATTTTTGCTCACCTGTGTGAATTCTCAAATGTGTTTTCAAACTATCAAGTCGATTAAAATTCTGCCCACGTTTCACAAGAAAATGGCTTCTCACCTGTGTGGACTCTCATGAATTTTAAAATAACCATGTGTAGTAAATTTTTGCTCACGTTCCACAAGAAAATGGCTTCTCACCTGTGTGAATTCTCATGTGAGTTTTCAAACTATTAAGTCGAATAAAACTCTCCCCACATGTTTTACAAGAAAATGGCTTCTCACCTGTGTGAATTCTCATGTGAGTTTTCAAACTATCAAGTCGATTAAAAGTCTGCCCACATGTTTTACAAGAAAATGGCTTCTCACCTGTGTGAATTCTCATGTGAATTTTCAAATAACCATGTGTAGTAAATGTTTGCTCACATGTTTCACAAGAAAATGGCTTCTCACCTGTGTGAATTCTCATGTGAGTTTTCAAACTATCAAGTCGAATAAAACGCTGTCCACATGTTTTACAAGAAAATGGCTTCTCACCTGTGTGGATTCTCATGTGAGTTTTCAAATGACTACGTTGATTAAAACTGTGTCCACATGTTTCACAAGAAAATGGCTTCTCACCTGTGTGGATTCTCATGTGAGTTTTCAAACTGTTAAGTCGAATAAAACTCTCCCCACATGTTTTACAAGAAAATGGCTTCTCACCTGTGTGGATTCTCAGGTGAGTTTTCAAATCACTACGTTGATTAAAACTGTGTCCACATGTTTCACAAGAAAATGGCTTCTCACCTGTGTGGATACTCATGTGAATTTTCAAACTATTAAGTCGATTAAAACTTTGCCCACATGTTTCGCATGAAAATGGCTTCTCACCTGTGTGGATTCTCATGTGAGTTTTCAAATGACTACGTTGATTAAAACTCTGCCCACATGTCCCACAAGAAAATGGCTTCTCACCTGTGTGAATTCTCATATGAGTTTTCAAACTACCACATTGATTAAAACTGCGTCCACATGTTTCACAAGAAAATGGCTTCTCACCTGTGTGGATACTCATGTGAATTTTAAAACTATTAAGTCGATTAAAACTTTGCCCACATGTTTCACATGAAAATGGCTTCTCACCTGTGTGGATTCTCATGTGAGTTTTCAAATGACTACGCTGATTAAAACTCTGCCCACATGTTTCACAAGAAAATGGCTTCTCGCCTGTGTGAATTCTCATGTGAGTTTTCAAACTATCAGGTCGATTAAAACTTTGTCCACATGTTTCGCATGAAAATGGCTTCTCACCTGTGTGGATTCTCAAGTGAGTTTTCAAACGACTACGTTGATTAAAATTCTGCCCACATGTTTCACAAGAAAATGGCTTCTCACCTTCGTGAATTGTCTTATGAAATGAAAATTCCCACTTCTTCCTGAATCTTTTCCGACACATGTTGCAAACATGTGACTTAACTGTGTGATGTTTTTTCTTCTGGGACTCATTTTTATAGTCTTTGTCATTATCAGAACATTTTACAGACTTTTCACCTACGTCAGTATCACAATGATTCTCTGACATGGAGGAGTTGTCCACATTGTTACGGTCACTTCTCTTTCTGTGAAGTCTCTTCTTTGGCTTTGGCTCTGGCTCTTCATGTTTACTTGATCCTGGCTTTACATTCTTACCTGCTCCCTGGTCTTGGCTCTCAGTGTCAGCAGAGTTGTGAGAGAGGAGCTGCTCACTGTTTGGTTCAGTTTCACGCTCGTCATTGTCCTTATCAGTAGGAGTCACCACAAAGGTATTAGTCTCTTGTTTCATTCCAAAGTCTTCTTCCTCCTGACTACTACGGAGTTCTTCTTCTTCCTCTTTAACCTGTGCAGCATCTTGTTCCTCCTGGTCCAGAATGGAGTTCCTCTCCCGGTTACAGAGCTGCTGGACAGTGAGAACCTCCTCCTCCTTCCAGTCATGTAGCTGTGGAGCATCTGGAGGGACAAAGAGACATAGAAAATACTAGTAATTGAAAAACAAGAAAGAATAAATTCACTGATTGGCCAAAAGTTACCACCTGGTAACCAACAGCTCTTAAGGTGCATTTAGACTGAACGTGAGTACACAGCACAAATACATGTAAAGTTAATGTAAACATGCGGAAGGCTCACATATGATGAATCTGTTTCAGATTCAACAAGCTATTTAAAGGGGACAAAATTATTTTTCCACATGCTACCATGGTTCCCTGAGGTCTAAAAGGGGACACAGGATGAAAACTTTACTTTTCAGTGTTTTTACACATGAATTATCTATCTGGAGGGGCCATAAAAAATACTAAAAAAAAACAAAACAAAAAAACAACCTTTCACTTGTTAGGGTCCACCATGGTCTCACTAGGTCTCCTTCAATGAACATTTCTGATTTATCACCAGTTGTGACGTGATGGTTCCATCTTTTACTTGGAACAACTGAAATTTAAGGCGTGTCTAAGAAGAACTCATGTAGTTGTATTGTCAGGTTTTCACTTGTGAAGACAGGTGAGCTGTGGTAATACAGAGATAAATTCATTCCTCGGCGTCAAGATGGCTGAGCCAGTGCTCAGTACATCAACACTAGTATAAAATGTATGATTTATTATTATACAACAGTTAGTTCATCAATTCTTCATTAACTTTAGGCCATGTACCGCAGGCTTTTAAAACGGCTGTAATTAAACCCTTACTCAAAAAGCCAACGCTAGATCCAGGAGCTTTAGTTAACTATAGACCAATCTCTAATCTCCCTTTCATTTCAAAAATCTTAGAAAGAGTTGTTGCTACGCAATTATTTGACCACCTGCAGGGAAATGGTTTACTTGAAGAGTTTCAGTCTGGATTTAGAATCCATCATAGTACTGAAACAGCCTTAGCGAAGGTCACTAACGACCTCCTCATTGCATCTGATAATGGACTAGTTTCTGTACTTGTCCTTTTAGACCTTAGTGCAGCTTTTGATACTATCGATCATAATATTCTACTTGATAGATTAGAACACTATGTTGGACTTAATGGAACTTCATTGCAGTGGTTTAGATCTTATTTATCTGATAGGTTCCAGTTTGTTCATGTAAATAATGAGTTTTCTTTCAACTCAAAGCTCAGTCATGGAGTTCCACAGGGATCTGTGCTAGGCCCAACTCTTTTTAGTTTATATATGCTTCCGTTAGGCAACATTATTAGAAAGCACTGTATACATTTTCATTGTTATGCTGATGACACACAATTATACCTGTCAATGAAGCCAGATGATAGTAATCAATTAGCCAAGTTAGAAGCCTGTCTTAAGGAAATCAAAGCTTAGATGACTTGTAATTTCCTGCTATTAAATTCAGATAAGACTGAAGTCATTCTTGTTGGTCCAAAAAACCTTAGAAATTCCTTTCCAAATCAAACTTTCAGTTTGGATGCAGTTACTCTTTCTCTTAATAGCTCTGTGAGGAACCTTGGAGTTATTTTTGATCAGGATTTGTCCTTCAATTCACATATTAAATTTGTTTCTAAGACTGCCTTCTATCATTTGCGTAATATTGCCAAGATTAGGAGCATCTTGTCTCAGAGTGATGCTGAGAAGCTGATCCACGCTTTTGTTAGCTCGAGATTAGATTATTGTAATTCTTTATTATCAGGCTGTCCTAAAACATCTTTAAAAAGTCTTCAGCTGATCCAAAATGCTGCAGCAAGAGTTTTAACAGGTACTAGAAAGAGAGATCATATCTCTCCGGTTCTGGCCTCCCTTCATTGGCTTCCCATAGAGTTTAGAATTAAGTTTAAAATCCTTCTTCTTACTTACAAAGCTCTAAACAATCAGGCTCCTTTTTATTTAAAAAATCTGATACTACCGTATCATCCTAACAGAGCACTACGCTCCCAAAATGCAGGATTACTTGTAATACCTAGAATCTCCAAAAGTACAATGGGAGGCAGAGCCTTCAGTTATAAAGCTCCTCTCCTGTGGAATCAGCTGCCAATCTGGATTCGGGAGTCAGACTCGATCTCTGTTTTTAAGAATAGGGCTAAAACCTACCTTTTTGATATAGCCTACAATTAGGGAGGGATCATGTGTTTCTGAACCCTCCCTTAGTTATGCTGCTAATAGGTTTAGTCAGCCGGGGGACCTCCAGTAATGCACTGGGCCTCACTCCTTTCCTCACTCTCTATGAAATATTTTTTTTTTGCTGGTCATTAACATTTGTTTGTTCTCTCCCATAGATTGAGTCCCCATCGTGCTGTTTGCTCTCTACATGTCTGTTCTTTTCTTCTTCTCTATCCCCTCACCCCCCAGTCAGTCGCAGCAGATGACTGCCCCTCCCTGAGCCTGGTTCTGCTGGAGGTTTCTTCCTGTTAAAAAGGAGTTTTTCCTCTCCACCGTCGCCAAGTGCTTGCTCACAGGGGATCGCCTGATTGCTGGGGTCTTTCTGCAACTGTGGGGGTCCCCCCTACAGTTGATAGTGCTATGAGATGACTGTTGTTGTGAAATGGTACTATATAAATAAAGTTGAATTGAATTGAATTGAATTGAATTAGTTCCAACCGAGCAATTTGATTCGACAATAGGAATTCATAGAGTTACTAAAATCCATAATTACACTGCAACGTTTCACTGCAGATGTATCACTCCGCTTCAAAGGTGTTCATGTAACCATTAATTACTAACACTAATAGATTGTGAACTAACTCTCAGTGACAATTGCAATACTGTGTTGAATACCTTAATTTCCACAGTGAGGTGCTGTTTGAAAAGATTTTTGACCTGACCCGGAAGTCCCACCTTTTTGAAAAAAGCTTTATTCAGTTAACAGTCTGCCCTTGTATAAACATGGTGAAACTATTTCACGCCTGTTTAAAAAAATAGGCAGTGCTAGAGTTGGATTTATTGTCTCGATTAATAAACCACAATACCTTTGTGGTGATGGACTCTTTGTTTTATCTGAAAACATGAAGAAAAGCAAGCAAAGTGTGCCAAATCGCTAGCATGCTAGCTACTAGCCACTGGCTAGCTACAGGCATTTGCTATGTTTTGATCTCGGGTCTTCTGCAGTACCGACTCAACAGGGATGTTTTATAAACACATTAGTTTTTGCATTTGACAATATTTAATTTGTTTACATGTGTGTGAAATGACAATAGACGGATAGATGCATGGTGGCGCAGTGGTTAGCACTGCGGCAGCACAGTTTACCCTCGGCCGGGGGATCGCAGAGATCGTGGGTTCGATCCCTGCCCCCGGCCAACAGTGATCTGTGTGGAGTTTGCATGTTCTCCCCGTGTTGCGTGGGTTTACTCCGGGATTTCTCCGGTTTCCTCCCGCATGCCAAAAACATGCAGGTTAGGGATACGGGGCGCTTGCGCACGCAGCGACCGGCAGCTGGTGGCTTGTCACCAGACTGCAAAACAAATCTACCTACGGGTTCAAAATAAGTACCAAAAAAAAAAAAAAAAATAGATGTCTTCATGCTGACTGAGATGTTAAGCAACAGTTACTGGCTACATTTAGAAGGGACTATTTTGTCTCAGCGGCACAAAATAACTGGTTAAACAAACAAATCATAATATTTTCTCCAGTATTGCTGTCATTTAATAAATTGTGCTTGTGGAACTGTTGTATAAAAGCAATATTACACTCAAGGTCGTTACGGTATCATGAATATACTAACTATGGATGCGATACTCTAATTCTGTCCTAGACATATCACACCCGCAGTTACTATATTCCAGGGATGGCAACAGGAAATTCTGATTTCAGCTGAAATCTAATTTGGTCGATTGACTTATGGGGGGGGGGGGGTGCGCAGCCCCCCTGAAGCTGGGCGGTTTTCAGTAAAACAGAAGTAATTTAGACTGAAAAAAATGATTAAAAAAAAAAATGAAATACTACACTTAGATAAATCATTAAATTTAATGAAAATTAAATTAAAGAAACCAGTGGTGTCCTGTTTGAATGACTATCGTCCTGTTGCACTTACACCAATTGTGATGAAGTGTTTTGAACGGCTTGTCAAACCACACATCACAGCCTGCCTCCCTGCATCACACGACCCGCTCCAGTTTGCATATCATTCAAACCGCTCCACGGAGGATGCTATAGTCACCACCCTACACTCTGTCATCACCCACCTGGACCAGAAAGACACCTACGCCAGACTCCTGTACATTGATTTCAGTTCAGCATTCAACACCATTATTCCCCAGAGACTGATAGAGAAATTACTCCTTCTCGGTCTGAACACCGCCACATGTCTCTGGATCCTGGATTTCCTGACTGAGAGACCTCAGTCTGTCCGGGTTGGAAACAACATCTCCAACTCTGTCACGCTGAGTACCGGAACCCCTCAAGGCTGTGTACTCAGTCCACTGTTGTTTACACTTCTAACACATGACTGTGTATTCAAACACGAGGGGAACCAGATTATTAAGTTTGCAGATGACACCACGGTGGTGGGACTTATTCAGAGGGATGAGGAATCAATGTACAGGGAAGAAGTGAGAGACCTGGAGGGCTGGTGCAGGGAGAACAATCTGGTGCTCAACGTGGACAAAACTAAGGAGATGATTATCGACTTCCGGCGGTCACAGCCTCAGCATCGGCGGCCGTTTAGTGGAGAGAGTAGAGAACATCAAGTTCTTCGGAGTGCAGATCTCGCAGGACCTGACCTGGAGCAAGAATTCCTTGGAGATCAGGAAGCGGGCTCAGCAGAGACTACACTTCTTGAGGAAACTCAAACAGGCCTCTCTCCCCATCTGCATCCTCAGGACCTTCTACAGAGGTGTGGTGGAGAGTGTTCTGACGTACTGCATTGCTACATGGTACTCCAGCTGCAGTATGTCAGACAAAAAAGCCCTGCAGAGGATAGTCAAGGGGGCGGAGAGGGTAATTGGAGTCTCCCTCCCCTCTGTCCAAGAACTTTTTCAGAACCGTTGTAGGAGCAGGGCACTGAACATTGTCAAGGACCGTTCTCACCCTCTGCATAAACACTTTGAACTTCTTCCATCTGGTAAACGATTCCGGAGCATCAGAGGCAGAACCACCAGACTGATCAACAGCTTCCTCCCACAAGTTGTCAGGATGCTGAACAGCTGACCCGGAATCTCACATACACACTACTGCACCTATGGACATTTTGTATATTATAGTTAGTTATTCTTTTTCCCCAAGTATGTCTCAGGGATGTGTGAATGGATGGGGGGTGGGGGGTGGAGCTATGTGGGAGTGTGTCTTAATCATGCTGCTTCTTATATGGATGCCGAGAGAAACGCAATTTCATCTTGCCTGCACTACAGTTGTATGTACAGCAATATGACAATAAAGTTTGATTTGATTTGATTTTGATTTGATTTTGATTTGAAAAGTTAACTTACTTTTTCTTCAATGTTGTCTCACTGTCTTTAGTCCAACATATTTAACAGTTCTATAAGAGTTTATTACACTATTTACACTGGTCACCAAGTCACTTCTAATGTGAAACTTTCTTCCTTTTGGCAGCAAGCTGTGTCAGTCTCTGAACTTTGAACTTCACCTCCTTTTCCGGTTTCTTCAGAAACTGTCCGAGTGTTTCTGTTACCTCGTCGAACTTTGAGCCAATTTTCACCTTTACTGTCATTTTTCTCTCAAGCCAATTCCATCGGAACTTATTTTTGACACTTTTGTCTATTTCTAGCACTGATGGCTCCTGATCCTTCGATAAAAATCTCATAATTCCGCTGAAAACAATACCGAAAGCTCAGAATTCCAACATGAACCAGGGATGTGATTTGGGGTTGGGGAAATTATCTGAAAATTTATCAGGGGGTCTGGGGGACACAGTCCCCCAGTGGGGTCTGGGGTAGAGCCCCGGTGGGGGGGCGAAGCCCCCCGAAGCTCCTGGGTTTTTATGATTTTTAAGTACCAGAACTGTGCTTAAATGACATAATACAAACAGCTGAATGCCACTTATTACTGTATAATATTGACTTATGTTCCAAGAAGATAGCATTCCTAAACTAGAAAAGCACTCATAGAGCGCATACTGAACACTATATGGGGGGAACTGTGGCGCATGGCGGAGGTCTGCGCTCTCCGAGTGCTTTTCTAGTTTATCATTTAACTATCCATGCCATTTACTTTACAGAGTTTCAATTCTATTTCACCACATCATTTTTTGTCTATTTTGTTCGAACTTCCTGATCTACAACTATGTCTTTCCTCATGTTGACTGCTCTCATGTCATTTTTCAGTTCCCTTCTTCTGTCTCATCAATCTCTTGAGTGGAACCTTGACCTGCACTGACCTTCATCAAAGGTTTGGGTCTCCTGCTTCAGTCCAAACTGTTCTTCCTTCTGACTGATGCAGACGTCCTCCAGTTCCTCTTTAATCTGAGAACAATCTGCTCCCACCTGAACATCAATAAAGTTTCTCTCCTGGTTTAGAAGCTGCTGTTCATCCAGAACCTCCTCCTGGTTAAAGTCATTTTGCTGTGGGACATCTGGAAGGACAAGGAGACACAAGAAAGGTGTTGGAATGTGGTTCTGACACAAAGAGATAACGGTCATCCTATGAAGCCTCGAAGACAGGGATGAGCAACTTTGGAGGTAGTGAGGGCCACAAAGTTTCTTCCTCACTTCCCAAGGGCCAGATTTCCATGTAAACCTTCCGTGGGGGGAAGGGGTATTATTTCCTGCAAAGTCAAAAGTTTCACAATTAAAACTGAAAATGCAAATGAAAATAAAAGCTACTCAGTGTTTTATCATATTAGAATTAAAATTATTGATAAAATTACATCTGCCCTGCAATGAAGAGGTGATCTGTACCCTGCCTCTCACACAAAGATGCTGGGATAGGCTCCAGTCCCCCCCACCAAAAAAAAAGGATTAAGTAGTAGAAGATGGATGGATTCCATGACTCATGACCTCATTTTTAAAACTCTCTCCATTAAAATGAGGACCAAAGAAAAATTCTGGACAATAATTAACAAAAAAAGCCAAGAAAAGGAAATATGATGAGGCTTAGCTTGCTCTTGGATTCATTGTGGGTGTGGAGGGGCAGAGAAATAGCTGTGGGTAGGTGGGCTTGGTAATTGTCTGGCTCCCCAAAATTGGGAATCAAAAAAAGTTTAAGAGCTACTGGTATAAATGAACAAAAAAATCAGCAGCCCAGCCAGCATGCCCATGTGGGCCTCACCATAGGTTTAACCTGGGCTGTCTTATGGGCAACATGTGGGTTTGTCCACAGGTTCCACATTGGCCCCATCAGTGTTTGCACATGTGGACTTTACCTGTGGTGCAGGTAAGCAGGTAATCTACTTACCCACATTAAACCCATCTGGGCCCCACATGGATTTAATGCAGATGAGCAAGTTTCAGTAACACGGGCACCATAGATAAAATCTATGTGGGCAAACACACATGGGGCCAATGTGGAACCTGTGGACAAACCCACATGGGGCCCATAAGACAGCCCAGGTTAAACCTATGGTGAGGCCTAACAACCACAGTCTCTGAACTTTTACTATTGACATGGAATTGAAACCGTCAGTGCTTCAGCCGCGCTCTTTAGAAAGAAACCTCAAAGATCTGAATATTTTTCTGCACAATTAGAAGAAAAGCCTCCGAGCTCCATGAGACTTCACCTGCCAAACAAGAATAAATGCTACAGCTCCTCAGTAGTATTTATTCTTGTTTAAAAGCAGCGTACTTTGTACATTTACTGCTGTTTATAGCCTATTAAGAGAAGAAGAAGAGGAAGAGGAAGAAGAAGAAGAAGAAGAAGCCATCTCTATTGTCATTCAGTCCATACAGCCAATCACGTACAGTAGAATGAAATTATGTTTCTCCTATCTACAATGTTAATCACATGTCGAATCAGAGGGGTTGCTGCCATGCAAGGCACAGCCACAAACAACCTCTCCTTCCCCCATTATATTATGCTGAGCACCAAGCTAGAAAGCGGGAAGTACCATTTTTATATGGTCTTTGGTATGGTAACTGGTAAATGGCAGACTCAATAATTGCATTTAAGAATGCAGTTCCAAATATGGCAAACGTGATAAAAATAAAGAACTGATTTTTGGAAATGGACTGGTGGGCTGCAGTGGATGAGGGGGCACGCCAGTTACCCATCCCTGCTCTAAGATAAAAGTGTCTTTAGCAGCTGAGACCCACTGCACCTCTAGTGGAAACACAATGGCCCTCAAATGTGCGCATAGAAATCAGCACACATTTGGGTGTAAATATGACGGTACGAAAAGGTCAACATGGTATTTATGAAACTGCACGTATCTGATAAATCCCATTGTTCAATTGTTCACTCATTGATACATTTCACGGATGGATCCAAGTGTCGCGGAATTCCATGCCCACGTCTCGCTCCCAGAATTTACGACACACAAGATAGCAAAAAGAGAAACTTTCCCAAAGCAGAAACTGACTATATTATACGAAAAGTGAAATTATATAGCATAGTCTGTTACCCTTGTTCCAAATAAGTATGCAGATAGAATTTTAGTGTCATAAACCTTAAATTTTTAGTTTTTCCAATTAAACTCATGGATGGTATTGTGTCTCACGGCTCTTTGGATCACTGATATCAATGTCAGACACCTGTCATAATTACTTTGCAAGGTGACCACAATTAAAAGAAAACTACTTAAGAGGGATGTTCCATGTTATTAAGCATGTCACAGGTTTCAAGCAATATGGGAAAGAAAAAGGATCTCTCTGCTGCTGAAAAACGTCAAATAGTGCAATGCCTTGGACAAGGTATGAAAACATTAGATATTTTGCGAAACCTTAAGTGTGATGACCATACTGTTTAGAAATTTGGGGCTGATTCACAGCACAGATGGGTTTGTGCAGATAAAGACATAATGAGGAAGGTTTCTGCCAGACAAATTCATTGGATTAAGACAGCAACTGCTAAAATGTCATTACAAAGCAGCAAACAACCATTTTAACAACTGTTTACATTTCTCCTGATGCTAATGTTAGCTTAGCACTCAATCACCTCCAGCACATTGTCAGCAGGCAGCAGAGATCACCCCGATGCAGTCCACATTATTACAGGGGATTTTAACAAAGCATGCTTAAGGACTGTACTCTTCAAATTCTACCACCATGTTAAGTGTCCCACAAGAGGGGATCGGACACTGGATCATGTTTATAGCAACATTAAGCACGCGTACAGAGCAACCCCCTCCCCCATCTTGGACAATCAGACCATCTCTCCCTGTTTCTGATTCCTACCTACACTCCCTCCCCCCTTCCTTTGGAAGAGTTCCTCCCCCAACCAACCAAACAATTAAAACCTGGCCTGAAAATGCTCTCCTCCAGCTATGAGACTGTTTTGCCTGCACTGACTGGAGCATCTTTGAACAGCAGGACCTGGACTCCTACACCGAATTTGTCCTTTTCTACAGCAAATGCTGTGTAGGAAATGTGAGCGTCACCAAACACATCCAAGTCTTTCCAAGCCACAAACCCTGGATGTCCAGTGAAGTCCACGCTCTGATCAGAGCCCGCAACTCAGCCTTCAGACAGAGGGACAGCTCTCTGTACAGCACTGCTAGAGTTAACCTTAGGAGAGGCATAAAACTCACTAAAAATGCCTATAGGAGGAATGGGCTTCCTCACAGACAACAACCCCCGACAGATGTGGAGAGGCATCCAGGCCCTCACTAACTACAGGAGCCAGGGTCCCCCAACATCAGACAGCAACCTCACTCTGGCAGAGGAGCTTAACAGTTTCTTTGCCTGGTTTGAGCACACCAAACCGTGGCGCCATCGCCACCACTCTCAACAGAGCGCTGAGCCACCTGGAAAACTCAAGGAGCTATGTGAGGATGCTCGATGTGGACTACAGCTCAGCTTTTAACACAATCATCCCGGACATCCTGATCATCAACAAACTGCACCTCCTCCAGACCCCCCACCCCACTCCTGGATAAAGAACTTTCTCACCAACCCCTACAAACAGTCAGACTTGGCCCCCATCACTCCTCCACTGTCCCTCAGCACTGGCTTCCCCAAAGGCTGCATGCTAAGTCCTCTACTGTACTCCCTGTACACCTTTGACCATATTCCAACCCACCCAACCACCATCATCGTGAAACATGCAGACAACACCAACTTGGTTGGGTTCATCACCGATGATGAGAAGGCACTGAGGGTGGAGATGGAGAATCTGCTGCTGTGGTGCCAAGCAAACAACCTGAAACTGAATGTCCAAAAAACCAAAGAACTCATTCTGGACTTCAGGAAGAACATACCCCTCCCATAAATGGCAACCATGTGGAAAACATCCCTGCCTTCAGGTTCCTGGGGACCCGCATCTCCTCTGACCTCTCCTGGACTGTCAACACCAAGGCCCTGGTGAAGAAAGCCCAGCAGCGGCTGCACTTCCTCTGTGACCTGAGGAAGCACAACCTGAACCAGAAGCTGCTGCTCGCCTTCTATTGCTGCTCAGTGGAGAGTGTGTTCACCTGCTGTCTGAGTGTGTACCACAGCCAACAACAGGAAAGCTGTGCAGAGGGTCATCAACACCACCCAAAAAGTTATCGGCAGCCCTCTGCCCTCCCTGGAAGACATCTCCAGAGCCTCCAGTCTCAGAAGGACCAAGGCCATCACAGGAGACCACTCATATCCCGCCCACCACCTGTTCAACCTGCTTCCCTCTGGATGACGGTTCAGATCGATCAGGCCCCACACCTCCAGACTGAAAAACAGTTTCTTCTCCTGGGCCATCCAAACTGCAAACAGTCAGAGGCCCCACCCCCCTCCCTCTAAATGCTCACATGCCCAAAACTGAGGACCTTTTAATTGTCATTATAACTCACCTGTCTTTGCACTCTTCACTGTTATGTATATTGTTTCATCTGTGAAATCACTACTGTGCGTATTTTCCATAATCCTTGGGCCATTTTACTCAATTATGTGTTGTGCACTCCGCACTCTTATGTACATAGTTCCACCCATTGACGCTACTACCGTACCTGTGTATATACCAATGGGCTATTTGTCATTTTTACTTTTATTTTTACTTCAGTCAGATGGTTAAATGTGTGTTCTGTAACTGTTTTATTTCAAATTTTTCTCACTTACTTTATTGCGCAGTAGCCTGGTGGAGCACCCACAATTTCATTGTGCTGTACAATGACAAGAAAGCCTATTCTCTTTTCTTCTCTTCTCTTTTAAACAGGTATTTGAAGCTGCTGGTGGCTCTGGAGTTCCACGAACCTCAAGGTGTAGGATCCTTCAGAAGTTTGCAGTTGTGCATAAACCTACTATTCGGCCACCCGTAACCAATGCTCACAAGCAGAAACGGTTGCAGTGGGCCCAGAAATACATTTAGACTAATTTTCAAACAGTCTCGTTTACTGATGAGTGCCATGCAACCCTGGATGGTCCGGATAGATAGTGTAGTGGATGGTTGGTGGATGGCCACCATGTCCCAACAAGGCTGCGATGTAAGCAAGGAGGTGGCGGAGTCATGTTTTGGGCTGGAATCATGGGGAGAGAGCTGGTAGGCTACATTAGGGTCCCTGGAAATGTGAAAATGACCTCGGCAAAGTATATATAGTTTCTGACTGACCACTTTCTTCCATGGTCCAAAAAGAATAACCCTGCCTTCTGTTGCAAAATTATCTTCATGCATGACAATGTACCATTTCATGCTACAAAGAATACCTCTGTGTCATTGACTGCTATGGACATAAAAGGAGAGAAACTCATGGTGTGGCCCCCATCCTCCCCTGACCTCAACCTTATTGAGAACCTTTGAAGCATTCTCAAGTAAAAGATTTATGAGGGTGGGAGGCAGTTCACGTCAAAACAGCAGCTGTGGGAGGCTATTCTGATATCTAGCAAAGAAATTCAAGCAGAAACTCTCCAAAAACTCACAAGTTCAATGGATATAAGAATTGTAAAAGCTATATCAAAGAAGGGGTCCTATGTTAACATGTAGCTTGGCCTGTTAACATGTTTTTGATTGAAATAGCTTTTGATTTCAGTAAATATGACCTCCGAATGCTGCAAATTCAACAAATGACCATTTTCAGTTCTTTACAGCCAATAAAATGTTTTGAAACTCTGTTGTACATAATAATTTGGAAAAGTGCATTTTAAGTTTTTTTTTGGTTTCGTCGTCTGCCTCCGTCGGTCTATGATGACCATGGAAGAGAATCCTAAACGTCTACTCTGCTGGAACAGCACCGCCTGTGGCTGAACAGGCCGATGCGCGAATGACAGCCCCTGTCACACAGGTCGCACTTGTGGGTGGTCTCCGTGCTGCTGGGTCTGTGGCTGTTCTTCCTGCGGGTCCTTTTTTCATCTGCAGCAGCAGTCAGTCTCTCTTCACCCGCCTTGAGCTGTCTGGTCAGGGTGCCTCTCCATTTGGAGCGGTCCGTTGCAAGGTCCTCCCAGCGCTCTGTGTTGATCTCCAGGGCCTTCGTGTCTCTCTTGCAGACGTCTCTAAAATGCAGCTGTGGGCGGCCAACGTCTCTCTTGCCAGTTGCCAGTTCTCCATAGAGGACGTCTTTGGGGATTCTGCCATCCTCCATACGGTGAACGTGGCCTAGCCAGCGGAGCCTGCGCAGTCTGAGTAGAGTGAACATGGAGGGAAGGCCGGCGCGGGACAGAACTTCTGTGTTGGGCACTTTGTCCTGCCAGGATATGTCCAGGATGTGGCGAATGCAGCGCAAGTGGAAGGAGTTCAGTCTCTTTTCCTGCCGGGCGTATGTTGTCCACGTCTCACTCCCATAGAGCAGTGGCTGATGACGCAGGCGTTGTACACTGCCATCTTCGTCTTGACAGAGAGTTTGGGATTCTCCCACACTCGTGTGGTGAGGCGAGCGAGTGTGAAGGCTGATTTTCCAATCCTCTTGTTGATCTCTGTATCAAGGGAGAGGTTGTTGCTGATCGTGGACCCCAGGTACGTGAACTGATTCACGACCTCCAGCTCGTAGTCGTCAATGGTGATGGTTGGTGGTGCTTCCGTGCCTTGCGCCAAGACGTTAGTCTTCTTCAGGCTGATGGTAAGCCCGAAGTCCTTGCATGCCTGGGAGAAGCGGTCCATAAGGGTCTGAAGCTCCTGCTGTGTGTGGGTTGCGACTGCAGCGTAGTCTGCGAACAGCATGTCTCTGATTAGAGCCTCGCATACTTTGGTTCTGGCTTTCAGGCGGGCGAGGTTGAAAAGCCTGCCGTCAGATCTTGTGTGCAGGTAGATTCCCTCTGTTGCTGTGCTGAAGGCATGCCTCAGGAGCATAGCAAAGAAAATCCCAAAGAGGGTTGGCGCAAGTACACAGCCCTGTTTCACTCCGCTGCGTATGTTGAAAGGCTCTGAGACGTTGCCATCGTGCTGTACTATCCCCTGCATGTTGGTGTGAAACGATTCAATGAGGCTTTGCAACTTTGGTGGGCATCCTATCTTTGGCAGGATCTTGAAAAGGCCCTCTCTGCTGACCAGATCGAATGCTTTGGTGAGGTCGATGAAGGCGACGTACAGGGGCATGTTCTGTTCTCTGCATTTCTCCTGGAGTTGGCAGATGGAGAATATCATGTCTACCGTCGATCGCTCAGCGCGGAAGCCACACTGAGACTCGGGGTAGACACGTTCGGCAAGCTTCTGTAGACGAACGAGAACAACTCGTGCGTAGACTTTGCCAACAACGCTGAGGAGGGAGATGCCCCTGTAGTTGTTGCAGTCGCTTCTCTCCCCTTTGTTTTTGTAGAGGGTGATGATCTTGGCGTCCCTCATGTCCTGTGGTACAGCACCTTCCTTCCAACACTGGCAGAGGACGTCATGCAATGGCAGCAGTAGGGCGATCTTGCAGTGCTTGATCAGGTCGGGGGGTATGCCGTCATTGCCGGGTGCCTTACCAGCGGCCAAGCTATCAATGGCCTTGCTGAGTTCGTCGATGGTTGGCTCGGCGTCAAGTTTGTCCATGGATGGCAGGCAGTCGATGGCATCAAGGGCTGACGGTGTCACGGTGTTCTGTCTGGAGTAGAGGTTGGAGTAGTGTTCCACCCATCTCTCCATCTGCTTGTTCTTTTCTGTGATCATCTCCCCAGTGGAGGATTTGAGGGGGGCCGTCTTGCTCTGAGCCGGACCAAGTGCTTTCTTGATGCCATCGTACATACCACGGATGTTCCCTGTTATGGCAGCGGTTTGAATGTCTTGGCGGAGCTGAGTCCAGTACTCGTTGGCACAGCGCCGAGCAGTCTGCTGAACTTTGCTTCTCGCAGCCCTGAGAATCTGGAGATTCTTCTCGTTTGGGTACTTCTTGTACTCAGCAAGTGCTGAGTGCTTGGCTTCAATGACGGGGGTAATCTCGGTCAACTTGGCATCAAACCAGTCCTATGACTTCGAGGTCTTCCTCCCAAAGGTAGCCAAGGCTGTGCGGTGGATGGTGTTTCGCAGCTCTTCCCACTTCTGCTTTGCAGATTCTCCTTCTTGTGGTACACCAAGTTCCTTCTCAAAGGTGGAGGCAAACTGCTCAACAAGTTCTGGTTGAGCCATCTTGCTGGTGTCAATCCGTGCCTTTCCAGGTTGTCTAGCGCGATGGAATTTCTTCAGCTGCAGCTTGACCTTGCAACACACCAATGAATGGTCTGTGTCGCAATCTGCACTCTGGAACTAACGGGTGATTAGCACGTTCTTCAGTGAGGTGCGCCTGGTCAGGATCAAGTCCAGCTGGTGCCAGAGCTTTGAGCATGGATGTTGCCAGGAAACCTTGTGTTGGGGCTTGGTCTTGAAGAACGAGTTTGTGATGCACAGATCGTGATATGTGCAGAACTCGAGCAGCCGCTGTCCGTTGTCATTCATTCTGCCCACGCCAAAAGGTCCAAGACAGGAGGGCCAGGAGTCGTGGTCAGCACCCACTCTGGCATTGAAGTCTCCAAGGAGAATGAGTTGTTCAGAGTTGGGGACGATCCTGATAGTTGTTGCGAGAATCTCGTAGAACTCGTCTTTTGCCTCTGGTGTGGCTGTCAGTGTTGGGGCATACACACTGACGAGGGTGACTGGGCCTTGAGTGGTGTTCAGGCGGAGGGTGAGGAGTCGTGCAGAGCCAGTGCTGCTCGGTTCCACCATCTTCAGCAAGGTGTTCTTCACTGCAAAGCCCACTCCGTGTTCCCTGTGTTCGTCACTGCCCTTTCCCTGCCAGTAGAACGTGTAGTCTTTCTCTCTCAGTGTGCCTGCGTCAGCCAACCGTGTTTCCTGGAGAGTGGCGATATCCACTCCCAGTCTCTTCAGCTCATTATTGATGATGGCAGTCTTCCTGGTGTCGTTGATGTCCTTGAGGTTAGTAGCGAGTCCTGTCATCATAGTGCGGACGTTCCAAGTTCCCAGTTTTAGAGTTGGTCTCTTTTGTTTTATTGTCTTGCCTGGTGCGAAAGTTCTCAGCCTGCTGTTCGGACTTCTCCTCATCCCCATGCACCTAATGAGGAAAGCAAGCTGTGGCGGGACATCACCTTATTGGCTGGGGGCTGCCCAGCTTGAGGCGGGCGGTAGCTGTCCAGTGAGATCCGATGATCCCTCCCACCGTCGGGAATAACCCCTGGCGCCGAGCTCTACGCCAATTGAGCGGTGGCTTATAACCGGTAACTGTCATTCCCCGTGTTTGGTCTACGCCAAAGGCGAAGCTGGAGTGTCCTCTCCAGTGATCCGGTGTTCTACCTTCCAGCGTTGGGCGTTGGTAGGATTCAAGCCTGGGCAGGAAGATATGGAGGATAAGATGTTGCCCATGCAGCATGTCCCCCCTCTCCACGTCACTGATGAATCCAAAGGAACAGCAGGGCTGTACAGTTTGGCACCAGCGCCGTTGCAGGAGCTGCCAGAACGATGTTGAGCACAACATAGAACTGCCTTAGGGGCTCCGACTCCGGATTTTTCCTCAGGGTTGACTCCCGAAGCCTTTCCCGTGACCGGGTATGCCGCAAGGCAGCGGAGGTTTGAAATCAGGGTTTACCTTCCCCTAGATGGGCTACCTTCCCAGGTTGCCGAGCCACCATCTACCCGAAGCATCTGGTTTTAGGGCGCCAGAGATCCGCCCTCGCCCCTTCTCCTATTAGTAAAAGCAGTTCCGCCGGGCTTAGAGACTAAACCACATGGGCAGGCTAGGAGTTGGACTTAGTTGTCAGAGGCTTTTCGAGACGCACGCCATAAGGAGCATTTTATGAGCACTGGGAGCTTAACCCCAGTGCCGCTCCTGGCTATGACAACCTTGGAACGTTTTTTTGGTTTAATTTTTGCAAAAAATATTTATCATTGGGAGGTTTGGTCAATAAAATTTGAATTATGCTCTAACGGTTGATGACTTGAAAATTATACTGACTGTAATTTGCATCGACTATTTAGGAAAATCAGAGACAGATATCATTTGCATAATAATTTGGAACGCGGTGTATTGTTTGACCTTGATGACCGTTTGACTAAATGTTGTCCATTTTGTCATTTTAAAGCATACTTGTCAAACATGAGAATTTATTCCTTACTATTTAGAAGTGCAGAAATCCGTCCCATATACAGAGCAGCTGTCCGATGTGCAGCTGTGAGCACTGGCTGCAGTGGATCACCTCGACCGGGCACTTCTGTGCATAAAGCTGGTGGTTTAATGGATAATTTACAAGTCATAAGTATCATGAGATATTGTACTACATAACAGAAAACTTAGTCAAAGAAATACTTTTAGACAATTATTTTAACACAGTGCTCACACAGAAGACTCATTACAGTACAGATATATAAATACAGTAATAAAATGACGACTGAAAAACCCTGCAACTCAACTGTAACAGTAAAAAATATTATAGAAAGTAAATTCAGTTTTATACATTCCATTAAATTTCAGTTTTTTTAATTCAGCTTAAATCTGTTTTAATATTGGCTGCAGAGACAATGTGGATAAAACATTTGTAATTATGAACATCAGCTCTTTCAGTCTTTAAAGTAAATCATCAAATCTCTCATTTGAGTATAACACAAGGCAAACACATCACCTGGGGGGAGGGGGAGGGGGTGGTGTCCATGAAAGTGGGGCCAAAGTCTGCCAGTGTTTCCTCTGGTTTAAAGACCTTGGCGCGGTGGCAACATGTTTTTCGGGGGGTGGGGGGGATGAAAACACATGAACCGGATGTAACCGGAATATGTTAATTTTATACTAGTTATTTCTTTTTTTAAATTTGCACAGTAACTTTGCATATGGAACTTACCATTTGCCGGAAGAGACTACAACGCACAGTAAAAGCTGCCAGCAAGATCATCGTGCCCCTCTGCCTCCTCTCTCGGATGTCTACCTCACCCGCAGAGCCATCAACATTACAGACAACACCTCACACCCCTCACACTCCCTCTTCAGCCCCCTGCTCTTGGGGAAAAGGTACCAGAGCCTGTGGGCCCGCTCCACAAGACTGCTAAACAGCTTTGTTCACCAGGCCATCAGGACCCTGAACTCTGTCCACCCCCCACCCCTGGACCGTAACACACTCGCCCACACAATAAGTACCTCAGCTGTTTGCACAGAAAGACTGGCACACCAACAATGATACATCTGCTGCTGTATGTCTCTGTGCCATACTGCAACCATTTGCACAAATGCCATACTTGCTGCTGTCTGTTATTCCAATACTGATTATGTGCAGTCCTATCTGTCACTGTCTGTACCTACACTACCGCATCGAACTTGGTACTACAAGCACTACTGCTCTACTTTTCTGTATACAAGATTGCTGGGTTTTATCATTTATCTTTATTTGCACTATATGTAGCATTACTTAACATAGACTGCTGTTGTTGTTTTCCAGCCTTATTCCTTTTTTAAATTGCACACACCACTGAAGAAAGAGAAACGGTACATTTCAATTCTCCTCTATGTCCTGTACGTATAGTAGTATTGACAAATAAAATCTTTGAATCTTGAATTTGAAGTATTGTACAACCTTGCCTACACTACAGTTGTATGTACAGCAATATGACAAAGTTTGATTTGATTTGATTTGAAAATGGTTTCAATTTGTAAAGTGGTCAATTTTATGCATATTTTATGTATGGTGAAATTCAGAATGGGCACTTTCCTGTGGATATAGCCATTTGGAAACAGAAAACCAAACTGTATGAATGTGCAGCTTAAGAGATTTGGTAAAAAGTTCATGAAAATGTTGATGTGACAAATAAATGTATTTCTGATGCAATGGTCATTATATTTTAGGTTAATGATGAACAACTAAACACTAAACGAATATAAGACACAGAAGCAAGCTACAATGGTCTAATATTGAGGAATGTCAATATTTGCGAGTGGTGAAACAGCCCCATATTTGGGATCAAAATAACAATGAATAACTTGCAATAACAAAAATTGTTTTATATCCCAACAAAGAGTAACCTTTGAACTTTAAATTAAAATGGAGATTTGATTTCCCCCCCCGCCCCCATACATTCCCACATGCAGTTATGGGCCAATGAAAATCTGACACGAAAACTTTTCTTCAGATTTGGAGAGGCTGCCATCCAGAAACCAATGTATATACAGTGGGGAAAAAAAGTATTTAGTCAGCCACCAACTGTGCAAGTTCTCCCACTTAAAAGATGAGAGAGGTCTCCAATTTTCATCATAGGTATACCTCAACTATGAGACAAAATGAGAAAAAAAAAAATCCAGAAAATCACACTGAAGGATTTTTAACGAATTAATTGGTAAATTCCTTGGTAAAATAAGTATTTGGTCAATAACAAAAGTTCATCTCAATACTTTGTTATATACCCTTTGTTGGCAATGACAGAGGTCAAACATTTTCTGTAAGTTTTCACAAGGTTTTCACACACTGTTGCTGGTATTTTGGCCCATTCCTCCATGCAGATCTCCTCTAGAGCAGTGATGTTTTGGGGCTATCGCTGGGCAACACGGACTTTCAACTCCCTTCAAAGATTTTCTATGGGGTTGAGATCTGGAGACTGGCTAGGCCACTCCAGGACCTTGAAATGCTTCTTACGAAGCCACTCCTTCGTTGCCCAGCCGGTGTGTTTCGGATCATTGTCATGCTGAAAGACCCAGCCATGTTTCATCTTCAATGCCCTTGCTGATGGAAGGAGGTTTTCATTCAAAATCTCACCATACATGGCCCCATTCATTCTTTCCTTTACACGGATCAGTCATCCTGGTCCCTTTGCAGAAAAACAGCCCCAAAGTATAATGTTTTCACCCCCATGCTTCACAGTAGGTATGGTGTTCTTTCTCCTCCAAACACGACAAGTTGAGTTTTTACCAAAAAGTTCTATTTTGGTTTCATCTGACCATATGACATTCTCCCAATCCTCTTCTGGATCATCCAAATGCTTTCTAGCAAACTTCAGACGGGCCTGGACATGTACTGGCTTAAGCAGGGGGACACATCTGGCACTGCAGGATTTGAGTCCCTGGCGGCATAGTGTGTTACTGATGTAGCCTTTGTTACTTTGGTCCCAGCTCTCTGCAGGTCATTCACTAGGTCTTCCCATGTGGTTCTGGGATTTTTGCTCACCGTTCTCGTGATCATTTTGACCCCACGGGGTGAGATCTTGCGTGGGGCCCCAGATCGAGGGAGATTATCAGTGGTCTTGTATGTCTTCCATTTTCTAATAATTGCTCCCACAGTTGATTTCTTCACACCAAGCTGCTTACCTATTGCAGATTCAGTCTTCCCAGCCTGGTGCAGGTCTACAATTTTGTTTCTGGTGTCCTTTGACAGCTCTTTGGTCTTGGCCATAGTGGAGTTTGGAGTCTGACTGTTTGAGGTTGTGGACAGGTGTCTTTTATACGGATAATGAGTTCAAACAGGTGCCATTAATACAGGTAACGAGTGGAGGACAGAGGAGCCTCTTAAAGAAGAAGTTACAGGTCTGTGAGAGCCAGAAATCTTGCTTGTTTGTAGGTGACCAAATACTTATTTTACCGAGGAATTTACCAATTAATTCATTAAAAATCCTTCAATGTGATTTTCTGGATTTTTTTTTTTTTGTCCTCATTTTGTCTCTCATAGTTGAGGTATACCTATGATGAAAATTGGAGACCTCTCTCATCTTTTAAGTGGGAGAACTTGCACAATTGGTGGCTGACTAAATACTTTTTTGCCCCACTGTATCTGACGAAACATTAATGCTTTAAACAGTCCATGTACAGTGGTGTGAAAAAGTGTTTGCCCCCTTCCTGATTGCTCATTTCTTTGTACGTTTGTCACACTTAAATGTTTCAGATCATCAAACAAATTAAAATATTAGACAAAGATAACACAAGTAAACACAAAATGCAGTTTTTAAATAGAGGTGTTTATTATTAAGGGAAAAAAAACTCTCAACCTTCATGACCCTGTGTGAAGAAGTGATTTCCCCCTAAACCTAATAACTGGTTGGGCCACCCTTAGCAGCAACAACTGCAATCAAGTGTTTGCAATAACTGGCAATGAGTCTTTTACAGCGCTGTGGAGGAATTTTGGCCAACTCATCTTTCCAGAATTGTTGTAATACTGCCACATTGGAGGGTTTTCGAGCATGAACCGCCTTTTGAAGGTCATGCCACAGCATTTCAATCAGATTCAGGTCAGGACTTTGACGAGGCCACTCTAAAGTCTTCATTTTGTTTTTCTTCAGCCATTCAGAGGTGGGCTTGCTGCTGTGTTTTGGTTCATTGTCCTGCTCCAGAACCCAAGTGCACTTCAGCTTGAGGTCACAAACAGATGGCCGGACATTCTCCTTCAGGATTTTTTGGTAGACAGCAGAATTCACAGTTCCATTTACCACAGCAAGTCTTCCAGGTCCTGAAGCAGCAAAACAGCCCCAGACCATCAAACTCATCATAGCAGTCTGTCAGGGGTGACAATGACTGTTTCATTTACGTCTGATCAGATTCCTCCACGTAGCTCTGCCCTTCGCCTTCTGTTGCCAGGAACTCCTGACCTTGTTAACCCGGGCGATGCCCGAGCCAGTATGAGTTGCTTTCTGACTGACCATTTCATGAAACCACTTGCAAAGTAATTGAGTACCACTAGCTTTTGCTGGACTAGTGGCACATTCTTGGCAGATAGAGGTATTATCAGTGGCAAGGACAGGCCAAGACAAACTGACTCCAGTATCTGTTGCAGTAACTGACCAGATGATGGGTTTGTTTATCTCTGCTCTTTGTGTAGTGCATGTCACGATGCACCGACTGGCAAAAGTCCACCACAGACCTTGCAACAGATGTGCTTATCTGCCAGGATGTCCAGTCTCACCCTGTGCAACTGGGTGTGGTCCACCACAGACCTTGTTTTTAGTTCTGCCAGGATACCCAGTTTCACCCTCCACGCCCTCTGAAGGGCAGGGTTGCCGGTTTAGTTGCCGACAGCCCGACCCATGAGACAGGTAGTACCGGTTTTCGTGGTTATCCGGTAGCAAGCAAACCAATGCCTGACCTGACAGGCAGCCCATCACACTCGTCGTCGGCCTCCGTCGGTCTATGATGACCATGGAAGAGAATCCTAAACGTCTACTCTGCTGGAACAGCACCGCCTGTGGCTGAACAGGCCGATGCGCGAATGGCAGTCCCTGTCACACAGGTCGCACTTGTGGGTGGTCTCCGTGCTGCTGGGTCTGTGGCGGTTCTTCCTGCGGGCCCTTTTTTCATCTGCTGCAGCAGTCAGTCTCTCTTCACCCGCCTTGAGCTGTCTGGTCAGGGTGCCTCTCCATTTGGAGCGGTCTGTTGCAAGGTCCTCCCAGCACTCTGTGTTGATCTCCAGGGCCTTCACGTCTCTCTTGCAAACGTCTCTAAAGCGCAGCTGTGGGCAGCCAACGTCTCTCCTGCCAGTTGCCAGTTCTCCGTAGAGGACGTCTTTTGGGATTCTGCCATCCTCCATATGCTGAACGTGGCCTAGCCAGCGGAGCCTGCGCTGCCTGAGTAGAGTGAACATGGAGAGAAGGCCGGTGCGGGACAGAACTTCTGTGTTGGGCACTTTGTCCTGCCAGGATATGTCCAGGATGTGGCGAATGCAGCGCAAGTGGAAGGAGTTCAGTCTCTTTTCCTGCCGGGCGTATGTTGTCCACGTCTCACTCCCATAGAGCAGTGTGCTGATGACGCAGGCGTTGTACACTGCCATCTTCGTCTTGACAGAGAGTTTGGGATTCTCCCACACTCGTGTGGTGAGGCGAGCGAGTGTGAAGGCTGATTTTCCAATCCTCTTGTTGATCTCTGTATCAAGGGAGAGGTTGTTGCTGATCGTGGACCCCAGGTACGTGAACTGATTCACGACCTCCAGCTCGTAGTCGTCGATGGTGATGGTTGGTGGTGCTTCCGTGCCTTGCGCCAAGACATTAGTCTTCTTCAGGCTGATGGTAAGCCCGAAGTCCTTGCATGCCTGGGAGAAGCGGTCCATCAGGGTCTGAAGCTCCTGCTGTGTTTGGGTTGCAACTGCAGCGTCGTCTGCGAACAGCATGTCTCTGATTAGAGCCTTGCGTACTTTGGTTCTGGCTTTCAGGCAGGCGAGGTTGAAAAGCCTGCCGTCAGATCTTGTGTGCAGGTAGATTCCCTCTGTTGCTGTGCTGAAGGCATGCCTCAGGAGCATAGCAAAGAAAATCCCAAAGAGGGTTGGCGCAAGTACACAGCCCTGTTTCACTCCGCTGCGTATGTTGAATGGCTCTGAGATGTTGCCATCGTGCTGCACTATCCCCTGCATGTTGGTGTGAAACGATTCGATGAGGCTTTGCAACTTTGGTGGGCATCCTATCTTTGGCAGGATCTTGAAAAGGCCCTCTCTGCTGACCAAATCGAACGCTTTGGTGAGGTCGATGAAGGTGACTTACAGGGGCATGTTCTGTTCTCTGCATTTCTCCTGGAGTTGGCGGATGGAGAATATCATGTCTACCGTCGATCGCGCAGCGCGGAAGCCACACTGAGACTCGGGGTAGACACGTTCGGCAAGCTTCTGTAGACAAACGAGAACAACTCGTGCGTAGACTTTGCCAACAACGCTGAGGAGGGAGATGCCCCTGTAGTTGTTGCAGTCGCTTCTCTCCCCTTTGTTTTTGTAGAGGGTGATGATCTTGGCGTCCCTCATGTCCTGTGGTACGGCACCTTCCTTCCAACACTGGCAGAGGACGTCATGCAATGGCAGCAGTAGGGCGGTCTTGCAGTGCTTGATCAGGTCAGGGGGTATGCCGTCGTTGCCGGGTGCCTTGCCAGCGGCCAAGCTATCAATGGCCTTGCTGAGTTCGTCGATGGTTGGCTCGGCGTCAAGTTCGTCCATGGATGGCAGGCAGTCGATGGCATCAAGGGCTGATGGTGTCACAGTGTTCTCTCTGGAGTAGAGGTCGGAGTAGTGTTCCACCCATCTCTCCATCTGCTTGTTCTTTTCTGTGATCATCACCCCAGTGGAGGATTTGAGGGGGGCCGTCTTGCTCTGAGCCGGACCAAGTGCTTTCTTGATGCCATCGTACATACCACGGATGTTCCCTGTTATGGCAGCGGTTTGAATGTCTTGGCGGAGCTGAGTCCAGTACTCGTTGGCACAGCGCAGAGCAGTCTGCTGAACTTTGCTTCTCGCAGCCCTGAGAATCTGGAGATTCTTCTCGTTTGGGTACTTCTTGCACTCAGCAAGTGCTGACCGCTTGGCTTCAATGACGGGGGTCATCTCGGTCAACTTGGCATCAAACCAGTCCTGTGACTTCGAGGTCTTCCTCCCAAAGGTAGCCAAGGCTGTGCGGTGGATGGTGTTTTGCAGCACTTCCCACTTCTGCTTTGCAGATTCTCCTTCTTGTGGTACACCAAGTTCCTTCTCAAAGGTGGAGGCAAACTGCTTAACAAGTTCTGGTTGAGCCATCTTGTTGGTGTCAATCCGTGCCTTTCCAGGCTGTCTAGCACGATGGAATTTCTTCAGCTGCAGCCTGACCTTGCAACACACCAATGAATGGTCTGTGTCACAATCTGCACTCTGGAATGAACGGGTGATTAGTACGTTCTTCAGTGAGGTGCGCCTGGTCAGGATCAAGTCCAGCTGGTGCCAGTGCTTTGAGCGTGGATGTTGCCAGGAAACCTTGTGTTGGGGCTTGGTCTTGAAGAACGAGTTTGTGATGCATAGATCGTGATATGTGCAGAACTCGAGCAACCGCTGTCCGTTGTTGTTCATTCTGCCCACGCCAAAAGGTCCAAGACAGGAGTGCCAGGAGTCGTGGTCAGCACCCACTCTGGCATTGAAGTCTCCAAGGAGAATGAATTGTTCAGAGTTGGGGATGGTCCTGACAGTTGTTGCGAGATTCTCGTAGAACTCGTCTTTTGCCTCTGGTGTGGCTGTCAGTGTTGGGGCATACACACTGACGAGGGTGACTGGGCCTTGAGTGGTGTTGAGGCGGAGGGTGAGGAGTCATGATGAGCAAGTGCTGCCTAGTTCCACCATCTTCAGCAAGGTGTTCTTCACTGCAAAGCCCACTCCGTGTTCCCTGTGTTCGTCGCTGCCCTTTCCCTGCCAGTAGAACGTGTAGTCCTTCTCTCTCAGTGTGCCTGCGTCAGCCAACTGTGTTTCCTGGAGAGTGACGATATCCACTCCCAGTCTCTTCAGCTCATTATTGATGATGGCAGTCTTCCTGGTGTCGTTGATGGCCTTGAGGTTAGCAGCGAGTCCTGTCATCATAGTGCGGACATTCCAAGTTCCCAGTTTTAGAGTTGGTCTCTTTTGTTTTTTTGTCTTGCCTGGTGCGAAGGTTCTCAGCCTGCTGTTCGGACTTCTCCTCATCCCCATGCACCCAATGAGGAAAGCAAGCTGTGGCGGGACAACACCTTATTGGCTGGGGGCTGCCCAGCTTGAGGCGGGCGGTAGCTGTCCAGTGAGATCCGATGATCCCTCCCACCGTCGGGAACAACCCCTGGCGCCAAGCTCTACGCCAATTGAGCGGTGGCTTATAACCGGTAACTGTCATTCCCCGTGTTTTTTCTACGCCAAAGGCAAAGCTGGAGTGTCCTCTCCAGTGATCCGGTGTTCTACCTTCCAGCGTTGGCGTTGGTAGGATTCAAGCCTGGGCAGGAAGATATGGAGGACAAGATGTTGCCCATGCAGCATGTCCCCCCTCTCCACGTCACTGATGAATCCAAAGGAACAGCAGGGCTGCTACAGTTTGGCACCAGTGCCGTTGCAGGAGCTGCCAGAACGATGTTGAGCACAACATAGAACTGCCTTAGGGGCTCCGACTCCGGATTTTTCCTCAGGGTTGACTCCCGAAGCCTTTCCCGTGACCGGGTATGCCGCAAGGCAGTGGAGGTTTGAAATCAGGGTTTACCTTCCCCTAGATGGGCTACCTTCCCAGGTTGACGAGCCACCATCTACCCGAAGCATCTGGTTTTAAGGCGCCAGAGATCCGCCCTCGCCCCTTCTCCTATTAGTAAAAGCAGTTCCGCCGGGCTTAGAGACTAAACCACACGGGCAGGCTAGGAGTTGGACTTAGTTGTCAGAGGCTTTTCGAGACGCACGCCATAAGGAGCATTTTATGAGCACTGGAAGCTTAACCCCAGTGCTGCTCCTGGCTATGACAACCTAATATAAAAGGGACTGAACTGAGATTTATTTGATTGTGTGAATATGGCACATCAACTGTAAAATAAACCGCTTGTTAATGTATTTATTTTTTTGTCAGATCACTTGTGTGATCCTTTGTGAGTTATGTTCATAACTGTATGTTTTGGCGAATGTGAGATGTTCAGTCGTCAATATAATTTACTTTATATGTGTAGTTTATAGTCTATCATCAATAAACTCATGCAGTAACAGGACACATTACAAATATCTGAGACCCATTGTAGTGCTTCCTTTCATATTTTAGCAATGCTAGTACAAAACACCGCCCACACATGAAGCCAGGGCAAGAAGAGACACTTTTACAGACAAGACAAACTTTTATTGATAAAAACTTCATATTTTGACTGAGTGACTCCATACTCGGTGATTCACACCATCAGTTAAAGTACTAGATTCCATTCAAGTGAATGTATTAATTCATTCTGATTGCTGAAGCCACAGTAAAAGCAGATGATTTTAAATGTAACCCAGCCCTTGTAAAATCTAGTGAAGCGCAGCTACATGAAAATTGTGGTTAAATACAACAACAAAGTACTTTATTGTCACATTCAAATTGTAATCCCTCCTGTTTTGTTTTTCTTTTGAATTCTTGGATGGAATACGGTGGGCAATATAAGCTGCAGCTTCAGCCATCACCCATTTCAGATAACCTATGTTGAACTGTATAATCAGTTCAACATACCTGAGCGGACTCAAGCTTAAGCATGCCCCAAATCCAACTTATCTTGGAGTGACCCTTGATAGGACCTTATCCTTCAAGGAACATCTAAAGGGGACGGCTGCTAAGGTGAAGGTACGAAACAACCTGCTCTGCAAGCTCGCTGGTGCAAAATGGGGGGCGGCAGTCTCCACCCTGCGCACCTCAGCACTGGCCCTTTCATACTCTGTAGCAGAATATTGTGCCCCTGTCTGGTCCAGGTCATCTTACACACACCATGTAGACACCCAGCTCAACACAACCATGAGAACTATAACTGGAACAATCCGCTCAACACCACTCCCCTGGCTCTCTGTACTGTCAAACATAGCCCCTCCACACATCCGGCGAGCAGCATTAACTCAAAGGATGCTCCAAAAAGTTAAAGATTCTCCTCACTTACCAATCCATGCAGATATCTACACTCCACCCACTGCCCGACTTTCATCCAGACGGCCGATTTGGAAAAACCCTCCCCCAGCTGACTTTACCATCCAGACAGCTTGGCAAGAGGAATGGGAGACCAAGGAGGTCCCAAACAAACAGCTGGTGATAAACCCCAACCAACAGGTCCCGGGCACCAACCTCCCAAGGAGACAGTGGTCTACACTCAATCGCTTCAGGACTGGACATGGCCCCTGCTTGGCCAGCCTTTACAGATGGGGCAGTAGCCCTAGCCCACTGTGCGCATGTGGAGAGGAGCAAACAATGGAACACATCATAGAGGCTTGCCCGCTCCAAAGACTGGAAGGAGGATTACACACCCTCCATACAGCAAACCAGGAGGCAACTGCTTGGCTTAAGGACTTTGCATTCGCTAAATAAATAAAATCAGGAGTTATTGTTTAATTTGACCTTGTTAGATTTTTTCCCCTTTGTTATATTATTCTATTTTCTTTTAATCTTTACCTTTAATCAATCCGAAATAAAGATTCATTCATTAATTCACATTCCAGCCCCTGAAAACCCCAAATTCAATTTGGCAAAAAATTAGAATATTACATAAACTTTAAAAAATATTTTTTAAATAGAAATGTTGGCCGCTGAGGTGTTGGTTAATATGGGCTGTAACCACCACCATATTTTACTGTTGCTATGATGTTACTTTTACACCGGATGTAATGGGACACACACCTTCCAAAAAGCTCAACTTTTGTCTTGTCAGTCCACAGAGTATTTTCCCAAAAGTCTTGGGGATCATCAAGATGTTTTCTGGAAAAACTGAGACGAGCCTTTATGTTCTTTTTGCTCAGCAGTGGTTTTCGTCTTGGAACTCTGCCATGCAGGCCATTTTTGCCCAGTCTTCTTCTCATGGTGTAGTCATGAACACTGACCTTAACTGAGGCAAGTGAGGCCTGCAGTTCTCTGGATGTTGTTGTGGGGTCTTTAGTGACCTCTTGGATGAGTTGTCGCTGTGCTCTTGGGGTAATTTTGGTCAGTTGGCCACTCCTGGGAAGGGTCACCACTGTTCCATGTTTTTGCCATTTGTGGATAATGGCTCTCACTGTGGCTTGCTGGAGTTCCAAAGCTTTAAAAATGGCTAGAAAATTGAACTCAGCTTTCCAAAGATGTGATAAACCACAGTTTATTTATGTTTTAACAGGGGGGCAATCACTTTTTCACACAGGGCCATGTAGGTTTGGATTTTTTTTTTACCCTTAGTAATAAACACCTTCAATTAAAAACTGCATTTTGTGTTTACTTGTGTTATCTTTGTCTAATTACCTCCACCAAGGAGGTTATGTTTTCATCGGCGTTGGTTTGTCTGTCTGTTTGTTTGTTAGCAAGATAACTCAAAAAGTTATGGACGGATTTTCAAGACATTTTCACAGATTGTCAGAAATGGGGTATCCTACAGATGATTAGATTTTGGTGGTGATCCGGATCACCGTCCAGAAGAAAACCGCCATTACGGAAAATGCCATTTTCGTCAATAACTACTGAACCACTAATCCTATCACTGTGAATCCAATTGCTAGTCATAGGGGGGAACTGTGGCGCTTGGCGGAGGTCTGCGCTCTCCGAGTGCTTTTCTAGTATTTAAATTTGTTTGATGATCTGAAACATTTAAGTGTGACATACAAAAAAATGAGAAATCAGGAAGGGAGCAAACACTTTTTCACACCACCGTATGTATCTCAAAGCTCTGAAAAAAAATCAAGAAGCTGGGGCATATACAAAGTTGGTCGACCACGAAACCCGAGTATTTTTTTTTTTTCATTTTTGAGGGGCTTTCATGCCTTAAAGTTATGCTGTACTATGACAGAGCTTTCTGTATATTCTGAGAGAGTAGGTGGAGGTGTATTACCATACCAAATTTCAGTTTCCTATGTGGTGTAGTTCTTCAGATATTGACACCTGAAAATGGAGGAAAAACAAGGATGCGCCAAAATCGATACATACCCCCCTCACTAAATTGGCCGTGTCTCAAAAACTATCCATCCGAGCAAAATAAAATTTTACAGTGTGCCTATTGGATAAATAAGGAACAACTGGTAAAAATTTCCCACAGGCCAAGAAAAAATAAAAACAAAATAAAACATGCAAGTTCGGTCAACTGGAGACTCTAAAGCGGCCCTAGGTGTGATTGGTGAAGGGATGGCGCCGTACCGAGGCTGCTTCATTCATCTAGGTGAATCTAGGTGTGACTATGGAAAAGAGCCTTAGGTGAATGCCCTGAATTTCCCCTCTGAGGATTCAATTCAATTCAATTCAATTCAACTTTATTTATATAGCGCCATTTCACAACAACAGTCATCTCATAGCACTATCAACTGTAGGGGGAACCCCCACAGTTGCAGAAAGACCCCAGCAATCAGGCGATCCCCTGTGAGCAAGCACTTGGCGACGGTGGAGAGGAAAAACTCCCTTTTAACAGGAAGAAACCTCCAGCAGAACCAGGCTCAGGGAGGGGCAGTCATCTGCTGCGACTGGCTGGGGGGTGAGGGGATAGAGAAGAAGAAAAGAACAGACATGTAGAGAGCAAACAGCACGATGGGGACTCAATCTATGGGAGGATCAATAAAGTACACAAAATTTAAAAAAAAAAAAAAAAAATCACAATTTTTTGAGACCCAAGTGCGTGGGATGTCCTGAAAATTTGTTGAAATGACATGGAATGACCCTGTTCCACTTTCAAACACAGCTTACATTTGGGCCTGTAATGCCTGACTGGGATACCTGTTTCAGACAGGAATACTTGCTTTCTATGGGTCCCATGTGCACTGATCTACAACTCAGTATCTAAACTCAGTGTAAATGGTGTAGAGATTGAAAGGGTATCCAAAATTAAATTTCTTGGGGTAATAATTGATAATAAACTGTGTTGGAAGTCACATATTAATTATATTAAAGGTAAAATATCCAAATCAATCGCAATACTACACAGAGTGAAATATTTGCTGAATCAACCCACACTATATACTTTGCATCATTCATTAATACTCCCTTACATGACATATTGTACTGAAGTATGGGGAAATACATATAAAACAAACATATATCCAGTCTTTATGCTTCAGAAGAGAGCTATTAGAATAATAAACAAAGCTGCTTACAGGGAACCAACAAACCCACTTTTTCTTAAATTAAAAGCTCTCAAGTTGAAAGATCTGGTTGACTTTAAAACTGAAGTAACAATGTTTAAAGTGAAGAATCTATCACTGCCCGCAAATATCCAAAAGTTGTTCCAAATAAGGGAGAAACAATATCATTTCAGAGGAACATGTATATTTCAAAAACCTTCAGTGAGAACTACCACCAAGCAACACTGTGTCTCAGTGCAAGGAGTCAGATTATGGAACGATTTTGGACCTGAATTAAAATCATGTACAACGCTTGGACAATTTAAACAAATACTAAAGGAAGAAATACTCCAAACATATATACAAGATGACATGTAAAATCACCTAAGAATTATCATATTCAGTCTGTGTTGTGCTGTTGCTTATTTTTGCTTTGTTTTTTTGTCACGTTTTGTCTTAGCTTTGTTCAGAATTATAATCGCTCCTGCTTTGTTTTTCTTTTGAATTCTTAGATGGAATATGGGTGGGCAATATAAGCTGCGGCTTCAGCCATCACTCATTTTGGATAACTTATGTTGAACTGTATAATCAGAGGAGTTAAATTCATCTGTATAAAAAGCCTGGCTGGCTCATGTCCCATTAATGAGTACAGAGATAGATAGATAATGTACTTTATTGAGTACGCATCCTCAGGGAATTTGGTCGCTCGCCTTCCCCACATCCTTGCTGGATCGAGCCACGAGAGAAGTCAGAGATATAATTTTTTTTTTCACAGCCGCTGTGGATCGCCACGTTTAACGGGAAAGTCCCTCACCATCGTGGATCCACACGCAATTTTTGCACGGCCCAGGCACCTTTGACATCCGGGGCCGGCACTCGCTTACTCCCACCCCTCCCCCTCCTCCTGCACAGAGCTTTTCCCGCACCTCACTCCCTAAGCCAACCGATCGCCGTCTGGTTCCATCACGCACAACAACACACCAGCCCGTGTGCCCACGATCCATGGCCGTTCAACATGCTGGAACTTGGAGCGGAGCACACTGCCCTTTCCACCCCTCCCCCGTCCCCCTCACGGACTGACATGCCCTCCCACAGTTCTACCGGAGCTAGAGCCAAACGGGAGTGGGGGGGGGGGGGGTCACAGCCCCTTCTGACCGTTCTGGAGGGAGCCGTGTGGGCACCCAGCACAATGCAGACTGATAATATTCACGCTCAGCAGGGATTGCATACGAACAGAGAGCCCTAGATGAACAACCAGAACAATAACTATTGTTATACATCCCTGGAGTAAGGAGAGGAATTCCGGCGCAAGTTAATCACCTTAAAGCCTCCCAGTTTGTTTGTTTTTTTCCTATCTTGCTTTAAAACTCAGTTTAGAGCGTTTTTACCTGTTGCTTTGTCACTGCCGCTGGAGAATAAACCTGCTCGTGCGAAAAAAGAGAGAAATTGCCAGTCTCATAACTTAATATTGTAGTGGCTGGTGAAGCAATTCATCAGTCCCCTCACACTCCGGGAGAACAAAGGGATTTCTCCCACGTGTTTTTTTTTTTTCCTCTCTTTTTTACGATCACAATCAACGAACATCGGCCGGGATCACGGGTCCCAAGAAAGCTCAGCAGACTGAGGAGGTGGACGATATTAAAAGATCACTCGAATTCTTGGCTCAAGAGATTTCTGCTGTTAAGCTGCAGCCAAAAAACATCCTGGGCCTGCTCGAGGAGGTGAAAGCGCTGCGCATCCAGAACGCCGAGAAGGACAAGAGGCTGGCATATCTGGAGAGCAGAGTGTCGGACCTGGAGCAGAACACTCGGGTGAACGACGTGATCATCACGGGGCTCCACATTAAACCCCAATCATACGCGCAGGCGGTGGCCGCGGACAGCGGAGGGAGGCTCGATACGCTGGAAGACGAATCCACGGAGCAACAAGTGGCGGCTTTCCTGCTGTCCAAAGGAATCCAGCTGGACTGTAACACCATTGAGGCCTGCCACCCTCTGCCCAAGAAAAACAGCGACAAACTGGCTGTAATCATGAGGTTTGTGAATAAAAAACACAAGACGGTGCTGCTAAAACAAGGCAGGAAACTGAAAGGAACGAACATTTACATAAACGAGCACCTCACAAAAGAAAACGCAGAAATAGCCAGAAAAGCAAGATACCTGAGAAAGCAGAAAAAGATTCAAAACACCTGGACATCAAACTGTAAAATATACATCAAATTAAATGGATCACCTGAAGAAGCCAAGGTCATTAACATCCGTAATATTATGGAACTGGACAAATATCAATGAATATTATGAACTGGAGTCACAGCAACAAGAGACAATTGTAGGATACTGAAGGATTATACTCATCTGCATCAGGACATTTAACAACATGAGACAAAAGATCAACAAACAGGAACATCAGGAACTAAAAGTTTTTGAATATACAGATCACAACCCACAGGACATAGAATATAACATAGACCCTGATAATAATTTATTTAGCTCCATCAATAATGACTGTAGTTACTACACGGATGAACAGTTTAACACAATGGTCACATCTGATTTCAATATTTCTATGATCCACTTCAACAGCAGAAGTCTCTATGCCAACTTTAATAACATTAAAGATTATTTACAACAGTTTAAAGAGCCATTCAATATTGTGGCAATATCAGAGACGTGGCTCAGTGAAGAGAAAGGAGTAGATTTTACCATGGATGGCTATGAATTAAATTATATAAATAAAAAAGTGAAAAAAGGAGGAGGAGTTGCAATTTATGTTGACAAGAGCTTGAAATACAAGGTTGTTGAAAATCTGTCAGTAACTGTGGATGATTTATTTGAATGTATTACAATAGAAATCTGTCTGGACAATGCGAAGAATGTAGTAGTGAGCTGTGTATATAGAACACCTGGATCAAACATTGACTTATTTAAGGACTGGATAGAAAAAATGTATGCAAAACTAACTCAAAGTTATGTTCATCTGTGGGGATTTCAATATAGATCTGATGAATTCAAAACAACATAGTTTGACAGAAGAATTTATCAACACAATGTACAGTATGGGCTTACATCCAACAATTACCGGACCTAGCAGAATCATGTCACACAGTGCCACACTAATAGATAACATATTCACAAACATTATGGAAAATAGATAGATAGATAGTTTATTTCAAACACAAAATATAACAAATACAAGCAAATGGCAAATGCAATAAAGTAACATTATACACTGTTCGAAAGGGAGAAGGAAGAAGTAAACACTTATTAATTCCATCTCCTCTTTTCCATAGATACACCCATGTGAATTTTATACAAATTACCACCTTTAAGACCCCAAGTAAACAATTTACTGTATTTTTTACAAATCAACATTAACACCCATCCATTCTAACATACAATGATGTCCATACAACAAAACCAGCCTCAAACAACACAGATATACACAGTGCTGTCCTACCCACCATTCCATAGTGTCCCATAATATCCCAGAGTGAACATAATGAATCGTACATATAACTACTACCCTTCTAACATATACCCTTTCAACAAATGGTGCTTATACCTCTTTTTGAATTGATTTCTGTTTGTACATAGTTTCAGTTCCGGCTCTAGACTGTTCCACAAATCCACCCCACAGACAGATATGCACATACTTTTCTTGGTAGTACGTATCTTGGGTTTTGTAAAGTTTAAGTCTCCCCTCAAATTATGATCATTGTCTCTTTTTTAAAATATTTTTTGTATATTAGTTGGTAGTTGATTATTAATTGCCCTGTACATTACTTGTGCTGTCTTAAATTTAACTAAATCGATGAACTTTATGACATGTGACTTTAAGAACAACGAATTGGTATGGTCTCTATATCCTGCATTGTTTATTATCCTTATAGCTCTTTTTTGTAATGTGCATATTGACTGTAGGTTGGTTTTGTAGGTGTTTCCCCAGACTTCTACACAGTAGTTAAGATAAGATAAAATAATATCAGGAGTGGGCTTTTATTGAATGATATCAGCGACCACCTGCCGATTTTTGTTGTCTATCAATGTGATTATAGGAAGAAAAAGTATACCAAAAATATTAAATATAAAAGAATAAGAACCAAAGAATCAATGTATTTACTGACAAAGGAATTATTAATACAAGATTGGAAGATAGTTTATGATGAAAATGATATAAATATCGCATATGATAAATTTTTACAAATATTTCAATCATTGTACAATAAAAACTGTCCTATAAAACAATACAGTGACAGACAACAAAAGAAAAATATTCCTTGGGTCACCAAGGGGTTAATAAATGCATGTAAAAAGAAGAATACATTATATAAACAATTCATTAAGTGCAGAATGGTAAAAGGCTGAGATCAAATATAAAAGATATAAAAATAAGCTTATCTTCCTGCCCAGGCTTGAATCCTACCAACGCCCAACGCTGGAAGGTTGCTGTTCCAGCAGAGTAGACGTTTAGGATTCGCTTCCATGGTCATCATAGACCAACGGAGGCCGACGAATGAAAAACAAGCTTACTAATATAATGAGGACCTGTAAGAAAGAATATTACAACAGAATAAAGAGGAATATGGCAAGTACTCAATGGGATTATTAGTAATCAACCTAAGAATGCTAATTATCCAGAATATTTTATTGAAAATGGCAATTTGATAAATAATATGGAGGATGTGGTCAGTGGTTTCAATAAATTTTTTGTAAACGTTGGTCCTGAATTAGCAAAATCAATAGTGACACCAGAAACAAACAACAGTGGTTCTGTAAATGAAATAGAAGATAGAAATCCAAACACAATCTTTTTGGGTGCAGTTACTGAAAAGGAAATTATCGAGACTGTGAGTAAATTTAAGAACAAAAAATCAACGGACTGGAATGAAATTGACATGACAATAGTGAAAAAAGTAACTGAAGGAATTGTTAAAAGGAACTCCGATTATAATGACTTATAGATTTAAAAATACAAACACTGGCTTCCACTATTAAAATACATTGTTAGAACTATATAAGCATTTATTGTAGTTATAAAAATCGTTTTTGTTTACAATGTAAATCGATACATGGCAGCCGCCATGTTTTCAGGTGCGCAATGCATTCTGGGTAGTGACGTAGAATGGTTGTAGCCGTTTTTTCTGTCTTATACAAGCCAAGAAGCAAAGCTACGAACTACTGCCATTTGTCAGTGAAAATGCCACATTGCACGGCTTTTGGATGTAATTTCCAATCAAAGGGAAATAAAGAGAGCGGGGTGAGCCTCCATAGCTTTCCTAAAGAGGGAAAGTGGAGGAAAAAGTGGGGCGGCAGCGGCTCAGCAGGTAGAGCAGGTCGTCTAATAACCTGATGGTTGGCGGTTCAAATCCCGCTCTCCCCAGATATCCTGCCATTGTGTCCCTGGGCAAGACACTTCACCCGCATTGCCTCCAGTGCCCATAACACTGGGTATGAATGTGTAAAAATGTTTAAATGTTCGGTGGTGGGCCGTTGGCGTGGATTGGCAGCCACGTTTCCCTCACTCTGTGAGTGTCTATGATAAAGCGCTATATATTGTATCTGCTTCATTTCTTTTTTTTTTTTCATGTTCCGCCTAAATGATCGCATTTTTCACCCTCTAAACGTTCACCAAAATGTGATTTTTTTTGGCAAACCCCTCAGATCCAGCAAAAAATTCGATAAACTGGAAAACATATGTGCCCTCCCAGTGTCTATGATAAAGCGCTATATCGCTCAAAGCGCATGCTTGAGCGCGCACTTTGAGTGTCTATGATAAAGCGTTATATCGCTTTATCATAGACACTGTGTCTATGATAAAGCGCTATATAAATCTGATGCATTATTATTATCATTATTATTATTAAAAGTGGGAGGATGCGGTTGGAAGAGTCCAACTTCCCAAAGACCCGCAGTTGTGCTCTCATCACTTTAGCCCTGAGGATTTGGAGGATTTTCGTCACCCCCAGCTCATGAAAGAGCTCACAGGCGTGTCTGGCTACAAACGACGGCTTAATGCAAACGGCATCAAAGCTTTGATGTGCTGTGATACAGGACAGATCTGTAAAGCAGGCATGCATCCTGTTATACCACTTTAACAAGTGACTGAACAAGATACATTTATAGCATCAGGTACCATGGAAAGCGGCAGAAATGAAGTGGAGCTCTTTGTAGCAGATGCTCACAAAAACACCATCCAACATGACCAGCTCTAGCTTCCTCGCGGCTGCTGTCTTTATTCTCAAGTCCATTTTCACTTTGTGTGTCTTCGTCATTGTCTTTATTGCTTTGGCTTCACACTGGTTCGAACTGAAAAGGCTGTTTACAGACCGCTGCTGCTACATGCAGCACAACCAATCTATGTCACTACCCAGAATGCATTGCGATGTAAACAAAAATGGCGATTTACATCGTAATAAAGTTTTTTAAAAAATATATAAAACTGGGAATTATTTTCAAAAAAATTATATTATAGTTATGTTACTAACATCAAAATAAAGCATATAGAGCTAACATGCCAATATAATTGGAGTTCCTTTTAAGCCACTCACCCACATCTGTAACCTGTCATTTCACACTGGTAAATTTCCAAACAAAATGAAAATAGCAAAAGTAATACCTTTATATAAAACAGGAGACAGTCATTGTTTCACAAATTACAGGCCAGTCTCTTTACTCTCACAATTCTCCAAAATACTTGAAAAAATCTTCACTAAGAGACTGGATGATTCCATTGAAAAACACAACCTCCTTACAGACAGCCAGTATGGTTTTAGAGCGGATAAATCTACATCTTTGGTACTGATCGAACTTATTGAAGAAATTACTAGTTGTATAGATAAAAAAAGTTTGCTGTAGGAGTATTTATAGTTTTCAAGAAAGCTTTTGACACCATTGGCCACAGAATACTACTAAGGAAACTAGAAAGGTATGGGATAAGAGGGGTTGGACTGAGTTGGGTGGAAAGTTATTTAAGAAACAGACAACAACTTGTACAAATTGGTGAGCACAAATCACCCTTCATGGACATCACTTGTGGTGTGCCCCAGGGGTCAGTTTTGGGACCCAAACTCTTTATTTTGTATATAAATGACATATGCCAAGTATCAAAAATTCTGAAATTTATTTTCTTTGCGGATGACACAAATATCCTTTGCACTGGTTAGAATTTGCAGCAGGTTTTAGAGGCGGTCACAACTGAAATGAAAAAGTTAACGCAGTGGTTCAACAAAAATAAATTATCTCTAAATCTAAAAAAAACAAAGATTATGTTGTTTGGAAATTATAAAATAAATCATGAAATAATGGTAACGATGGATGATACCAGAATAGAAACAGTACAGGAAAATAAGTTTCTGGGGGTGACGCTAGACAATAAAATCTGCTGGAAACCTCACATCAGTCACATCCGGGCCAAGTTGGCAAAATGTATAGGGATACTGGGGAAGACAAGACACATCTTGGACTATAAATCATTGGTCTTACTGTACAATTCACTGTTTCTACCTTATCTTAACTACTGTGTAGAAGTCTGGGGAAACACCTACAAGACCAACCTACAGTCAATATGCACATTACAAAAAAGAGCTATAAGGATAATAAATAATGTAGGATGTAGAGACCATACCAATTTGTTGTTTTTAAAGTCACATGTCATAAAGTTCATCAATTTAGTTAAATTTAAGACAGCACAAGTCATGTACAGGGCAATTAATAATCAACTCCCAACTAATATACAAAAAAAATAAATAAATAAAGAGACAGTGATCTTAACCCCTTGCACTCTGGTCAATTTCCCTAAAAACGCCAAAAAAATAACATGCCCAAAGTAAATCAAAAGCTGTTCTTCAACCCTTTGCAGCATCTTCATGGGGTTGGTCTCATTTAAAAGAAACCACTTTGAATTTTTTGGCAAAACAGTCATAATCTCTCTAAGTGCTCCGGCCACTGAGTAACAGTCATCTAAACATACTGAACTTGAAGAAAATAAATTTCGCCTGGGTGTTTTTTTGGATACAAATGCTTGCAAATAACACACAGCTTCAGATCCGGCTGGAAAATGCAACAGAAATGTAGAACCAAGTGTTATCCAGCTGAGGTCAAAATTTTGTAACAATACCACAAAAAATGAATATATTACACAGCTTTGTTCTCAGGTAGTTCCCAGGTGTTTTTGAACTGTGCCAAATTGTGCCAAATGGCACAGTTTGGAAAAACGTCTGTAACTTTTGAATGATTCAATATAGAAGCTTCATCTTGGGCTCTAATGAAAGGTGACACTCAGGGCTGTGTGTGTGTGGGGGGGGGTTGTTTATTCATTCATTCATGAATGAATGAACAAACAAGCCCCCACACACAAAGAAGCATGCCACGTAAAAAATGTGTGGCTTTTTTTTTTTTTACAAGAAAAAATAACCTACAGGGCACTAAAAATTATTCTAAAATATTTGTAATGTAGAAGATAACAGCTCCCCCCCCCCACCCCCCCGCTACAGAGGACGGACATCGGCCATCGCTACATGACTGAATAGTCATATGGCGATGTGGCAACCGCGGCGCACAGTCCCCGCGGTCACCGCGCCCCCCTCCTCGCTACAGAAGAGTAGCGGGGGGAGGGGGGCGTTCACGGTCCGGACGCGGCGCACGAACCGTGTACCGTGGCGCACGGACTTCGGACTTCGTGCGCCGCACAGTTGTAATTTACCAATCGGTCAAACGTCATTTTTGATTACAATTTTCAGGGATAAAGAATAATTTAGCTTATAACACTTACCTGTTCACAGCAGCATGTGGACGGTCTATGATGACCATGGAAGAGAATCCTAAACGTCTACTCTGCTGGAACAGCACCGCATGTGGCTGAACAGGCTGATGCGCGAATGGCAGTCCCTGTCACACAGGTCGCACTTGTGGGTGGTCTCCGTGCTGCTGGGTCTGTGGCGGTTCTTCCTGCGGGTCCTTTTTTCATCTGCTGCAGCAGTCAGTCTCTCTTCACCCAGCCTTACACAAAACAGCTTTCGAACTTTTGTGCTTCAATTGGCTCGCTGCATTCGCAGCCGTTGGTAGGCGGGTCCTTCTTGCTAGGTTTTCAGTCATTGGTTCTTCACGGTTTCAGAAACCCAATTCAAGGCTCTTATTAGTCGAATGAGAGGTCAATCACATCTAAACCAATCAAAGCACTCCTTTGGCTTTCTGTTCGCGGCTGTGTCTGTAGTGGAAGAACGGAAATGCAGCTTTTTTTTTCAGTGCCTCCTAGGACGCAGCGCCCTCGTGCGCTCTAGGACGCAGAGACGTGCCCGCCCGCGGTACACCAGAGTGCAAGAGATTAATTTGAGAGGAGACTTAAACTTTACAAAACCCAAGATACGAACAACCTAGAAAAGTATGTGCATATCTGTCTGTGGGGTGGATTTGTGGAACAGTCTGGAGCTGGAACTGAAACTATGTACAAACAGAAATCAATTAAAAAAGAGGTATAAACATTATTTGCTTAACCTCTTGCACTCCGGGCAATTTTCCTAAAAATGCCAAAAAATAACGTGCCCAAAGTAAATCGAAAGCTGTTCTTCAACCCTTTGCAGCATCTTCATGGGGTTGGTCTCATTTAAAAGAAAACACTTTGAATTTTTTGGCAAAAAAAACATAATCTCTCTACGTGCTCCAGCCACTGAGTTACAGTCATCTAAACATACTGAACTTGAAGAAAAAAAATTTGGACACTGTGTTTTTTTTGATACAAATGCTTGCAAATAACACACAGCTGTCCGATCCGGCTGGAAAATGCAACAGAAATGTAGAACCAAGTGTTATCCAGCTGAGATCCAAATTTGGTAACAATACCACAAAAAATGAATATTTTACACAGCTTTGTTCTCAGGTTGTTCCCAGGCATTTTGGAACTGTGCCAAATTGTGCCAAATGGCAGAGTTTGGAAAAACGTCTGTAACTTTTGAATGATTCAATGTAGAAGCTTCATTTTAGGCTCAAAGGAAAGGTCACACTCAGGGCTGTGTCTGTGTGTGTGTGTAGGGGGGGGTCGTCCCCCCCCCCGCTACCAAGGACAGAGTTCGGCCCTCGCTACATGATGGATTACACTCGTTGCATGTTTCCACAGTAACGCTGTCACAGCGGCTCCCCCCCCCCCTCGCTACTGTGTGTGTGTGTGGGGGGGGTTGTCCCCCCCCCCCCCGCTGGCTACAGAGGATGGACTTCGGCCATCGCTACACAACGGATTAGCCTTATGTGGTGATGTAGGACAGCAGTGCAATCACCGCGGCTCCCCCCCCTCGCTGCAGAAGAATAGCGGGGGTGGGGGGGGCGTTCACAGCCTGTACACTGCGAGCAACCCCTTGTACCGCGGCGCACGAACTTCAGACTTCGTGCGCTGCACAGCTGTAATTTACTGATCGGTCAAAAGTCATTTTGGATTACAATTTTCAGGGATAGAGAATAATTCAGCTTATAACACCTTACCTCTTCACAGCGGAGTCTTGGCGAACTTGTCTTCCTCATTGTCAGACGAAAGCGACGCTGGTCCGCTCTGGTTCTGGTCTCGCGACTCGATCAAAACATAATTCCATTATTGCGGTTTTGTGTTTCCATGATTGCGGTTTTTGGCGAACGATTTTTCAAAACAAATAACGGTAGTAATTAAAAAAAGACTGGCGAAGGCGTGTGTGTCACTCAGCCTTCGTTGTCAGCCTCCGTCGGTCTATGATGACCATGGAAGAAATCATAACGTCTACTCTGCTGGAACCAATACAAAATAAGCACCGCCTGTGGCCGAACATGCCGATCCACGAATGGCACTCCCTGTCACACAGGTTGCATTTGTGGATGGTCTCCATGCTGCTGGGTCTGTGGGGCTCTTCCTGTGTCCTTTTTTGATCCGCTGCAGCAGCCAGTCTTCACCCAGCCTTAAAAAAAAACAGCTCGCGAACTTCTCTGCTTCAATTGGCTCACTGCATTCAAAGCGTTGGGAGGCGGGTCCTCCTTCCTAGGTTTTCATTCATTGGCTCTTCAAGGTTTCAGAAACCCAATTCAAGGCTCTTATTAGTCGAATGAGAGGTCAATCAGATGAACTAATCTGTTCGCGGCTGTGTTTGCAGCTTTTTTTTTCAGTGGCGCTTGGAGGCCACACCACCTACACCACCACCATCAATATCCTTATCGTGTGTCATGCGCACGAGGGCGCACGAGTGCGCCGTCGTGCGCCCTCGTGCGCCCTAGGACGCAGAGACTTGCCCGCCCGCGGAACAACGGAGTGCAAGAGGTTAAAGGATATATGTAAGAAGAGGATCTTCAGGTCGGGGAACAGGGAGATGCTGAAGTCCGTACAGAGGGAGCTGAGGAGAAAGATCAGAGAAGGCAAGGACAGCTTCAGGAAGAAGATGGAGGACAAGCTGCAACAGAGCGACATCAGCGGGGTCTGGAGAAACCTCAAAACCATCTCGGGGCTCCAGAATACCTCCCCCCAGGCCACGGGGGGCAGGGAGTGGGCGAACAACCTGAATCTGTTTTTCAATAGATTTGACCAACCGCCCTCCCCCCTGTCTGCACAACAACCACTGCTGCCTCTAAGAAATCAAGTCCTGCTGCCCACTCCCCACTCCACCGACACCCCCCCCCACTCCCAACACACAGCCCCCCATCCTGACCCTGACCAAGACCCAGGTGAGGACGGAGCTGAGGAAGATCAAGGCGAGGAAGGCGTCGGGACCGGACGGCATCAGCGCAAAGCTCCTCAAGTCCTGTGCAGACCAGCTGTGTGGGATTGTGACGTATATCTTCAACATGAGCCTGAAACTGGGGAGGGTACCACAGCTGTGGAAAACATCTTGTGTGGTACCTGTACCAAAAACTTCCCACCCCAAAGACCTGAACAGCTACAGACCGGTGGCCTTGACGTCCCACTTGATTAAGACCCTGGAGAGACTGCTCCTTGCTCATCTCCGCCCCCTGGTGGAACCAGCGATGGATCCACTCCAGTTCGCCTACCAGCATGGCATTGGGGTGGAGGATGCGGTGATCTTCCTCCTTCACCGTTCTCTGTCCCACCTGGAGAAGCCCGGGAATATGGTGAGGATCATGTTCTTTGACTTCTCCAGTGCTTTCAACACCATCCAACCGATGATCCTGAAGGACAAGCTGCTGCGCGCAGGGGTGGACCAGCACCTGTCATCATGGATCCTGGACTACCTCACGAACCGGCCTCAGTTTGTGAGAACCCGGGACTGTGTTTCCGACACGATCATCAGTAGCACGGGGGCCCCCCAGGGAACGGTGCTGGCTCCCTTCCTGTTCACTCTTTATACTGCGGACTTCTCACACAACACAACACATTGCCATCTACAGAAGTTCTCTGATGACTCTGCGATCGTTGGTCTCATCTCCAACGGAGATGAAGCTGAGTACAGAGGGCTTATCCAGGACTTTGTGGACTGGTGCCATCGGAACTGCCTCCAGATCAACGCGAGGAAAACTAAGGAGCTGGTGGTGGACTGCCGCAGGCATGGGCAGCCCCTCACGGCACCAGTAAATATACAGGGAACAGACATCGAGATGGTGACATCCTATAAGTACCTGGGTATTCATCTGAACAATAAACTAGACTGGTCACACAATACTGACGCACTCTACAAGAAGGGACAGCGCAGGCTGTTCCTGCTGAGGAGACTCAGGTCTTTTGGTGTACAAGGGGCGCTGCTGAAGTCATTCTATGACACGGTGGTGGCATCAGCCATCACTTTTGGAGTGGTCTGCTGGGGCAGTGGCATTACTGCAGCCGATAGGAAGAGACTGAACAAACTGATTAAGAAAGCTAGCTCTGTCCTGGGGCAGCGCCTTGATCCGATGGAGGAGATAGGAGAGAGAAGGACGGTGGCTAAACTGTCATCTCTGCTGGAGTCCGAGTTCCACCCTATGCAGGACATACTGGATGCACTGAGGAGCTCATTTAGCAGCAGACTACATCATCCCAGGTGCACAACCGAGAGGTTTCGTAGGTCCTTCCTACCAACGGCTGTCAGACTGTACAACCTAAGCAGGGCTGCTCGCAGAGATAGCAAAAAGACGTAACAAACTAATAGTTTTTTTGAATGCAAAAGATGCAATAGACTTACACAATGGTCCTCTCCGGCATACAACTAGGAACATACCGGTCGCTATGGAGGGTGAGAATATGTATGGGCACATAATCATACCATGTAGGATAACTAAATAGACGGTTATGCTGTTTCATCCCACCTAGCAACAATGCTCTGCACTGTGTGTGTTTATATATTTACATATTTATTCCATCTAGCTACAATGCTCAGCACTGGGTGTGTTTATATTTAATATATTTATTCCATCTAGCTACATTGCTCCGCACTGTGTGTGTTTATATACTTGCATATTTATTCCACCTAGCTGCAATGCTCCGTACTGTGGGTGTTTATATATTTACATATTTATTCCATCTAGCGACAATGCTCTGCACTGTGTGTTCATATATTCATATATTTATTCCATCCAGCTACAATGCTCTGCACTGTGTGTCTGTGTGTGTGTGTGTATATATATATTTTATAGTAATATGTACATATGTACAGTATATTAGCTGCTCTTGCTTGCTTGTTTTTTTTCTTGCCTTCTGATTGTTGCTCTGAGTGTTGCTATCCCTGTGCTGTTGCAATCCTGGAATTTCCCCGTTGTGGGACTAATAAAGGCTTATCTTATCTTATCTTAGAAGGGTAGTATTTATATGTACGATTCACTATGCTCACTCTGGGACACTATGGAATGGTGGGTGGGACAGCACTGTGTATATCTGTGTTGTTTGAGGCTGGTTTTGATGTATGGACATCAATGTATGTTAGGATGGATGGGTGTTAATGTTGATATGTACAAAATACAGTTAATTGTTTACTTGGGGTCTTAAATGTGGTAAATTGTATATAATTCACATGGGTGTATTTATGGAAAAGAGGAGTTGGAATTACTAAGTGTTCACTTCTTCCTTCTCCCTTTCGAACACTGTATACTGTTACTTTATTGCATTTGTCATTTGTTTTGTTTTTGTTACATTTTTTGTTTGAAATAAAGTATCTATCTATCTATCTATCTATCTATCTATCTATCTATCTATCTATCTATCTATCACACAATTGATGTGTATTGACTGATACGTATATCAATATGTAAATGTGCCATGCATTCTCTCGTCTGTATAAAAGAGCTTGACTTTACACAGTGCACTCACAGAGTACACAGAGCGTGACACGGCAAGCTGAAGGTTTCAGAGTTTTATTCCTCCATCATCATGAGACACACAGTAGCGCTGTGCTGTGTGTGTGCTCTGTGAGTGCTCTGTCTTGAGGCATGTAAAGTCAGCTCTTCTATACAGACAAGAGAATGCATGGCACATTTGCATATTGATATACATATCAGTAAATACATATCCATCACGTGGTTAACTGGCGCCAGAATTCCTCTCCTTACTCTGGGGATGTATAACAATAGTCATTGTTCTGGTTGTCCCCCAAGGGCTCTCTGTCCGTATGCAAATTGTTCTGCTTCATGCCTTAGCTGAGTGTTATGGCTGAATGTCCATGTAGATTGTGGTGGGTCACCACAGTGCTCCCCCCCAGAACACTCAGCAGGGGTTGTGACCCCCCGTCGTTTGGGCTCCAGCTCCGGTAGAACTGTCGGAGGGCATGTCAGTCCGTGGGAAGGGTGGAAAGGGCAGTGTGCTCCACTCCAAGTTCCAGCACTTTGAACGACCGTGGATTGTGGGCGCACAGGCCGGTGTGTTTCGTGCGTAATGGAACCAGATGGCGATCGGCCGGCTTAGGGAGTGAGGTGCAGGAAAAGCTCTATGCAGGAGGAGAGGGAGGGGGGTGGGAGTAAGCGAGTGCCAGCCCGGGACGTCAAAGGTGCCTGGGCTGCGCAAAAATTGCGTGTGGATCCGCGATGGTGAGGGACTGTCCTGTTAAACGTGGCGAAGATCCACAGCGGCTGTGAAAAAAAATTATATCTCTGACTTCTCTCGTGGTTCGATCTAGCGAGCATGTGGGGAAGGGGAGCGGCCACATTCCCTGAGGATGCGTAGCGGCTGTGATAAACTGAAGCTGTGTCAGGGACTCGGCAGTTTGGCTTTAGGTGCGGGAAGCAGCCCTAAAGTCATCGGAGAAAGCAATCGGCTAAATTCCCTTTGTGCGCCATACTCTTTGTGTGGAGGCACACAAACAGTACTGTGTGTCTCATGATGATGGAGGAATAAAACTCTGAAACCTTCAGCTCGCCGTGTCACGCCTGATCATATTTTGTTCCTCCACACTGGGCACTCCCTCTGTGCTTTTGTTTTTTTGTCACGTTTTGTCTTAGCTTTGTTCTGAATTGTAATCGCTCCTGTTTTGTTTTTCTTTTGAATTCTTAGATGGAATATGGGTGGGCAATATAAGCTGCGGCTCTGGCCATCACCCATTTCAGATAACTTATGTTGAACTGTATAATCAGAGGAGTTAGTGTTTAATTTGACTTTGTTAGATTTTTCCCCCCTTTGTTATATTATTCTGTTCCTTTCTTTTAATCTTTATTTTTAACCCATCCGAAATAAAGATTCATTCATTCATTCATCTGTATAAAAAACCTGGCTGGCTCATGTCCCATTAGTGAGTACAGAGCCGAGTGGATTTGAGTGGGCCACGGAGCTCTATAGAAAAACTGAATGGATCATTGGCCGCCAGAAGTGAAGCTCCTGGCTGGCCATTTTACCTCAGTAACTTCCCCAAAAATTAACAGATTTTGAATTTCTTGGTATAGAGACACAGCTCATAATCTTGCATAACTGAGCTGGGACAGCTGTCACACAGACAGCAAAGCAAGCCCAAATAAGCAACTATACGTTAAATAAAAAGCCCCAAAACACGCAACCCACGACTGACGAGATTTGCAAGCGACTTTAGTAAAAAAAAAAAAAAAAGCCCAAAGTTGCTTATAATAAGCAGACTTGGCAACTATGACTGTGATTTGTGCTGTAAAGAACAAATGAAGCTTCTTCTAAGGTGAACTTTCATTTATCTGTGCTTTCTATTTTATTCTATCTTATTCATTTACATGCTGTTGTGATATGCAACTATTTCATGGAAGAAAATCCTCTAAATATGTATTTTTAATGGGCTGGTCCAGGGGTGTCAAATATATGACCCGTGGGCCAAAAACGGCCACGACCCACCAGGGGGTCCAAAATTTTCTCTGTGAATTTACAGCTTTATTTCTAGTAAATTTCTGACATTCTACTGATTACAATAGTTTGTGTAAATCGGAGACATTTTTCTCATCAGTTTTCTTTTTCTTCTTTTTTCTGATGAGAACAAGGGCCCTTGATTTCAAGGGCCAAGGGGACGGGGTAGAAATGAGAATTGGGACGGACCCCAAATCTACCTGGACTTCACTCACATTGCAAATATTTTTCTCAACTGTTTTACAGTATTTACTGCTGTTAATAACTACTTACACAGACAATGTTTCTCTTGCTATTTTTATGGATGTATAAGGGTCATCATCATCATCACAGCAGTCTGTCGGGTCAACAATGACTGTTTCATTTAGGTCTGATCAGATTCACTGCGTTTAAAAAGGTTGTACATTGAATTCAACTACATTTTAGCATGCAATAATCAAATTAGATCACATTAAACATAATTTTCCAACTACAAAATTGTGGCTCGTGAAAAGGCTCAGTGGCTAGTCACTTTGGAAAATCACTAGCCACAGTGACTGCTGATGTGAAAGCACTATTGCTCTGTAGTTACTATCCTCAACAAGCAGCGGGTGCTACCATCCATCCCAAAGCACTCACAAGCAGTCAGTCTCACAGTAGCTCCCTGCAGCAGTTAGTTGCAGTCAGAGAGAGAGACCCACGCCCATGCCACTCACGTCCAGACTGCAAATGAATTGCACGTGCACAACCTCCCCAATCGATGTAAATGTTTCTTCACTGTCAGTGTCACACTAATAAATCACTGCATTTGACTAACAGCCTCAGTCACGTACTCACTTCTTCCACTGTGTGTGTGTGTGTGTGTGTGCCGCTGTGACATAAGCTAATCATCTAGCAGCTACCGCATCGTGTCGCAGTCTAAACCGTACGCTCAAAAATATAGAAAGGAGTGGGAATCAAACCCTGAATTCAAAGGCTGGTCGAAGCTGTTTATTGGTGATGACACAGAAGTGATGGCCTATTTAAATGCCAAATTGAAACAAACCTAGAATCAAAAGAAGAAAGTTAATTTGCCGTTCTAAACATATTTAGGGTGTTTTTACTCACTTTTTGTCTCTCCCACGACATTATTCTCTCCTACAGCGCCCATTACAATTGCACGCAAATGACCAATTATGCAAAATTGGTGATGATGTCATTTAGTGACTTTTAGGACCGCTAATAGCTCATGTCCTTACTGAGAAGTTGTTAACAGCGCACTTTGCTGCGCTGCATTTTGACTGCACCCCTGCAGAAATGTGCAGTTAGACCTTCAAGTCAGCCGCGGTCATGTCAAACCCAAGCCACGTCAGGTCGGCCCCTGACCAAGTGAGCATCCTGGGATCTGATTTGTACATGTACATTTTCAATCTGTTGAGCTCCAAACACATTCCTGATTTGCTAAAGCCTCATTCAGAACATTCTAGTCCCACATACCAATTCTGTGGATTTTCTTCTGGGAACAGCCAGCGGTGGAGAAAGAAAGAGCGTCTGTAAACGCGAAGAAGGAGAACGACAACAAGAATTTGTGTGAAACTGTTAAAAAGACTGTACCCGGTCACCAACAAGCGTAAAAAAATATATATGCTGAGCCGGAGAAAGTTCTGGATCTGTTTCTACTTCCTAAAAAGGAACTCCGATTCTATTGGCATGTTAGCTCTATATGCTTTATTTTTATGTTAGTAACATAACTATAATATAATTTTTTTGAAAATAATTCCCAGTTTTATATATTTTTTAAAAACTTTATTACGATGTAAATCGCCATTTTTGTTTACGTCGCATTGCATTCTGGGTAGTGACGTAGAATGGTTGCAGCCGTTTTTTCTGTCTTATACAAGCCAAGAAGCGAAGCTACAAACTACTGCCATTTGTCAGTGAAAATGCCACATTGCGCGGCTTTTGGATGTAATTTCCAATCAAAGGGAAATAAAGAGAGCGGGGTGAGCCTCCATAGCTTTCCTAAAGAGGGAAAGTGGAGGAAAAAGTGGGGCGGCAGCGGCTCAGCAGGTAGAGCAGGTCATCTAATAACCCGATGGTTGGCGGTTCGCATCACGCTCTCCCCAGATATCCTGCCGTTGTGTCCCTGGGCAAGACACTTCACCTGCATTGCCTCCAGTGCCCATAACACTGGGTATGAATGTGTAAAAATGTTTAAATGCTCGGTGGTGGCCGGAGAGGCTGTTGGCGCGGATTGGCAGCCACATTTCCCTCACTCTGAGTGTCTGTGATCACGCGCTATAGCGCACGCTTGGTAAAGCTGACATATATATTAATCACGCTATGATAAAGCACTATATTGCGCAAAGCGCACGCTCAAGCGAATCACGGTTCGAATTTTGTCACGGTTCGAATTTTTATCAAGCGCACGCTTGATAAAGCTGATATATATATATATTTATCACGCTATGATAAAGCTCTATATTGCTCAAAGCATGCGCATGAGACATGTCTATGATCACGCGCTATAGCGCACACTTTCAATTCAATTCAATTCAACTTTATTTATATAGCGCCATTTCACAACAACAGTCATCTCATAGCACTATCAACTGTAGGGGGGAACCCCCACAGTTGCAGAAAGACCCCAGCAATCAGGCGATCCCCTGTGAGCAAGCGCTTGGCGACGGTGGAGAGGAAAAACTCCCTTTTAACAGGAAGAAACCTCCAGCAAAACCAGGCTCAGGGAGGGGCAGTCATCTGCTGCGACTGGCTGGGGGGTGAGGGGATAGAGAAGAAGAAAAGAACAGACATGTAGAGAGCAAACAGCACGATGGGGACTCAATCTATGGGAGAGAACAAACAGATGTTAATGACCAGCAAAAAAAAAAAAAAAAAAAAAAAAATATTTCATAGACAGTGAGGAAAGGAGTGAGGCCCAGTGCATTACTGGAGGTCCCCCAGCTGACTAAACCTATTAGCAGCATAACTAAGGGAGGGTTCAGAAACACATGATCCCTCCCTAATTGTAGGCTATATCAAAAAGGTAGGTTTTAGCCCTATTCTTAAAAACAGAGATCGAGTCTGACTCCCGAATCCAGATTGGCAGCTGATTCCACAGGAGAGGAGCTTGATAACTGAAGGCTCTGCCTCCCATTGTACTTTTGGAGATTCTAGGTATTACAAGTAATCCTGCATTTTGGGAGCGTAGTGCTCTGTTAGGATAATACGGTAGTATCAGATCTTTTAAATAAAAGGGAGCCTGATTGTTTAGAGCTTTGTAAGTAAGAAGAAGGATTTTAAACTTAATTCTAAACTCTATGGGAAGCCAATGAAGGGAGGCCAGAACCGGAGAGATATGATCTCTCTTTCTAGTACCTGTTAAAACTCTTGCTGCAGCATTTTGGATCAGCTGAAGACTTTTTAAAGATGTTTTAGGACAGCCTGATAATAAAGAATTGCAATAATCTAATCTCGAGCTAACAAAAACGTGGATCAGTTTCTCAGCATCACTCTGAGACAAGATGCTCCTAATCTTGGCAATATTACGCAAATGATAGAAGGCAGTCTTAGAAACAAATTTAATATGTGAATTGAAGGACAAATCCTGATCAAAAATAACTCCAAGGTTCCTCACAGAGCTATTAAGAGAAAGAGTAACCGCATCCAAACTGAAAGTTTGATTTGGAAAGGAATTTCTAAGGTTTTTTGGACCAACAAGAATGACTTCAGTCTTATCTGAATTTAATAGCAGGAAATTACAAGTCATCCAAGCTTTGATTTCCTTAAGACAGGCTTCTAACTTGGTTAATTGATTACTATTATCTGGTTTCATTGACAGGTATAATTGTGTGTCATCAGCATAACAATGAAAATGTATACAGCGCTTTCTAATAATGTTGCCTAACGGAAGCATATATAAACTAAAAAGAGTAGGGCCTAGCACAGATCCCTGTGGAACTCCATGACTAAGCTTTGAGTTGAAAGAAAACTCATTATTTACATGAACAAACTGGAACCTATCAGATAAATAAGATCTAAACCATTGCAACGAAGTTCCATTAAGTCCAACATAGTGTTCTAATCTATCAAGTAGAATATGATCGATAGTATCAAAAGCTGCACTAAGGTCTAAAAGGACAAGTACAGAAACTAGTCCATTATCAGATGCAATGAGGAGGTCGTTAGTGACCTTCGCTAAGGCTGTTTCAGTACTATGATGGATTCTAAACCCAGATTGAAACTCTTCAAGTAAACCATTTCCCTGCAGGTGGTCAAATAATTGCGTAGCAACAACTCTTTCTAAGATTTTTGAAATGAAAGGGAGATTAGAGATTGGTCTATAGTTAGCTAAAGCTCCTGGATCTAGTGTTGGCTTTTTGAGTAAGGGTTTAATTACAGCCATTTTAAAAGCCTGCGGTACATGGCCTAAAGTTAATGAAGAATTGATTATATGAAGAATAAAGCTACCAATAAGTGGGAAGACTTCTTTAAATAACCTGGTAGGAATAGGGTCTAAAAGACAAGTTGAAGGTTTGGATGAGGAAACTATTTTGTCTAACTCACAAAGGTCAATTGGAGTAAACTCATCAAGACAGAGATCAATAGAAGGAGTTGTAGTAGTTATAGTATTTAAGTTAACTGTGGGAAGAATCTGATTGATTTTATCTCTGATGGATGACATTTTATTATTGAAAAAGTTCATAAAGTCCTGACTAGTAAGCTCTAAGGGAATGCTAGGATTGACAGAGTCCTGACTCTTTGTCAACCTGGCTACAGTACTGAAAAGAAACCTGGGATTATTCTTGTTCTCTTCTATTAATGCAGAGTAATAACTCGTTCTAGCTTTTCTAAGAGATTTTTTATAAATTAAAAGATGATTTCTCCAAGCTAAATAGATTTCATCTAAATTAGTAGAGCGCCATTTTCTTTCTAATTGACGAGTCTTCTGTTTTAAGGTACGAGTTTCTGTGTTGAACCAAGGAGTTAGAAATCTCTGATTAGACTTTTTCTTTTTTAAGGGGGCCACCAAGTCTAGAGTGTGATGCAGAGAAGCTGAAACACTATCCACCATGTTATCAATTACAGAAGGAGCAAGCTGTCTATAGCTTATTTCTGTTGTGTTGACACATGGCATAGAGGAAACAATCTGCATAAATTTGGAAACAGCATCATCTGAGAGGCATCTACTGTAATAATATTTTTCTTTAGGAGCCAAATAGTCAGAAATAGTAAAATCAAAGGTTAACAGACAATGGTCTGACAGTACAGGGTTATGAGGAGACACTACAAGATTTTCTATTTCTATGCCATACGTCAAAACAAGGTCCAATGTATGGTGGAGGTAATGAGTAGAATTTCCTTCTTTCTGAGAAAACCCAATCGAGTCTAATATTGAATTAAATGCCACATTAAGGCAGTCACTATCTACATTCACATGTATATTAAAGTCCCCTACTATAATTATTCTATCAGATTTCAGCACTAAATCAGCTAAGAAATCAGCAAATTCGGATAAAAATTCTGAGTAGGTTGATGGGGGACGATAAACTATGGCAAATAAAATTGGGTTTAACCTAAAATTGCTAAAGTGCCCAATACTGAGGATCAGGCCCTCAAAGGAATTATAACATGTTTTTTGCTTTACATTAACTAGTAATTTGGAATGGTAAATTGTTGCTACTCCTCCTCCACGACCAGAACTTCTGGGATTTTGACAGTTTAAATAACCAGAGGGAGTTGATTCATTTAAACCAACATAATCCTCTTGTCCTAACCAAGTCTCTGTAAGGGAAATTAAATCAAGCTGATGATCAATTAACAAATCATGGACTAACAGAGACTTGGGAGTTAGAGACCTAATATTTAATAAACCACATTTAATTTTTAAATTATGAGGAGGAACAGAGGCCAAATCATTCAATTTAGAGGCTTTATGTTTAATTTGAGTTTTACCAATATTTTGCTTTATCACTTTGGGATGCTTATACATTATATTTTTATTCACTTTGGAGGGAGCGACACTTGAGTGTCTCTCCGCTTTGAGTGTCTCAAGCGTGTGCTTGAGGAAGCATTATTTTAAGGTGAAACTTATATATTGTTGATTTACTTACAATAGAATGCTCAAACACAAAAAACTGTCTTCAAGCATGATGGGCACTGAACTGATAAACATGGACTCTCAGCAACATAAAGCAATTTCTCTGTTGCTTTCTCAGACTGCGGGTTGAACGTCCGTAAGCAGTGCTCCACAGTCGTTCCAAATGACTGCCTGCCAGATCTTCGACATGTCAAGCCAAGCGTGCGCTTTGAGCGATATAGTGCTTTATCATAGCGTGATTAATATATATGTCAGCTTTATCAGGCGTGCGCTATAGCGCGTGATCATAGACATGTCTCAAGCGTGCGCTTTGAGCGATATAGTGCTTTATCATAGTGTGATTAATACATACAGTGGGGCAAAAAAGTATTTAGTCAGCCACCAATTGTGCAAGTTCTCCCACTTAAAAGATGAGAGAGGTCTCCAATTTTCATCATAGGTATACCTCAACTATGAGAGACAAAATAAGAAAAAACTAAATCCAGAAAATCACATTGAAGGATTTTTAATGAATTAATTGGTAAATTCCTTGGTCAAATAAGTATTTGGTCATTAGCACAAGTTCATCCCAATACTTTGTTATATACCCTTTGTTGACAGAGGTCAAACGTTTTCTGTAAGTTTTCACAAGGTTTTCACACACTGTTGCTGGTATTTTGGCCCATTCCTCCATGCAGATCTCCTCTAGAGCAGTGATGTTTTGGGGCTGTCGCTGGGCAACACAGACTTTCAACTCCCTCCAAAGATTTTCTATGGGGTTGAGAGCTGGAGACTGGCTAGGCCACTCCAGGACCTTGAAATGCTTCTTACGAAGCCACTCCTTCGTTGCCCGGGCGGTGTGTTTGGGATCATTGTCATGCTGAAAGATCCAGCCACGTTTCATCTTCAATACCCTTGCTGGTGGAAGGAGGTTTTCACTCAAAATCTCACAATACATGGCCCCATTCATTCTTTCCTTTACATGGATCAGTTGTCCTGGTCTCTTTGCAGAAAAACAGCCTCAAAGTATGATGTTGCCACCCCCATGCTTCACAGTAGGTATGGTGTTCTTTCTCCTCCAAACACGACAAGTTGAGTTTTTACCAAAAAGTTCTATTTTGGTTTCATCTGACCATATGACATTCTCCCAATCCTCTTCTGGATCATCCAAATGCTCTCTAGCAAACTTCAGACGGGCCTGGACATGTACCGGCTTAAGCAGGGGGACATGTCTGGCACTGCAGGATTTGAGTCCCTGGCGGCGTAGTGTGTTTCTGATGTAGCCTTTGTTACTTTGGTCCCAGCTCTCTGCAGGTCATTCACTAGGTCCCCCCATGTGGTTCTGGGATTTTTGCTCACCGTTCTCGTGATCATTTTGACCCCACGGGGTGAGATCTTGCGTGGAGCCCCAGATCGAGGGAGATTATCAGTGGTCTTGTATGTCTTCCATTTTCTAATAATTGCTCCCACAGTTGATTTCTTCACACCAAGCTGCTTACCTATTTCAGATTCAGTCTTCCCAGCCTGATGCAGGTCTACAATTTTGTTTCTGGTGTCCTTTGACAGCTCTTTGGTCTTGGCCGTAGTGGAGTTTGGAGTCTGACTGTTTGAGGTTGTGGACAGGTGTCTTTTATACTGATAAGGAGTTCAAACAGGTGCCATTAATACAGGTAACGAGTGGAGGACAGAGGAGCCTCTTAAAGAAGAAGTTACAGGTCTGTGAGAGCCAGAAATCTTGCTTGTTTGTAGGTGACCAAATACTTATTTTACTGAGGAATTTACCAATTAATTCATTAAAAATCCTTCAATGTGATTTTCTGGATTTATTTTTCTCATTGTGTCTCTCATAGTTGAGGCATACCTATGATGAAAATTGGAGACCTCTCTCATCTTTTAAGTGGGAGAACTTGCACAATTGGTGGCTGACTAAATACTTTTTTGCCCCACTGTATGTCAGCTTTATCAAGCGTGCGCTATAGCGCGTGAACACAGACACTCAGAGTGAGGGAAATGTGGCTGCCAATCCGCGCCAACAGCCTCTCCGGCCACCACCGAGCATTTAAACATTTTTACACATTCATACCCAGTGTTATGGGCACTGAAGGCAATGCAGGTGAAGTGTCTTGCCCAGGGACACAACGGCAGGATATCTGGGGAGAGCGTGATGCGAACCGCAAACCATCGGGTTATTAGATGACCTGCTCTACCTGCTGAGCCGCTGCCGCCCCACTTTTTCCTCCACTTTCCCTCTTTAGGAAAGCTATGGAGGCTCACCCCGCTCTCTTTATTTCCCTTTGATTGGAAATTACATCCAAAAGCCGCGCAATGTGGCATTTTCACTGACAAATGGCAGTAGTTCGTAGCTTCGCTTCTTGGCTTGTATAAGACAGAAAAAACGGCTACAACCATTCTACGTCACTACCCAGAATGCATTGCGATGTAAACAAAAATGGTGATTTACATCGTAATAAAGTTTTATAAAAATATATAAAACTGGGAATTATTTTCAAAAAATTTATATTATAGTTATGTTACTAACACAAAAATAAAGCATACAGAGCTAACATGACAATATAATCGGAGTTCCTTTAAAGACTTTTCTTCTCCACCGCTGGCTGTCGCAGCTGAAAATCCACAGAATAGATATGTGGGACTAGAATGTTCTGAATGAGGCTTTAGAAAATCAGGAATCTGGAAATCACTGGATTGAAAATGTAAAGACTGGATACCGGGGTCCACTTGGGGTGCTCACTTGGTCGCGGGTCCACTTGACCAGATCCCCTCGCGGACACAGGAGGCTAACGTTAGCTTAGCATCAGAGTGGTGTTTCCATGGTAACAGGACGTAAGCTAACCTTCTCTCCTCGGGTCCATTTCAGACTTTAAATCCACATCAGCTGATTCTCGGTGTTGGTCCACCTCTGCTCTGTTCACAGAACCGGACTCTGACGGAGAGTCTGGATCCTGATACCGTTCAACAAGCTAAGCTGAAGTAGCCAAGAGTAACATCCGGTAAGAGTTTCAAAGTAAAAGTCAAAACCGTCAAACGTTTATCTGTTAGAAATGATGTAATTGCAACGAGCAGCACCCAGCGGCTGTCTTCTTCTTCTTCTTCTGTTTGTTGATTTATGTAGTCTTTTGACTGTTTAGATGCACCATAATAAGCGTTAAAATAACTATGACTAAGAAATCAATGAAACATTTATGCTGGAAAACCTACAGATTTGTCCAACAATGTCACAGCCTCTTAAATACCATATAATGAATAACTTCATGTTCACACAACATAATTAAGCCTTTATTAATTCAAAACACCAGAAAATTTCTCAGCTCCAGAGAAACACAAAAAAATGTGTAAACACTGTAAAAAGAATATAATGACAACACGAATAAAGGTTAAAGAATTAAAACAAAGAGAATACATGGAAGTTTTTAAATATGGTATGTGAAACCCATGCTGGGATATTCATCTCAGACTGGAAGGAAAGGAGATGCAGTAAATTCCTCTGCTGGAAGAGCATGGGGGATTAAGCAAGTGGGTGTGGGTAACCCCCACAACATACTGGGACAAGCAGAGCGCTCAGCTGGAGCAATTGGCAGAACAATGGCTGATATCAATAGGCAGCCTCTCTTTGTCTAGTTCAGGCGCCAGTATCCTGCTGTTATGTATGACTTCCTGCTCTGTACTCAAATGCAAATGTCCCATGCCTTCCTGCAGTTTCTTTGATGATAACATGCCTTTCATGTATTGTCTGTAACTGGGTATTTAAGTGACTGAATATCATATGCTCTCTCTCTCTCTGACCACTGCTTCTGACTACACGCATTCCGTGTCTCCTGACGAGAGCCTCTGAGAGCTCGCCCCGGCGTGCCCGCATGGCACTGGGGTGAGTTCTTGTGATGGCGGTATGATTAATAAACTCCCTCAAAAACTCTCAGTTCGCCGCTTATTATTTCATGCCGCCACACTGGTGACCCCGAGAAAGCACACGCTTTGTGCAACGCAACCTTCTGATCTGGACATCTACACTGGTGACCCCGTGAAAGAACACGCTGACTACGAATGACGCAGCCCCGGCGGTGACTCTCCGACGACAAGCGAACGCAGCAGCCTGGCGCAAATGATCTGCCCTCCCTTCTGCCACACGGGAGACCTCGACGCAGAGCCAACACCAGGCGAGCTCCCTCAGAGATCATCCACGACCGGGAAAGCTGCAGAAAGCGTCATTCTGCGACCCTCGCCTGAGATTCTAGATCTCCACGCTGAGACCTGCCGAGGGACAAAGCTCATCTGCTCCCTCTCATCGCGCTGTGGATCCCAGAGACAGAGAATCGCCCACATCCTCTGCATCTACACAAGCGCGCACGCACCATGACCCGGCACGAGCGACAACCGACAGCCCGAACAGGGAAGACCATCGGCGCCGACTGCGCAGATCTCCGTCAAGTCCCCTGACCCTGATTCGCCTTGCGGCAGCGGACCAGCCATGCACAGAAGCCTCGCATCAGAACAGCGCAGCTGGAAGGTACGTGGCCACAGCGCGTGCCACACACCAGAGGCAAGCTGGCTCTATGGACTTATACATCATCCTCCGCTGCTGCACACGGCTCTTCAGGACTGCTCACACACCTGAAGCACACACGCAGCCAGCAAACAGGATTTTGTGTAGGTCTCAGCCATGGCGCACAACGGGAATCCAGCCGTCAGCTGTCCCCGAGGGCTTTAGGGCCGCGCACACACCTAAAGCCAAAACGCCAAGTCCCTCACACAGCTTCAGCTCCTGTTTTTCTTCATTGCCGGACTGAAACGCGAGAGGAATCAGACTAATTTTTCTTCTCACAGCCGCTGTGGACCTCCACCACGTTTAACGGACAGCTCCTCAACATCCCAGATCCACATGCAATTTTTGCGCGGCCCAGACTACAGGCCGGCGCTTGCTACCCCCACCCTCCTCCCTCCCCCTCCTCCGGCACAGACTTTCCCAGCAGCTCCCTCCCAAAGCCTGACGATCGAGGCCTCAGCCCTCTGCTGAGCCCTCTGGGGGGGAGTAGTGTGGGTAACCCCCACAACATACTGGGACAAGCAGAGCGCTCCGCTGGAGCAATTGGCAGAACAATGGCTGATATCAATAGGCAGCCTCTCTTTGTCTAGTTCAGGCACCAGTATCCTGCTGTTATGTATGACTTCCTGCTCTGTACTCAAATGCAAATGTCCCATGCCTTCCTGCAGTTTCTTTGATGATAACATGCCTTTCAGTTATTGTCTGTAACTGGGTATTTAAGTGACTGAATATCATATGCTCTCTCTCTCTCTGACCACTGCTTCCGACTACACGCATTGCCTGTATCTGCTGAGGAGAGCCTCCGGGCTCGCTCCGGCGCGCATGCACGGCACTGGAGTGAGTTCTGTGATGGCGGTATGATTAATAAACTCCCTCAAAAACTCTCAGCTCGCCGCTTATTATTTCATGCCGCCACACTGGGGCCAATAGGAATTATGATGAGAGTGTGGAGAGCGTGAAAGGATGAGGCTGAGTTTATTTCTCAAATCAGGTTTATTCACGTATCTCCAACATGCTCCAAACAGAAAAAGAGAAAGCATCCCCCCACATCTGTCCCTTTTATACCCCAGGACATCAAAGCACAGAGTCACATTGTCTTTTAATCCCAAGACACAATACATCTTCCTCCAGGTCTTCTCCCCTCCACCTAAAGCCACTGGTGGTCAGGAAATCCCTCAAGGCCATCTCTTTGCATAACAAAGATCACATTTCGCATCCTCCTGTTATCTCTAGGAGACTCAGTCCTATTGTTCATTCTGAGACGTGAAGCAACAGTAATATACATATGAAGCCTATGAAACCCACATATGTGTCCCACAAGAGAATGTATTGTGATGCAAGACCCCAGGCATCCAAGATGGCGCCCACAGCGGTCGACATGGTGCTTCGCTGCGCTCTTTGTTTGTTTTTGTTTGTCAATTGTGTGTCTGCTTGCACTTATACCCGTGAAGAACTTCTAAATATCAGGACTTTCACCCCCACGGACCTCCTCCCAGTTTTTCTAGCCCCTGCCGCCGATCTGGTTTATTGTTTGGCTCGGAAAGTGAGACGGCGGAAGAGAGGAAGACGAGCGGGCGCTCTCGTACGACTTCGCAGGAGAGGCTCGCGAACGGCGCTGCCTGGCATATTTCTGTCCAATACCAACTCTCTCTCTAACAAGGTAGATGAACTGAGACTGCTGATGCGTTTTAAGGACCTCGCCTCCTCAGCTGTCCTCTGCTTTACTGAGACCTGGCTCCGGGAAAATATACCGGACAGCGCGCTGCGCCTCGACGGCTTTCAGCTCTTCCGTGCTGATCGTGACACAGAGCTTTCCGGCAAGACCACAGGAGGCGGTGTCTGCTTCTACATCAACTGCAGCTGGTGCTCTGATGTAACGGTAATTTCCAAACACTGTTCTCCTGCCTTGGAATTTCTTGTTATCAATTGCAAGCCCTTCTATTCCCCGCGGGAGTTTGCTTCTTTCATAATGATCGCTGTGTACGCCCCTCCTGACGCGGACACGCGCGAAGCTCAGCGCGTGCTCGCGGATCACATTCAACACACAGAGCGGAGTTTTCCAGACTCGCTGATTATTGTGGCTGGCGACTTTAATCAGTGCAATCTGAGCCACGATCTCCCCCGCTACAAACAGTTTATTAAATGCCCCACCAGAGGATTAAACACACTGGATCACTGTTACACCACAGTGAAAGACGCATATCGCGCTGTCCCTCGAGCTGCGCTGGGATTATCTGATCACGTGATGGTTCACCTCATTCCCACATACAGACAGAGATTGAAGCTCACTAAACCTGTTGTGAGCACTACGAAGATACGGACCAGTGATGCTGAGGAGAAGCTGGAAACGTGCATGGAAATATCTGACTGGGGCATGTTTAAAGGAGCCACGCATGATCTGGATGAGTACACGGACACTGTGAACTCATATATCCACTTTTGTGAAGAGAACATTCTTCCATCACGCACCAGGGTGAGTTACTCTAATGACAAACCCTGGTTCACAGCTAAGCTCAGACAGATCAGGAAGGAGAAGGAAGCAGCGCTGAAAAGTGGAGACAGGGACTGCTACAGGGAGGTTAAATACCGGTTTAACAGAGAGCTGAAGAGGGCTAAATCTCTATACTCAGAGAGACTCCAGCAGCAGTTCACTGCTAATGATTCGGCTTCCGTGTGGAGAGGACTGAGGCAAATCACCAACTATCGACCTAAGGCTCCTAAAGGTCAGGATGACAAAGCCCTTTGTCAAAGACTGTCCCAACACTATGCCCGTTTTGACACCTCGTCATCTGTGTCCAACTCCCCCCCTCCCTCCAGCTCCACAGCCTCCACATTCGCTACTTCATTTAAGGCACCCCCCCCTCCTCCCCCCCTCCCCTTATCATCAGTGAGCAGGATGTGCTCAAACAGTTCTCCAGACTGAACCCGCGCAAGGCCCCCGGCCCAGACGGCGTGTCTCCCTCCACCCTGAGACTCTGTGCGAAACAGCTGGCTCCTGTATTCACAGACATTTTTAACACCTCCCTTAAGTTATGCCACGTGCCGTCCTGCCTCAAATCCTCCACCATCATCCCTGTCCCCAAGAAGCCACGGATCACTGGACTTAATGACTACAGACCTGTAGCGCTCACCTCTGTAGTCATGAAGTCCTTTGAGCGCCTGGTCCTGTCCCACCTCAAGTCCATCACCACCCCTCTCCTGGACCCGCTGCAGTTTGCCTACCGAGCCAACAGGTCTGTAGACGATGCAGTCAACCTGGCCCTCCACTCCATCCTGCAGCACCTGGACTCCCCGGGAACCTACGCCAGGATCCTGTTTGTGGACTTCAGCTCCGCATTCAACACCATCCGCCCCGCTCTGCTCCGGGACAAGCTGTCCCTGCTCAACGTGCCTGACTCCCTCTGCAGGTGGATCATCGACTTCCTGACGGACCGGAGGCAGCATGTGCGGCTGGGAAAGACTGTCTCAGACTATACTAGCATCAGCACCGGATCACCCCAGGGCTGTGTACTTTCCCCCCTACTCTTCTCCCTTTACACCAACTCCTGCACCTCCAGCCACCAGTCTGTCAAGTTGATCAAGTTTGCGGACGACACCACCCTCATCGGGCTCATCTCCAACGGCGACGAGTCCGCCTACAGGAGAGAGGTGGCCCAGCTGGCGTCCTGGTGCAGCAATAACAACCTGCAGCTGAACGCTCTGAAGACAGTGGAGATGATTGTAGACTTCAGGAAAGTCACTACTCCTCTGCCCCCCCTCACCCTCTCAGGCTCTCCCATCACCACTGCTGATTCCTTCCGCTTCCTAGGCACTACCATCACCAGGGACCTCAAATGGGAGCTGACCATCAGCTCACTCATCAAAAAAGCCCAGCAGAGGATGTTCTTCCTGCGGCAGCTGAGGAAGCTCAAGCTACCCACCAAGATGTTAGTGCAGTTCTACACAGCCATCATCGAGTCCATCCTCACCACCTCCATAACCGTGTGGTACGCAGGAGCCACTGCCAGGGACAGACTAAGGCTGCAGCGCGTCGTGCGCACTGCTGAGAAGGTGATCGGCTGCAAGCTCCCATCTCTCCAGGATCTGTACATCTCCAGGACCCGGAGGCGTGCTGGCCGGATCATAGCCGATCCCTCACACCCTGGTCACGTACTGTTTGCCCCCCTCCCCTCTGGTAGAAGACTTCGGTCCATCCAGACTAAAACCTCCCGTCACATGAACAGCTTCTTCCCCTCTGCCATTAGACTGCTGAACACTAAGTGACTTATTGACTCTCGTGCACCATGTACAGCAGCTCAACCAGACTCATGTCAATCATCACTGTTTTCTTCCTGCATTACCGACTGCACTATATAGTTCTCCACAGTATCTGCTGCTGGCTAATATATATTTTAACTGTTGACCAGTATCACTTAATCTTATCCTACACTTTATTACATGTATAGTTTATTTCTCTTATCTTATCATGTTTAATGTTGCAGCATTGTACCGAGACAAATTCCTAGTTTGTGTACTACATGAACAATGGCAATAAACCTGATTCTGATTCTGATTCTGATTCTGAGGCAGCAGGGGGAGTGAGTGTGTAATATAAAGGAGAGACCCTGCAGCATGAGGACAATACTTTTTCTGAGACTGAGAAATGTGAGAGAGTGAAATAAAGTTTGTCTGCTATGAATGCCTGGCCTGTTTATTGCTCTCTCCACAACATACTTATAAAAAGTGACTTCATCCTTTGTAATTTTGTGACCTTTTAATTACATTTCCCTGAAATTGCTGTCATTGTAATGTCCGTTTAGCCCGTCCATGTTATGACCCGAGCGCTATTATTATTTGCGCTCGGGGCATACATCATTCCTGTCAGGCTTTGACAGCGGCGTTATTGTTCCGGCTCTCCGAGCTCTTATCGTGACAGCGCTCTGGGAAGCTTCCGCTCAGCTGTCAAAGCCTGAACAGCTGTTCTGCATTTGCTGTCGTTAGCGGCCGGCTTCTTAAATCGGGTAAGTGTCGTCGTTATTTAATCTTTGATCGTCTGTCTGACTGTCTAATCCTGTGGACCCGTAAGTGAGCTTTCTGTCAGCCTTACGCCTCCCTGTGTGTGAAGACTATGTGTCATTGCCTCTGCGGCTTGTTCTGTTGTGATTTTCATCGTGAATAAAGACACTAACACAACTCTCTGGTGACGGTGTGGCGTCTTATGGTGGCTCGCGAGGGCCACCGCATGACAGTACACTGCTGCCAAAATGGCATTTAATGGTGACGCCAAACCGAGACGCTTTTCATCAGAGAATTTGTGTTAATAGGACATCGCTCTTTTCCTGTCTGGGTACGGTGTGCTGGAGGAATGCCGTTGCGGTGGGGCCGCACTCAGAGTCCGAGCCACGAGCTGGCGGCCGTCCTGGAATACGTGGATGAGACGCTCATCTCTGCTTCCCTCCTCGACTACGACTGCAGCGTACTTTGGTACCTTGACTGCGCTTAGGACTCGCTCAATCATCTTTCTCCCCGCTATGCCGACCACCCAGAAGTCGACGCGAGGAGGGTTGACATTGCCGCGCAACGCGAAATACTCCGTATGGTGGAGGAGGACTACAATGTGAAGCAGGGGAGGAGGCGTTCCCCCTCCTCACTGTGGGATCCCGTTCCTGTCCTTGATCCACTCCAGGAGTTCGCACCATCCGGGGGCCGTCGTAGACGTCGGCGCCACAGCCAAGGGCATCCCCAGCAAGCTCCTGTTCCGGATCCAGTTCCGGGCCGCCGGAATGACCCAATCAACCAGCCAGCTGTCTCTTCGGCATCTCGCCAGGAGGGAATCCCCGCAGCCTCTCTTCAAGGGCCATCCTCCCCTGCTGTCCGGTCAGCACGCCGTGCCCGGCCCGTTTCGGCCGTCGTCCCCTCGTCCTCGACGCCTTCTCCAGCTGCTGTGTGTGACAAGAGTCCTGCTTCGGTGAGCCCCGTCCATGGGTCCTTGAGAGCGGCTCCTCTTTGTCCTCCCAGGGAGCCCTCTGTTACCATCCAGTGGGCGAAGGAAGGAGCAATGCCCTCTACAGCTGGCACCATCCTCCCTCCGGGAGACAGGCAAGTTCAAGTTCACTCCCCTACTTATAATTGTGATCTGTCTTGTCTGACTCCTGAGGTTGGAGTTTAGGGTTTGCAGCCCCTTAAGCTCCCACCACCAGCTGTAGTCATCTGTACTGAACCTGCTGCCTCTGTGTCTTCCTCCACTGAGTTGTCCTTGGTGTTAGGCCTACATTGTCGGATGAGGAGGAGGCCTGCGGCTCTGGGAATAATTCCGGTCCCGCAGCCACGTCATGGGCAAAGGAGAAGAGCGGACTGCGGCGTGGAGCCTGAGCCGACAAAGAAGTGTCCCCGGGTTTCTACTGAAAGCCGTCTGCTGCGCCCAAACTCGTCTCGCTGGGCTCTGACGCTGCCGGGGATACTGATCCTGGCCCTCTCTGTTCCTCTGAGCCTCTTCACAGTGTTGCCGGCTTGGAGTCTGTCGAGGTCGCGGTGCAGGAGGTCCCAAGTTCGGAGGTGGAGGTCGTCGCCGAGGCGGTGCCAACCCAGTCGGGGTCCGACGAGGCCCAGTCGGGGTCCGATGCAGGGGCAGCTGTGACCCAGCGGGGGTCCAACGCGGGTGCTGCTGTGACCCAATTGGGGTCCGACGTGGGTGCAGCTGTGATCCAATCGGGGTTCGACGCAGGCGGAGCTACAACGGCCGCATCGGTGTGGGTCAAGGCTGGTGGAGGAGCTGCAGACCCTTCGCCGCCTGACGTTATTTGGGCTCGTCATTATCATGATTCCCCTCTCAGGATCCACCAACTGGGGTCGTCATCACTGGGGGATGTTGGAAGTTTCCCTTTTGCAGGCTGGCGCTCCCATGTAGTTTCCCCGTCAGGGAGGCCGCCGCGCGCTATTCCTCCACGGTTCTGGTGGCTGAGGGATGCGGGACGGCCACCCAAGGAATTGTTTTGCCGGTTCGGCGCCTGGGGTCGGCCACCCGATGAACTGTGTTTGTTACTGGCTGGCCTGGTTCGGCCGCTGGAGGACTTGACTCTCGGGGCCTGGGACTGGGTCAGGCCGCCCGACCACATATTGTTCCTTGTGACCACCCGTCGGCCATCGGACGCAGGGAGGCCGCCGGAACTATTGACTGGGGCATTTGGTCTTTGCCTGCCATCGTCTGTTTGGACTGTATGGTGTAAGGTCATCCGGAACGATAAAATTGCCTTATGTGTGTGTTTGGCGTAGCATGATTTTTTTTCTTCCCTCTCGCCTATCTGAGGGGTCATAGTATGTTACTTTGTGGGTTTTCGTAGGTACCCTGGTGTTTGAGTATGATGTTTTTTCTGTGTCCTGTAAATCATGCTCTGTATGGTTTGTGCCCCGCGTATTGTAACTCTTGCATGTCCTGTGAGTAAGTGCCCTATTTGTTCCGTTATTTTCTGTTTGGAATGTGATGGGTAAGTCAGGGGATGTGTTTCTTTTTTTTCTCTCTGGGGCCTTGTTTCTGTCTGTGCTTTCCCCCCTCCTTGCACACTTCCCCACCCGCCCGCCCTGGGGGTGGGGGGGAGCCTTAGGTGTTATTGGGTGCTCAGGAGCTCACCTTTGAGGGGAGGGTACTGTTATGACCCGAGCACTATTATTATTCGCGCTCGGGCCATACATCATTCCTGTCAGGCTTTGACAGCGGCGTTATTATTCCGGCTCTCCAAGCTCTTATTGTGACAGCGCTCGGGGAAGCTTCCGCTCAGCTGTCAAAGCCTGAACAGCTGTTCTGCATTTGCGGTCATTAGCGGCTGGCTTCTTAAACCGGCGCCAGCGGCAGCATCGTTGCAGCAGTGTCGTCATTATTTCATCTTTGATCGTCTGTGGTGTGACTGTCTAACCCTGTGGACCCGAAAGTGAGCTTTCTGTCAGCCTTACGCCTCCCTGTGTGTGAAGACTATGTGTCATTGCCTCAGCGGCTTGTTCTGTTGTGATTTTCACCGTGAATAAAGACACTAACACTACTCTCTGGTGATGGTGTGGCGTCTTGCCACCGCATGACAGTCCAAGCGGACATTACCGGCCACTAAAGACACATCTTGACGCATAACAACATGAGAGCCAAAACCCAGTGTCCAACATCCATTTATTAAAGTCTCCAATAAAATAACCAAAATACAAACCAATATCAATTTTCAATTTCCTTTACTCTCACACACTAAGAGCTTGTATAACTGGACGCATGATTGGCAGCACTCTTGTCAATCATATTATGTATGCTGATTGTTAAGTCTATAAAACATAAGACAATGATGAGGCGAGTGGTGAACTACAGAGGACTTTATTGTAGACTCACCATCAGAACAGAAATGCTCCCGTCAGGCTAAGAGGTGGTCAAAAAGACCGTCCCTCTCCCACACAGCCCTCTTATACTCTGGGTGACGTCACCACCCGTGTTATACTATAATGTGTCCCAAGAACAACACAACACCCCCCCCTTCAAAAAAGTCCAAACCACACATACAATCAAGACCCTCCCCAATTTGGAACCTGAATCACGCACTAACAATAAACTAAGATATATCAGGCCTATAACATTCTCACAAAACAACTAAGGCTAGGGGGAAACAGCTGGACTACTGTTCCACCCTGTCAAATAAACTAATCTACTACTACTACTACAGATTATTCTGTTGTCTCAGTTAAAATATAGTCCATTAAACATAAAATAGCCGTGTTCCTAAAATAAACCAAAATAATCCCTTTGTAGTGATGGGTCCATGAGGCGTCATGATGCGTTTCGACACATTGCAAAACTGTATTGATACTGTGTTGATACTGTGTCACTGAATACTGACACCTGCTGGACCTTAAAAATCCCTACAGGCAACCTAGTTGACAGACTCAACTGACACTGATTTGATGACCTAGTATATACAATAATATACTGCTCCAAAAAATAAAGGGAACACTGTCCCTCAAACTGTCCACTTAGGAAGCAACACTGATTGACATCAATTTCACATGCTGTTGTGTGATTTTGTTGTCAGCACATTCAACTATGTAAAGAACAAAGTATTTAATAAGAATATTTCATTCAAATCTAGGATGTTTAGTGTTCACTTTATTTTTTTGAGCAGTATATAATTTAAGTCATTGTATTTTATATTGTATTATTTCATATCTTCATTTTAATTTCAAATATCGTTGATATTTTTAGATACAGTCAATAAATAATGTGAACATGTATCATAACGTGAAAATCTAAGTGAACGTGTTGTGAATGAAGATGCTTGTGGACTGGGATTTTTTTTTTTTTTTTTTTACAAATTTTTATTAAAAACAAAAAAGCTTTTCCAACGTTTTGAAATTGAGTCTGTTACGCTTTTTTGATACAACTTCTCCAGCTGTAGAAAACACCTGCTCACACGGCACAGATGAGGCTGGAGTGCAGAGAAATTGTAAGGCAAGCTGAAAGAGGTTTGGATAGATGGTCTTTTGGTTGTCCCAGTATCTCATAGGATCCTGGGGCCTGGCAATATTGCCCTCTGCCAGGTATCTCTGCACCTCCTGGATGGCATCAGCTGTGGCACTTTTGGTCTGCCTGCCCACGTCGATGTTGAGATGTTGCCAAAGGTTATCTAAAAAACAACAAATTGGCATTTTAGTACATGATTTCCAAACAACAACAAACAATGCTGAATAATAGTAATAATAATATACATATACCATATGTATATTAGCTGCTCTTGCTTGCTTGTTTTTTTTTTGTTTTTTTTTTTCTTGCCTTCTGATTGTTGCTCTGAGTGTTGCTATCCCTGTGCTGTTGCAATCCTGGAATTTCCCCGTTGTGGGACTAATAAAGGCTTATCTTATCTTATAACATGGCTGAAGTGGGTGCAGACAGCTGTTGTGAAGACGGTCCCGTTTAAATTGAGACTATGTGCAATGCAAATTGAGTGCCGAATTTGGAGCTGTCTAGTGGATGCAATCGTGTGGTGCTGCGTCGGTCACAAAACACTTTATTGGTTATGGCCCAGTCCTCCATCATGCCCCTTTTGACTTGGGCCAAATTGTCAGCAGTGTGACTTTGTGGTGTGGAAATGTGAAAATGAAGAGTTTATCTCACGCGTCAGGTTTATTCACATCTTCCAACATCAGCAAAAACAGAAAGAGGAAGAAACCCAGACATTCATCCTTTAAATACCTCAGGAACTTCAAAGCACACAGTCACATTGTATTTAATCCCAAGTAACAATGCATCTTCTTTCAGATCTTAACACCTCCACCCACAGTCTCTGGCAGCCAGGAAAATCCCACCAGGCCGTCTCTTTGCATACCAAAGACTAAACTTTCACATCCTCCTGTTATCTCCAAAGAGACCCAGTCCTTTGTTCAATGTGAGATGTGAAGCCTAAAGTGGTATACATATGAAGCATGAAGTGATATACATATGTGCATATGTGTCCCACATGGCCCCCCCCCAAACGTCTAAGATGGAACAACGGAATAACAGTCTGCATGTCATGATAAAACCATTACACATCAGTCCATGTGCTGCTTGGGCCTCAGTCTCCTCCCGTATCTACTGTAAGCGGGCTTTACCACTTCCGCGGCGCCATCCTGCTGGGGAGCTGCTGTCTGAGGGTGAGAACTGTTAGTCAATCCCTGTGGGTGTTCTGGGGAATGTCCCCTAGGGGGTCTGCTGCGCCAAGGAGCCCTGGCCAACAGCACATCCTCGTCCGCCACCACAAAGGCGGGTTTGAGCCTGTTTATGCCAATCTTTTCTTTCCTGCCCCCCAAATCTAGCAAAAAATGCTTATCCCCTGTTTCCAGCACTCTAAATGGTCCATCATAAGGTGGTCGCAACGGTGGGCGATGGGCATCGTGTCTGACAAAAACAAACTCCGCATTTTTTAAGGCCTTAGGCACAAAAATGCGCGGAAAACTGTGGTGAATGGGGCCAGGCAGCATGCCCGATTCCGTGCCACTCTGCAACCGCTGAGCCGGGGAGCATTCTGGTGCAGGATTATCTGGGAGAAATTCCCCGGGCAGCCGAAGTGGCTGGGCAAAAACTAGCTCAGCCGGGGAAGCTTCTAAATCCTCTTTAGGTGCAGAACGCAACCCCAATAAAACCCACGGTAGCCTGTCTACCCAATTTGCATCCATAAGCGACGCTCTGAGAGCCGCTTTCAATGACCTATGAAAACATTCGCATAACCCATTAGCCTGCGGATTGTATGCGGTTGTGCGGTGGATCGTTACCCCCAGGCTGCGGGCCATTGCTGACCAAAGTTCGGAAACAAATTGAGGACCTCTGTCGGACGTAATGTCCGACGGGACTCCAAAGCGCGCTACCCATGCTGTTAAAAACGCACGCGCCACCTCCTCGGCTGTGGTTGATGACAGTGGGACCACTTCCGGCCAGCGCGTGGTGCGGTCTACCATTGTCAGAAGGTGTGTGCACCCCTGTGACAGCGGGAGGGGGCCTACGAGGTCAACGTGAACATGATCGAACCTCTTAGCCAGGATGTGAAACGGCTCCAAGGGAGCTCTCGTGTGTCTGTGTACCTTGGCTCGTTGACAAGCCATGCAGGCTGCTGCCCACTCTCTAACTTGTTTGCGCAGGCTCGGCCAAACAAATTTCTCTCCCACCATTTTGACCGACGCGCGCACTCCCGGGTGCGCCAGAGAATGAATCGAGTCAAAAACGCGGCGGCGCCACGCGGCCAGTACCACAGGACGCGGTTTCCCAGTGGAGACATCACAGATTAGGGGGGGCATACCGTCTTGCAGCACCCTGTTCTCCAGCCTTAACCCTGTTGGTCCAGACTGGAGCGCGCGCACATCCGCGTCGCTACCCTGATCCGCGGCCATGGCTGCATAATCTATCCCTACGTGGACTGGGGCCGCCACGGCGCGCGAGAGACAGTCTGCCACTACATTCAGTTTACCCGCTAAACTCTGAGATTGCGGCCAGCTGCCTCTGCTGATGGCCTGACCATGGTTCTGAAACCTTGGCCATCGCGAATGTCAGCGGCTTGTGGTCAACGAATGCGGTGAAACGGCGTCCCTCCAGCCAGAACTGGAAGTGGCAAATGGCCAAGTGGAGAGCTAACAACTCCCTGTCGAATGCGCTGTATTTTCGTTCACTATCGCGCAAAGTCCTGCTGAAAAAGGCGAGCGGCTGCCAAGCCCCGGCTACATGTTGCTCCACGACCGCCCCTATGGCCACATCTGACGCGTCAGTAGTGAGCGCTATGCGGGCCGTTGGGTCTGGATGTGCTAACAACGCAGCGTTTGCCAGGGCTGTTTTGACCTCAGAGAATGCTTGCTCTCGCTCCGGAGACCATTCGATCTTATTTGTGGGTTTTTGTTTTTTTAGTGCGGCATACAATGGTTGCATGAGCTGCACTGCGCGGGGGGGAGGAAACGGTTATAAAAATTCACCATTCCCAAAAACTCCTGTAACGCCTTGACAGTTTATGGCTGGGGAAAATTTGTTACCGCGCGCACTTTGTCAGGCAGCGGAACCGCTCCTTCTGGGGAGACGCAATGCCCCAAAAAATCAATCTGCGTCACCCTGAACTGACACTTCGCTGGGTTGATTATTAACCCGTGCTCTCCCAACCTCCGGAAATGTGCCGTGAGGTGGTTTTCGTGTTCGTCTTCGGACGCGCTGGCTACTAAGATGTTGTCCAGGTAGACGAATAGACGAATACGAAGGGGAGATTGCGCAACACCGCGTCCATCATGCGTTGGAACGTCTGCGCAGCACCTTTAAGCCCAAACGGCATGCGCAAAAACTCGAATAGGCCAAACAGAGTTATTACCGCTGTTTTGGGTATGTCCTCAGCGCGCACTGGGACTTGATGGTAACCGCGGACCAAGTCTATCTTAGAAAAAACGCGCGCCCCCGCCAAATGAACGGAAAAATCTTGGATATGCGGGATTGGGTAGCGGTCGTGCGCTGTGGCGTTGCTCAACCTGCGGAAATCTCTGCAAGGTCACCACGAGCCATCAGCTTTCGGGACCATGTGAAGCGGGGAAGCCCATGGGCTGTTCAAACGCCTGATGATGCCCAAGTTTTCCAGGTTGGCGAACTCCTCGCGCGCTATGGTCAGTTTAGCTGAATCTAAGCGCCGAGCTTTTGCAAAAACGGGCGGTCCGGTGGTAGTAATAAAATGTTCCACTCCGTGTTTAGCGACGGCTGCTTAAAATGTGGGAACCGTGAGTGCTGGGAACTGAGTGAGCAGTGTGTGGAACTTACCGCTTGCCGTTGCGACGTTGGCTTGTGCTGTGGGCGGGGTCACTCGGGCTGCACAGGGAATAGAATAAAAAGAAAGTGCATTAACCAGGCGCCTGTTAGCAAGATCAACCAACAAACCATGTGAGCACAGAAAATCAGCCCCCAACATATTGAAACTCACTGCAGCTATGACAAAAGTCCACTCAAATGTACGGCCGTGTAGGGACAGAAGCAGAGTCCTCTCACCAAAGGTCTTAATCTCTGAGCTGTTCGCTGCTGACGCCCCGTGACCTCCGGGACCCGCCAGACGGTCAGCGGAGGAAGGCGTGATGAAACTCACTTGGGAGCCTGTGTCCACGAGGAATTGCCTCCCCAAACGCGCATCCGTCAAGTAGAGCAGCTTGTTCTCTTCACCGAGGGCCGCAGCTGCTACCGACCCCCGGTCTTGGCGTTTCCCGAGCACTTGAACTGGCACGGTGGTATACATTTGCGTGCCTTCTCTGCAAAGCGGCGATGGTAGAAACAGAAGGTGTCTCCTCCGCGATCCTTGGCCCCCGCCCCCGCCGTCGTTGGTGGGTCTGCTACCACCATCTCTGGCCCCTCGCCATCTCCGGCCGTCGCGCCGAACTCCGTCGCTGCCGCGGTGGCCGCGCGCTGTTTGCTGGCATTGAGAATCCGTTGCGCCTCCTGGGCCAGCGCGCGGAAGTCCCGCTGGGCCAACAACGGCGAACTGGCCAGGGCCGCTCTCGTGGCCGACAGTAGGGTTCTTAGGAAAATGTGGGTGAAGATGAAGTCGTCGTCGTCTGAGCCCCTCAACCTCAGCATGTCCTCCATCAGGTCAACGGGCGTGCCATCTCACAAGTCGTTCAGAGCCAGGAGCCTCTCCGCTCTCTCCTGGACTGAGAGAGTGAAGCGCTGGATGAGCGCAGCCTTCAACCCGCCGTATTTGTCATCGGCCGGTGGCTGCTCCAAAAGGCTCTGCACATGCCGAGCCATGCAGTTGTCGAGCTTGGCAATCACATGGTAGAACTTCGTGTCATCTACCGTTATCCCCCGGAGGGCGAACTGTGCTTCGACCAAGTGGAACCAGGAGCACGGGTTGTCTTGCCAAAAGTCCGGTAGCTGGACGGTAGCGGCATACGCTTGGCTGGGAGCTCCTGACCCGGCTGGCTCGGGGGAATTTCTTTCACTCATGATATGTCTTAGGGTAACCAGTGTGGAAATGTGAAAATGACGAGGCAGAGTTTATCTCACGAGTCAGGTTTATTCACATCTTCCAACATCAGCAAAAACAGAAAGAGGAAGAAACCCAGACATTCGTCCTTTAAATACCTCAGGAACTTCAAAGCACACAGTCACATTGTATTTAATCCCAAGTAACAATGCATCTTCTTTCAGATCTTAACACCTCCACCCACAGTCTCTGGCAGCCAGGAAAGTCCCCCCAGGCCGTCTCTTTGCATACCAAAGACTAAACTTTCACATCCTCCTGTTATCTCCAAAGAGACCCAGTCCTTTGTTCAATGTGAGATGTGAAGCCTAAAGTGGTATACATATGAAGCATGAAGTGATATACATATGTGCATATGTGTCCCACAGTGGAAAGTATTGCACTCCCAACACAGACGTACACAACTGCAAATTCTCATTAATGTAGTGACAGGTAAGAGCCAAGTAAGCCTCCATATTCACAGATGTCCACATGTCAGCTGTTATACTCACTGCCACAGCTTGCTGTACTTGCATTTTCACTCGTTCCCGTTCCTCCTCGTACTTTTTGGCCACCATTTGTTTGATGGTCTGAAAATTACACCAAGTCAAACCAAAAGCAAATCCATATATTTAAATTAAAGATTAAATAAATTGGATATATCAACTACTACTTTAGATAATTTCCACAAACCTTTCTGGTTGGCAAAACATATGAGGGCTGAAGGGCCTGAATCAGTTCCCTGAACCCTTCACTCTCCACAACGCTGAGGGGCTGGCAGTCCTTCACGATGAAATTGAGCACAGCTTCATCCAGCATCTGCTTCCTGGAAGCTTGATGGTTAAAAATGAAGTAAAGAATAAATTAATAGGAATTAATTATCAATAAAGCAACTGTAAGTAGTAGAAGGGCTGAATACCTGAGTCTATCCTGGGTGTATCCGGGACTTCATTTTCATGCCTGGCCCTATAATGTCTCAGCATTGAGGAGGCGCTTTTGTTTAAATACGACAGCTCTGTCGAACAAATGCGACATTTAGCCTGCAGAAAATATGAAGAGTAAACTAAGAGTCACTTTCAAATGAATTTGAATTCAGATAGATCAAGTAGAAACTCTGAGAGGAACAGGATGAAACAACAAGGAAATTAAAACAAAGAAAATAGTATTTTAAAAATACTATTTTTAAATACCTTATTTTCCGATATCAGATCAAAATGGTTCCACACGGCGGGAACCTCTCTTTTTCCTTGAGGCTGCTCGTGCTCCATAATTTGTGATAAGTTTGCACAAGAACCGTCCGCAACACATACGAGAGTCTTTGGGCAAATGCATCCCGTTGGCAGATGCGCTTCCTTATAAATGCTGGAGCGTCAGTGTTTCGATGCGCTAGCGTCACGTGACCGATCGGTCACGTGACTTTCTTAAAGCGATACACACCGACACGCACTGACACAGGGTTTCGCTCTATGAGCTCGACGCATGCGCCGACGCATCGGTGTTGCCGGACCCATCACTACCTTTCAGAGAACATATATACAAACAGGTTATACGTCTATACGCCAACTCAGTAAACCACATGAATAACATTCATTTCAACACCATGCATAATTTCTTAAACCTGGGCAATCCATATCAACAACATATAATAAACACATTGTTACCAGTCAGTCACAATGGAGAGCCCACCCCACGGAGACCCATCAGGTGGGTCCCGACCAGAGCATTTTCTTCTCTTGGCACCCAGAGACGACCCACGTTGGTGCCAAGGAACCTCTCTCTCATCATAGACGCACCACAGCTCGTTGGGATGTCTCCATGTACCATCAGACAGCTGAAGGTAGCCGTCCTCCCGAGTAGCCACCACCTGCAGCCGCCCCTGGTCCTCCTGCAATTTCCTTTTCCTGCAAACTCCTCTCGACCGGGCCTCCTCCCTGGGCCAGACCACATTAGCGACCCCCAGAAGAGCCCAACTTGGCTTCCAGTGTTCCTGAGTGGCACGTTGTTTCACCGTGCCAGCCAGTCTTGCCCTGATCGTTTTCATTTGAGACGCTGGCAAAGCCGTTGTGATCCCCTGTTTCTCGGTACCTTCCAACCGAACTCCGGAAACAAGATGAGCCAGCCACTCGGCTCCATCCGCCGTCACGGACATCCCACCACGCCACCCAGTTCCCTCATCTAGGGTAACTTGGGCCCTGGCGCAGGAACCCTCCTGCGATGGCCCTGGGTGGGGTTGGTCCTGCTCACCTCCCAGAATACTAGGCCAAGATTCGTCCCATACTGTATCGTCCACCACTTGCATCACTGGTTGGTCCCACAAGCCACGGCCCGACTACTCCTCTCCAACGCCGCTGGTGATGGTGAAACACAGTCCATTAAAGCGGTCACATCCCATCACATTCTCACCTCTGGCAGTCACTATAAATGGCAGTCACTATAAACTTCAGGTTGACGACCACCACTGACTTGCATCGTGCTGTCAGCTCATTCGAACCCACAATGGGCAGCCTGGTTCCTCCATAACCATTTAATGGCAATGAATGACCTCTCACTTGATAGTACAGGAAGAAACTCCTCATGGTGGGCCAACTCAACACAGACCTCACTGCACCTGTATCAACCAACTTCCACTCCGTCCAATTTTACCGTACAATTGGTAGGGCCATCAGTGTCCGGAGAGACAGTGTGAATAACTGTTGGAGTTGGAGGAGGGGTGTCTGCTTTGTTTCGCCGTTCCCCTTGCTCAAATCTATTACAGGCCCTGGCGAAGTGATGCAGGAGACTGCACTTGCCACAGTGTTTACCTCTTGCCGGACACTTTCTAGCCTTATACCAGTGCTTGGTGGACCCACAACCCGAACATCTGGGCGATCCCAGGGCAGATCTCATCTTCACAGCTGTAACGCATTCCTCTTGTTTGCTATCTTCGCTGTCTGGGTCCACAGCCTGCACCGCTGATTGTGAGTCAGAGCGGTGTAGCATAGCTCTCTCACTGAGCTCACATGACAATTTGTTTGCTGCTTCACTCTGTTGGGTTATCTCCACAGCCGTGGTTAATGACAGTTCACTGGAGTACGTGAGGAGCCTCGACTGTGCTGATGAGCAAAGCGTGTGCTCCGCCAACTGGTCGTGGACCATCTCATCCTCCAATTCACCAAACTGGCAGTCTCTGGCCAGCTGCCGCAGGTCTGCAACATAATGTTGTACTGACTAGCCGGTCCACTGGTGGCGCTGCCGAAACTGGATCCTCCGGACAATGACATTTGCAGGTGTGCAAAAATGTCACGCCATTAGCTCAACCATGTCGTCAAACCTATCGCCAGCACCCAATGTAGTAAGGCTACACTGTCCTTCCATACCTAAATTGTGGACCAAAATTGCCCGTGCCCGTACCTTCTTCAGTTCACCAAGGTTCAGTGCTACCAAATAATTTTGAAATGCAGCAAACCATCTCGCCCAAGGAACCGGAGGCTCTCTCGGAGACTCTAAAAACAGCCGAATTGAAGACATGCCAGCATCCATACTTTATCCTTGTCGCCAAATGTTATGTCTATAAAACGTAAGACAATGATGAGGTGAGTATTAAACTACACAGGACTTTATTGTAGACTCATTGTCAGTACAGAGATGCTCCCGTCAGGCTGAGAGGTGGTCAAAGAGACCGTCCCTCTACCACACAGCCCTCTTATACTCTGGGTGACGTCACCACCAGTGTTACACTATAATGTGTCCCAAGAACAACACAACACTAATGATCTTGTGATTTTTAGTCCAAGTAGTGCTGGTCTTCAGCAACTTCTGTCTGTCTGTTCTCTGTATGGTTTGAAACATGACCTTAGCTATAATGCTACATAGATATAATGATATGTAGAACCAAGGAGGACACATGTTTAACATTTCCTGATTTTAAATTATCAGGGAATGTTCTGCCAGTCTGTAACAAGATCAAATATCTTGGACATATCATCACTGACCAAATGACTGATGATGAAGACATCCACAGACAGTGTTGTTTGTTGTATACACAGGCTGACATTCTGTGTCAGAGGTTGAGTGCATGCTCACGTGAGGTTTAGTTGTCTCTGTTCACAGCATACTGTGCACCCATGTATACTGCACATTTATGGGCGAATTATAAGGCAGGGAGTTTGAGGAGACTTCAGGTTGCCTATAGTGGTGCCCTTAGACTGTTACTGAAGAGGCTTAGATGGTCGAGTGCAGTGAGCTCTTTGTGGCGGCAAGAATTAGAACTTTTGGAGCCATTTTAAGGAATCTTCTGTTTAAATTTATTTGTAGGCTTAATGCCTCTGAAAATGAAATCATTTTATCTTTAACAGGGTTAAAATTTAGTTCCATGCGTTGTCAATCCCTGCTGTGGAGGCACTGGTACACCTGTTTGTGTTGATTGTGAATTTTGTGGGGTTTTTTTCTTTTTCTCTTGATGTGTTTGTTTTTAACTAGACCTGTGAGTCTGAAATAAAGGTTTATATCACATGCTGACGGTCAGTAAATTGATGTCCTTTTTAACTGCATTTTAGACTTTAAGTCCTGGATGACAGAGAATTTCCTACAGCTCAACTAGAGCAAAACTGAAGTTTTAGTTCTCGGTCCTGAAGCTCAGAGAGAGAAACTTTTATCAAAATTGCAAACATTGTCTTTTATTCCATCAGAACAAGTTAAAACCTGAGCCTTATTTTTAACTCTGAGCTTAGTTTTATTTCACATGTTAATAATATTTTAAAAATTGTATTTTATCATCTAAATAGCCAGAGTCCGCCCGTTTCTGTCTCGAGAAAACACAAAGATGCTACTGCATGCTTTTATTTCCAGTCATATTGATTATTGGTCTTCCTAAAAAGACGATCAGTAACTTACAGATATTACAGAATTCAGCAGCCCGTGTACTGACAAAGACCAGAAAGAGAGAGGATATTATGCCAGTTTTAGAATTGCTGCATTGGCTCCCTGTGAGTTTTAGAATCGATTTTAAAGTTCTTTCATTAGTTTATAAAACTCTTAATGGTCTTGGGCCTTCTTATTTATTTAATCTGCTTTTACCATACCATCCCTCGAGAACCCTGAGGTCCTCTGGTCCTGGCCTTTTATGATACCTCAAGTTAAGAAAAGAACATGTCTGTTCTTTTCTTCTTCTCTGTCCCCTCACCCCCCAGCCAGTCGCAGCAGATGACTGCCCCTCCCTGAGCCTGGTTCTGCTGGAGGTTTCTTCCTGTTAAAAGGGAGTTTTTCCTCTCCACCGTCGCCAAGTGCTTGCTCACAGGGGATCGCCTGATTGCTGGGGTCTTTCTGCAACTGTGGGGGTCCTCCCTACAGTTGATAGTGCTATGAGATGACTGTTGTTGTGAAATGGCGCTATATAAATAAAGTTGAATTGAATTGAATTGAATTAGGACAATAACCCACGGTGGGGCATCGTTGGAGTTTTTCAGCCCACGTCTGTGGAGCAGCCTGCCAGAGGACCTCAGGGCTGCAGAGAGCGTTGATATTTTTTAAAAGGAGGCTCAAGACCCACCTTTTTAGTTTAGCTTTTAACTAATTTTATCATGTTCTCCCCGTGTCTGCGTGGGTTTACTCCGGGATTTCTCCGGTTTCCTCCTACATGCCAAAAACATGCAAGTTAGGTTAATTGACATCAAACTGGGGATTCTAAATTGTCCTTAGGTATGAATGTGAGAGTGAATGGTTGTCTGTCTCTCTGTGTTGGCCTTGCGATGGACTGGCGATCTGTCCAGGGTGTACCCTGCCTCCCGCCCAAAGATGCTGGGATAGGCTCCAGCCCCCTCGCGACCCGAAAAGGATTAAGTGGAAGAAGATGAATGAATGTTTAGATTAGATTCAACTTTATTGTCATTACACATGTACGAATACAAGGTAACGAAACAAAGTTTAGCATCCAATCAGAAGTGCAAAGGACAGCAGTGCAGTATATACGGTAATTAACAGTATGTGCAATTTAAGCAAATATATGCAAATATATGCAGCAGTGCAGAAAGTTAAGAGTACTGTTATGTGCAAATAATGTGCAATAAGTTAGATTGAGTTATGTAGTTATGCAGTTATGTACAGGTGAGGATGGTAAGAGATGATGGTAAGAGAGTCAGCGGGGAACTAAGTTCAATAACGTGACAGCTGTTGGAAAGAAACTGTTCCTAAACCTGCTGGTTCTAGTCCGAAGGCTTCTGAAACGTCTTCTGGAGGGGAGAAGCTGGAACAGTCCATGAGCAGGATGGTTGGAGTCCCTAAGAATGCTGCGTGCCCAGCGCAGACATCTTTTCCTGTAGACGCCCTCTATAACTGGAAGTGGAGTCCCTGTGATGCGTTGGGCGGTTTTCACCACCCGCTGCAGCGCCTTGCGGTCAGCGACAGAGCAGCTCCCATACCAGACTGTGATACAGTTGGTCAGGGTGCTCTCTATCACGCAGCGGTAGAAGTTGCCCAGGATGTCAGCTGACAGATGGTTCTTCTTCAGTGTCCTCAAGAAGAAGAGGCGCTAATGGGCCTTCTTGATCAGGCTGGTGGTGTTAACTGACCAGGACAGGTCCTCTGAGATGTGGGTCCCCAGGAATTTGAAGCTGGGGACACGTTCAACAGCTATGCCATTGATATGGATGGGGTCATGTGTCTCTTCCCTCTCCTTCCTGTAGTCCACTATGAGCTCCTTGGTTTTGCTGGTGTTAAGGAGCAGGTTATTGTCAGCGCACCAAGTAGCCAAGTGCTCAACCTCTGCCCTGTAATCTGACTCGTCGTCGTCCCTGATGAGTCCAATCACCGTGGTGTCATCTGCGAACTTTATGATGGAATTGGATCCATACATAGGCCTGCAGTCATGGGTGTAGAGGGAGTAGAGGAATGGGCTGAGCACACAGCCCTGTGGTACACCAGTGTTGAGTGTGATGACGGAAGAACGGTTGGGGCCTGACCTAACATGCTGGGGTCTGTTGGTCAGAAAATCCATGATCCAGTTGCAGGTGGAGGTACTGATTCCCAGGTCCCCAAGTTTAGTGAGCAACTTGGAGGGGATAACTGTGTTGAATGCTGAGCTGAAGTCAACAAACAGCATTCTTGCGTAGGTGTTCTTGTCATCACTTGTCATCGTTCTTGTCATATGTTCTTGTTTACATACTTATTTGGCTATTTATTTATTTTTATATTATTTCAGTTCAGTTTTGCATTACTATTTATATGGGTCTTGTTATATCTGAGAAATGACGGAGCAGGAGGCGAGTCTTCATTCAGCTAACTCTCTCCTTATTAAAGTGAACTTAGATATACAGTATATACACAGTGGGCCGTGCCCACCTGACGTCACCCTGTGGGTGGGCACAGCATCACATACACACACACACACACACTCATACCCAACATTCTGCCCCCCTTAAGAAAAATGTGAAACCACACACACAGTTGAACCTCCCAAATTTGAAACCCGAATCACGCACTATATATATATATATATATATATATACAATGGGGCAAAAAAGTATTTAGTCAGCCACCAATTGTGCAAGTTCTCCCACTTAAAAGATGAGAGAGGTGTCCAGTTTTCATCATAGGTATACCTCAACTATGAGAGACAAAATGAGTAAAAAAAATCCAGAAAATCACAATGAAGGATTTTTAATGAATTAATTGGTAAATTCCTCGGTAAAATAAGTATTTGGTCAATAACAAAAGTTCATCTCAGTACTCTGTTATATACCCTTTGTTGGCAATGACAGAGGTCAAACATTTTCTGTAAGTCTTCACAAGGTTTTCACACACTGTTGCTGGTATTTTGGCCCATTCCTCCATGCAGATCTCCTCTAGAGCAGTGATGTTTTGGGGCTATCGCTGGGCAACACAGACTTTCAACTCCCTCCAAAGATTTTCTGTGGGGTTGAGATCTGGAGACTGGCTAGGCCACTCCAGGACCTTGAAATGCTTCTTACGAAGCCACTCCTTCATTGCCCGGGCGGTGTGTTTGGGATCATTGTCATGCTGAAAGACCCAGCCATGTTTCATCTTCAATGCCCTTGCTGATGAAAGGAGGTTTTCACTCAAAATCCCACGATACATGGCCCCATTCATTCTTTCCTTTACACAGATCAGTCGTCCTGGTCCCTTTGCAGAAAAACAGCCCCAAAGCATGATGTTTCCACTCCCATGCTTCACAGTAGGTATGGTGTTCTTTCTCCTCCAAACACGACAAGTTGAGTTTTTACCAAAAAGTTCAATTTTGGTTTCATCTGACCATATGACATTCTCCCAATCCTCTTCTGGATCATCCAAATGCTCTCCAGCAAACTTCAGACGGGCCTGGACATGTACCGGCTTAAGCAGGGGGACACGTCTGGCACTGCAGGATTTGAGTCCCTGGCAGCGTAGTGTGTTTCTGATGTAGCCTTTGTTACTTTGGTCCCAGCTCTCTGCAGGTCATTCACTAGGTCCCCCCATGTGGTTCTGGGATTTTTGCTCACCGTTCTCGTGATCATTTTGACCCCACGGGGTGAGATCTTGCGTGGAGCCCCAGATCGAGGGAGATTATCAGTGGTCATGTATGTCTTCCATTTTCTAATAATTGCTCCCACAGTTGATTTCTCCACACCAAGCTGCTTACCTATTGCAGATTCAGTCTTCCCAGCCTGGTGCAGGTCTACAATTTTGTTTCTGGTGTCCTTTGACAGCTCTTTGGTCTTGGCCATAGTGGAGTTTGGAGTCTGACTGTTTGAGGTTGTGGACAGGTGTCTTTTATACTGATAATGAGTTCAAACAGGTGCCATTAATACAGGTAACGAGTGGAGGACAGAGGAGCCTCTTAAAGAAGAAGTTACATGTCTGTGAGAGCCAGAAATCTTGCTTGTTTGTAGGTGACCAAATATTTATTTTACTGAGGAATTTACCAATTAATTCATTAAAAATCCTTCAATGTGATTTTCTGGATTTTTTTTCTTCTCATTTTGTCTCTCATAGTTGAGGTATACATATGATGAAAATTGGAGACCTCTCTCATCTTTTAAGTGGGAGAACTTGTACAATTGGTGGCTGACTAAATACTTTTTTGCCCCACTGTATATATATATATATATATATATATATATATATATATACACACACACACACACACACACACACACACACATATTTACACCAGAAAAATTATTTTAGGTAACCCCAATGTCTCTGGGCAGCCACCATCTTCTAATCTGCCACAGAGGACCCGGGCTGCCCCACGGCATATGCGCCCCTGGCCGTTGTCTACCTCCAGGGTCGAAGCCCCCCTCCCTGGGAAAAATGTCTCTACCCGTCAGTCGGCGCTTCCTCCCTCTGGGCCTTCCATGCTGCCGTTTGGTGCGCTGCCTCTCCGTGCCTGACGAGTTGCTCCCGACTGCCTTACGCACCGCGGTCATGGCTCCCAACACTCCGGCTCCCAGTGGCCACACCTCGGGAAGAACCGAAGCCTGCTCCTCGGCGTCGTCCGCTGCCTCGGGCACCTTGTCACGGCACACAGCACCCTCCTCCAGGGCACTCCGCTGCACTGCCTCTGCATCCAGCTGCCGCTGCTCACCTCCGGTGTTCACCACGACGCCCTCGCCAATGTCATTCTCTGACTCAGGCACCTCGCCGCTGTTTCCAGCACTCACATACCAGGCGCCTTGCTGTGTTGTTACCGTAGCTGGCTGTGGCTGCTGTCCCTCAGGGCTCTCAGTGACACTCCCATCAGCTCCATCCTCTGACCCGGGCATCTCATCACCACTCTCGGCACCCTCACTCTAGGTGTCCCTCTGCGTCGCCTCTGCATCCTGCAGCTGCTGCTCTTCCCCGGAGCCCTCGGCCTGCATGGTCGCACTCTACCGCTGTTCAGCCTCCAGCAGCATGGCTGACTCCTGCCGCATCTTCTCTCTGCCGTCCTCATGCACCATGCCGTCCAACCCGTCAGGGCTGTAGTCCTGCACCAGGCTGGGCTCCACGGCCAGGTCTCCATCCTCAGTGACTGGGGACTTCTCCTCACTTTGTCCCGGCCCCTCTTCAGCTTCCAGCTTGGCGCCCTTAGCCTCATTTTGGTGTGCAATTAGCTTTTCCACTAGCCCGTCCATTGCCGCAGAATGGGTAGCCAGCCTCCTGAAGCTATCTAGCTCGCTCGACCCTGGCACCAAAAGCTCCATCACCTGCAGCATACAGGTCCACATATGCTCAGTGAAGTGGTCGGCCATCCGCACGATGGCATCCTCATAGCCCTCGTTCGTGCCTAGCGACTCAAGGATCCTCCAGCCCTCCACACCGAGGTTATGAGCCAGGAGTGCCCGGCGCCATCTCCCGTCAACCCAAAGCAGACCCAGCTCTTTGATATATTCCTCGAACTCCTGTCTCCACTCCAGCCACGGGATCACCGGCTCCCCGGGTTTCTCCAGAAATAGCAGTAATTGTTGCGGTAGTCAGCATGCGCCCATTTTTCCTCCTCACCAAATGTTACATCTGAGAAATGACAGAGCAGGAGGTGAGTCTTCATTCAGCTAACTCTTTATTACAGTGAACTTGGGTATATATACACAGTGGGCTGTGCCCGCCTGATGTCACCCTTTGGGTGGGCACAGCATCACACACACACACACACACACACACATACCCAACAGGTATATTTATTATTCCTTTAACCATTTTATTCTCTTTATATTTATTTTTATTCACGATCTAAAGCCTTATGCATGCTGCATTTCCCCTCTAGTCCGCTTTGGTCTGCGTGCGCTTTGGACGAGCCTGGCGTGCACGCAGCGCTGTACATGCTTACTTTTTTCATCAACCCTGCCAAGTGGTTGATGGATGCGCACAACCATCATTTGTAGTTTCACTTCCGCCCCATAGGTAGTGCCAATGCGTTAACATGCCAGGGTTTTCACCAACAAAAAACACTGCTTGCTGTCTGCTGCTTGACTTCCCGGTTTTCACTCCTTTTCCATGAAGATGCTGCTGCCGCTGTAAGAAAGTATGTATGTATGTATGATTCATGTATGTTTATTCTCGTCTTCCGCTTCCTCGTTGTCTTTTTCGTCCACTTTCTTTCTATGCTGTGTCGATATCGTCACCTGATGAATGGGACATTCAGTCTTGCGCATGCGCTGTCAACGCATTCAGGTTGTAGGCAGGTGGCGCGGTCACAGAATTTGGGCTGCATGCGGTTGTCTGTGGTCGAGCACTGCGGACGCTAGCAGAGTGGAGACAATGATGTAAATTTCGTCATACGAGGTTTCCGGTTATACATACGTGGACAACAGAGGTGCAGCATGAATCCAGCTTTACTCTGCTTCTGACTGTATTCTTTTGTATTTTATTTTATCTTATGTTATTTTTAGCTCTAGTGTCTCCTCACTGGGGGGCTGTCGGCACTTGGAGCTGTAAGTGGCTCTGGTGGTGGGGATGCTGCTGTGATGGTGGCCCTGGCTTGGTGGGATGGGAGAGTTCAGTCACAGCCTGTTGGTTGTGGTGTGGACTCCTCTGTCTGCTTGGGCTGGGGTGGCCCCTTGTGGCGGTGTTTCTGCATCCTGGTGCTGACAGTCCCCCTACGATGGTATTTCCTCACTCTGGTCCTCAGTCCTCAGCCATGTTTTAACTATGCCTGTTATTACTTGGTGGGGAGGGGGGCAGGGTGGGAGGAGGTGGGCTCTGGGGTGGTTGGGTTATGATTTCTTCCCGTGCGCTTTTACGCAGCGCACGGAGGAGTGGAAAGATGGACTTAAGTGCAGGTTACACCACAAACACATTTATTTAAGAGAAGGTAAACAGTTCCCAAAGGTGAAGACGTACAAAAACAGCAATAAGTTGGGTACACTCACTGGCTTCCCGGCGGACATGAAGCAGGCTGTTATGATTCCCCGTGCGCCATTATGCGGCGAACGGAGGAAGGAATTGAAACCCACATGCAGAAGTAGTTGTGTGCACTTTATTAAACAAACAAATAAAGTTCAGTCCAGCAAACAGTTATGATTATCAAACAGAGAGATGAGGTTATAGTCATGCAGGACACCAGGAAAACAGGGACGCCTCTTGGACGATCAACAGCCCGAGGGAGAGGATGCCTAGGTGCTGCAGAACAGCTGAACGGCACATGGAGAAAGGCAAACATAAACTTATGGGCTGGAGTGGTCCGAGGTAGTCCATGCTGTCTGGTGAGAGCAGGCAAGGCAGGAACAGCTGCTAACACCAGGTAACCAACGATAGTCAGGTCGCGTTAGAAAAGAACAAACAGTCATGCTGAAAGTAATAAGTAGGGAGTAGAGGCTAGCATACACAGAGGGAAAAGCGATTGTGTATATTGCGCAATGATTCGGCCATCTCTTCCCTCTAAAACAGAGCTTAAGTAATGACAATACTAATAAGGAAAGAGACCGCCGGTGTGAACATGTGTGGGTTGGACTGAATAGAAAACAGGTGTGCATGAATGAGTGTCTGAGCATGTGAATGGAGATGAATGGAGGCGTGTGTGTGTGTGTGTGTGTGTGTGTGTGTGTGTGTGTGTGTGTGTGTGCGTGTGTGCGTGTGTAAGGGAAAACCCACTAATGAGGAACAGCTGGTGACACTGACAGGAGGGGTGTGGCTGAGCTGTCAGGGAATGGAGCATCCAAAGGGCTCCCTGAAGCACCTAATGGAAAATAAACAACGTAAAGAGACAAAATAGCCAGTGTCAGAACTGGGTTTGGGACCACCAACCCCAATTTCATGACAGAGCCCCCCCCTCCCAAGGGGTGGATTCCAGACACCCTAGTGACACCAGAAGAGAAACACAAAAAACCACAATAAGGGACCCCCCCCCCCCAGAGGAAAACAACAACCCAGGGTGGGAGGTGGGGGAAAACAGGTTTGGAGGGAAGCAACAAGTAAATAATACACCTGAACCTGAAAAACAATATACAGACAAGGTGAGGTGAACCCCCTCCCAGCCCCAACCTAGGACAATACCCCTCTACCCAGGAGTCCAAAGTTCAGGGGGCCGACTAGAGTCCCAGACCCCAGGGGTGAGGGAAAGAGGCCAATCAGGTGGTCTATCCAGGTCCAAGACCCGTCAGACTGCCTGGGAGAGTGGGTCAGGTGGCCGGCCAGAGAAAATGGGCCACCCTACCCCACGACACAGTTTGTCGGGTGGACGAGCTGGGTCCTTGAGCCACCAGCTCAGAAGCGGCGGCCCGGGAGGCAGTCTCCCCATGGGAAGGCCCAATTGAAGGGGAGACCAAGGAAGGAGAGCCCGAACATCATAAAGAAGAGATGAGGAAGGAGCCCCCTGCCCCCCGTGGCTCTGAGCTGGGGGAGAGAGCTGCACCCGCAGTGGCTCCAGGCTGGAGCATAGTTGCAGCCGCGGTGGACTCCGGCTAGAGCTCTGCCGCACCCACGGTGGACTCCGGCTGGAGCTCTGCCGCACCCACAGTGGGCTCCAGCTGGGGCTTATTTGCACCCGCGGTGACTCCCGGCTGGAGCTCCACTGCACCCGTGATGTACTCTGGCTGGAGCTCTGCTGCACCCACGGTGGACTCCAGCTGGAGTTCTGGTGCACCTGCAATGGCACCCAATTGGAGCTCTGCAGTACCCGCGGTGGGCTCCAGCTGGAGCACCATTTCACCAGCGGTAGTCCCCATCAGGGACCTCATTGCTCCCACAGTGGCCTCCCCAGCAAGGGAGGTAGGACTCTCCATGACCCCTGGTGCTGACCCCGGATCCTCAGCGGCCTCTGGTGGGATTGGCTGCTCTCCGGCGACCTTGGCAAGGACCTTTGAAACAGTCAGGGTCGCCGGCAGCGGCAGAGCCCAGTGAGGTGAGCCTGAGAGCTGCTGCGAGCTGCCCTTGGCGCTCCTCACCATGAGTCGGTCAGTGTGACTTCAACATAGGCATTGTAGACATTATGGAGCACACTTGCCTGATCTCGGGTTTGACCGCTGTCCAGGACTCTGGTGATCTAGGGTGTGCTGGTTAAGTCAGTCTGAGAGGTGCTGTACCCACGTCGGCCTCTACAGGCTACAGGTACAGAAAAAATAAAAAGTGAACCTAGAAACTACAAGAACTTCAAAAGATAACAATACACAAATATACAGAAAGCCTGAGCCACTGAAGGTCAGAACCGAGCCCGAATAACAAACAGGCTTGGTTCATGACAGATCCCCCCTCTCAAGGGGTGGTTACCAGACACCCAAGGTAACAACACAAAAGAACCCCGCCTCCCCCCAGCAGGAACAACAACCAATGAACCCAGGTGGGAGGTAGGGGTAACAGGTACGGAGAGAACAAAATACAACCCCGCCCAGGGCCCATGACAGAAAACGCAATTACCCCCCCCCCCCCCAAGTCCAGAAGCGTGGAGGCTCAGGAGGATGCCCAGAGTCCAAGGCTCAGCTGAAAATCCGGTGGACAAAGTCCGGTGGCCTGCCGTAAAATATGGGCCACCTCACCCAGAGACTCATTCCCTCAGTCGGCCGGCCTGAGTCTTTAAGCCACAAGGGCCGCAGAGATAAACCAGGAGGTGGTTGTCCCACAAGAAGGCCCAAGGATGGAAAGCAGGGCCGGAGGAGGGGAACCCTGACGACGTCTGGCGGGGGAGGGAGGGGAACCCCGAAGGTGTCTGGCAAAGGAAAAGAGGCCTCAGTGTCTTCAGGCTGACCAGGTGCATCCTCGGTGGTCCTGGTCTGGGACAAAGCAGCACCCGCGGTGAATCCAGGCTGGAGCTCTGCTGCACCCGCAGTTGACCCCGGCTGAAGCTCTGCTGCACCCGCAGTTGACCCTGGCTGGAGATCTGCTGTACCCACGGTGGACCCGGATCGGAGCTCTGCTGCACCTGCGGTGGACGCAGACCGGAACTCTGCTGCACCCACGGTGGACCCGGACTGGGCCAGAGCTGCACCCACGGTGGGCCAGCCGACCTATAAGAGCACCAAATCCAGGAGACAGTCAACCAGGGGAACCCCAGGCGAAGGCACAGGAGGTGGGTCCACGGTGACCATGGCGGGGGAAGCTGGATCCCGAAGGCATCTGGCAAAGGAAAAGAGGCCTCAGTGTCCTCAGGCTGACCAGGTGCATCCTCGGTGGTCCCAGTCTGGGACAAAGCAGCACCCGCGGTGAATCCGGGCTGGAGCTCTGCTGCACCCGCAGTTGACCCCGGCTGGAGATCTGCTGTACCCACGGTGGACCTGGACCAGAGCTGTGCTGCACCTGCGGTGGACCCAGACCGGAACTCTGCTGCACCCGCGGTGGACCCGGACTGGGTCAGAGCTGCACCCATGGTGGACCAGCCGACCTATAAGAGCACCAGACCCAGGAGACGGTCAACCAGGGGAACCCCAGGCAAAGGCACAGGAGGTGGGTCCACGGTGACCATGGTGGGGGAAGCTGGACCAACACTGACCTCCAGCGGCCAACCTGGATCCTCGGAGACTTCAGGTGGTTTAGGAACATCTCTGGTGACCCTGGGAGGAGGGTCAGAGGGGACACAAGGAGAGGCAGGATCAGGGTCACCGGCAGCGGTGGAGCCCGGTGAGGCGAGGGCTCTCCTCACCAAGAGACAGGCAAGATTGCTCTAATAAGGAAAGGAGAAAGAAAAAAGAGAGCACTTGCCTGAGCTCGAGCTCCACCGCTGTCCAGGACTCCAACGATCCAGGTGATGTCATCTCAGGCTCAGCCCTCTGGAGGTCCAGCTCGGAAGCTGACACTGCTACGGCAGCCTCCGCAGCAGGCATGATTGTTATTGCAGTCATGGTGCCCCTAGACAAAATCATCCACGCTAGTGGCTCTTCCAGCATGGCAGCTGGGGGTTGGCTCTGTGCTGACCCTGGGTTTGGATCCTCCAAGGCCATGGGCTCCTCCATTGTCTGGTGGGCTCGTTTCCGGGGCCGGCAGACACTCAGGGAAAGATGGGGGAGACACGGAGGGGTAGGTGAGGAAAAGTTTGCTGCTATGGGTGTTGAGAGCTCAGGGGACTGCAAACCCTGAGCCTCATCACTGGGAGTCAGACAAGGCACAATATCATTAATAGGAGGAGAAATAAATGACACTTGCCTGTCATCCCGGTGAACGATGTTCTCTGTAGCAGCAGGTGGCCAGCCGTCCCTCTCCACGTCTACGGTGAATCCGGGCCCCCTAGTGGATAGAGTAGGAGCCGTCTCCGTGGAGGCAGAGGTGAGCAGAACCGGGAAGGGCGTAGCCAAACTCTCAGCAGTGGGACAACTCACCAAGGAGATGGCAGAAAAAACAGCACAGGAGGAGGAATAGACTGGTGCCACAGTCAGCAAATGAGAACTTGAACAGGATAATGCTGTGGGAATTGTCTTGCTCGATGAGGCAAAAGTTGCTGTCTGAGAGGCAGAGTCTTCTCTCTGCTGGATCAGAGCAGGGTGGTGGCACCGTCGTGGAGCTGGCGAAGTGCGTGCTGGAGCAGGAGGCGAGTCAGGCGAAGCGTAGCGGATGATGGAAGTCTGCTGGGGACAGTGCCTTCGCCTCAACTCCGTAGGAAATGTCAAACCTGGAAATGAGCGCTGGAGTGCACAGACTGTGGCCAGCATATCCGCGTACTGTGGGTAGTTCCATAGACCGGGATGTGCCTCCAGGACTCCCACCGCTCCATTCAAACACTCCCAAGTCTTCTTTGGTCTCCGGGCGGCTAGAGCCTCATCCACGAAGTCCTGGATGTTGTCTGCCGTCCATTCCTCCGCCACCGAGGGAGTCCCCACTGCTGTTCCTCCTCTGCTTCGACAAGGCCGGTGAGCCTGGGGTGTCGTGCACTCCAACAACAGGTGTATAAAAGATTGTTCAAAGAAAAAAGTTTTGTGTGGGTGCAACCTGCTAAATCCTTTTATGGCTGGATCATTCTGTTACAATTTCTCCCTCGTGTGCTTTTACACAGCGCATGGAGGAGTGGAAAGATGGACTAAAGTGCAGGTTACACCACAAACACATTTATTTAAGAGAAGGTAAACAGTTCCCAAAAGTGAAGACGTACAAAAATAGCAATAAAATGGGTACACTCACTGGCTTCACGGCGGACGTGAAGCAGGCAGGCCACATTGTACAGTGGCACAAAAAATACAGAAGACAACAAGGTACACTTACTGGCTTACATGAAGCGGGCAGACCACAGCGTACAGTGGCTCAAGGGATGAGAATGACAATCAATGATCCAGCAATGCTTGACTGGCAAAAAGGTGCTAAAGTACAAGCATTGCTGGCAGGGAAGATTGAGCGCACCTGGGCAAGAGCGGGAAAGGTAATTAGCGGGAGTGGCACCAGCTGACTGTCATGAGAGAGGGGTCATGGTCGGACCGGCAAGTGTCAGACAGCGCCCACACGAGTGTAGGCCAAAGGAGGCTGCCTCACAGCTGCCGGCCAGAAAACAGTGGTTACAGGTATGGAAAAATAACAAGTGAATATAGAAATTACAAGAACTTCAAAAGATAACATAATACACAAATACACAGAAAGCCTGAGCCACTGAAGGACGGGACCGAGTCCGAATGACAAACCAGCTCGGTTCATGACATTGGGGGTCAGGTGGATGGATGCCTTGGACGAGAGTGGGGATGGGGGGAGGGCTTGGGGAGGGCTCTCTTTGTCTTTTTATTGTTTTGTTTGCATTTTTGTCTGGAATTTTTAACTGTAAAGCACTTTGAGCTGCACTTCATTGTATGAAAGGTGCTATTGTCATGAAGTGGAGCATGGGGGGAGCACCAGGGGCACACTTCAGGCTTTTCTATTATGGTCTGTACTTTTTCATCTCGGATTATTTTGTAGTGGGTTTTGGTTTGTTGTATTTTGCTATCTGAGTTGTCCTTTGCTTCTGGTTTGAGTTCTTGTTATCACATCTCATTTTGGTTATTCATCATGGGTTTTTAGTTTACATGTTTAAGTTTATCCTGTATCTCAATTTATCTTTTTGTGTTTAGCTTTGAGCCTCGTCTGTCCCTGTCCTCACCCCTCCTGCAGTATTTTGGTGTTCATCCATTTTATATTATTTTCATCTCCTAGTTGTATTATTTCTTCTTTGTGTATTTTGGTCTGCTTCCATTTTTGTATCTGTGCATATTTATTTCATTGCTAACTACCCTTGTACTTTCTGTATTCATCCTTTGTGTCATTACTCATTCTCGGTCTGTACTTTTATTACGACAGCACGTTGTGTCATTTCCGTCTGTCAAACTGTGTTCGCGGGCTGTCACACCTGTCATTAATTTGTTCTCATTATCCTCGCTCATGCCACCCACACCTGTTCATGATTTGTGTTAATTTCTCCTTGCTTATTTGAGGACGCCTGCTCAGATTACTCTTCGCAGCATCCTTCTGATTGTTACAGTGTGTTTCTCTGTGGGTTTGTTTGGGTGTGCTCCATTTTGCTCTCTTTTTCCCCTGGCGTGCCCATGTGCCTCAGCCTGGCAGGAGCCAGGCTGTTCTCTCATTATTTTGTAGACGAGAGCCCTCTCATCACCGTGTGCCATTCCTCCTATTTCCCTTTATTTGTAAGTGTAGTGTTTTGTGTAGTGCTTGTGTTTTTGTTAGCAAATGAAAGCTCATAGATGGCAATTGGTGTCCTCAGTCCTGCCCTGGTAGGGCGATTTATGACAACTAAATAAATATAGTTTAAAGTTTAACAGAGAGAGCTGAAATGGCTGTCCCTTATCTTTTATGTGCTCAGCATGATGATGTCACCAGCAGCCGCGTCACCAGTGGCCGCGTCACCACACCGATGCCAACCAAACTTGTGGTTCTCTTACACCACATTCATCCCCCCCACACACCTGGGAAAAACAGAAGAACACACATAATCGAATCGACCCTCCCCAATTTGTTACAATAACAGAAGCCTTCTCATCCAGGTCCACTGCTCGAATCTGGCAGAGACGGTTGGCGTGCCACATCGAACCATCCACCAGCTGGAAGGTCACTGGCCCCAGCTGCGCGGTGATCTTAGTGGGTGCCGGTAGTGGTGGAGACGGTGCTGAGGCCAACTGTGGGTCTGGTCGTTCGGTTCTGTGGACCTGAACCTAGTCCATCACCATGAGCAGCATCCTGTTCAGCTGTACTCAGAGTCATTATTGTGATGGTGTGACTCTCATGTCTGCTGTGGGGCGTCCACCAGGTTGTGGTGGTTCTGCTGCATCCTGTTGGGTCACAGACTCTTCATCCTGCAGCCCAGGTGCAGCTCCTGGAGCCCAACGCTGGTCATGGATTTGGAAGGTGTCCGGTGGCTTGATCGCGGACCCTTCATCCTGCGGCTCAGCAGTGGCTCCTGGAGGCTGGTGCCGGGAATGGATTCAGAAGCAGCCAGTTTCTTCTCCCCCTCTCCTGGGAAGTCTGGTTGTGGCGATATGTTGCTGTCGCCGTTGGTAGAACCTGCACTGGGTTGTTGTGTCCTGGGGTTTCTGACAGACACAAGCTCCCTCTCCTGCAGCTCTACAGCAGCTCCCAGAGGCTTATGCTTGGTAAGGATCTGAGGCGAGTCTGGTCGCTGCCCCTTCTCCAGGTGGTGCTCCTTCTATAAGCACAGGACGGCTGTACCCTTGTCATTGTTGTCTGGGTGTGTTGCATCCCACTCGTCATCATTGGTCAAATGGAATCCATTACTGTTGCGGATGGAGAAGCCCAGTTGATAACACAGGTCACTTCCTAGTATGTAGTCTCCATGCATAGCCACTTGGAAAACAAATCAGTAACGACTCTTAATGCGTAGCGGACTGTTAGTGTGACGGTCCCTACATTGCTGACCCGGTAGCCATCATACCCGTACAGCTCTGCTGGGTTTTTCCTGATCGAGTGGTTGGGAAAGAACTTCTTCACTGTGACCCAGTTCAACATTGATCTCTCTGCAGTGGTGTTGAGCAAGAGCGGTAGGCTGACATCATCCAGCCCTACTTTGCAGAATGCGTACGCCGTGCCTCCAGACCTCATTGTGTCCTCCGATGCTAACCTGTCACCGGCCTCTAGCTGGAATGCTAGCTCAATGGTACTAGCTAGTGTCATGTTGTTCGCCACTGTTAACATCTTTGTCCACAGCCGTGGGTTGCTAGTGTGCTCGGCCAACTGGTCCCACATCATTTCGTCCTCCAATAACCCGAATCTGCACATGCAAGCTAGGTGGTGAAGGTCCACGATGAACTGTTGTGTCATCTCTCCCATCTTCTGTCAACGTTGGTGGAACCTGATGTGCCGTGGCAACACGTTGTTGGGTGTGGTAAAGTAGCTAGCTAGCAGCTCGACTGACTCAGCAAACGATTCTGTTGGTCCTAGCATGTAGAAAATATGTTGACCTTCTATGCCCAGATTGTGAACCAGTAGAGCTCACTTCCATACATTGTCTAGCTTGCCAAGGTTTAATGCCGATATGTAGGTCTCCAAAGCATCAAGCCAGCGCAGCCACGGTACGGGGGGCTCACTGGGGGTCTCCAGAAATGGCTGCAGTGGTCTCAAACATTCCTCCATGCTTAACTCTTGTCGCCAAATGTTATGTCTGGAAAACTGTAAGGTCCAACAAAGAGTGGTGTTTGCTGGGAACACGAACTTTAATAATAACTATGCATATAAATGCAATACAGATCTGTTGTCAGGAGGCAGAGTGTGCTAACAGAGAGAGCCAAAATGTCCATCTCTTACCTTTTATGTGCTCGGCGTGATGATGTCACCAAGCGACCGCATCACCACATCAATGCCAACAAAACTTGTTCTCTTACACCACAGTAAGCAGTCATTGTATCTACACAGTTTTCTGCACAAGCATGCATCTCTGCAACTACAGGCATTTCAGTCAAAGTGGTGAAATGTTGGCTTTATGTTCAGATTTGTCATATGATGCTTGATAAGAATATACACATTAACAGGACATGAAATACTAATCCAGCAATGTGACTAAACCCAATGCTCGAACTGGCGCACTAAAAAAAAAATTACCGGTATAATTAGCCTCTATAAAAACGTACTAAATCAGGACAGTGATGTTTTTATAGTCACCTGAAAGAGGAGAATCTGCTTAATTTAACAATACCAAACATTCTATGGACTTCAGTCCCCAGCTGATATCAAATCCATGTGTAATAAAGGCAACATGCGCCTTGCCAGTGTGTACAGAAAGGGAACCTCAGTGCTGCTGCCTGTAGTGGTTTGTGTCCAGGTTTTTTTTGTTTGTTTGTGATAGTTTTATCAGCATAATAAAACAGCAGATAGTTTTATGCAGCATTGCTTTATGTACCTGTGAGCTCTGCTCGGCAACAACTGGTGGTGCAGCTTTAATCATCTCTGACTGCTCAGTGTGCATTTTTTTTACTTCATGACTGAGATGTAATGCCATCCATCCATCCATCCATCCATCTTCAACCTCTTTTCTGGAGGTCCGGGTCACGGAGGCAGCAGTTCAAGCCTAGAAGCCCAGGCTTCCCTCTCCCCAGCCACCTGCTCCAGCTCTTCAGAGAGGATACCAAGGCATTCCCAGACCAGCTGGGAGACGTAGTCTCTCCACCGAGTCCTGGGTCTACTCCGGGGTCTCCTCCCAGTGGGACATGCCTGAAACACCTCAAGTGGGAGGCATCCAGGAGGCATCCTGATCAGATGCCTATACCACCTTAACTGGCTCCTTTCAATGGTGGGGGGTTTGCATGCCCTAGTGATCCCAGGGGCTATGTTGTCCGAGGAAATTTGCCTTTTGTAGGGTCATCCAAGATAAACTGGTCCTGGGTGAAGGGCCAGACTAAGAACGATCCAACAGACTCTAATGATGAATGTTAGAACAAGGATTCGGTGTACCCCGCTCGGTATGGGGTTAAAGGGGCCCCACCATGGAACCAGGCCTGGGGGAGGGGCTCGATGGCTCTAGCGCCTGGTGGCCAGGTTTCCACCCATGGGACCTGGCCGGGCTCAGTACGAAGGAGTTACGTGAATCCGCCCTCCAGTGGGCTCATCACCCGCAGGAGGGACCTTGGGAGTCCGGTGCTATGTTGATCAGGTGGCGGTCGAAGGTGGAGACCTTGGCGGTCAGATCCAAGGCTTCCTCAACTGGCTTTTGGGACGTGGAATGCCCCACCAGGATCAGGTGATGATCCATGAGATGTAATGATGGCTTTTAAAATGTCCGGTTAGTATTTGGATTAAACAACAAACATGTCCGAACGGGACACAAAACGCCAAAATTATTTAATAAAATTTCAAGGAATATATTACAATAGGTCTCGAATAATTGTAAACGTGTCCGTTAGTTGACTCGATGTCACTTGGTCCCATTAGATATAATTTAATGCGCTATTTGGCCATTTTATGTAACGCTAGTGATGGGAAAATTTAATATTTTGTATCTGCTGGTGCCTCAGAGTCTGTGTGAAATGTGCAAGGTTGCGGAGCAGCTGGACATTTATCTCTTTGTTTTAGTATGCATGTACTGTATTGCTATGAGTATGTCTGAGAAAGAGACAGTTTGGAAGAACAGTCTGAACCAGATTTTCCCTCATGAATAGTCTCAACCTAACAGGGTGCTTAAAGGACTGAACAATGTGTGTTTGAACCAGAATGATGCATGGAAAGACTCTGAGGCAGTTTTTGTATTGTTCTCCATTGGTCAGTGCAAATTAAATTTGCTGAAACTTTAATCCTGCCTGATTTTTGACAACTTGTTAAAGGAATTTTTCTAACATACTTGGTGCACCAAACAGGGACTCCACATACCTCTCTCCTCCTGGTTCCAGCATTTTTGGACCGACACAGCTAGTGCACAGCTGCAAAGAAGACCTCCCCACCGATTCCAAAGGGTCAGCTTTGCAGAAGTGAGGCAAGGTCCAGAGGCACTGGGAGCGGACCGGAGAGGGTGACGGAGCCGACTGAAGGCAGATTGAAGTGAGTAAATTTAATTATTAATGGTTTACAGACATCTCACGACAGGTTCAAGTCCAGTCAGGGTAATTATGTGTAAAAGTTGAGATAAATTATCGTCAGTTCGAGTCTGTTTGGTAAAAAGTACCGCGGGTATAGCCCATTCTGTGAAAATGCATTTTTACTGAGGTTATTTCAAGTCTAATCTGGGAACTAGGCAGCATGGAGGTAGCATGCAGAAGGATACAGAGTACTGCAGAGTGATATCAACGGTCAAATAAAAATAGAGAAAAAAATAGAGCAAAATAGAGAAAAAAAAGTTAAGAAATAACTTTAAAATAAAGAGAAATAACTGTAATATAATGATGAATAATCTTAATATTATAATAATGAAAATAACTAAAATACCTTAAGGTATAACTTAAAATAAGTTTAAAATAAAATAAAATGACCTATAATTAAAATAAAATTAAAATAAATAACTGCAGTTTGTTTGTCTGGTTGATCGCATGTTTGTGTGTATTCTTAATAAATAACATCTCTGCGGTTTTACTTTGATGAAATATGGAGAATGGGCAGCTCGGTGGCGGAGTGGTCAGCACTGCGGCAGCACAGCAACTCACCCTTGGCCGGGGGATCCTGGGTTTGATCCCAGCCCCTGACCAACAGTGATCTGTGTGGAGTTTGCATGTTCTCCCCGTGCCTGTGTGGGTTTTCTCTGATTTCCCCCACATGCCAAAAACATGCAGGTTAGGTTAATTGGCATCAAACTGGGGATTCTAAATTGTCCTTAGGTGTGACTGAGAGTGAATGGTTGTCTGTCTCTCTGTGTTGACCCTGCGATGGACTGGCGATCTGTCCAGGGTGTACCCTGCCTCTCGCCCAAAGATGCTGGGATAGGCTCCAGCCCCCTGCGACCCGAAGAGGATTAAGCGGAAGAAGATGGATGGATGGAAATATGGGGAACTGCCACAGCATCTGAGCCAGATAAACTTTGGTGGCCAGAAGAAGGGTTGCCAGGTCTGCTTCTTATAAGCGATTTTGGGCTTGTTTTTCTATAAAGTCGCTTGCTACTTTTGTCATTCGCGGATTACGGGACTATGGGGTTGTTTTCTAACTTGTGTTTGCTTATTTGGGCTTGCTTTTACTATTTGAAGTCCATGGTTGTGTGTGTGTGTGTGTGTGTGTGTGTGTGTAAGTGAGTGTGAGTGTGTGTGAGTGTGTGTACTGTATGTGTGTAGGTGTGTGTTAGTGTGTGTGTGTGAGAGAGAGAGGGAGTTTAAAACCAACTTTATTTACAATCATGCATAATCACAAACAGGCCGGTGTGAACAAGTAACCAAAAAAAAAAAAAAAAACCCACAAACAAAGCAAAAAACAAAAAAAAAAAACCTGTTAAATCAGAGGCTTACCCCCCAAAAAAGGACTAAAGATGATCTCAATTTCTGACACAGAACAAATTCTATCCCTATAACACCACTTGGAGTTGAAATCCTCTAAATTGTCCATAGCTTTGTAAAATTTAAACTCCATCTGAATTTGGGCTCTAACCATAGAAGTGAACAACATTGTAACCTCTTGACCTTGCTCCCTATTCCTGCTCATGTAAATGGCAAACTTTGCTTGACCAGATAAAAAAATTAAGAGCAGCCATTTCATTGCATTGACCCGTTTGTATCCAGCACCAAATATCAAAATCATGCTGGACCACATTACATCAAAACTCGTAAAAATGTTGCTCAAAAGCTGCTGGCAGTGTAGGCAACTGCTTTGATTTAAAATGGACTGCAAGGGTTTCACTCTTGGACCAATTCACCTTTGCTGAAGATGCTGTACCAAAATTTTTGACTACTTTTTGTAAACAGTTTTCTTCTGTCTGGTTTTTTACCATCACAATGATATCATCTGCATAAGCTGAAAGTACCAGTTTTTTAACAGAGTTAGATAAAATCAACCCCTCCATGGTGGACCGCATCTTACATAGCATGGGTTCAATGGAAATGGCATACAACATGCCTGACAGAGCACAGCCTTGCCTTATTCCCCTCGTTACTTTGAAAGGGGCACTCAGTCCTCCATTAATTTTCAACACACTCCAATAAGACTAGGTGTGACGATGGAGTGTCACCACTGTTATGATTTCTTCTATGTGTAACTGTATTATTGGTGTAGTATTGTAAATGTCAATTTGATTGTAAAGTGCACATTATTGTATTCTGTCTTTGACTAACTGAATGCCTTTGTGAGATGATTGTTGGGTTAATTATTTGGGGTAAACAATTGATAATTATTAATTCACATACCTTTGCCAACATGCTTCCTGAGGGTGTCCGGGCAAAAAACTCTGTCAGAGGTTGAATGCCTTTTAAAGGACACCAGCAGGAAGGAAGCATATGATGGTGAGTTATAGGGGAGATTTATAATTTGTAAATAGGGGTCTGAATTATTTATTGAATTATTTATACTGTTATTTATTCTATGTTATTTATATTTACTCTGTATATAGCTGGGGAATTATTTATGCACTTTTAGATATCAGTGGGTATGTGTAAAGAATGAAAAAAATGTTATTGTCTTACCTGGGACATATGGTATGTTCTAATTGTCGGTAATTATCTCTAATAGTATATAACAGGTGTTGGGTATATTTGGTTAAGTCTTTTCAGTCTAGGGTGTTCGTTGTAAGCTTCATTGGTTGTCAAGAGATGATGATGATGATGATGATGATTGACTGACAAATCCAAATCATGGTAAATCGTGTCGGATGTTTCTTTTGGGAATTATTACCTGTAAGTTTTTTGAAATAAAATTTAGTGATGGCAGAAATGGAACGATCGCAAGATCGAATCATTTGGAACAATTGATTCAGAAAAAGAATTGATGTTTTGGAACATTTGAAACATCTCCCCACAGCGACATCTGGTGGCCAACCAGTCAAGTGTTTTCGGGTCTTTATCTCAACATTTCGTGTTTTGTTTGGGTTTCTAGTATTATTTGTCTGAAAATATAGATTTTTTCAATTAGTTTTTGTAGGGGGTGCTTGTTTACAAAATAGACATCAGTCACTGTTTTTAGGGGGTGCTTGTGTACATTCAGTTCTTTTTGCCTTCCTGTCAAGGAACAACAAAAAGACTGAGTTAGGAGGAATGCTGCCATGCAAATTCATATATTGTAAATATATGTAACTATATGTAAAATATTAGCCATTCAATATAGCCATTCAGACCTGGTAGACCCAAACGTATAGTGAGGGTGTGCTGGGAGCGTCTGGCTGAGGCCCCTGTCCGGGAGGTCTTCAACTCCCACCTCCGGAAGAACTTCAACCACATTCCGAGGGAGTCTGGAGACATGGAGTCTGAATGGGCCATGTTCTCCACCTCTGTTGTTGAAGCGGCAGCCCAGAGCTGCGGCCGCAAGGTGGTCGGTGCATCTCGTGGTGGCAACCCCCGAACCAAGTGGTGGACACCAGTGGTGAGGGGGGCCATTAAGCTGAAGAAGGAGTCCTATCAAGCTTGGTTGGCTTGTGGGACTCCCGAAGCAGCTGAGGTGTACCGGCAGGCCAAGCGGAGTGCAGCTCGGGTGGTTGCTGAAGCAAAAACCCGGGTATGGGAGGAGTTCGGTGAGGCCATGGAACAAGACTTTCGGTCGGCTTCAAAGAGATTCTGGCAAACTGTTCGGCGGCTCAGGAGGGGAAAGCAGCTCCCCGTCCACACTGTGTATGGTGCGGATGGGACACTGTTGACTTCAACTGGGGATATCGTCGGGCGGTGGAAGGAATACTTCGAGGATCTCCTCAATCCCACTGATACGCCTTCCACAGAGGAAGCAGGGTTTGGGGACGAGGGGGATGACTCGCCTATCACAGGGGCTGAGGTCGCCAAGGTGGTTAAAAATCTCCTTGGTGGCCGGGCCCCGGGGGTGGACGAGATTCGCCCCGAGTACCTCAAGGCCCTGGATGTTGTTGGGTTGTCATGGTTGACACGCCTCTGCAACATTGCGTGGAGGTCGGGGGCAGTGCCTTTGGCATGGCAAACCGGGGTGGTGGTTCCTCTCTTCAAAAAAGGGGACCGGAGGGTGTGCTCCAACTTTAGAGGGATCACACTCCTCAGCCTCCCTGGGAAGGTCTATGCCAAGGTACTGGAGAGGAGAGTCCGGCCGTTGGTCGAACCTCGGATTCAGGAGGAGCAATGTGGTTTTCGTCCTGGCCGTGGCACATCGGACCAGCTCTTTACCCTCTCGAGAATTCTTGAGGGTTCGTGGGAGTTTGCCCAACCAGTTTACATGTGTTTTGTGGACTTGGAGAAGGCATTTGACCGCGTCCCTCGTGGATTTTTGTGGGGGGTGCTTAGGGAGTATGGGGTATCGGGCTTGTTGTTACGAGCTATTCGGTCTCTGTACGACCGTTGTGAGAGTTTAGTTCGCATTGCCAACACTCGGTCGGAGTCATTCCCAGTGAGAGTTGGACTCCGCCAGGGCTGCCCTTTGTCACCGGTCCTGTTCATAATTTTTATGGACAGGATTTCTAGGCGCAGCCAGGGAATGGAGGGTGTCATGCTTGGTGACCACAGGATCTCATCTCTGTTGTTTGCAGATGATGTTGTCCTGTTGGCTTCATCCAGCAATGACCTACAGCTCTTGCTGGGACGGTTTGCCGCTGAGTGTGAAGCGGCTGGGATGAGAATCAGCACCTCCAAGTCCGAGTCCATGGTCCTCAGCCGGAAAAAGGTGGATTGTCCTCTCCGGGTTGGGGACAGGCTCCTGCCCCAAGTGGAGGAGTTTAAGTATCTTGGGGTCTTGTTCACGAGTGAGGGGAAAATGGAGCGAGAGATCGACAGACGGATTGGAGCAGCATCTGCAGTGATGCGGACGTTGTACCGGTCTGTTGTGGTGAAGAGGGAGCTTAGTTCTAAGGCAAAGCTGTCGATTTACCAGTCAATCTACGTTCCTACTCTCACCTATGGTCACGAGCTTTGGGTAATGACCGAAAGAACGAGATCGCGGATACAAGCGGCTGAAATGAGCTTTCTCCGTAGGATTGCTGGACTCACCCTCAGAGATAGGGTGAGGAGCTCAGTCATCCGGGAGAGGCTCAGAGTAGAACCGCTGCTCCTCCACATTGAAAGGAGTCAGTTGAGGTGGTATGGGCATCTGATTAGGATGCCTCCTGGGCGCCTCCCACTTGAGGTGTTTCAGGCACGTCCCACTGGGAGGAGACCCCGGGGCAGACCCAGGACTCGGTGGAGAGACTATGTCTCCCAGCTAGTCTGGGAACGCCTTGGTATCCCCTCTGAAGAGCTGGAGCAGGTGGCTGGGGAGAGGGAAGTCTGGGCTTCTCTGCTTGAACTGCTGCCTCCGCGACCCGGACCTCCGGAAAAGCGGTAGAAGATGGATGGATGGATGGATATATGTAAAATATATAACTATATGTAAATGTACAACAATATGGCTTCTTTTAGTGATCAAATGCATAATTATATTTATTGTAAATAATTATAAAGGTGTATAAATAATAAATGTATACTCGTATGTGTATTAAAAGAACATGAATACATACCATTGTAGCCACACATGTAACTTACTTTTTGCCTCACATCTTAGATAAGAACAAAAGGCACAGTTTCCTTGGAGATAACAGGAAGCTGTGAAAGTGTAATCCTTGTTATGCAAGAGATGGCCTTGGGAGGATTCTTTGTAGGCCAAGGACTGTGGGGGAGATGCCTAGGGATTAAAGAGAAAAGGCATTGTTACTTGTGATTTGAATGGAATGTGATTTGTGAGCTGTGAGAGTCCTGGATATATAAAGAACGAGTTTTTTCTGAGACGTCCTCTTTCCTTTTCCTTTTTTATGTGAGAATGTGTAATAAACTGTCTGAGACCAACTTGCCTCATTATTCACACATTCTACACCATAAACATTACGCTGGCCATGGCTTGATTCAGCACTCGGTTGTGTTGTGCTAGGAATGCAGGCGTCAGGATGTTTTGTCCATAGGTGTCTCCACCTACTTGTTGTATTGTTACAAAATGTAAGATGTTGCATACAGTGCATACATTTAACTTTTTCCCCTCAAGAAGGTCATAGTGATCCCAAACAGCTGACCTGGGACGCTTTCTACCCCCATCCATTTCCAAATAATGTAAATCCAAAAGCAGCTCAGTACAAGACACTCAGAGAGGCAAGACTTCACAAACAAACTGCACTTCAGAGGAGCTTTGAAATGTTTCAGGCATGTGCGCTGATGAACCAGCAGCCAGTCAGGCAAGGACACGAGAAATTAGTATTTTACATATAAAGTATATAATACATAAATTGTGCATAGAATAGGCAATTTAATATTGTGTAATGGCAGCATTTTATTATTCCATTTGAGAAACGGCACTGCATAAAACACTGCATAAAACATCAGTGAAGTTTGAAAACGGTGACGTAATGGAACGCGAAATGGAACAGTCAAGTGACATCCTCTTTCTGATACAGACCTCGGAACAATGATTTTTATTTATTTATTTTGGATAGATTAAAAGTAAAGATTAAAAAGAAACAGAATAATATAACAAAGGGGAAACAAATCCAACAAGGTCAAATTAAACAATAACTCCTCTGATTATACAGTTCAACATAAGTTATCCGAAATGGGTGATGGCTGAAGCTGCAGCTTATATTGCAATTCAGTTGCTTATATTGATTCAATTCAGAAGTTCCACCTCGGTTTCGGAACGCACTAAAACACTGTTTTGACTTTGCCATCACTAGTTTTCATATAATAGGCATTTTAATTTTGTGTAATGGAGGTCAGACATCATAGATAAAACTAGAGACACTTTAAATAACTGATTAAACTCATCACCTACACTAACACTAACACTTCCGGTGTCGCAAAATAATAAACCAAAATAATAACTTAATATTTTTGTTTTGACTATAAAACAATAAGAGCAAAATTAAACACAGGTATGTCCCAAAATTTGATAATATATTTTTTTCTAAGTTTAGAAAAGGACAAAACAAAAATGAGACCAAAAATTTGTTTTTTCTGATTTTATTTTGAATTGGAATTACAAATGAAGGAACCATACACGGATTTGTATTCACTTGCTGAAACAAAAACGACTGTGACGTTTCAAAACAATTGGGGGCGGAAATGGAACAGTCACGTGACACCGTTGTTCTGATACAGACCTCGGAACAGCGTTTCGAATTACAAGTTCCGCCTAGGTTCCAGTACGTTCCAAAACACTGTTTCGATTTTGCCATCACTAATAAAATTGAAAAATTGAAGTTCTGACCTCGTCTCGCTGTTACACGTTACATTTGGTGGCAGCGGTGGTCCGTTCCCAGGACGAGGCATAACGTTTGGTGGAAGTGGTGGATAGAGTACGGGATGGAAGGAGCGATGGCCAGAAGAAAAATGACGAGACAAGAGGAGCAGTCTGACCTGGACACAGGTATGGCAGCCGAGGAGCCGGGAGTCAGCGGACTGAACGAGCTAGAAGAACTAACATGCTTGGTAAAGTCCTTGATGTGTTCACTGACTGTCGGAGACCGTCAGAGAGAGGACGAAGCCGCTCTTCAGGAGCAAAAGTGGCAGACTGTGGAGAATCAAATTCGTCAGATGGAGTCGCAGGTTCTACTCTAGAAGTAGAACCTGCTCAGAGTAGAACCGCTGCTCCTCCACATTGAAAGGAGTCAGTTGAGGTGGTATGGGCATCTGATTAGGATGCCTCCTGGACGCCTCCCACTTGAGGTGTTTCAGGCACGTCCCACTGGGAGGAGACCCCGGGGCAGACCCAGGACTCGGTGGAGAGACTATGTCTCCCAGCTAGTCTGGGAACGCCTTGGTATCCCCTCTGAAGAGCTGGAGCAGGTGGCTGGGGAGAGGGAAGTCTGGGCTTCTCTGCTTGAACTGCTGCCTCCGCGACCCGGACCTCCGGAAAAGCGGTAGAAGATGGATGGATGGATGGATGGATGGAGTCGCAGGTTGCGGAGTTGAGAGAGGAGTATGGAAGCCGGGCTGAACGCAGCGGTGACGACGGCGCTTCGGGGGAAGACCCCAGGGTGACGGCCAGTCGGGTCGGCCTGCAGGAGGATGATTTGCCACTGCAGGTGCAGCCAAAGAGGACACGAATGCACCACGAGCCCAGGCTGAATCCTCTCTCTCTCGAGGATGACATCGAGCACTACCTGGCAACGTTCGAGAGGATCGCTACAGTCTGCCACTGGCGTGAAGAAGAGTGGGCTATCCAGCTAGCTCCTCTGCTTACAGGTAAAGCGCGGAGCGCATATGTTTTGATGGATATTGCTGACACGAACAATTATGGGAAAGTGAAGGAAGTAATTTTAAGCAAATACGAGATTACATCCGACACTTATAGGAGGAGGTTTCGGTCCCTGGACATTCATCAGGACAAAACCCCTCGTGAACTTTATGTACGTTTAAAGGACCTGTTTATTAAATGGATTAAACCAGAGACCTCAATGGTAAAAGACATTATGGAACTTATAATTTTGGAACAGTTTCTACGGATGGTGAACCCGGAACTGGGAATCTGGTTACAAGAGCGGGACCCGAAGACTGCAGAGGACGCTGCTCGTCTAGCGGAGGTTTTTCTGTTAGCCAGGTCTGGGAGCAGGAGACCTACTCTCGGCCGTGACGGCTCTTTCACCTCACGGAGTAAGTTTGATGGGGGTGAAAGGGGTGGTCAAGCACAGAAAAGACTGTATTCCAGCTCCAGTCAGGTCACTGTTAGCAAACATAGTGGGAGTAGAAAGTCACGTTTTGTTCCAAGTCACGATATACGCTGTTACCAGTGTAACAAAATTGGCCACACACAATATTCATGTCCTGCCATAAGAAATAGCAAACCATCACTGTTATGTTCAGTTCCTAGACCCACTTTTTTAGCCCCAGTGCACAGTGGAGTGTATAAAACGAAGGTGTTGCTTAATGGTCAGTGTGAAGAGGCCCTGTTAGACTCAGGTTGTTTTCAAATGGTTGCGTTGCCCAGTTTGGTCCCTAAGGATTTGTGGAATGAGTCTGAAATAAATATCAGTTGTGTCCATGGGGATAAGAAACTGTACCCGACCGCTGAGGTTTATTTAACAGTGGGGGGGGGGGGCAAACTTATCTCCTTCCTGTAGCTCTTGTGCCTGATTTGCCTTACTCTATTATTCTTGGCAATGATGTTCCAACTTTGTTGGACATTATACAACAGGCTAGAGACGAACAAACTGAGGGACAGGCAGGGGGCGCTGTGGAGCAGAGAGTAAAGACACCTGTGGTAAAAAAATTGCAATATGGTGACAACCAGGGTGCAGAGGGCACAGAGGGCTGCCAATGTTCTTCAGGAGCTGCCATTTTATGGTTCTGAGATAGAGGCAGGCCCTATTAAACAACCTAAATCCAAGGCTCAGAGGAGAAGAGATAAGGTGTTAGCTTCAGCAAAGAACTTGGGTGAAGAAATATCACAGCTAAGTCAGTAGAGTTTGACATCCCTCCTGACATAGCTGCATTGCAGAAAGCTGACCCAGCACTTGGACCATGGTTTGAAAAAGTCTCGGAGATTGAGGGTGTGAAACAGGGTAGAACTGATTGTTTGGCTGAGGCCATGTATGTCATAAAAAGGGCAATTTGTACCAGCAACAAGGTGAAGTTATGGCCATAGCTTTGCCACAGGACCTCATACCAAAAATTATGGAACTGGGACATGTTATTCCTTGGGCAGGTCATCTAGCATTTCATAAAACTTTACAGAGAATTGCTAGAAGGTTTGTGTGGCCGGGAATGTATACCCAGATAAAGGAGTTCTGCACAACATGTCCAATATGTCAGATTACATCACCTAGGGGAGTAGTCCGTGCCCAACTGCAACCATTACCAATCATTGGAACACCTTTTGACAGAATAGGGATGGATATAGTTAGTAGTAGTAGATTAGTTTATTTGACAGGGACAGTGCAATAAACATAGACAATTAATCAAAGACAATCAATCTGATGTGTTGCACATAGAGTGTATAGCTATTAGCTAATTTGCAACTCTTGTCCCTGGATGGGCTTTAGAAAAAAGAATCAAGATAAAAATATACACAATAACCACATACATCAATGCAGAAAAATTATAAATACACAATTATAAATATTATAAATATTATAAATACACAAATATAACAGCCTGACTCACCTTTAACATAAATATTATAAATACACAAATATAACAGCCTGACTCACATTTAACACATATAACATAACTCACATTTGCCTATTTCAGGCCTTCCTCCCTCCGTCACTCACTATAAACAAACACATTTATTCCTTCCCTTCATTCACTCTCACTTTGCAGACAAATAATTCATACATGAGTACATTCTTGTTTATTTTTCAGCCAGTTTTTAACATTTTTAGTGAATGTTTTAAAGTCCGTTATTATTTTAATTTCATTTGGCATTGTGTTCCAGATGTGACTGCCCTTTATAGAGAAAGCTGTTTGTCCAAATGTGGTTCTGCGGTGGAATATTTTACAGTTATTGTTAACAGAACTCCTGGTGGCTCTGCTGCTGTCCTGTCTTTGGACGAAACCAGCAAGTGGCTCGGGTGCTGATTTATGGAAACATTTGAACGTTAATTTCAGAAGACAGAGGTCAATGAAGCTCTCAAAACTCAATAGGTTGTATTTTTTTAAAACATTACAGTGATGCCACCTAATGGGCTTTTTGTCCAAGATTTTTAGGGTTTGATTATATAATGAACCCATCCATCCATCCATCCATCTTCTACCGCTTTTCCGGAGGTCCGGGTCGCGGAGGCAGCAGTTCAAGCAGAGAAGCCCAGACTTCCCTCTCCCCAGCCACCTGCTCCAGCTCTTCAGAGGGGATACCAAGGCGTTCCCAGACTAGCTGGGAGACATAGTCTCTCCACCGAGTCCTGGGTCTGCCCCGGGGTCTCCTCCCAGTGGGACGTGCCTGAAACACCTCAAGTGGGAGGCGTCCAGGAGGCATCCTAATCAGATGCCCATACCACCTCAACTGACTCCTTTCAATGTGGAGGAGCAGCGGTTCTACTCTGAGCCTCTCCCGGATGACTGAGCTCCTCACCCTATCTCTGAGGGTGAGTCCAGCAATCCTACGGAGAAAGCTCATTTCAGCCGCTTGTATCCGCAATCTCGTTCTTTCGGTCATTACCCAAAGCTCGTGACCATAGGTGAGAGTAGGAACGTAGATTGACTGGTAAATCGACAGCTTTGCCTTAGAACTAAGCTCCCTCTTCACCACAACAGACCGGTACAACGTCCGCATCACTGCAGATGCTGCTCCAATCCGTCTGTCGATCTCTCGCTCCATTTTCCCCTCACTCGTGAACAAGACCCCAAGATACTTAAACTCCTCCACTTGGGGCAGGAGCCTGTCCCCAACCCGGAGAGGACAATCCACCTTTTTCCGGCTGAGGACCATGGACTCGGACTTGGAGGTGCTGATTCTCATCCCAGCCGCTTCACACTCAGCGGCAAACCGTCCCAGCAAGAGCTGTAGGTCATTGCTGGATGAAGCCAACAGGACAACATCATCTGCAAACAACAGAGATGAGATCCTGTGGTCACCAAGCATGACACCCTCCATTCCCTGGCTGCGCCTAGAAATCCTGTCCATAAAAATTATGAACAGGACCGGTGACAAAGGGCAGCCCTGGCGGAGTCCAACTCTCACTGGGAATGACTCCGACCGAGTGTTATATAATGAACCTATATGTCTTATTGTGGAAGGGGCTGCTTGAGCCCAGACTGTCAAACAGTATGATATATGAGAAAAAACCATAGAATGCATATACAGTTACAGTTACAGTTACATATACAGTTGGCCCCCTAGAGAGAAGCTCCTCTGGTAATAGATACATTTTGGTAATTTGTGATTATGCTACTCGGTACCCAGAAGCCTTTCCCCTGAAATCTAGGCTAGGCAGGTTGCCAACTGCCTTATCCAGTTGTTTTCAAGGGTAGGCATACCTAGAGAAATTCTGACAGACTGTGGAACAAATTTCTTATCAAAACTGTTGCAACAAGTATATAAGCTGTTGGGTATTAAGGGTATTAAGACCACCCCATATCACCCTCAGACTGATGGACTAGTGGAGCGATTTAATCAGACTCTAAAAAACATGCTGCGGAAATTTGTTTCTGAAACGTGCTCGGATTGGGACCAATGGGTACCATATTTATTGTTTGCTTATCGGGAGGTGCCCCAAGCTTCAACAGGGTTCTCACCTTTTGAACTGCTGTATGGTCGTCAGGTGAGGGGCCCACTGGACTAATTAAAGGAGCACTGGGAGAGTCCACCGAGTGATCAGGACAATGTGGTCTCTTATGTCATTAAGATGAGAGAGAAACTGGATCGAATGACTGCTTTGGCTCAGGAGCACATGAGGACGGCGCAGGCCAAACAAAAAACTTGGTATGACAAGAAGGCCAGAAAAAGGGTTTTTCACCCAGGTCAGCAGGTTTTGTTATTGCTGCCCTCGTGTGACAGTAAGCTGTTGGCTCAATGGCAGGGGCTGTATGAAATCTCTAAAAAACTAAGTGCAGTGACATATGAACTATATATGCCTGACAGGAAGGTAAAACATCAGACCTTCCACATTAACTTATTGAAAGAGTTTCAACAGCCTGGTCATCATCAGCAGCAACCTGTTCTTCAGGAGACACATCAGCTCTTAATTTGTGGGACGGAAGTGGATGAGGAGAGAGAACAGTCCTTTCCCACAAATGTGTCAGAGCCTTACTTGTTTCAAGTGTCTCATTTGCAGGTGGATCGGCAGAGAGAATTCGAGGCACTATTTTTTTAGATTTTTAGATTTAGTATACTTTATTGATCCCCAGAGGGGAAATTGAGGGTCATCCACCACCTGGATGGATGAAGCAGCCATGATATGGTGCTATCCCTTAACACTCACACACACATTCACACCTAGGGCCACTTTAGAGTCTCCAATTAACCTAACCTGCATGTTTTTGGCATGTGGGAGGAAACCGGAGAAATCCCGGGGTAAACCCATGCATACACGGGGAGAACATGCAAACTCCACACAGATCACTGTTGGTCGGGGGCTGGGATTGAACCCACGATCCCACGATCCCCCGGCCAAGGGTAAACTGTGCTGCCGCAGTGCTAACCACTGCACCACCGTGCAGCCCTATTAGATCCAGAATTGTTTCAGGAGAGACCTGGTTTCACCACGCTGGTGCGTCATAAGGTTCATTTGAAAGAGGAAGCTGTTCCACGTAGGAAAACTTACAGGATCCCGAAGCGATTGGTTCCAAAGATGAAGCAGGAAATTGACTTGATGTTGGAGCTGGGAGTGATCGAGGAGTCAGTCAGTGAGTGGTGTAGCCCGATTGTGCTGGTACCCAAAAAGGACAGCTCTTTGAGATTCTGTATTGACTTTAGATATCTCAATTTAGTGTCCAAGTTTGAGTCATACCCCATGCCCCGGATTGATGAACTGTTAGAGAAAGTGGGCAGGACTAGGTTTATTTCTACACTGGACCTATGCAAGGGGTATTGGCAGGTGGCATTGGCACCGGAAACAAAAGAACTTATAGCCTTTAAAACACCTTATGGCAGTTTCCAGTTTAGGGTCATGCCATTTGGCCTTCAGGGGGCACTTGCAACTTTTCAGCGGCTTATGGACCAAGTGTTAAGAAAGGTATCAAATTTTGCGGCTGCCTATCTGGATGACGTGGTCTATAGTCAGACCTGGGAGGAACATTTGGTACACCTTGGGCAGGTCCTTCAGTTAATTAAGAGGGCAGGACTGACGATCAGTCCACGCAAATGTGCGTTTGGACAGCAGCAGGTGGAGTACTTGGGACATGTGGTTGGTCAGGGGGTCATTAGACCACGAGTAGGTAAAGTGGATGCCATCCGGACCTATCCTGTGCCTACCACTAAGAAGAAGGTACAATCATTCATGGGAATGGTAGGATGGTATAGTAAGTTCATCCCCCACTTTGCTGAAAGAGCCACAGTTTTGACTGACCTCACTAAGGCTTCAGCACCTAATAGGGTAAAATGGACAGAGGAATGTGATAGAGCTTTTGAGGATCTGAAGAGGGCTATTTCTGGGGAGAAGGTTCTCTACAGTCCAGATTTTGCTCGTCCATTTATTTTGCAGACAGATGCTTCAGGAGCTGGCATTGGAGCAGTACTTCTTCAGGAGGAGAGGGGAGAGAGACACCCAGTACTGTTCTTGAGCCGTAAATTGTTGGACCGGCAGACAAGATACTCTACAATAGAAAAAGAATGTCTTGCCATGAAATGGGCAATAGGGTCTCTGAGATACTATTTATTGGGGCGTCATTTTGTGTTGGAGACAGATCATCGGGCCCTACAGTGGTTGGACAGGATGAAGGACGTGAACAGTCGTCTCACAGGGTGGTATGTGTCCCTTCAACCGTATGATTTTACTGTTCGGTATGTGGCAGGGAAGACCAACCTTGTGGCAGATAGCCTCTCAAGAGTACATGACTTTTAGAGTACTGTACTCTCGGGAAAGGGGGGAGGAAATGTGACGATGGAGTGTCACCACTGTTATGATTTCTTCTATGTGTAACTGTATTATTGGTGTAGTATTGTAAATGTCAATTTGATTGTAAAGTGCACATTATTGTATTCTGTCTTTGACTAATTGAATGCCTTTGTGAGATAATTGTTGGGTTAATTATTTGGGGTAAACAATTGATAATTATTAATTCACATACCTTTGCCAACATGCTTCCTGATGGTGTCCGGGCAAAAGACTGTCAGAGGTTGAATGCCTTTTAAAGGACACCAGCAGGAAGGAAGCATACGATGGTGAGTCATAGGGGAGATTTTAAATTTGTAAATAGGGGTCTGAATTATTTATTGAATTATTTATACTGTTATTTGGTTCCAAGGTTGTCATAGCCAGGAGCGGTACTGGGGTTAAGCTCCCAGTGCTCATAAAATGCTCCTTATGGCGTGCGTCTCGAAAAGCCTCTGACAACTAAGTCCAACTCCTAGCCTGCCCGTGTGGTTTAGTCTCTAAGCTCGGCGGAACTGCTTTTACTAATAGGAGAAGGGGCGAGGGCGGATCTCTGGCGCCTTAAAACCAGATGCTTCGGGTAGATGGTGGCTCGTCAACCTGGGAAGGTAGCCCATCTAGGGGAAGGTAAACCCTGATTTCAAACCTCCGCTGCCTTGCGGCACACCCGGTCACTGGAAAGGCTTTGGGAGTCAATCCTGAGGAAAAATCCGGAGTCGGAGCCCCTAAGGCAGTTCTCTGTTGTGCTCAACATCGTTCTGGCAGCTCCTGCGACGGCGCTGGTGCCAAACTATAGCAGCCCTGCTGTTCCTTTGGATTCATCAGTGACGTGGAGAGGGGGGACATGCTGCATGGGTAACATCTTGTCCTCCATATCTTCCTGCCCAGGCTTGAATCCTACCAATGCCCAACGCTGGAAGGTAGAACACCGGTGCGCATCGGCCTGTTCAGCCACAGGCGGTGCTGTTCCAGCAGAGTAGACGTTCAAGATTCTCTTCCATGGTCATCATAGACCGAAGGAGGCCGACGATGACTGTTATTTATTCTATGTTATTTATATTTACTCTGTATATAGCTGGGGAATTATTTATGCACTTTTAGATATCAGTGGGTATGTGTAAAGAATGAAAAAAATGTTATGGTCTTACCTGGGACATATGGTATGTTCTAATTGTCGGTAATTATCTCTAATAGTATATAACAGGTGTTGGGTATATTTGGTTAAGTCTTTTCAGTCTAGGGTGTTCATTGTAAGCTTCGTTGGTTGTCACGAGATGATGAGGATGATTGACTGACAAATCCGAATCATGGTAAATCGTGTCGGATGTTTCTTTTGGGAATTATTACCTGTAAGTGTTGTCAAATTAAAAACTGAAAATTGAAAAACCTCCTCCTTGCCACCACATTGTTACACCAGGGTTGAGGCCAAACTGCTCCAAAAATTTTCCAGCGGTAAGGGAGCTCAACCCGGCCAAATGCTTTTTCTTGGTCCAGTGAAATCAAACCAAGGTCCATGTCCAATGAGCTAGAGATGGCCAAAATATCCCGAATTAAAGACACGTTGTCAAGAATGGATCTACAGGGCACACAGTAGGTCTGGTCCTGGTAAATGATCTGGTCCATAATGTCTCTCAGCCTGTTGGCCAGGGTTTTGAAGAAAATTTTATAGTCTGTACAGAGCAGGGAAACAGGGCACCAGTTCTTAATCTCCATTAGATCACCTTTTTGGGGGAGTAAAGTGATTACAGCCCTCCTGCAACTGATAGGTAGGAATCCTCTAGTCAGACTTTCATTCAGAACTTCCAGCAGGTTTCCAACTATATCGTGCCAGAAGGCCTTGAAGAAATCAACAGGAAGTCTGTCAGTCCCAGGAGCTTTCCCATTCTCCATACTCTGCAAAGCGGTGGACAACTCTTCAAGGTATAGGGGCTCCCCCAGTAGCAGACTGAAGTCTTCAGAAACTTGGGGAAGTCCATCACAAAAGGAAACTAACAATTGTTCATTTTCAACATACTCAGAATTATGCAGTTCTGAATAAAACTCCAGAGCACATTTCCTGATGTCACCAGGCTTCCTCAACTCCTGTCTAGATGCTGACCGTAGAGCGTGAATGCACCTGCTCTGCCCATTTTTCTTCTCCAGTCCAAAAAAAAAAAAACTTTGAGGGGGCATGCATCTGGGTTACATTCTGGAACCTGGATCTGACGAGGGCTCCCTGAGCCCTGGTGCCCAGCAAGTCTGTAAGAACTTCCTTTTTTGCTTTGAGGACTTCAAAGTATCCTCAGTTTCCTGTAGAATCTAACAAAGACTGAAACTCGACAATATCACTCTCTAGGTCTTTTATTAATCTGGTTATGTCCCAAGTGACATTGAGAGTGTATTGTTGACAAAACTTTCTGATTTCCACCTTCCCACAGTCCCACCATTGCTGTAGCTAGTCATAGCACCTAACACCAACACAAAGAAGTGACTCTGTCCCCGGTGATTGGGGCTCGCCGGAGGAACTAACCGAGGCAACAATTGGACGGGAGCCGGATCGGAGTTCAGGTGCAGCGGTGGTGGGAGACGGGGACCAGTGGAGGACCACCGGGGCCCCAACCGGACAAGAGCCAGAGTCGGAGCCCAGTTACAGCGGCGGGGGTCAGTGGAAGATCTACTGAGGAAGACGGCGGTAGGTGGCGGGGCTCAGCGGAGGATCTACCGGGACCCCAGCTGAACACGAGCAGGATCGGCGCTCAACTACAGCGGCGGTGGGCAGCAGATCTCGGTGGAGGAGCGGCCGGTACCTCGGCTGGACAGGAGCTCAATTGCAGCGGGACTAGCAGCAGAGGGGGCTAGCTGAGCCCCAGCTGGATTCGAGGTCAGTTGGATCGGATACCGGCGACACCAGCAGAGATTATTTTACTATCAACAGGTCAGTAATAATGCCACCAAAGAAGGAGGAAATGGAAGAGATAAAAAAATCTCTGAACTTCTTGTCAGAAGAACTGACCAAAGTGGCTAATCAACAGGCTAAAATATTAGGGCTAATGGAAGAAGTCCGAGAATTAAAATTAACAACTAGAAAAGCACTCGGAGAGCGCAGACCTCCGCCAAGCGCCACAGTTCCCCCCATACAGTGTTTGTGTGTACGTTTTCAGATTCCTTGACCATGAAAACATATGACTAGCAATTGGATTCACAATGATGGGATTAGTGGTTCAGTAGTTATTCATGAAAATCGCATTTTCCGTAATGGCGGTTTTCTTCTGGACGGTGATCCGGATCACCACCAAAATCTAATCCATCTGTAGGATACCCCATTTCTGACAATCTATGAAAATTTCATGAAAATCCGTCCATAACTTTTTGAGTTATCTTGCTAACAAACAGACAGACAGACAGACAAACCAATGCCGATGAAAACATAACCTCCTTGGCGGAGGTAATAATTAAGGAAAAAGACAAAAAAATTGCGGACTTGGAGCGACGCGTCAAGGATCTTGAACAATGTTCGCGTATGGATGATCGAATTATAAGTGGACTAGACATTAAATATCAATCATATGCTCATGCACCCTCAGTCACTCAGGATTGAGAGGTGAGGAGGCTCCCGCAAGTGAATCAGTCTCCCTGGAAATCCAGGTGCTTCAGTTCCTTGATAGTAGAAATATAAAGGTCAATGCAAATGCAATTTCAGCCTGTCATGCTTTACCCAGAAAGGATAATAAAACAAAGAAATCAATCGTGATGCGCTTTGTGAACAGAAGGGTAAAGAATGACATACTGAGGCAGGCCAGAAAGCTATGGGGAATAGAAGTTTACCTAAATGAACATTTAACAAAAACTAATGCTGAAATAGCACGGCAAGCACGGATGCTGAAAAGACAAAATAAGATACAAGCAACATGGACAAGATATTGTAGAGTTTGGATCAAACTAAATGGAACACCTGAGGAAGCAAAGGGTATAATAATCAGAGATGTTACTGACTTAAATAAATACAGATGAACACTGATTAAGAAAATTAAGAGACTATGATAATCCATATCCACACACACGGCAAGAATAGTTCTTTTGGCATTCCATGTCAATGTACTTTAAAAAAAAAAAAAAACTAAACAAAACAAACAAAAAAACTTATGACTGACTTGAGTAGACATCAATTATCCCCAGTTGGAGGAAGTCATTTGACACAGTGAGGAAATTCAAACTCTGAAAATATGCCATTATGCTGAACATAAACTACAAGAGATGGAGAATGATATTGATCCTGATAACCACTTTTTCAATAATATTCATAATCATTGTGAATATTACACTGAAAAGCAATTCAAAAGTCAAGTTCAACTAGATGGTAAACTATCAATAATACACTTCAACAGCAGAAGTCTAAACAAAAACTTTCCACAGATTCAGGACTATTTAAAACGGCTAGATAGAAAATTTACAGCTATCGCAGTCTCTGAAACTTGGCTTAATGAAGAGCAGGCTCCTCTGATGGCAATAGAGAGATATCAGATGTTTCATATTAACAGATCTAAAAAAAAAAAAAAAAAGGGTGGTGGTGTTGCACTGTATATTGATGACCTGTATAGGTGTAAACTTGTAAATGGAATGCCCTTTGCACTACCAGGGATTTTGGAATGTGTTACTGTTGAGATTGACCAAGATAAAACAAAAAATCTAATTATAAGTTGTATATATAGAACGCCGGGAACTTGCATTGAGACATTCAGAGATAAATTAGTCGAGCTGTACAATAATATTACTAATAAGAAAATGGTAGTAATTTGTGGAGATTTCAATATTGATTTACTAAATCCATATCAATAAAATGTAATTACAGAGTTCATGAATTCTATGTATAGCATGAGTCTATATCCCACAATAACACATCCCAGTAGAATCACAGTTCACACTGCTACACTTACTGATAACCTGTTTGTTAATATTATTGATAAGAAAATAGAAAGTGGATTATTGATAAATGATAAAAGTGACCATTTGCCAACCTTTGCACTTATCCATGGCCACACGGGGGCCAATACAGAAAAAAATTTAAAATCGTTCAGATACAAATCACAAAATGCAATCAGTTCTTTTAAAGAAGACTTGCTGAAGCAAGACTGGACAAAAGTCTATGTATCAGATGTAAATGAAGCCTATGACACATTTATAAACATTGTAACCACTCTTTATGAAAAAAATTTTCCATTAGTAAAGAAAAAGCTTAAACATAAATTTGCCGATAAGCCATGGTTAACCAAAGGATTACAAAAGGCGTGTAAAAAGAAAAATTTTATATAAAGCTTTCCTAAAGAAAAGGACAAAAGAAGCAGAGTAGCGGTATAAAACATACAAAAATAAGTTAACATGTGGTTAACCCCCACAACAGACTGGGACAATCAGAGCGCGCATCTGGAGCAATTAACATTACAGTGAAATGTGTGTATTAATGTCAACAGGCAGCCTCGCTTCGTCTAGCTTTTTCCTGCCCAGTACTGTGATGTTAATGTGCCATTCATGCATTGTGTTCATGCTTCCTGCTCTTACTGTGATGTAAATGTCCCATGCCTTTCATGTATTGTCTGTAGTTGGGTATAAAAGCTGCATTGCTCTGTAACTCATCCTCTCACTCTGACGACTGCTTCTACTACTGCTGCTGAGAGCCTGAGGACCCGCTCCAGCCTGCTTGCACAAGGGCTGGAGCGAGTTCCTATGATGGCGGTATGATTTAATAAACCTGTAGGAAACTCGAAATGAAGAGACTGAATGATTTTTCAGTATTGGTTTATTCCATCTCAAGCCTACAGCTCCTCTCTCAGTCAGGGAATGAAGAGGGTTAGCTGAGGTAAACCACATACCTTTATACTGTAACACCAGACACAAAACACATTCACATCAAACACAGAATTCCATTCATATCTAATCCTCCTATTGTCCTCTCGGCATCTCTGTCTGACCCTAGAAGTCAGACCGTCTCTTCAGGTCCACTCTCAGATCTTCTCACTTCGTCCCTAGTCCACAGGGGGTCCAGACTCAATGTCCGTATGAGGCGTGATGTCAATACACAGTGCGAGCTCCAAGTTCCCTCATGTCTGGATCTCTGCCAAGGAATATGTGAGCTACATAATGTTACGCCACATCACTCCCCCCAAAACGCCCAAGAACGGACATACACCAACCTTAAGTCAATGGACAGTCATACACATTACACCCTTTAATCACCCCCCCGTTTGTAGGATCTACAGCACAATTTACACGGGTTGATCAAAATACACATCAATCACATCAATACACAACGCAACCCCAATAAAACCCATGGTAGTTTGTTTACCCAATCTGTATCCGTGAGCGACGCTCTGAGGGCTGCCTTCAACGACCTGTGAAAACGCTCGCATAAACCGTTGGCCTGTGGGTGATAAGCGGTGGTGCGATGGGCTGTTGCCCCTAAGCCGCTGGCCATTGCTGACCACAGCTATGACACGAACTGCGGACCCCTATCGGACGTAATGTCCGACGGGACTCCGAACCGCGCTACCCAGGCTGTTAAAAAAACGCGAGTCACCTCTACTGCTGTGGTAGACTGCAATGGGACCACTTCCGGCCAACGCGTGGTCCTGTCCACCATTGTTAGGAGATGTGTGAACCCCTGCGAGGGCGGCAGGGGTCCCACTAGATCTACGTGCACATGATCAAACCTCTTAGCCGGGTTGTGGAAAGGTTCTAAAGGGGATTTTGTGTGTCTGTGAACTTTGGCCCGCTGGCAGGACATGCAGGCTCTCGCCCACTCCTTCACGTGCTTGCGCAGGCTCGGCCAAACAAGCTTGTCTGCTACCATTTTCACCGAAGCGCGTACTCCCGGGTGTGCTAGGGAGTGCACCGCGTCAAAAACACGACGGCGCCACGTGGCCGGTACCACTGGGCGAGGTCGTCCGGAGGATACATCGCAAATAAGCAGGGGTGAACCGGTTTGTAAACTTACGTTCTCCAGCCTTAACCCTGTTGGTCCATACAGGAGCGCGCGCACGTCTGTGTCCTCGCCCTGCTCTGCTGCCATGGCCGCGTAATCTATCCCTACGTGCACCGGAGCTGCGTGCGCGTCCGCGCTGTTACCACGCTCCGCGTCTGTGGCGCTACAGCCCCCGTCCGCGCGGACAGGCGCTGTTACCGCTCGCGAGAGGCAGTCCGCCACCACATTAAATTTACCGGCTACGTGCTGTATGTCGGTGGTGAATTCTGAAATTGCGGCCAGCTGCCTCTGCTGTCGGCCTGACCATGGTTCAGAGACTTTGGACATTGCAAAGGTTAACGGTTTGTGGTTGACAAACGCGGTAAAACGTCGCCCTTCCAACCAGAACTGGAAATGGCGACTAAAATATCATCTAAGTAGACAAAAACAAAAGGGAGGTCGCACAAAACGGCATCCATCATGCGTTGGAAGGTTTGCGCAGCGCCTTTAAGGCCAAAAGGCATGTGTAAAAATTCAAAAAGCCCGAAAGGGGTTATTACCGCTGTCTTGGGAATATCCTCTGATCGGACCGGGACCTTGTGATAACCGCGGACCAGGTCTATTTTAGAAAAAATTCGTGCCTTGGCCAAATGCACCGAAAAATCTTGGATATGCGGAATTGGGTAGCGGTCCTGCGCTGTGGCATTGTTTAACCTGCGATAATCACCGCACGGTCTCCACGAGCCGTCCGCCTTAGGGACCATGTGGAGGGGGGATGCCCAAGCGGACTTCGAGCGGCGAATTATGCCCAACCTTTCCAGGTTGGCGAACTCCTCACGCGCAATAGAGAGCTTAGCTGCATCCAGGCGCCGAGCCTTTGCAAAAACCGGTGGACCACTTGTGGTTATAAAGTGCTCCACCCCGTGCTTCGCCACCTTAGCTGAAAATGTGGGAACTGTGAGTGCTGGGAACTGGTTTAGGAGAGTGTGGAACTTACCTCCTGCTGTGGTGGCGTTGGCCTGTTCTGACGGCGGGGACACTCGCGCTGCACAGGGAATAGAACAAAAAGAGAGTGCATTAACCAAGCGTCTATTAGCCAGATCTACCAGCAAGCCATGTGAGCACAAAAAGTCAGCGCCCAACATGTTAAAACTCACCGCCGCTACTATGAAGGTCCATTCATAGTTGCGGCCGTGCAAGGACAGGCGCAGAGTTCTTTCGCCAAACGTCTTGATCGACGAGCCATTTGCAGCTGTTGTTCCATCTCCGCGGGGACTGGCCGCCCGGTCCGCGTAGGTCGCGGTGATGAAACTCCTCTGTGCTCCGGTGTCAACGAGGAATCGCCGTCTGGAGCTCGCGTCCGTCAGGTAGAGCAGCTTGTTCCGTTCGCCGAGGGTCGAAGCTGCCAACGACCTCCGGCTCTTTGCGCTTCCCTGCTTCCTGAAGTTGCATGGCGGGACACACCTGTGCGCCTTGTGTGCGAAACGTTGATGGTAGAAGCACATCTCGTTCTCTCCTCTGCTCCGGGATCTCGCTGCCGCTGTTGTCGCTGGGGTCGGCTCTGCTGCCACCGGTTCTCCGTCGCCCTGGGCTGCCGTGCCGAGGTCCGCTGCTGCCGCTGCCGTCTCCTGTTCGCTGCATGTGTTCAGGAGTCGCTCTGCTTCCAAAGCCAGCGCGCGGAAGTCCTGCTGGTCCACACACCTCATGCTGGACAGGGGGCCTCTCATGTGCGCTGGAAGGGTCCTCAAAAAGATGTGTTTAAATAAAAACACATCATTGCCTGCCCCGATCATCTGCAGCATGTCCTCCATGAGGACGGTCGGCCTGCGTCCTCCTCTGTCGCGCAGGTCCAGGAGTGTTCTGGCCCTCACCTCGGCCGATGGCACAAAGCTCCGAATGAGGGCGGCTTTCAGGGCGTCGTATTTGCCAGCAGCGGGCGGCTGCTGCACCAGGCTCCGCACACATCGGGCTGTGCGGCTGTTGAGTCTTGCGATGACATTGTGGAACTTAATGTCATCCTCTGATACCCCGTTAAGCACGAACCGTGATTCCGCGTGTTGGAACCATGAGTGCGGGTCCTCTTGCCAGAACTCGGGGAGTCTAATGGAGTTTAGCCTTTCCATATTTCTCACGTGTGGGTCACCAATGTAGGAAACTCGAAATGAAGAGACTGAATGATTTTTCAGTATTGGTTTATTCCATCTCAAGCCTACAGCTCCTCTCTCAGTCAGGGAATGAAGAGGGTTAGCTGAAGTAAACCACATACCTTTATACTGTAACACCAGACACAAAACACATTCACATCAAACACAGAATTCCATTCATATCTAATCCTCCTATTGTCCTCTTGGCATCTCTGTCTGATCCTAGAAGTCAGACCGTCTCTTCAGGTCCACTCTCAGATCTTCTCACTTCGTCCCTAGTCCACAGGGGGTCCAGACTCAATGTCCGTATGAGGCGTGATGTCAATACACAGTGCGAGCTCCAAGTTCCCTCATGTCTGGATCTCTGCCAAGGAATATGTGAGCTACATAATGTTACGCCACAAACCTACTTAAAACCCTCAGTTCGCTGCCTATTTTATCATCCGCCTCATTGGTGACCCCGAAAATGCACATGCTTTGTGCAACGCAACCTTCTGGTCTGGACCGCCACACTGGTGACCCGACGCTGAAAAGAACACGCTGCCAGTGAACGCAGCACCCGGCGGTGATGCTCCGACGACAAGCGAACACAGCAGCCTGACGCAAGTGATCTGCCCTCCCTTCTGCTTCAGGGAGACCTCAACACAGAGCCACCACCAGGCGAACTCTCCGGACATCACCCACGACCGGGAAAGCCGCAGAAAACTTCATGGTGAGATCTGCACATCCACGCTGGGACCGGCCACTCTCACAGCTCCTCCACACAAGAGTGCACGCACCTCGTCCTCTCTCCACGACGGCGACCTCCAGGGCCGACGGAGAACGCAGCGCGTGGACCTGAACGCACCATGACCAATCTACAGCAACACACTGAACAGGGATGATTATCGACGCCGACTACGCTGATCTCCAGCAAGCTCCCTGACCCTGACTCGCCTCTCCAGCGGACCCACCCATGCAGGAACCCCCGCACACACACCGGGGGGTTACGAGGACGGCGCACCACGCACGGGACAATAACGGCTCCACAGACCGCCATCGTCCTTCGCCGCTGCACACAGAACCTCCAGGGCTACTCGCACACCTGAGGCATGCACGCAGCTCGCTCACAGGATTTTCTAATGGTCTTAGCCATGGCGCACAAAGGGAATTCAGCAGTCTGCGGTCCCCGAGGGCTTTAGGGTTGCACCTGCACCTAAAGTCAACACGCCAAGTCCCTCTGCTTTTGTTTTTTATGCAGCCTTGCAGCTCCTGTTTTTCTTCATGGCCGCTGTTAATCCTTGCAGGACTTAACCGCGAGAGGAGTCAGTGACTAATTTTTCTTCGTACAGCTGCTGTGGACCTCCGCACGTTCAACGGGACAGCCCCTCAACATCGCGGATCCACAGGCGATTTTTGCGCGGCCCAGACAATTTCGCCGTCCCGGGCCGGCACTTGCTACCCCCCCCCTCCACCTCCGCCTGCACAGAGCTTTCCCTGCTCGCTGCCAAAGTCGGACTATCGAGGCCTCAGCCACCTGCTGAGCCCTCTGGGGGGGAGTAGTGTGGTTAACCCCCACAACAGACTGGGACAATCAGAGCGCGCATCTGGAGCGATTAACATTACAGTGAAATGTGTGTATTAATGTCAACAGGCAGCCTCGCTTCGTCTAGCTTTTTCTTGCCCAGTACTGTGATGTTAATGTGCCATTCATGCATTGTGTTCATGCTTCCTGCTCTTACTGTGATGTAAATGTCCCATGCCTTTCATGTATTGTCTGTAGTTTGGTATAAAAGCTGCATTGCTCTGTAACTCATCCTCTCACTCTGACGACTGCTTCTACTACTGCTGCTGAGAGCCTGAGGACCCGCTCCAGCCTGCTTGCACAAGGGCTGGAGCGAGTTCCTATGATGGCGGTATGATTTAATAAACCTACTTAAAACCCTCAGTTGGCTGCCTATTTTATCATCCGCCTCAAACATATATAATAAGATGTAGTAAAAGAGACTATTACAGTAAAGAACTAGAGAAAAACAGAGACAATATTAAAAATACATGGACAATACTTAACAATATTGTTGGAAATAAAAACAGAAATACAAGCTACCCAACTGATTTTTCAAAAAAATAATAAAACGACTCAGAGTGTGAATGCAGTTTCACCTGCAGATGAATTTAATAACTTTTTTGTTAACATTGGTCCTAATTTGGCTCGAGAAATACCCATTACGGCACCCACAGGTGATACAATAAGCAAAAACACTGCTATAAAAGACTCCATTTTCATAAAGAACACAGACGAGAGAGAGGTCATTGAAATTGTAAGATTGTTTAAAAGTAAAACATCTACGGACTGTGATGGTATTGACATGCTCTTAGTCAAAACTATTATTGAATGCTTAGTGAAACCACTGACGTATATCTGTAACCTGTCTCTCCAAACAGGTATATTTCCCAATGCAATGAAAATAGCTAAAGTAATTCCGATATACAAGACGGGTGACAGAGGGGAATTCTCAAACTATAGACCAATTTCACTATTGCTGCAATTTTCCAAGATACTTGAAAAAATATTTTTTAATGAGAGAAGTGACAACTTCATACTGAAGAATAATTTATTGTGTGAGCAGCAATATGGGTTCAGACACAAGAGGACAACTGCATTTGCTCTAATGGAATTTATAGAAAAAATATCAACTGCTGTTGAAAATAAAGAGTATTCAGTTGGGGAATTCCTGGACCTTAAAAAAGCATTTGATACAGTGGATCATAATTTATTAAAGAAACTACAAAATTGTGGTATTAGGGGGTAGCACTGTCCTGGTTATGTACGGTAGTTACTTAAAGAATTGATATCAGTATGTATGTGTTGGTAACAAAAACTCACAGTTATTGAAGGTTACTTGTGGAGTCCCACAGGGTTCAGTTTTGGGGCCATTGTTATTCAATATGTATATAAATGATATATATAAAGTTTCAGAAAAAATGGATTTAATATTGTTTGCCGATGACACTAATTTATTATGCAGTGGAAGCAATTTGGAACAACTTTTGGACACACTCGGAAAGGAATTAGGAAAGCTTTTTTTTTTTTTTTTTTTTGTTACTTATTTGTACCCGTAGGTAGATTCGGTTTGCAGTCTGGTGACAAGCCACCGGCTGCCGGTCGCTGCGTGCGCGAGCGCCCTAAACCTACATGTTTTTGGTATGCGGTATGGTTTGTTTAAGCTGTAGTTTGATTCAAACAAATTAACATTCAATTTAAGTAAGACAAAATTTATAGTTTTTAACAACCATCACAACAACTTAGTATCTAAACTCAGTGCAAATGGTGTAGAGATTGAAATGGTATCCGAAACTAAATTTCTTGGAGTAATAATCGATAATAAACTGTGTTGGAAGTCACACATTAATTATATTAAAGGTAAAATATCCAAATCAATTGCAATACTACACAGAGTGAAATATTTGCTGAATCAACCCACACTATATACCTTGTATCATTCATTAATACTCCCATACATGACATATTGTACTGAAGTATGGGGAAATACATATAAAACAAACATATATCCAGTCTTTATGCTTCAGAAGAGAACTGTTAGAATAATAAACAAAGCTGCTTACAGGGAACCAACAAACCCACTTTTTCTTAAATTAAAAGCTCTCAAGTTGAAAGATCTGGTTGACTTTAAAACTGCAGCAATAATGTTTAAAGTGAAGAATCTATCACTGCTCGCAAATATCCAAAAGCTGTTCCAAATAAGGGGGAAACAATATAATTTCAGAGGAACATGTATATTTCAAAAACCTTCAGTGAGAACTACCACCAAGCAACACTGTGTTTCAGTGCAAGGAGTCAGATTATGGAATGATTTTTGACCTGAATTAAAATCATGTACAACGCTTGGACAATTTAAACAAAAACTAAAGGAAGAAATACTCCAAACATATACACAAGATGACATGTAAAATCACATAAGGATTGTCATATCCAGTCTGCGTTGTGTTGTTGCTTAGTTTTTTGTCACATTTTGTCTTAGCTATGTTCTGAATTGTAATCGCTCTTGTTTTGTTTTTCTTTTGAATTCTTGGATGGAATATGGGTGGGCAATATAAGCTGCGGCTTCAGCCATCACCCATTTCGGATAACTTATGTTGAACTGTATAATCAGAGGAGTTATTGTCAAATTTGACCTTGTTGGATTTTCTTTCCCCCTTTGTTATATTATTCTGTTTCTTTTTAATCTGTACTTTTAATTTATCCGAAAAAAAAGATTCATTCATTCATTCAAAGAGCCAAACTCAAGACGCCGCTCTCTAAAATTCCTCCATAAGAACCTAAAACTTTAAAACTGTTGTCCAGAAGCAAGGAACTGTTAAAATGCCAAAAGGCACTTCGATACTTAAAATTACTAATAAAAACTTGGCATAATGCCAAAGAATGATCAGTAAAACCAACAGATACAATAGAACAGTTTGTAAAAATATTCCTTTGATGTTTAAAACAATAAAAACGATCCAATCTTGCAAGAGAAATGAGATCATCTTTAATGTGGGACCATGTGTACTGTCTATCCATATTATAGAAAGACCTCCAAACATCTACCAGATCATGAGTCTTAGTAACTTCCATTAAAAGGCGTTTAGAGGCAGGGTGAGGTTCTATATGGTTCCTTCCTATTGAATCATCTGCAGTGCAGTTAAAATCACCAGCTAAGAACACAAAGTCATCTGGGCTGCAGTTGTTTAAAAAGGTGTTTATCTCACTAAGAAAACCCAACCTGTCCGACCCTGAATTTGGGGCAGAAACATTGATGAGAGTAAGTGTACACCGACCAAAAACAGCCTGAATCACCAGTAGTCTCCCTTGTACAACTTCAGTGACAGAATATGAAACAGGGGAACATGTTGGGGAGAAAAGGACAGCCACTCCCCCACTACTACTGCTACTGTGGCTCAGTACAACCTGCCCTCCCCACTCCCTCTGCCAGTCTATATCAGAGATTGATCACTGTGTGTTTCTTGGACAAGCATAATATCAACATTATTCAGGATCATGAAATCAAACAGCATAGCTCTTTTCCTTGCCTCTCTCGCTCCATTCAGATTCAGAGTCCCTACTTTAAAATTGCTCATGGAGGGAGAGGCTAAAAAAGTTAACAAAACAGTTAAAAGGAAAGCTAAGGCAGAGAATTTACAAAGCCCCGCCATCATCGTCATCATCATTCTCAGCATCATTATTAAACAATTCTTGCTTAAGTCTAAAAACTACTTTTTTCAGATGATAATATTCTTGGTGAGTGAAGCTCCCCTCTTTCATTACAACCCTCACTGAATCAAGGAAGCCCTTTTAATCTGGGAAGTAATTTTCAGTTTTTACTCCTCTCATGTTCTTGGTTTTTGTCAGAACATTTTTATTTTTGCTGCACTGTACTCCTTCTGGATTTGGTGATGTTGGGAGGACCTACAGTCAGACAGCTCACTGTCAGTCATCAGAGGGGGGTGAATCTTCACCTTCACTAACCTCTGAAGCTAAGGCTGCCCCCTCATGTTCATCTGCCACTTTGCATTTTACCCTTTTAGATGATCTTGCCTTCTCCTGTGAAACCTGCTGACCATTTTTAGTTTTTCTCTTAAGCTGAGAAGCATTCAGAGTGGTCTCTCCTTCCTCCAGATTCTCCTCTGCAGCTCCAGCACCGATCACAACTGAGTCACAGTCCACATCACCACACACTGAAAAAGGCGAGGGGCTGACAAACCCCGGCTACATGTTGCTCCACGACCGCCCCTATGGCCACCTCTGATGCGTCAGTGGTGAGCGCTATGTGGGCCGTTGGGTCTGGGTGTGCCAACAGCGCAGCCTTTGCCAAGGCTGCTTTCACCTCCGAGAACGCTTGGTCCCGCTCCGGGGACCACTCGACCTTATCCACGGGTTTCTTTTTTTTGAGCGCAGCATACAGCGGCTGCATGAGTTGTGCCGCGCGGGGGAGAAAACGGTTGTAAAAATTCACCATTCCCAAAAACTCCTGCAACGCCCTGACCGTCTGCGGCCAGGGAAAATCTGCCACCGGCGCACTTTGTCAGGAAGCGGAACTGCTCCTTCGAGGGAGACGCGGTGTCCCAAAAAATCGATCTGCGCCACCCCGAACTGACACTTCGCTGGGTTAATTATTAACCCGTGATCTCCCAACCTTCAGAAAACTGTGGCCAGGTGTTTTTCGTGTTCGTCTTCGGACGCGCTGGCTACTAAAACATCATCCAAGTAGACGAACACGAAAGGGAGATCGAAAGCACCGCATCCATCATGCGTTGGAATGTCTGAGCAGCCCCTTTAAGTCCGAATGGCATGCGTAAAAACTCAAATAGGCCAAACGGAGTTATTACCGCTGTTTTGGGTATGTTCTCAGCGCGCACTGGGACTTGGAGGTAACAGCGGACCAAGTCTATTTTAGAAAAAACGCGCGCCCCTGCCAAATGAACAGAAAAATCTTTGATATGCGGGATTGGGTAGCGGTCGTGCACTGTAGCGTTGTTTAACCTGCGGAAATCCCAGCAAGGTCAGCATGATCCGTCGGCTTTCGGGACCATGTGCAGCTGGGAAGCCCACGGACTGTTTGAACGTCTGATAATGCCCAACCTCTCCAGGTTGGTGAACTCCTCATGCGCTATGGCCAGTTTAACTGCGTCCAAGCGCCGAGCTTTTGCAAAAACGGGCGGTCCGGTAGTGGTAATAAAATGCTTCACCCCGTGCTTAGCGACTGTTTCCGAAAATGTGGGGACCATGAGTGCTGGGAACTGAGTGAGCAGTGTGTGGAACTTACCGCTTGCAGCTGTGAAGTTGGCTTGTGCTGTTGGCGGGGCCACTCGCGCTGTACAGGGGATAGAATCAAAAGAAAGTGCATTAACCAGGCGCCTGTTAGCGAGATCAACCAACAAACCATGTGAGCACAGAAAATCAGCCCTCAACATATTGAAATTTACTGCTGCTACAACAAAAGTCCACTCAAATGTACGGCCGTGTAGAGACAGAAGCAGAGTCTTCTCACCAAAGGTTTTAATCTCCGAGCTGTTCACTGCTGTCACCCGGGGACCTACGGAACCAGCTAGTCTGTCCTCGTAGGAAAGTGTGATGAAACTCAACTGGGAGCCTGTGTTGACGAGGAACTGCCTCCCCGAGTGTGCGTCCGACAAGTAGAGCAGCTTGTTCTCCTCCCCGCGGGCCGCGGCTGCTACCGACCCCCGGTCTTGGCATTTCCCGAACGCCCGAACTGGCACGGTGGTATACATTTGTGTGCCCTCTCTGCGAAGCGGCGATGGTAGAAACAAAGGACGTCCGATCCGCATTCCCTGGCCCCTGCCGCCGCCGTCGTCGGTGAGTCTGGTACCGCTGCCTCTGGCCTCCTGTCGTCTCCGGTCATCGCGCTGAGTTCCGCTGCAGTGGCCGTGGCTGCGCGCCGCTTGGTGGCGTTGACAATCTGCTGCGCCTCTTGGCCCAGCGCGCGGTAGTCCCGTTGGGCCAACAGTGGCGAACTGGCCAGGGTCGCTCTTGCTGCTGACGGTAGAGTCCTGAGGAAGAGGTGGGTGAAAATGAAGTGATCATCGTCAGAGTCTTTCAACCTCAACAACTTCTCCATCAGGTTCGCGGGCATGTCATTTTCCAACTCCGTCAGCACCAGGAGCCTCTCTGCTCACTCCTCCACCGAGGGGGTGAATTGCTGGATGAGTGCAGCCTTCAACGTGCCGTATTTGTCGCTGTCCGGCAGCTGGTCGATCAGGCTCTCCACATGCTGGGCCGTGTTGTTGTCCAGCTTTGCGACTATGTGGTAGAATTTTGTGGCATCTACCGATATCCCCCGGAGGTTGAACTGCGCCTCAACCGGGTTGAACCAGGAGCGTGGATTGTTCTGCCAGAAGTCCGGTAGCTGGAGACTCCTGATGAGGCTGGCCCGGGGGAATTCTCCTCTTGCATGATACGTCTTGGGTCACCAGTGTGGGAATGTGAGAATGACGAGACAGAGTTCTCTCTCGAATCAGCTTTATTCACATCTCCAACATCACAAAGCAGAAAAAAGAGAGCCACACAGGGAACTCTCGTCCTTAAGTACCAGGACTCTTACAGTTCACAAGTCACATGTCTCACAGACCACATTGCATTATAATGACAGTAACAATGCATCCTCTCTCCATGATATCATCCCCACTGTCTACAATGCATCCCTTCCTTAATCCTTTAATTATAACCCCACAGTCTCAAGCCTTGCATACCAAAGTTAACACTCTTGCAGCTTCCTGTAATCACCAAGGAAGCTCTGCCTTTGTTCTGATCTAAAATGTGAGTCCAAAAGCAGGTCACGTATGTGTGTCCACCACAAGATATACATTTGGCTTGCCTGATGAAAATTTGCTCTGCCACCCACATTATGTAAATGAGCTGTCCTGGTGGCACATGCCAATCATGTGCCAACAGGAGGGAAATCAATGAATGATGAGGATGTTGGAAAACTGTCCTAGTTTTTGAAAGAAGTAACAAAAACATGCCAAAAGTGCATCATTTGTTTACAAAATAATGCTCAAGGAGCAATGGAAAGCTACAATATTGCTTGGTGTTGATTGACACCTTCACAAAGTGGACAAAAATTCATCCCACATCCTCAGCAAATGCCGCATTTGTGTGTAAAACTCTAGAGAATCATGTTTTTCCCACTGTTGGGGTTCCAGAACTGATGTATGCAGGTAATAGAACTCATTTTACAGCACAAACAGTTCAAGACTTAGTCCAAGCTGTAAGAAGTAAGATCTACCACCCACAAAGTACAGGTTTTGTAAAAAGAAAAATGGTACAATCAAACAAATGCTGGCAAAAACCACACATGGAAAGGGTATTACTTGGCCAGAAGCCCTGAAATTAATCAGACTAACCATTAACTCTATACTAGACCCAAAGACAGGATTATCACCCTTTGAATGTGCTTTTCACCATCCTTATGTATTAACTGACCTCTCACCACTAACCACGCCTAACAAATACACAGATCTTGGTGAACATCTCAGAGAATGTTTGAAAAAGAGAGAATATGTTGATTCTGTCAGAGCTCTCTCTGCTCCACAGAAAGAAGCGGATAACCCGTTGAAACCTGGAGACTATGTCTTCATAAAGAACCACCACCGACAACACTGGACACTCCCACTCCCACTGCTATACGTTTTGCTGAATGACCATCTTGAATTCACCTTTCACACGTTAAAAGACTACGGGTGCCTGTAAGTGAACTAACTAACTTGTTTCCCTGAATAAGTCCAGTTACAAAGGGGGTGTGTCCTTTTAAGGACAAGGCCGTCTCAACCCTGGTGAAGAAAGAGGCCCGGAGGGGTACTCTCTCAGGTGGAAGCATGGCACCAAAATTATTGATGACTCTGTGTTCTGTACTGCTTGTGACTGTGGGATGGTGGTCACTCTCTGCTTTAAGACACCCTCAGGACATGGGTGGTGGCAACTCACAGGACGAAAGTGAAGCCAGACCCCGACTTCAGCTGCCAAGAGGACTCGTCAATCACACGACTCATCTTCATAATGAATGGTATAGAATGGTTATGAAAACGGCAGAATCATGCAACGTCACTAATTGTTTTGTATGTTCTCTTGTTCCTCATCATGCAGATTATAATCCCGTCTTAACAGCTAAACCATCAAATCTAACTGAAACTCTATGTATTCTTGCATCCTACATGTCTAACAATGAAACAATGTATAGAAAAGTGACACCAAATTGCTCTGTTCATTAAAGATGATCCAGAAAAAGCACCCATGAAGGCTATGATAACACAGCATCGCATTGCTCTTGATTTGTTGCTTGCTGAGAAGGGAGGTGTATGTGCTGCTATTGGAGAACACTGTTGTACCTTTATCCCTGATTCTTTTGATAATATCACCACAATAATTGACAGATTGAGAGGACTGCACCAACATTTGGATAGCCTAAAGGATGTACCCCAAAACTGGAACCTATCTTTTTGGTTCCTTTCTGGTCAATGGTGGCAAGTTCTTTTGAAATGGTTAACCCCAGTAATAGTTGTACTGATTCTATTCTGTGTACTATTCATGTTTGTCATTCCCTGTATAAGGTCCGTGATAAGTAGAGCTCTTGCTCAACACACTTTCATGTTACAATCTGTTATGCTCCAAAGAGAAGTTCCTGTACAATATACTGCCTTAAGACAACAAAGCGATGGTGATTGTGATGACAAAACCACTGTTTAAATTTGGAATTGATGCTCAATGATGTCAATGTAGAAAATGGTGAGAAGATACATTGTACTGATGATTGCATGTGATTAAAATTGATAAAATGATAAACAGGAGGGAATTGTCAGAAAACTGTTATGTGTATACGGTGGGGCAAAAAAGTATTTAGTCAGCCACCAACTGTGCAAGTTTTCCAACTTAAAAGATGAGAGAGGTCTCCAATTTTCATCATAGGTATACCTCAACTATGAGAGACAAAATGAGAAAAAAAAATCCAGAAAATCACATAGAAGGATTTTTTTCTGGCTCTCACAGACCTGTACCTTCTTCTTTAAGAGGCTCCTCTGTCCTCCACTCGTTACCTGTATTAATGGCACCTGTTTGAACTCGTTATCAGTATAAAAGACACCTGTCCACAACTTCAAACAGTCAGACTCCAAACTCCTCTATGGCCAAGACCAAAGAGCTGTCAAAGGACACCAGAAACAAAATTGTAGACCTGCACCAGGCTGGGAAGACTGAATCTGAAATAGGTAAGCAGCTTGGTGTGAAGAAATCAACTGTGGGAGCAATAATTAGAAAATGGAAGACATACAAGACCACTGATAATCTCCCTCGATCTGGGGCTCCACGCAAGATCTCACCCCGTGGGGTCAAAATGATCATGAAAACGGTGAGCAAAAATCCCAGAACCACATGGGGGGACCTAGTGAATGACCTGCAGAGAGCTGGGACCAAAGTAACAAAGACTACATCAGTAACACACTACGCCGCCAGGGACTCAAATCCTGCAGTGCCAGACGTGTCCCCCTGCTTAAGCCAGTACACGGCCAGGCCCGTCTGAAGTTTGCTAGAGAGCATTTGGATGATCCAGAAGAGGATTGGGAGAATGTCATATGGTCAGGTGAAACCAAAATAGAACTTTTTGGTAAAAACTCAACTTGTCGTGTTTGGAGGAGAAAGAACACCATACCTACTGTGAAGCATGGGGGTGGAAACCTCATGCTTTGGGGCTGTTTTTCTGCAAAGGGACCAGGATGACTGATCCATGTAAAGGAAAGAATGAATGGGGCCATGTATCGTGAGATTTTGAGTGAAAACCTCCTTCCATCAGCAAGGGCATTGAAGATGAAACGTGGCTGGGTCTTTCAGCACGACAATGATCCCAAACACACCGCCCGGGCAAGGAAGGAGTGGCTTCGTAAGAAGCATTTCAAGGTCTTGGAGTGGCCTAGCCAGTCTCCAGATCTCAACCCCATAGAAAATCTTTGGAGGGAGTTGAAAGTCCGTGTTTCCCAGCGACAGCCCCAAAACATCACTGCCCTAGAGGAGCTCTGCATGGAGGAATGGGCCAAAATACCAGCAACAGTGTGTGAAAACCTTGTGAAGACTTACAGAAAACGTTTGACCTCTGTCATTGCCATCGAAGGGTACATAACCAAATATTGAGATGACCTTTTGTTATTGACCAAATACTTATTTTACCGAGGAATTTACCAATTAATTCATTAAAAATCCTTCAATGTGATTTTCTGGATTTTTTTTTTTTCATTTTGTCTCTCATAGTTGAGGTATACCTATGATGAAAATTGGAGACCTCTCTTATCTTTTAAGTGGGAGAACTTGCACAATTGGTGGCTGACTACATACTTTTTTGCCCCACTGTACATGTTATCATTTTATCCCCTCACCCCCCAGCCAGTCGCAGCAGATGACTGCCCCTCCCTGAGCCTGGTTCTGCTGGAGGTTTCTTCCTGTTAAAAGGGAGTTTTTCCTCTCCACCATCGCCAAGTGCTTGCTCACAGGGGATCGCCTGATTGCTGGGGTCTTTCTGCAACTGTGGGGGTTCCCCCTACAGTTGATAGTGCTATGAGATGACTGTTGTTGTGAAATAGCGCTATATAAATAAAGTTGAATTGAATTGAATTGAATTGAATTTTATATAATTCAATGAAGTGTATATGTAACTATCTACTGAAAAATACTAAAACTGTCTGTGTATTAGAGGTTTTGTACATGATGCATGAAGACTAAAATTGTTTTTTATATTTTTAATTATGTTGAAATTCCAGTTGTCCTTTCATGGTAGATTTATTTTAAAACACATGCCTGCACCTGCCTTAGAGACAGCTACTCCCTAGAGCACAGGGCCACCTTGATAACATGGGACTGTTACTCCCTAGAACACAGGAAGCAAAGCACTCTGATAAAATGAAGCTGTTCTCCTTTCTTCAGTGTCAGCATGTTTTATCTATCTGACCATGCAACTGCTGTATGTTTGACCATGCAACTGCTGTGTATAAAATGTCTGAACTGTGAGGATTACCTCCAGTACCTACTTCCTGTAACCAGAGGTTCGTACTCCTTGTGCAAGTAAAACTCTTAAAAGAATATTCTTGTGTCTCGAATCTTTATTGAGGTAACAAACTAATATACGATCACTTTTTTGAGTTCCGAGATTCCTGACAGTCTTTCAAGTTTTTGAAGGAGTCAAAGATCAGCTGGTGTCTGGTTCCCTGTTGGACTTTAATCTGGTTCATCACTGTGTGAAACTCTGATTTTCTAGAATGATGGAACTGAGCAATAAAATGAATGAAAACATGACTCCAGAGTTCTTTGAATCACATGTAGATGTGTGATGAAGCTCCTTCTGAACTGCTGCAACACTGCCTTTAATTAGGCCTCATCATGTGAAATATGATCAAAATGGTTTATTAGTGATCATGAATTCTTTTCACAACTTCTGTGTCTGAATAAATCTCATCTGATCCATGTGCTGCTCAAGGAGTTCCAGGGAGAAAAGTGGAAGAAAAATAAAGATGACAAACCAGACTAAACAGTAGAACCATTTGGATTTAGAAGCAGAAAGTTCCAGCCTCCTTTTTCCAGTAATGCATTCTTCAACAATGGCTGTGTAGATTGGCTAAATATTCAGAAAGACACTACACACGTTTGAAGTTCACAAGGACACATTCAGACTTTGAAAAGTTTCACACATTTGATAGAGCAGAATACAGTGGTGTGAAAAAGTGTTTGCCCCCTTCCTGATTCCTCATTTTTTCTATGTTTGTCACACTTAAATGTTTCAGATCATCAAATTTAAATATTAGACAAAGATAACACAAGTAAAGACAAAATGCAGTTTTTAAATGAAGGTGTTTATTATTAAGGGTAAAAAAATCCAAACCTACATGGCCCTGTGTGAAAAAGTGATATTTCATTAGATGTCTGTTAGTTGACAAAAGTTAGAAGGTGGTTCTTCAATTAGATTTTTAAGGTGGAATGTTAAAGGACTGAATAATGTAGGCAAGCGGTCAAAGGTTTTTTCCCATCTTCAATGCTTCAAAGCTGATCTAGTGTTTCTTCAGGAAACTCATCTCTGTCACCAAGATCATTGGACACTTCAATGCTCATGAGTAGGTGAACCATCAACCTCTCCAATTTCACAAAGAACCCAATGGTTCTGTCTACTCTGAGAATTTGGTTCCAGTTTAGACCTCATTTCAAGGTTTTATCACCCTCTAGTATGATGCCCAGACTTAAAAATCATCTATTTTTACCCTCACTTACCATCTTCTCTTTTCATCAATGGTATAATCATGGTATTAAAACATTCAGACATCTTTACAAGGATGGTTTATTTGCCAGCTTTTCACATTTAGCTTCCAATTTCAATTTATCTTCATCCCACTTATTCCTCTATTTCCACATCAGGCACTGTGCCTCAACTCTTTTTTTCGTGCTATCCTCGCCTCTCAGCTAATCAACCTTGGCATGACCTTTTGACCCTTGAAGTTAATCAAAAATTGCTTATTTCCAAAATTTATGATGCACTTATGACATTTGATACTCAGTTGGTTGTCAAAAATCAACCTGCATGAGAGCAGGAGCTTGGTAGCGTTTTGGCTGATCAGTGGTGGGATAAAGTCGTCCTTGGTAGACGCTCAGTTCTACCTTGTGCTCGACTTCAGCTTCTACACTTTAAGATATTGAATAGAGTCCATCTCTCCAAGTCTCCACTATCAAGAACTGATCCTGATATCAGGGACCAATGTGACAGATGTCAAGCCTCACCCTGGAATTTGAGTCACATGTTCTTTTTTTGCCCCACATTGGATCAATATTGGAGTGACTTCTTCATGACTCTGTCCAAGGTTCTAGCAATTAAAGTTAAGCTGGACCCTTTGATTGCCATATTTGGAGTCCCACATGCTCCAATTCCATTAACATCATTTCAATTCCAGTTACTTAAGACTTCGTGGACTGGTGCCATCGGAACTGCCTCCAGATCAACGCGAGGAAAACTAAGGAGCTGGTGGTGGACTGCCACAGGCATGGACAACCCCTCACAGCACCAGTAAATATACAGGGAACAGACACTGAGATGGTGACATCCTACAAGTACCTGGGTGTTCATCTGAACAATAAACTAGACTGGTCACACAATACTGACGCACTCTACAAGAAGGGACAGCGCAGGCTGTTCCTACTGAGGAGACTCAGGTCTTTTGGTGTACAAGGGGCGCTGCTGAAGACATTCTATGACACGGCGGTGGCATCAGCCATCACTTTTGGAGTGGTCTGCTGGGGCAGTGGCATTACTGCAGCCGATAGGAAGAGACTGAACAAACTGATCAAGAAAGATAGCTCTGTCCTGGGGCAGCACCTTGATCCGGTGGAGGAGATAGGAGAGAGAAGGACGGTGGCTTAACTGTCATCTCTGCTGGAGTCCGAGTTCCACCCTATGCAGGACATACTGAATGCACTGAGGAGCTCATTTAGCAGCAGACTATATCATCCCAGGTGCACAACCGAGAGGTTTCGCAGGTCCTTCCTACCAACGGCTGTCAGACTGTACAACCTAAGCAGGGCTGCTCGCAGAGATAGCAAAAAGACGTGACAACCTAATAGTTTTTTGAATGCAAAAGATGCAATAGACTTACACAATGGTCCCCTCCGGCATACAACTAGGAAAATACCGGTCACTATGGAGGGTGAGAATATGTATGGGCACATAATCATACCATGTAGGATAACTAAGTAGACGGTTGTGCTGTTTCATCCCATCTAGCAACAATGCTCTGCACTGTGTGTGTTTATATATTTACATATTTATTCCACCTAGCTGCAATGCTCCGCACTGGGTGTGTTTATATTTATATATCTATATATTTATTCCACCTAGCTACAATGCTCCGCACTGTGTTTATATATCTACATATTATTCCATCTAGCTACATTGCTCCGCACTGTGTGTTTATATACTCATATATTTATTCCATCCAGCTACAATGCTCTGCACTGTGTGTCTGTGTGTATATACAGTATATATTTTATAGTAATATGTACATATGTATATTAGCTGCTCTTGCTTGCTTGCTTTTTTTCTTGCCTTCTGATTGTTGCTCTGAGTGTTGCTATCCCTGTGCTGTTGCAATCCTGGAATTTCCCCGTTGTGGGACTAATAAAGGCTTATCTTATCTTATCTTATCTTATCTTATCTTACTTGCTTTTACCTCCCTTCTAGCTAGATGTCGTATCCTACTCCTTTTGAAGTGGCCTAAACCTCCATCCAGCTCTTTGTGGCTTAAGGATGTTCTGTCCTTTCTTAAGGTGGAAAAGATAAATCTGACAGTAAAAGGCTCGTCAGCTAAGTTTGTTGAAAACTGGAACCCTTTCATCATTTAGATAGATAGATAGATAGATAGATAGATAGATAGATGTACTTTATTGATCCCAAACTGGGAAATTACAGTGTAACAGCAGCATGACAGTTGACAGCCAAACAACAGAAACACACACGACAGAGGGATTACCCATGGAAAGTAAAAACTAACACGACTATAGAACCTATATACATCACAGCTTAATATATGATGACCCATAAAAACACATGAATCATCCCATTGCACAAAGAAGGACTATCAGGAGCAGAGTGAAATGTGAGGTACCAGTTAGTCTGTAAGGTGCAGTGTGGCAGCATAGCTATGACCAGAATACAATATCATAGTGAGTTATTGTACAGTGAAATTGCATGTGGCAGGAAAGATTTCCTGTACCTGGCTGTTCGACAATGAAGCTGTAGTAGTCTACTGGAGAAATTGCTCCGCTGTCTATCTAGTGTGTGGTGGAGGGGGTGATCAGGATTGTACATGATGGATCGCAGTTTATTTAGTGTTCTCCTCTCCACCACTGTCTCAAAGGTCTCTGGTCTGAAACCAATTACAGAGCCAGCTCTCTTGATAATCTTGTCAAGTTTGTTGGTATCTCTGGCCCTGATACTGCTACCCCAACAGACCCCAGCAAAGAAGATGGTGCTGGCGACAACAGTCTGATAGAAAAGCTCCAGCATCCTGCTGCACATTGAAGGATCTCAGCTTTCTCAGGAAGTAAAACTGAAACAGAGGAAATCTTTGGATCAGGTAGTTAGATGGTCCAGTCATTTGCTTGGTGAGCCACAGCTGAGCCTGACATCCCTGTACACCAGACAAATACAGAGGATTGCTACCTCCATTTTAAATGATGACTCCCACCCTTTGCACTGCAACTTTCAGCTTCTTCCCTCAAGACGGAGGTTTGCTGTCCCAAAAAGTAAAACCAGTGCTACAAAAACAGCTTTGTTCCTGCTGCTGTCAAAGAGTTGAACAAGTTGTAACAATATATTGCACATAATTTAGGTACCTATTTATTAACTCCATTTTATATTTACTTATTTTTGTAGGAGGTTATTTGGGTTCTATATATTTTATTGGGTTTTAGATCTTTGAGTTTTTAACCTCTTTGACTAGTTTTTAACTTTTTAATATGACCCTTCTCTCTTACCTCTGGTTTTTCTCTCATTTCTTTGTCTTTATACCCTGATTGATGGAGCCTTGAGTATTTTTATCATGTTTATAGTCAGCTTCATGTGTGCCTGTGTTTGTGTCTATGTTGAATGTAATTGTGGTTTGTAAATATGGATGTCACCAGACTGCAAAACAAATCTACCTACGGGTACAAATAAAGTAACCTGAACCTGAACCTGAACCTGAACCTGAACCTGAAGTAGAGTCTGCTCATCCCCTTCTTGTGCGCAGCATCGGTGTTGGATCTCCAGTCCAACCCGCTGCTGATCCTGACACCCAGATATTTGTAGTCCTCAACCACTCCCACATCCTCCCCCCTAATCTGCAGTGGCTGAGAAGGAGCCTTCCTCTTCCTGAAGTCAATCACCGTCTCTCTGGTCTTGCTGACATTCAACCTCAGGTGATTCTGCTCTGTCCACTCCACAAATCTGTCTACCAGTGCCCTGTACTCCTCCTCCTCTCCTCCTCTTATACACCCCACAACAGCTGAGTCATCAGAGAATTTTTGTAGGTGACATGACTCAGTGTTGTACTGAAAGTCCGTGGTGTGTAAAGTAAAAAGAAAAGTAGAGAGCACAGTCCCCTTTGGAGCTCCCGTATCACTAGCCACCACTCCAGACAAGACACTGCCCAGCCTGACAAACTGTGGTCTGCCTGTCAGGTAGTCGGTAATCCAGGAGATCACAGAGCTGTCAACCCCCATCACCCACAGCTTCTCGTCCAGCAGCAGTGGCTGGATGGTGTTAAAGACACAGGAGAAATAAAAAAAAGTGATTCTCACAGTATCTCCTCCACCATCCAGGTGCTGATGGGCTCGTTGCAGCAGATAGATGACAGCATCTTCAGCTCCTAAATGGGGCTGATATGCAAACTGCAGAGGGTCCAGCCACGTCTTCACCTGCAGCCTCAGGTGGGCTAAGACCAGTCTCTCCAGGACCTTCATCACATGAGATGTGAGGGCAACTGGTCAGTAGTCATTCAGATCCGATGGAGATGACTTCTTGGGGACAGGAACCAGGCAGGATGTCTTCCACAGCACTGGTACTCTCTCCAGACTCAGGCTCAGGTTGTACAGGTGTTTCAGTACCGGAGCTAGTTGGTTGGCACAGGTCCTCAGGGTCCTTGCAGCAATGCCATCAGGGCCCGAAGCCTTCCGCTGACGGAGTCTCTCCAGCTGTTTCTCCACCTGATCTGTAGTCACTGTGAAGTGAGGGACGGTCCTGGTGCCCCCTGAGGAGGAGGAGGAGGGAGATGGAGAGAGGTTCTGTACAGGAGCGTGGGTGGGGAGGGGTGCGTGGGGGTCTGGTTGTGCTGCTCGGGTGACAAACTGAGTTGAACCTATTAAAAAACAGATTCAGTTCCTCAGCTCTCTCCTGGCTCCCAGATGGCTGCCTGACTCTCCCCTTGTACCCAGTTATTTGTTTCATTCCCTCCCACACATCTTTAGTCTTGTTTTGCCTGAGTTTCTCTTCCAACTTCCTCCTATAATTGTCCTTGCACCTCCTCAGCATCTCTCTCAGCTCATGCTGCACTCCCCTCAGCTTCTCCTTGTCTCCAGCCCTAAAAGCTCTCTTCTTTTTGTTCAGAAGTGCTTTCAGGTCACTGGTGACCCATGGTCTGTGTTGGAGAAGCAGTGTACAGTCTGAGCTGGCATGGTCATGTCTTCACAGAATCTAATGTATTCTGTGATGCAGTCGTCATATTGTCTATGTCCACCCCATGTGGTTCACAGAGTACGCTCCAGTCCGTCGTCTCGAAGCAGTCCTGAAGTGCATCAGCAGCCTCCTGTGTCCACCTCCTCACAGTCTGTGTATAAGCAGGCTGCCTTTGCACAAGGGGGACGTACTTGGGCGATAACATGACCATGCAGTGATCTGATTTACCAATCGGGGGTAGAGCTGTGGCACTATATGCATCTCTGACATTGGCATACAGTAGATCCAGTGTTTTGTTCTCTCTAGTGGGACAGTCAACAAACTGGTGAAGGTTTGGTAGTGTTTTTCCCATTGAGACATGGTTAAAATCACCTGTGATGGCCATGAATGCATCCGGATGCTTATCCAGTAATGCGGCCGCAGTGGAGCTGATGACATCACAGGCCACTGCTGTGTCAGCTGACGGAGGGACGTAGACGATAACAATTAAAGCGCACTTTATTTCTCGCGGCATATAATAAGGTCGCATACTAACAGCCAGCAGTTCAATGTCCGATGTCCGAGCTGCAGCCCTTTTCCTTCACATAAATGTGTCCAGGATGACACCATCGCTCATTAACAAGAAGTGCTACTCCTCCTCCTCTCTTTTTCCTGCTGCTTATCACGTCTCTGTTTCCCCGTATAGTCCTGAAGCCAGGTATCGCTACGTTTACATCCGGGATCTGTGAGTGTAACCACGTCTCCGTAAAACACATGAAACTACACTCACGATACTCCTTTTGCGTCCTGACCAGTGCTGTGATCTCATCTGTCTTGTTTCCCAGGGAACGCACGTTCCCGGTGATGACCATCGGGACAGCTGGCTTATGCTTCCTAAAAATTTAAAAATATTTAAAAATAGATTATATCTATATCTTTATAAATATTAAAAAAAGAGACAATGATCATAATTTGAGAGGAGACTTAAACTTTACAAAACCCAAGATACGAACAACCAAGAAAAGTCTGTGCATATCTGTCTGTGGGCTGGATTTGTGGAACAGTCTGGAGCCTGAACTGAAACTATGTACAAACAGAAATCAATTCAAAAAGAGGTACAAACATTATTTGCTGAAAGGATATATGTTAGAAGGGTAGTATTTATATGTACGATTCACTATGCTCACTCTGGGACATTATGGGACACTATGGAATGGTGGGTGGGACAGCACTGTGTATATCTGTGTTGTTTGAGGCTGGTTTTGATGTATGGACATCAATGTATGTTAGGATGGATGGGTGTTAATGTTGATATGTACAAAATACAGTTAATTGTTTACTTGGGGTCTTAAATGTGGTAATTTGTATATAATTCACATGGGTGTATTTATGGAAAAGAGGAGATGGAATTAATAAGTGTTCACTTCTTCCTTCTCCCTTTTGAACACTGTATACTGTTACTTTATTGCATTTGTCATTTGTTTTGTTTTTGTTATACTTTTTTGTTCGAAATAAAGTATCTATCTATCTATCTATCTATCTATCTATCTATCTTTTGATTGAGCTCCATTTGCAAATATTTTTTTCATTTACTAATTCCCTCCCCCATTTTACCCCCCCTTTTTTGTGACATTTCTTCTATTGGCCCGCTGTTTACATATGGGTACACATATATGGGTATATAAAATAAGTAGCTTCCATGTGCTTGTATATGAGTCTGTTTATTTAGAACCAATTTTCTTTTGCCTTTTCTTGTATATTTTAGTTCTTTCTTTATCCAGAGACACTGTTCTGTTCTGGTTGTAGAAACAAAGCTGAGAGTTCTGCTGCATCCAACCATGGATCACTCCTTTAATCTCTCAATAAAACAATAACATTTACAAGCAAAAATGACAAATTTATGGAAAAAAATGTACATTTTTGAGAAAAAATATTTGCAGATTTAGGAGAACAAAAGTAGCACATTTCTAATTTAAAAAAGCTGCAAATGTAAAAGAAAAAATTGGAAAATTTTTGAGAAAAAAATCATAAATCTGTGGAAAAAAGTTTCAAATTTACAAGAAAAAAGTTGCAAATTTATGAGGAAAAAGCTACAAATTTACATGAAAAAAGTTTCAGATTAATGAGAAAAAAAAGTTGCAAATTTATAAAAAAAAAGTTTCAGATTAATGAGAAAAAAGTTGCAATTTTTTAAAAAAAAACTTGCAGATTAATGAGAAAAAAGTTGCAAATTTATAAAAAAAAGTTGCAAATGAATGGGAAAAAAGTTGTCAGCGTCTCAGGTGTGAATCAAGCCTCCTGAACTGCTTCTGTCCTGCATGTTGAAATGTGAAGCTGTAAAAACTGAGCTGAAGACCAGCTGCAGCATGACGTCTTCACAGAAGAGGCCAATCAGAGTCCTGAACAGAGCCAAAGACACCGTACCCAAGTGACAGAAAGACAGAGAAAAATCACATTAAATGTGAATCGTCCAGCTATGAGGACGACTGTTGCTGGAGCCGGTCAAGCCGCTAGACTGAGATCCTGAGTTGATGGTAGAGAACTACAGTGACTCGGTCTACGGGGACGGCCTGCTGATGTCCTCATGAGTGACAAATGCTGGCCCCATATGCTGGCCTCCCTACGCCATGAGCAAATAGTTCCCCACACTGCAGTAGAAGCTTGGCTCAATAACAAAGTGGAGCGGGCTCTGATCCCTGGAAGGCTGTGTTGACCCTGCTGACCAGTGGGTCCAGGATGTGCACGTTGTGGTGCGTGTGCAGCAGGATGAAGGACGGGAAGGCGTGGAGGAGGGCCGGCTCAGCGACAGAGCGCGGGTACAGGTGCAGGTACGCCGTGGTGGTCGTCACCTCCTCCACCGTCAGCTGCACACAGACACATGAATGTTTAGAAACGCATATCAGCGAAGCTCTGACGATGCTAGGAGCAACAATTTCTCAGGCAACTTTTTCCTCACAAATCTGACACTTTCTTCTTGAAAAATTGCAACTTTTTCCTGATATATTTGCATTTTCCTAAATTATTTTTTTTCCTTATTAATTTGCCATTTTTTCACGGTAAATTTTAAGGTTTTTTTTCTCGTAGATTTGCAGCTTTTTTCACAAAAATTTTCTAACTTTTTTCTCATTAATTTGTGATTTTTCTCTTAAGTTTGCAAATTTTTCTTGTTAATTTTCAACTTTTTTCTTGCAGATTTGGAACTTCTCAAAAATTTGCTACTTTTTTCTCTTGTTAATTAGCAACTTTTTTCTCATTAATTTGTGATTTTTTTTGCCGTTAATCTGCATTTTTTTCTTGTATATTTGCAGATTTTTCCTGAAAATTTGGAACTTTTTTCAGATAAATTTATTTTTTGTCCTGTAAATATCTAACTTTTTCCTCTACAACTTTCTTTTTGTAAATCTGCTACTTTTTCCTGAAAAAAATTGCAACTTTTTTCTTAAAAAATCTGCAACTTTTTTCCTGTAAATTTCCAATTTTTTTCCTGAAAAATGTGCAACCTTTTTGAGTAAATCTAGACCTTTGATCTGGATGCTGTTTAAATTTTTATTCTGTATAATTAAATTATAATTTGCAAGGTGGCGATCAATGGAGGAAATGTAGGAAAATGAAGTCACACATTTACAAGAATTAAGTTTCAATTTTATGAGGAAATCCACCACATTACAAGGAAAAAGTTGGGAAATCTGAGATGCTAAATTTACTGTAACATTGCTAATTTACATTAAAAGTTTTTAAACTCAAAAATAATAAATGTAAAAACTTGCTAATCTGCATGACAAAAATCACAAATTTACAGGAAAAGTTAAAAACTAAAAGAGGCAAATCTCATTTAAAATGAAAAAGCTGCAAACTTAAGAAAAGAAAAATAAATGGATTTACTAGAATAAATCTACAAATTTACAGGAAAAAAGCCTTTAATTATGAATAACTCAAAAAATAGCAATTGGTCACACATTTATATGAAAAAGTTGAAAGTTTAAGAGAGGAAAAAAGCCCATTTGTCACAAAATAGAAATGCTCAGTTTAAAAAAAAAAATCAAAAATTTGTGAAAATAAATTTACTTTGCACACTTACACATAAAGTGACAAAAGCTTTGCATAAACAGCAGCAAATTTACCAGAAAAAGGTGAAGCTGCATGTTGTCAGGCCTGATTAGAGCAGATATTAAATAAATCCCATAAATGTAGAAAGAAACAGCAGCAAATTCACTGGAAAACTGGGAAGTTTTTGACAAAAAAATCTGCATATTTCAGCTCTAAAACCTCTCCTATTACTGACATTCACAGGCCAGTAATAACCTTCAAATTCATCAGAAATAAAGAGCAAATTTATCAGTAATATGTTTTAGTTCTCTGCGGATTTTGCTCAGCAGAGATGACCCCTGACCTACAGGAAGTAGCAGCCAACGGTGATAAAGCACGACACCTTGTGGAGAGCGGGAGCAAGTGCAGGCAGGAGGAAACCGTTGTCGATGTCGCCGAGCAGCGGGAGCGGATGGAAGGATGAGCGACCTGAGGGAAGGAAAATACAGACGCAGATGATGTGTGAAATGGACCGTATGGTGGCCGTCACTAATATCCAGCAGATGTGAGCATCTGTGCAGGATGTTACCTTGGTAACGGCGCTGCAGAAGTCTCGAGAGAGAGCAGGAAGTGGACAAGAGCTGGAAGCTGCTGGAAAAACACCAAGTTAGAGGCAATTATCTTTATGTTCAATTAAGCTCTAAATAGGAAAGTACATTTTCCTCAGAAAACTTTTCAATTCTCTGAAGAAAACAAAACCATTACATAGAATCAATAAAAATTTAACCAGTATCCATGTTCCAAAATTTATGAGAGAAAAATCACAAATTTACAAGAAAAAGTTGAACATTTACAAGGAAAAAATGACCAAAATTGTTGTGATTTCATGAGAAAAAAGGTTCAAATTAATGGGGAAAAAAGTTTCAGAATAATGAGTTGACCGAGCCGACATCGATCCACAAAATCCACGGATCGATCTTTTAATAAAATGCTTTAACATCTGTGAGCGTCTGCCGAGTCTGATCGGGTCAAAACCGGGTCGGTGAGCCAGGAACAGCAGCAAAGAGCCAGACAGAGCCGGAGCGCTGTGCTGTGTCCATAATGTAGGAATGACGAGTGAGTCTCACCTCGGCTAACAGGGTTTATTCAGGATAAAGCACAACTATAGACAGAGGCTTACGGCGCCCTCCTGCTGGCCAGGTGGCTTCACCACCAAAAAAGCAGAGCCTCCTCCGCCCACTCTTTTATACCCTGGGCAGCGTCACCCCCGGAAACCGGTAGTAGCCACCCCAGTCTGTCTCATAACCAACCCTGCCGCCATCTTGCTAATACCAGACCATTTACACACATAACATTTCCCCCCCTCAAAAAAAAAAAGCCAAGCACACAAAAAAACCACCCAAATTTATCCCCCGAAACATGCATTAATGAAAATATGTTGAGAAACTCCACCAAAGTCCAAAAACACAACTAAGGCTGAGGGGCTGCGTAGACCAGCAGCGCCCCCACATGGCTGAGCAGGTTATTCTGCCGCCTGAAAAGGGGACGATAGAAACAAAACAACAGAGCCGCGTTTCTAACTAAAAATAATCCCTTAACAACATCAAATAATACACACACAAAAAAACACAAGACACATTCTAGTGGCGCCCCCACCCCCACCCCCACCCCACAATGGGCTCACAGAGGAGAACAAAGTCAAATAAAACAATCCAATCCAATCAAATTCTTTCAAATACTGAGAAAATTAGATCAGGACAGCCAATCAAAATCAGTCCAATAAAGCAGGCGAGCTCTAGAAATTCACTAAGACAATGTGACACAGAGCTGCCACCGGTCAGACGACAAAATTTAACACAAAAACCTCATTCACAAACATACTAAAGCACAGCGCACACACAGGCATCTATGACTGACATGCAAACAAAATAGGTTCGCAACTATACATCACAGTGACGCCTCCCGCACTCACTCTGACTGTCTTCTGTTCTTTTTCTCTCTTTTTTTTCCAAAACACAATTTACCGGGGCACCAAATAGAAACCAACAATTAAACAGGACTGAAGAAAACGACACACACATGCAAAATAAACCCTCAGTCCCTGGATGGATCCCTCTCAAGGCATCTCCGTCTCTTCACTTCAGGGTTCCTGCTGCACCGTCTCCTCTCCACCTCCGGCAGCCGCAGATCCCTCGGGTGTCTCCAGACCTGAATAGACCTACGCCCATCTGCCTCCATCCGACTGGGCTCTACCTGGAGCGCTTTACGATAACCACGCTCCACGGCCTAGCCCCGTTTTCTCGCAGCATTGGTACCTCATCCTGATGAGCCTCATCGGGGGTCCCGCCGTGCCGTCCGGCACCCTCGTCCAGGGCAGCCTGTGTGACAGCATCAGGTCCATCCCGAGAGGGCTCCACGTGGTGCGGTGTGTGCACTCCCAAAGTCACATTGACCATCCAGTCCGAATCCCACACCCCAGCACCCTCCACGACTGGAACAGGTGGGCCCCACAGTCCACATCCAGACCATCCTTCACCTGAATGGTGAAGGATGGTGAAGCCTAGGGTTCTCCATAATGGAGAACCCTAGGCTGTAAAATAAGTTGCAACCCATAACATTAACACTGGATGCAGAAACGTTAATGCGAACACTGGACGCTACACTGTCCTTGTACCGGGCCTCCATCTCAGCGTAGCCCAAAATAGCCAACCTGTTCCGCCCATAGCCATAAAACTCTTCCTGTTGCCTTCTTATCTGTCGATAGGGAAACAGTCTGTCCATGGTTTCAAGATTCAGGACAGAAATCACCGCTCCAGTGTCGACTAGGAGCAGAATCTCAACTCCATCCAACATGACGGTGCAGCCGATCCTCCCTGTCATCTCCGGGGAGACGGAATGCGCAACCGTTGGAGTCTTCTGCGCAGCACCTGGTTCTCTCCCATGGCTCCTGCGAAGGAAGTTTTTGCACACCCTGGCAAAATGATTTAAAATCCCGCATTTGCCACAACACTTTCCTATCGCCGGGCACATTCTGGACTTATAGCGGTGCTCAGTGGACCCACATCCATAACACTTTGGCGTACCAGGGGCAGACCTTATCCTGACCACGGAGGCAAAATCATCCTCTCCGCAGTCGCCATCACAAGGGTCCAGGCTCAGTGCCTCAGTTCAAGACTCATTCTTCTCCAGAGAGGCCCCTTCAGTTAGACCCCTCGCGATGGTCTCTGCCACCTTGAACTGTTGGGCAAACTCAACACCCTCAGCTCACGTTATCTCTCCTGGGTGCATCAACAATCTGGACCGGGTCACCGTACAACAGACGTGCTCCGCCAACTGGTCACAAATTGTCCTGTCCTCCAGGGTCCCGAATCTTCATTCCCTCGCCAGCTCACGGAGATCCGCCACAAATCTTCCCACAGGCTCTCCCGACCGCTGGCGGCGCTGTCAAAACTGAATGCGTCTAACAATGACGTTTTCCAGCGCCTTAAAGTACTGCTTCATCGAAACTGTCCACACCTCCAAGATTCTCTAGAATCCTCTGCCCTTCCATTCCTATATGATGTACTAACACAGCTTGCACACGGAGCTTCTCCATCTCTCCAAAGCTCAGGACAACAAGATAGTTGGTGAAGACAGCGAACCAACGAGGCCACGGCATGAGGGGCTCGCCCGGGGCCTTGAGAAATGGCCGAAAGCTAGCAACAGAGCGTTCCATTACCACTTTTACCTCGACACCAAATGCTGTGTCCATAATGTAGGAATGATGAGTGAGTCTCACCTCAGGTAACAGGGGTTTATTCAGGAAAACAATTAACTATGTACAGAGGCTTACAGCACTCTCCTGCTGGCCAGGTGGCTTCACGATGAAAGAAACAGAGCCTCTTCTGCCCACTCCCTTATACCCTGGGTGGCGTCACTGCCAGAAACTGGTAGTAGCCACCCCAGTCTATCTCATAACCAACCCTGCAGCCATCTTGCTAATACCAGCCTATTTACAGACATAACACGCTAACAGAGCTAACAGCTAGCAAGCTAACGGATATGCTACTTCTTCTCCATCCATCCATCCATCTTCTACCGCTTTTCTGGAGGTCCGGGTCGCCGAGGCAGCAGCTCAAGCAGAGAAGCCCAGACTTCCCTCTCCCCCGCCACCTGCTCCAGCTCTTCAGAGAGGATACCAAGGCGTTCCCAGACCAGCTGGGATACATAGTCTCTCCACCGAGTCCTGGGTCTGCCCCGGGGTCTCCTCCCAGTGGGACATGCCTGAAACACCTCGAGTGGGAGGCGTCCAGGAGGCATCCTAATCAGATGCCCATACCACCTCAACTGACTCCTTTCAATGTGGAGGAGCAGCGGTTCTACTCTGAGCCTCTCCCGGATGACTGAGCTCCTCACCCCATCTCTGAGGGTGAGTCCAGCAATCCTACGGAGAAAGCTCATTTCACCCGCTTGTAAGATAAGATAAGATAAGATAAGCCTTTATTAGTCCCACAACGGGGAAATTCCAGGATTGCAACAGCACAGGGATAGCAACACTCAGAGCAACAATCAGAAGGCAAGAAAAAACAAGCAAGCAAGAGCAGCTAATATACATATGTACATATTACTATAAAATATATATACACACACACACACACACACAGACACACAGTGCAGAGCATTGTAGCTGGATGGAATAAATATGTAAATATATAAACACCCACAGTATGGAGCATTGCAGCTAGGTGGAATAAATATGCAAGTATATAAACACACACAGTGCGGAGCAATGTAGCTAGATGGAATAATATGTAGATATATAAAAACACAGTGCGGAGCATTGTAGCTAGATGGAATAAATATATAGATATATAAATATAAACACACCCAGTGCAGAGCATTGTAGCTAGATGGAATAAATATGTAAATATATAAACACACACAGTGCAGAGCATTGTTGCTAGGTGGGATGAAACAGCATAACCGTCTATTTAGTTATCCTACATGGTATGATTATGTGCCCATACATATTCTCACCCTCCATAGCGACCGGTATGTTCCTAGTTGTATGCCGGAGAGGACCATTGTGTAAGTCTATTGCATCTTTTGCATTCAAAAAAAAAAAAAAAAAATTGTATCCACGATCTTGTTCTTTCGGTGATTACCCAAAGCTCGTGACCATAGGTGAGAGTAGGAACGTAGATTGACTGGTAAATTGACAACTTTGCCTTAGAACTCAGCTCCCTCTTCACAACAACAGACCGGTACAACGTCCGCATCACTGCAGATGCTGCTCCAATCCGTCTGTCAATCTCTCGCTCCATTTTACCCTCACTCTTGAATGAGACCCCAAGATACTTAAACTCCTCCACTTGGGGCAGGAGCCTGTCCCCAACCCAAAGAGGACAACCCACCTTTTTCCGGCGGAGGACCATGGACTCAGACTTGGAGGTGCTGATTTTCATCCCAGCCGCTTCACACTCAGTGGATTAGGTGACGGTCAAAGGCGGAGACCTTGGCGGACTGATCCCAAGCTTTCTAAACTGGCTTTTGGTACTTCTTCTGTGGTGTTCAAACGGCTTTCATCCGGCAAGAGTTCCCTGTGGCGCCACAGTTGCCAAGTCCACTTATTATAAGTGACTTTGGGCTTGTTTTTTTCTAAAGTCACTTGCAAGTCTTATCAGTCGTGGATTGCGGGTTTTTGGGCTTGTTTTTAAATGTGTAGTTGCTTATTTGGGCTAGTTTTACTGTCTGTGTGACAGCTTTCCCAGCTCAGTTAAGCAAGATTATAAGCTGCGTCTCCATACCAAGAAATTCAAAACCTGTTAATTTTGGGGGAACTTATTGAGGTAAAAGTGGACAGCCAGGGGTTTCACTTCTGGCCACCAATGATCCATCCAGTTTTTCTAGAGATCAGTAGCCCACCCAACAGCACTTGGCTTTGTACTCGCTAATGGGGTGTGACCTATCCAGGTTTTTAATACAGATCAGTGCATATGGGACCTTAAATTGAAAAAAAAAAAAAAAAAATCTCTGGCCAGAGGGCGCATTGGTGCGGTGATATTATGAGCCCCATGGGGCTGGGGGGGGGGGGGGCTGGAGCCAGTGGAGCGGCTGCTGTGGAGAATATGCGGGCACCCACGGATGATGGTGATCTTTCTTAACTCTTCTTCCTTTTTTTTTGGATGGGTATTCAGGTCATGTCTTGCAACTGTCGTGGCCTTAAATTGAGGCAAAGCGCTGGGGAGAAAGCTCGCCGGTTAGTTATTGACAATTTATTGAACAATTGTGATATTTTGTGCCTTCGGGAGACGTTTCTTTCTGAACAAGACTTGGAATGTTTGAACTGTCTTAACCCTGATTTTCATGGTGCTGGGGAGTCTACAACTGACCTCAGCAAGGGGATTATCAGGGGGAGGATACCTGGAGGTGTGGCTGTCCTCTGGAGAAAGAAGCTGGACTCCTTGATAAAAGTGGTTCAACTTGGTGTAGATTGGTGTATTGGTGTGCAGTTTAACGATAATAAGGAATTTCTCATTATTAATGCATATACGCCATTTGAGTGTCAACAGAATGAGGATGAATATTTAAATAAGCTTGCTTTTATTAATAATAATAATAATAATAATAATAATAATAATAATAATAATAATAATAATAATACTACATCAGTCTTATATAGCGCTTTTCTAAATACTCAAAGACGCTTTACAAAGCAGCATGGGGAAAAACATACAGAGAACGGGTAAACAGACAAGGTAGGTACACATAGGTAGAAGAGGCAGGCAGTTTTCAATTCAATTCAACTTTATTTATATAGCGCCATTTCACAACAACAGTCATCTCATAGCACTATCAACTGTAGGGGGGAACCCCCACAGTTGCAGAAAGAGTTTTCATAGGTAGATTTGAAAAGATGGGTTTTGAGTTGACTTTTGAAAGAAGCAAGTGTGTTGGCAGACCGGATGTGAAGGGGCAAGGAATTCCAGAGGGTTGGTTCGGCGATGGCGAATGATCTATCACCCAGGGTGCGGAATTTTGTCTTGGTGATGGGGGTAAGAAGGTGAGTGTCAGCAGAGGAGACGAGTGGGGGAATGACGAGACAGAAGGTCAGTTAGGTATGAGGGGGCGAGGTTATGAAGAGCTTTATAGGTGATGAGGAGGATCTTGAAGTTGATGCGCTGTTGAATGGGGAGCCAGTGGAGCTGACAGAGGAGAGGAGCGATGTGGTCTCTGGAGCGGGAGTGAGTAAGTAGGTGGGCGGCTGAGTTTTGGACATACTGTAGTTTTTTGAGGATGGTGGAAGGAAGTCCATACAGAATGCTGTTACAGTAATCAAGTCTGGAGGTGATGAAGGCATGGATGAGTATTTCAGCAGCAGAGGGGGAGAGGGTGGGACAGAGGCGTGCAATATTACGAAGATGAAAAAAATGATGTTTTGGTGATATGGTTGATGTGAGATTTGAAGGAGAGGGTGGGGTCCATGATAATGCCGAGGTTTCTGGCCAGGGGGGAGGGGGTAACTGAGTGACCATCGATTTGGAATGAAAAGTTCTGGGAAGAGGGGAAAAGAGATTTTGGTCCAAAAATGATGATTTCTGTTTTATTGCTGTTTAGCTTGAGAAAGTTGTTAGTCATCCAGGTTTTTATGTCTGTGAGGCAGTTGGTGATGGTGGAGAGAATGGCGGGGGTGATAGATTTAGAGGAGATGTACAGCTGGGTGTCGTCAGCGTAGCAGTGAAAGTGAAGACCATGTTGACGGATGATGTGACCAAGCGGAAGCATGTAGAGAGTGAAAAGTGTTGGACCGAGCACAGAGCCTTGAGGGGACACCGTGTGATACGGGGGTGGTGCGTGATTTGTGATTGCTGATGGAGATGTACTGGAATCTGTTGATGGTGTTGATGATAAGGGGGGCAAGAGGGGTGAGACAGGCTTTGATAAGGGGGGAGGGGATGGGGTCCAGGGGGCATGTAGATGATTTCATCCTGGAGAGTATTTCGGAAAGTTCATCAGTGGTTATGGGTGAGAAAAGGGAGAGCTGTTTATCTATGGGTGGAGAAAAAGTGGGTTCTGAGTCAGGGGTGATGGCCGAGGAGGAGGCAAGCTGGTTGTGAATATTGTCAATTTTGGAATGGAAAAATGATAGAAAGCTATTGCATTTTTCAGGGGTGAAGGATGATGAAATGATGTCCTGGGGTTTGAGGAGTTTGTTGATGGTGGAGAACAGAGTGCGGGGGTTGGAGGATCCAGAGCGAATGATGCTGGAGTAGTAGGCAGAGCGAGCTTTATTGAGTGAGGATTGGTGCATCAGTTCTTTGTGAGCGAGGGTGTGTACAGTGACTTATTAATTCTTATATGCAAGATTATAATAATACTTGTATTTTTATTATAGGGGGCTTGAATGCAGACATATCTGACACTGACTCCTTATTTGCAAAATATATGTATCATTTTTGTTATGAAAATAACTTAATTTTGACAAGTAAGGTGTTAATGCCTCCTGATATATCTATATAAGTGAGGCTTGGCACACTACGTCCTGGTTAGATCATTGCATCAGCACTGGTGATGCACATGCCTCTTTGGGTGGCATGAGTATTTATTATGGGTTAGCAATGTCTGATCATATACCGTTTGAGATGATAATTAATGCTGACTGTCTACCTGCACTTTGTCAGAATGTCAGTCAGGATGAGGAGGAAAAATTAGACTGGGACACTCTTTCTAAGGAAGAAATTGTAGAATACTATAAATCCTTGAGTAAAATATGTCTTCCTAGAGATGCTGTAATGTGCAACGATGTGAACTGTAGCATTGTCAAGCATAAGAAAGACCTTTGTAGTATGTACGATGCTATAGTTAACTCCCTGTATAAGGACAGTAAGCCTTATTATAGGAAGATACGTAAAATACTTAATGTCAGACCTGGCTGGAATGAGGCCGTAGCTGTGCCTTTTTCTGAAGCTCGGGAAGTATATAAAGCATGGGTGGTGGCTGGTAGACCCAGACAAGGGTCAGAATTTGAGATGAAGAAATGTACGAATGCAAAGTTTAAGTATGCTATTCGTCATATTTCTAAAAATGAGCAGCTAATGAGAAGTAATTCCTTGGCCAAGAAATTGTTAGATAAGAATGTCACAGATTTTTGGAAGGAGCTTAGACGGATTAGTAACAGTAAAACATCTTTACCCTGTACCCTGGAAGGCATTTCAGGTATAGAAAATATTGTGGATTTATGGCGGCAGCATTTTTATTCATTATTTAATTCAACTAAGGATGAAACTCATAAGGTAGGCAAAGTAGAAAGAGATGATTCATTCCTGATTGACACTTATGCAGTGACCAAAGCCATTAGAGAGTTATCAGATAAAGCGAGTGGTTTAGACTGTATTTCTGCTGAGCATCTTAAATATGCTGACATTGTGGTGGGCACACATATGGGAGCTGTTTTGTGACTCACATTTTAGGTCAGAACAAAGGCAGGAAGCTGCAGGAATCTTAGCTTTGGTATGCAAGGGAGACTGTGGGGGGTTTAATTAAAGGATTAAGGAAGGGATGCATTGGAGACAGTGGAAGTGATATCATGGAGAGAAAATGCATTGTGACTGTCTTTATAATGCAAGGTGGTCTGTGTGTCATGTGACCTGTAAAGTGTGAGAGTCCTGATATTTAAGGACGAGAGTTTACTGTGTGATTCTCTTTCTCTGCTTTGAGATGATGGTGTTGTGAATAAAGCTGACTTTGAGAGAGAACTCTGCCTCGTCATTTTCAAATCACCACAACATAATGATGGACTCAGGGAACACACACACAGGCTCGAGAAAGATTTAAGGCTTTATTCAACAACGAGTGGTGTTTGGATTTATGAGTGGAAGTGTGGATATGGTGTAGGTGAACAGGGTGCGTTGAGAGCGGAACAGTTCACCTTGCAGCCAGGCAACCCCGAGGACAGAGCAGAGCAGGGAATTAGCTACAGTCAGACGCCCCATGGGAAATAACCACAATATACTGCTTACGTGCAGATGAGATGGTGACTGGCGTTGGTGACGCTGATGCTGCCTGGAGGACAGCGCGACTGTGTGCTCCCAAGGTGCTGGAAAGAGGTTTGAGAGGGAGAGGCGAGGAGGAGGAAATCCGCTGCCCTGGAGGTCCACCTGTGCACAGGGGAGAAGCTGGAGAGAAGGTAAGAGGATTTATGCAGCTTACGTGCTTGAGGGATGGTGCGCTGGCCGGGACGAAGCGGTCGAGCACTGGAGGTTTGGGAGCGTAGACGAGCAGACGACTCCACGCCGAAGCAGAGAGCAGAGGGAGTTATATAGGTGGAGGCCGATGAGGCGCAGGTGTGCACGCCGCTGGCACTGATGAAAGGCGAGAGCAAGTTGTAACAGCCCCCCCCCCCCCCGAGCAGTGCCTCCCGGCACTGGCTTACCTGGGTGCGCCCGGTGGAACTCTGTGATGAGACTCTAATCCAGCACCCAGGACGGGGGCACCTAGGATCTGCATTCAGGGCCATATCCGTCCCAGTCCACCAGATACTGGAGACCGCGACCACGGCAGCGGGAGTCCAGGATGGCCGTGACCCCCCATGCCGGATCGCCATCGATCATCCTGGAGAGAGGAGGGGCTCTGGGGGGAGGACAGAGAGGGTCAGAAACAACAGGTTTAAAATGGGAAACGTGAAACGTTGGACAGACCTGGAGGGAGGGGGGGGGGGAGCCAAACGCACAGCCACTGGATTAATTATTTTAGTAATGGGATAGGGACCGATGAAGCGCTGCGCCAGCTTTCTCCTCTCAACCTTCAACTTAATATCCTGGGTAGACAACCATACCTGCTGGCCCACCTGTTAGTTGGGAGCGGCCCTCCTGTGGCGATTGGCAACTTGGGAATTGCGCTCCGCCGTGTGTAAAAGCGCCTGGCCCGTCTTGATCCAAATACGCCGGCAGCGCCTCAGATGTGCCAGGACAGAGGGGACCGCTACCTCACCCTCCTCTTTCGGGAACAAGGGCGGGTCATACCCCAGGAACACCGGGAAGGGAGACATTCCGATGGCCGATGACAGGGTCGAATTGTGGGCATACTCGACCCAGGGTAGGCAGGTGCTCCAGGAAGAGGGGCTAGAAGAGGTGACGCAGCGCAAAGCTGCCTCCAGCTCCTGGTTAGTGCGCTCACACTGTCCGTTCGATTGAGGGTGGTGACTGGAAGACAGACTCACCGTGGCCCCCAGTGCGTTGCAGAAGGACTTCCAAACCCTGGACACAAACTGAGGCCCCCGATCCAAGACCACGTCCGCCGGGATCCCGTGCAACCTGACCACATGTTGGATTAATAAGTCGGCTGTTTCTCGCACTGAAGGGAGCCCGGAGAGAGGCACGAAATGGACCACCTTGGAGAATCGGTCGACGATGGTCAGGATGGTGTCATAGGAACCAGACTTGGGAAGACCGGTGACAAAGTCCAGAGCCACGTGAGACCAGGGCCTACCGCGGACCGGCAGTGGGTGGAGGAGACAAGCTGGGGGAGACGTGGAGGTTTTACCCGTTGTGCACTGGGGACAGGCACGGACATAGTTGGTGACATCCCTCCTAAGACCAGGCCACCAAAAGGATCATTGGAGGAGCTCCACCAGCCGGGAGATGCCAGGGTGACTGGCGAACTTGGCCATATGAGACCAGTGGATGACGTCGCCCCGGACCGATGATGGAACGAACAGTCTCCCGACCGGACCACCACCAAGATCAGGTTCCGCCTCCTATGCCTTCCAGACCTTGGCCTTAATCCCCCACGAGACGGCCCCCACGACACACGAGGTGGGCAGGATGGTGTGGTCCCGATCCTCTGGGTCTTCGGGGGCGAATTGTCTGGACAGCTCATCCAGTTTGCCATTCTTGGAACCGGGGCGATAGGTGATGGTAAACTTGAAGCGTCCAAAGAAGAGTGGCCAACGCGCCTGGCGGGCATTCAGATGCTTGGCCGTCCTCAGGTACTCCAAGTTCTTGTGATCAGTCCAGACCACAAACAGCTGAGCAGCTCCCTCCAACCAATGACGCCATTCCTGGAGTGCGAGCTTCACAGCCAGGAGCTCCCTGTCACCAATGTCGTAATTTCGTTCAGCAGGGGAAAGGTGCCGGGAGAAGGCGCAGGGACGCACCTGCCCACCGCCGGTGAATGCTGGGACAGCACTGCCTCCACCCCCGTGTCGGATGCGTCCACCTCTACCAGGCGCTGGAGTGTCGGGTCAGCCTGGGTGAGGACCCGGGAGGAGGCAAACTCCGTCTTCAGGGTCTCGAAGGCCAATGTTGCATCCTTGGTCCACTGTAACGGCACCTTGGGGGAGGTGAGGCGGGTCAGGGGAGTGGTGATGGTGCCGTACTTCGGCATGAAGCGGCAGTAGAAATTGGCGAACCCGAGAAATTGTTGCACCTGTTTCCTGGAGGAGGGGGCGGGCCATTCCACCACCTCCTTGACATTGGCCGGGTTGGGGAGAACCTGGTTGTGAGCGACGACGAACCCCAGGAAGGAGGTTTGGTTGTTGTAGAACTCACACTTCTCTGCTTTAACATACAGCCTGTTCTCCATAAGATGCTGAAGGACCCGCCTCACATGGGCCTGATGCTCCTCACGGGTCCGGGAGAAGATCAGGATGTCATCCAGATAAACAAAGATGAAGACCCCTAGGAAGTCCCGAAGAACGTCGTTGATGAGGCGTTGGAAGACGGCCGGAGCGTTGGTGAGCCCAAACGGCATGACCAGATACTCAAAATGGCTGCTGGGCGTCTGGAACCCAGTCTTCCATTCATCACCCTCCTGGATCCGAGCGAGGTGGTACGCACTGCGCAGGTCCAGCTTGGTAAACCAGGAGGCCCCCTGGAGGGAGTTGAAGGCTGAGTCCATCAGGGGCAGCGTGTACTTGTCCCTTATCATAATGTCATTGAGAGCTCAGAAGTCGATACACGGCCGCAGGGACCCGTCCTTCTTGCCCACGAAGAAGAAACCGGCTCCAACCGGGGATGAAGATGGCTGGATGATGCCTGCGCTGAGCGACTCCTTAATATAAGCTTCCATAGCCTCGTGCTCCGGGGCTGACAGGACAGGATGTAGAGGCGGCCAGATGGCAGGGGCGCCCCTGGGCGGAGGTTAATGGTGCAGTCGTAGGGACGGTGGGGGGGGGAAGAGACAGTGCTTTGGACTTACTGAAAACCAGGCCCAGGTCGTGGAACTCCGGAGGCACCAGGGAGAGGTCTGGCGGTGGTGAGTCAGAAGCAGGAAGCGGCACCGACGGGGCACAGGCAGCTGACTGGAGGCAGGTGCTCATGCAAAAGGTGCTCCAGGAGAGGACGCTGCCAGACTGCCAGTCGAATGTAGGGTTGTGAAGACGCAGCTAGGGATAACCCAGGAAGACCGGTGAAGCCAAGGTGGGTAAAACGAAGAGGCTGAGATCCTCCCTATGGATGCCGGAGACGATGACTGGGACCGGTTTAGTCCTGTGAGTGACTCTCTCAAGAGGTGTATGGGCAAGAGTGACCAGGTTAATGGGAGCTGGCAGCGCTTGGCAGGGGATGCCCAAACGGGTTACCAGGATTTGAGAAATGAAATTCTGTTCCGCCCCTGAGTCCACCAGTGCTTGTGTGATGTGGCCAGTGGGGTTATGACAGAACCTAACCGGGATGAGGCATTTAGTGAGGGGATTAGAATGGGACGTGTCCGCGAGGCCCCATACAGCAACTTGTGGACGTCCCCTTTTTCCTGAATCGGACAGTCTTCCACAGAGTGCTGGTCTCCCCTGCAATACATGCAGAGGCCCAACTCTCTGTGGCACTGTTTCTCCGCAGGTGGAAACTTAGCCCATCCGATCAGCATTGCCTCGGTGTTGTCGGTGGACCCTGGAGCGGGTAACGCCAGGGGGCGAGACTGAGGGACGCGGGCGGAAGCTCCACTCGAGCGACTAGATGCCCTCCGCTCAGCGGCCCGCTCCCTCAGCCTGCTATCTAAATTAATTGCGAGGGAGATTAATTCTGATAACCGGTCCGGTATATCCCGGGAGGCCAACTCATCCTGTAAGGATGAATTCAGGCTGCGGGTGAAGATGCTGCAGAGCGCAGCTTCGCCCCACCCGACTTCCGTCGCTACCACCCAGAAGTCGACAGCGTAGTCGACAGCTGACCAGCTACCCTGACAAAGATTGAGTTGCCGGGTGGTTAGGACGTTATCACGGTCCGAATGGTCAAAAACTTCCTTAAAATCATGCATGAATTGGGCGTAGGTCAGGTTCGCGTAGCTGGGCCTCGCCATGATGGCGTAGGCCCAAGCTAGCGCTCGCCCTTCCAAGAAATTAGTCACGTACCCAATTCGGCTATGATCTGAAGGGAAGTCCCCGGGGACGCGCTGAAACACCAACTCACACTGCAGGAGAAACCTGCGTGCCTCACCGAGTTTCCCGCTGAAGTGCGCAGGAGTCGGAATGGGAGTGAGTCGGGTTAGCAGTCCCGAGCTAGCTGGGCTAGCCGGGGAAGGGACCGGAGCTGGCCCGCCAACTGGAGCCAGAGGGAAGGCCTGTGGAGGTTCCAGGTGATCTAACTGTTGGATAATTTGGGTGAGTTGATTGAAATCACTTGTTGCTGATGAGCAATTAAATCTACCTGAGCCTCGAGGGTGGAAAGTCGGTGTGCAAGCCCGTTGTCCACTGAGCCACTTTGCTGGAGTCGTACTGACATAATGATGGGCTCAAGGAACACACACACAGGCTCAGGAAAGATTTAAGGCTTTATTCAACAACGAGTGGTGTTTGGATGCATGAGTGGAAGTGTGTATATGGTGTGGGTGAACAGGGTGCTTTGAGAATGGAACAGTTCACCGTGCAGCCAGGCAACCCTGAGGACAGAACAGAGCAGGGAATTAGCTACAGTCAGACGCCCCGTGGGGAATAACCACAATATATTGCTTACGTGCAGATGAGATGGTGACTGGCGTTGGCAACGCTGATGCTGCCTGGAGGACAGCACTGCTGCGCACTCCCGGCGTGCTGGAGAGAGGTTTGAGAGGGAGAGGCGAGGAGGAGGAAGTCTGCCGCCCTGGAGGTCCACCTGTGCACAGGGGAAAAGCTGGGGAGAAGGTAAGAGGAATTATGCAGCTTACGTGCTTGAGGATAGGTGCGCTGGCCGGGACGAAGCGGTCGAGCGCTGGAGGTCTGGGAGCGTAGATGAGCAGACGACTTCAGGCTGAAGCAGAGGGCAGAGGGAGTTATACACAGTGGGGCAAAAAAGTATTTAGTCAGCCACCAATTGTGCAAGTTCTTCCACTTAAAAGATGAGAGAGGTCTCCAATTTTCATCATAGGTATACCTCAACTATGAGAGACAAAATGAGAAAAAAAAATCCAGAAAATCACATTGAAGGATTTTTAATGAATTAATTGGTAAATTCCTCGGTAAAATAAGTATTTGGTCACCTACAAACAAGCAAGATTTCTGGCTCTCACAGACCTGTAACTTCTTTAAGACGCTCCTCTGTCCTCCACTCGTTACCTGTAATAATGGCACCTGTTTGAACTCATTATCAGTATAAAAGACACCTGTCCACAACCTCAAACAGTCAGACTCCAAACTCCACTATGGCCAAGACCAAAGAGCTGTCAAAGGACACCAGAAACAAAATTGTAGACCTGCACCAGGCTGGGAAGACTGAATCTGCAATAGGTAAGCAGCTTGGTGTGAAGAAATCAACTGTGGGAGCAATTATTAGAAAATGGAAGACATACAAGACCACTCATAATCTCCCTCGATCTGGGGATCCATGCAAGATCTCACCCTGTAGGGTCAAAATGATCACGAGAACGGTGAGCAAAAATCCCAGAACCATACGGGGGGACCTAGTGAATGACCTGCTGAGAGCTGGGACCAAAATAACAAAGACTACCATCAGTAACACACTACGCCGCCAGGGACTCAAATCCTGCAGTGCCAGACGTGTCCCCCTGCTTAAGCCAGTACACGTCCAGGCCCGTCTGAAGTTTGCTAGAGAGAATTTGGATGATCCAGAAGAGGATTGGGAGAATGTCATATGGTCAGAAGAAACCAAAATAGAACTTTTTGGTAAAAACTCAACTTGTCGTGTTTGGAGGAGAAAGAACACCATACCTACTGTGAAGCATGGGGGTGGAAACATCATTCTTTGGGGCTGTTTTTCTGCAAAGGGACAAGGACGACTGATCCGTGTAAAGGAAAGAATGAATGGGGCCATGTATCGTGAGATTTTGAGTGAAAACCTCCTTCCATCAGCAAGGGCATTGAAGATGAAACATGGCTGGGTCTTTCAGCATGACAATGATCCCAAACACACTGCCCGGGCAATGAAGGAGTGGCTTCGTAAGAAGCATTTCAAGGTCCTGGAGTGGCCTATCCAGTCTCCAGATCTCAACCCCATAGAAAATCTATGGAGGGAGTTGAAAGTCCGTGTTGCCCAGCAACTGGTGGGTGACTAAATACTTTTTTGTCCCACTGTAGGTGGAGGTTGATGAGGCGCAGGTGTGCGCGCTGCTGGCGCTGATGAAAGGCGAGAGCGAGTTGTAACATATGCTAGCTCAAGAATTGCTCCTCTTCTTGCTGTTTCACCAGCTTCATGATTCATGGAATGTTACCAGAATCATTATTGTCTGTTGTGTTGGTACCAGTCATTAAGCTGGCAAGCTGTGTAGCCTAGACAATTACAGGCCCATAGCTATAGCCAATATAAGATCTAAAGTACTGGAAAGAATCATGTTTGAAAATTTAAATGTATTCATCAAATCTACTGATCATCAATTTGGATTTAAACCCAATCATGGAACAGATCTGTGTATATATGCTTTAAAAGAAATTATAAGTAAGTATAGAAATCAAAATTCATCAGTTTTTTTGTGTTTTATTTACGCCTCTAAGGCGTTTGATTGTGTTAATCACAGAAAATTGTTTAGGAAAATGATTGATGGGGGGTTCCCAAGTACTTAGTACGTATCCTGATTTACTGGTACGCACATCAGAAGATGCTGGTGAAATGGGGGAAGAGTCATTCATCCCCATTTGGTGTGAGCAGTGGTGTCAGACAGGGCAATATATTGTTCCCTATTCTATTTAATCTTTATATGGATGATTTGTCAAAGCAACTGAATGCCTGTAAAACTGGGTGTTTAATAGGGAATAAGTTAGTGAATCATTTCATGTATGCTGATGATCTAGTTGTTCTCAGTCTAAGTAGTGCTGGTCTTCAGGAATTATTAAGAGTGTTACTGCTTATGGAGATGAAAATGACATAAAATATAATACAAATAAGAGTTGTGCTGATTTGCTGCACTAAAGAAGATTTGTTAATGAAATTCCTTGTCTTTGATTTGGCAGGCAGGGAATTAATTGTCAGGGATAAAATTAAATATCTGGGACATTTCATTAATGATAGAATGACTGATGATGATGATATTTTCAGGCAACGCTCCAAAATCTACATGCAAACAAATATTCTTGCACTTAGGTTTGGCTTTTGATCAGATGAGGTGAAGCTGGTTCTTTTTAAAACCTATTGTACACCTTTATACTGTACACTGCTCATTTATGGATAAACTATAGGAAACAAAGTATGCAGAGATTACAGGTTGCTTACAATGATGCTTTAAGAATTTTACTTAAAAAGCCTCAATGGTGCAGTGCTTCTGAGTTATTTGTATCATCACGTGTAAATACACTGCATGCAGTAATAAGGAATCTTATGTATAAATTCATCTGTCAGCTTGATGTATCTGGAAATGAAATCATTCAGGTTATATCTAGCATTAAGCTCAGTTCTATTCGCTGTCAGTCACAGTTTAGAAGGCATTGGTACAGTTGTCTTTTTAAGTCTTTTTAAAGTCTGTACTGGTTTTGTACTTCTTTTAATAGTTGTTTCTTATTGTTTTGAAACTTTTTGATTGTTTTTTCTTATTAACTGTTTCAATTGTCTTGTTTTATTTTATTTTTGTTGGACCATGAGTCTGGAATAAAGTTTTTGATTGATTGATTGATTGATTGATTGACTGAATGGTAAGAGCAAAATTATCTTTTGATCCTGATCAAATTTAGCCATGAGTTACACATACAGTATCTCATCAAAGTGAGTAAACCCCTCACATTTTTGTAAATATTTTATTATATCTTTTCATGGGGCAACACTGAAGATATGACACTTTGATCCAATGTAAAGTAGTCAATGTTTTATGTGGCCACCATTATTCTCCAGCACTGCTTTAACTCTCTTGGGCATGGAGTTCACTAGAGCTTCACAGGTTGCCACTGGAATCTTCTTCCACTCCTCCATGACGACATCACAGAGCTGGTGGATGTTAGAGACCTTGCGCTCCTCCACCTTCCATTTGAGGATGCCCCACAGATGCTCAATAAGGTTTAGGTCTGGAGACATGCTTGGCCAGTCCATCACCTTTACCCTCAGGTTCTTTAGCAAGGCAGTGGTTGTCTTGGAGGTGTGTTTGTGGTGGTTATCATGCTGGAATACTGCCCTGCAGGTCATGCTCTGCTTCAGCATGTCACAGTACATGTTGGCATTCATGGTTCCCTCAATGAACTGTAGCTCCCCAGTGCTGGCAGCACTCATGTAGCCCCAAACCATGACACTCCCACCACCATGCTTGACTATAGGTGACACACTTCTCACCTGGTTGGCGCCACACAGGCTTGACACCATCTGAGCCATATAAGTTTATGTTGGTCTCATCAGACCACAGGACATGGTTCCAGTAATCCATGTCCTTAGTCTGCTTGTCTTCAGCAAACTGTTTACGGGCTTTCTTGTGCATCATCTCTAAAAGGGGCTTTCTTCTGGGATGACAGCCATGCAGACCAGTTTGATGCAGTGTGTGGTGTATGGTCTGAGCACTGACAGGCTGACCCCCCCCCCATCCCTTCAACCTCTGCAGCAATGCTGGCAGCACTCATATGTCTATTTTCAAAAGACAACCTCTGGATATGACACTGAGCGCATGCACTAAACTTCTTTGGTCGACCATGGTGAGGCCTGTTCTGAGTGGAACCTGTCCTGTTAAACCGCTGTATGGTCTAGATCACCGTGCTGCAGCTCAGTTTCAAGGTGTTGGCAATCTTCTTATAGCCTAGGCCATCTTTATGTAGAGCAACAATTCTTTTTTTCAGATTCTCAGAGAGTTCTTTGCCATGAGGTGCCATGTTGAACTTCCAGTGACCAGTATGAGAGAGTGTGAGAGTGATAACACCAAATTTAACACACCTGCTCCCCATTCACACCTCAGACCTTGTAACACTAACTAGTCACATGACACTGGGGAGGGAAAATGGCTAACTGGGCACAGTTTTCACTTAGGGGTGTACTCACTTTTGTTGCCAGCAGTTTAGACATTAATGGCTGCGTGTTGAGCAATTATGAGGGAACAGCAAATTTACTCTGTTATACAAGCTGTACACTGACTGCTTTACATTGGATCAAAGTGTCAGATCTTCAGTGTTGTCCCATGAAAAATAATAAAAGATTTACAAAAATGTGAGGGGTGTACTCACTTTTGTGAGATACTGTATGTCTGTCTACCAAGCTATGAGTCTTATTTATCATTCAAAGTAAGTTGCCTACACTTAAAGTTAACGTGAACATGTGAAAAACACCAGAATTTGCATCAGAGGGAGTTAACAGCTAAAATAGCATTAGCATAGAAAGGCATCGGCTCGGTAGAAATATTAATTCCAGTTTGAGCTGTTTATCAGCCTCAGAGTAAACATATTAACACTGCAATTAAACTGGTTTTAAAATACGACTGACACTCACCTGCTGACAAATGGACCAAAGCTCTGTAGAGATGAAATGAAGAGTTTTCTGCGTTTTATTACCAGTGTATAACAGCGTCTCCTGTACGGGAGACAGGAGGTTGTTTTTCCTCTGAGCTCCAGTGGACAAATTTAACAAACCTAAACATGACAGCTTTTGGGGCATTTCCACAGCAGGAACAATTTGTTTTCTATTATTGGAGTGTTCCGCTAATGTACAGCCAAGCTGGCGCATTTATTGGTTGTTACAAATATCAATAAATTGTAGTGATCCGCTCTGCATGCCTGTTGCCCTGATTTCCTCCACAGCTGCGCGCACACCTGCTCTCCTCATTAAGTCTGCCTATTTAAGCCGCACTGCCCTTGGGTCTGCATGGAGACGTCATGCTCCCTGGTCTGGCAAGACCGCTTCGCCTTCTCGTCACCTCTATGATCCGGAGTTCCATCTCCACCGATCCTTCCTGTCTCGTCATCCCCCTGGGAGTCCTAGCTCCCCAACGACAAGTGAGCCCTCATCATTTCCTCATCTCCCCGCTTCGCTCTACTCCCCTGTGCACAGGTGGAAACCCACTGGCGGCGGACCTCCTCCTCCTGGCGGCAGACTGAGCTCAACCTGCACTTCACCAGCTCACTGCACATCTCATCACCCTCTCACCTCCTCAGCAGCCGGAGCAGAAGCCGCCGTCCCACTGGCCAGAGCCTCCGGGAACTCTCCTGTGCTGCACACCAACTAGCTAACAGTAAGACTGAGAATTCTCTGAGTCCTCCCTCCAAATCCCAGTCTCTAATCCACCTATGTTCTTCCCTAGGGTTGCCAGTCTGAATGGTGCTGTGCTCGCCCGGCTGCTATATTCCTGCACTCACGCACACATTCACACTCACACTTCAGCAGGACCTTGTGCGATAGCAAAGGTAAATACAGCGCGTTTGACAGGGAGCTGCTCGCTCTCCATTTGGCCATTTGCCACTTTCAGTTCTGGTAAGAAGGATGCTCTTTCACCGCATTCGTTGACCACAAACCGCTAACATTCGCGATGGCCAAGGTTTCCGAACCGTGGTCAGGCCGGCAGCAGAGACAGCTGGCCGCGATCTCAGAGTTTACCAATGATATCCAGCATGTGGTGGGCAAACTCAATGTAGTGGCAGATTGCCTCTCGCGTGCCGTGGCAGCCCCAGTCAGCGTAGGAGTAGATTACGCAGCCATGGCCGCGGAGCAGGTTGGAGACACGGAGGTGCGCGTGCTTCAGTCTGGACCAACAGGGTTAAGGCTGGAGAGCAGGGTGCTGCAAGACGGTATGCCCCCCCTAATCTGCGATGTCTCCACGGGATGGCCACGTCCAGTAGTACCAGCTGCGTTGCGCCGCCGCGTTTTTGACTCGATTCATTCTTTGGCACACCCGGGAGTGCACGCGTCGGTCAAAATGGTAGAAGAGAAATTTGTGTGGCCGAGCCTCTGCAAACAAGTTAAAGAGGGGGCAGCAGCCTGCATGGCGTGTCAACGAGCCAAAGTACACAGGCACATGAGAGATCCTTTGGAGCCGTTTCACATTCCGGCCAAGAGGTTCGATCACGTTCATGTGGACCTTGTGGGCCCCCTCCCGCTGTCACAAGGGTGCACACACCTTCTCACAATGGTGGACCGCACCACGCGCTGGCCTGAAGTGGTCCCGCTGGCATCAACCACGGCCGAGGAGGTTGCGTGCGTGTTTTTAACAGCTTGGGTGGCGAGCTTCGGCGTTCCGTCGGACATTAAGTCCGACAAGAGGCCCTCAATTTGTGTCCGAGCTTTGGTCGACAATGGCCCGCAGCCTGGGTGTTACAATTCACCGCACAACCGCGTACAATCCGCAGGCTAACGAGTTATGCGAACGTTTTCATAGGTCATTGAAAGCAGCTCTCAGGGCATCACTGACGGGTACAAATTGGGTAGACAAGTTACCATGGGTGTTATTGGGGTTGCGTTCTGCACCTAAAGAGGACTTAGAAGCCTCCCCAGCGGAGCTCGTGTTTGTGCAGCCACTCCGGCTCCCTGGGGAGTTTCTCCCAGATAACCCTGCGCCAGACGCCTCCCCGTCTCAGCTGTTGCGGAGTAACATAGAATCAAGCACGCTGCCTGGCCCCGCGCACCACAGTTTTCCGAGCGTTTTTGTGCCTAAAACTTTGAAGAACGCAGAGTTTGTTTTTGTCAGACACGATGCGCATCGAACCCCACTGTGACCACCTTATGACGGACCCTTCAGAGTGTTAGAAACGGGACAAGCAGTTTTTGCTAGATTTTGGGGGTAGGAAAGAGAAAGTTGGCATAAACAGACTCAAACCCGCTTTTGTGGTGGCAGATGAGCAAGTGCTGTTGGCGAGGGCCCCACGGCGAGGTAGACCCCCGCAGGGGGCTTCACAGAGTAATGTTTCCCCAGAACACCCACAGGTGCTGACAAAAGGTTTCCACCCCCAGACGGCAAACCCCCAGCGTGACAGCGCAGCAGAGACATTGAATCCCATCTACAGCAGATACGGCAGGAGACGGAAGCCCAGACAGCATGTGGACTGATGTGTATTGATACTATCACGGCATGCATGTTGTTATTTCCTTGTTTGTTCTAAAATGTTGGGGGGGCTTTGTGTGGTGGACACACATACGTGACCTGCTTTTGGACTCACATTTTAGATCAAAACAAAGGCAGAGCTTCCTTGGTGATTACAGGAAGCTGCAAGAGTGTTAACTTTGGTATGCAAGGCTTGAGACTGTGGGGGTATAATTAAAGGATTAAAGAGGGGATGCATTGTAGACAGTGGGGGTGATATCATGAAGAGAGGATGCATTGTTACTGTCATTATAATGCAATGTGGTCTGTGAGACATGTGACTTGTGAACTGTAAGAGTCCTGGTATTTAAGGACGAGAGTTCCCTGTGTGGCTCTATTTTTTCTGCTTCGTGATGTTGGAGATGTGAATAAAGCTGACTCAAGAGAGAACTCTGTCTCGTCATTCTCACATTCCCACAATCTAATTATTTATACATGAAACAGGAGGAAGGTCCATGTTATTTTGACAGTCTTTTAAAACATCAACATCATTGGAGATGATCCAAGATGGCGCCCACAGTGGTTGCCATGGTGCTTTGCTGCGCTTTTTTTGTTTGTTTTTGTTCGTCAGTTGTGTGTCTGCCTGCTCTTACACCCGTGAAGAGCTACTAAATATCAGGACTTTCACTCCCACGGACCTACTCCCAGTTTTTTTGGCTCCTGCCGCCGATCTGGTTCACTTTTTAGCCCAAAAACTGAGACGGCGAAAGAGAGGAAGACGAGCGGGTGCCCTGGTGCGGCTTCGCAGGAAAGGCACGTGCACAGCTTTGCCTGGGATTTTTCTGTCCAACGTCAACTCACTTTATAACAAGGTAGATGAACTGAGACTGGTGATGCAATTTAAGGACCTCTCCACCTCGTGTGCCCTCTGCTTCACTGAGACCTGGCTCAAGGAAAAGACACCGGACAGAGCGCTCCTCCTTGAGGGATTTCAGCTGTTTCGTGCTGACCGAGACACGGGGCTCTCTGGCAAGACCACAGGCAGAGGAGTCTGCTTCTACATCAACAGCAGCTGGTGCTCCAATGTAACTGTGATCTCCCAACACTGTTCTCCTGCTCTGGAATATTTATTCATCAACTGCAAGCCATTTTATTCCCCGCAAGAGTTCGCCTCATTCATTCTGGCCGCTGTTTACATCGCGCCCGACGCGGACGTGCGCGAGGCTCAGGGCGCGCTCGCGGATCACATTCATCAAGCGGAGTGGACCTTCCCGGACTCTCTGGTTATTGTGCTTGGCGACTTTAACCAGAGCAACCTGAGCCACGAACTCCCCCGGTACAAACAGTTTATTAAATGCCCCACCAGAGGAGAGAACAAGCTGGATCACTGTTACACTACAGTTAAGGACTCGTATCTCGCTGTTCCCCGCGCTGCGCTCGGACTATCTGATCACGTGATGGTCCACCTGATTCCCACATACAGACAGAGACTGAAGCTCACAAAACCTTTTGTGAGCACTACGAGGAAATGGACCAGTGAAGCTGTGGAGGAGTTGCGCACGTGCTTGGAAATAACTGACTGGGACATGTTTAAAGGAGCTACGCATGACACGGACACTGTGACCTCATATATCCACTTTTGTGAGGAGAGCATTCTTCCATCGTGCACCAGGGTGAGTTACTCCAACGACAAGCCCTGGTTCACAGCTAAGCTCAGACAGATCAGGAAGGAGAAGGAAGCAGCGTTGAAAAGTGGAGACAGGGACTGCTACAGAGAGGTCAAATACCGGTTTAGCAGAGAGCTGAGGAGAGCTAAATCTGTGTATTCTGAGAGACTCCAGCAGTAGTTCACTGCTAACGACTCTGCTTCTGTGTGGAGAGGACTGAGGCAAATCACCAACTATCGGCCTCAGGCTTCTAAGGGACAGGATGACAAAGCCCTTTGTCAAAGACTGTCCCAACTCTATTCCCGTTTTGACACCTCGTCAGCTGTGTCCAACCCCCCCCCCCCTCCCCCCAGCGCCACTGCTTCCATGGTCCCCACTTCATCAAAGGTGCCCCCCCTCCTCCCCCCTGCCCTTGCCATCAGTGAGCAGGACGTGTACAGACAGTTCTCCAGACTGAACCCGCGCAAGGCCCCCGGTCTGGACGGCGTGTCTCCCTCCACCCTGAGACACTGTGCGGAGGAGCTGACTCCTGTCTTCACAGACATTTTTAACACCTCCCTGAAGTCATGCCACGTGCCGGCCTGCCTCAAAACCTCTACCATCGTCCCTGTCCCCAAGAAGCCACGGATCACTGGACTTAACGACTACAGACCTGTAGCGCTCACCTCTGTAGTCATGAAGTCCTTTGAGCGCCTGGTCCTGTCCCACCTCAAGACCATCACCACTCCCCTCCTGGACCCACTGCAGTTCGCCTACAGAGCCAACAGCTCTGTGGACGATGCAGTCAACCTGGCCCTCCACTCCATCCTGCAGCACCTGGACTCCCTGGGAACCTACGTCAGGATCCTGTTTGTGGACTTCAGCTCTGCATTCAATACCATCTGCCCCACTCTGCTCCAAGACAAGCTGTCCTCGCTCAACGTGCCTGACTCCCTCTGCAGGTGGATCACCGACTTCCTGACGGACCGGAGGCAGCATGTGTGGCTGGGAAAGACTGTCTCAGACTCTGTTAGCATCAGCACCGGATCACCCCAGGGCTGTGTACTTTCCCCCCTGCTCTTCTCCCTGTACACCAACTCCTGCACCTCCAGCCACCAGTCTGTCAAGCTGATCAAGTTTGCGGACGACACCACCCTCATCGGGCTCATCTCCAACGGCGACGAGTCCGTCTACAGGAGAGAGGTGGCCCGGCTGGCGTCCTGGTGCAGCCACAACAACCTGCAGCTGAACGCTCTGAAGACAGTGGAGATGATCGTGGACTTCAGAAAAGTCATAGCCCCTCTGCCCCCCCTTACCCTCACAGACTCTCCCATCACCATAGCGGATTCCTTCCGCTTCCTGGGCACCACCATCACCCGGGACCTCAAGTGGGAGCCGACCATCAGCTCCCTCATCAAAAAGGCCCAACAGAGGATGTTCTTCCTGCGGCAGCTGAGGAAGCTCAAGCTACCCACCAAGATGTTGGTGCAGTTCTACACGGCCATCATCGAGTCCATCCTCACCACCTCCATCACCGTGTGGTACGCAGGAGCCACCGCCAGGGACAGACTAAGACTGCAGCGTGTTGTGCGCGCTGCTGAGAAGGTGATCGGCTGCAAGCTCCCATCCCTCCAGGACCTGTACATCTCCAGGACCCGGAGGCGTGCAGGTCGGATCATAGCCGACCCTTCACACCCTGGACACGCACTGTTTGCCCCCCTCCCCTCAGGCAGAAGACTTTGATCCATTCAGACTAAAACCTCCCGCTATTTGAACAGCTTCTTCCCCTCTGCCATCAGACTGCTGAACACTAAGTGACTTATTAGAGTCTCGTGCACTACGTACAGCAGCTCAACCGGACTCATGACAATTATCAGTTTTCTTTTTGCACCACCGACTGCACTATGTGGAACTCCACAATATCTGCTGCTTGTTAATATATTTAAAAATTGCATAGATTAGTATTACTTATTCATATTCTACATTTTATTGCATGCATAGTTTTTTATCTTTAGTGCTACTCCATGTTTAATGTTGCAGCATTGCACTGAGACAAATTCCTAGTTTGTGTACTACATGAACAATGGCAATAAATCTCATTCTGATTCTGATTCAACATTATTAATAAGACAGACGGTTCCTAAAAGACCAATAGCAGCACAGTGAGCAGTGTTATCAGCCAAGCAATTACCGCAGCTAGACAAGTCAGTGCCATTAGTGTGGGCAGGGCAGTGAATAACTGCCACAGAACATGGTAGCATCAGAACATTACGTAGCTGCAATAATTGCTGTTGATGTTTTGCTGTTTTTTCTGTGGAGATGACAAACCCCCGCAGGTTCCAGGTAGCAGTGTGCAGGTGACATGTGTTATAAGCATATTTACTGTCTGTACAGATAGTTACATTCAGGTTAGTAGCTCATGTAAGTGCTGTAATCAAAGCCAATAGCTCAGCTGTTGGAGGTGATGCAGGTTGTGGAATTTTTCCACAATCAGGACCCCAGACAACATTGTTAAAGCATAAGCAGTGGATGTTGACCCATCAGGCTTTTTTTTAAAGATGAGCCATCAGTAAATAGCCACAAGGAATTTGGTACAAGCTTAATGTGTGGCTGTGATAACAAGGTTATAGTGTACGACAACAGTCTAGCTGGTAACAATATGGAATGGTTGTCCTGCTGCAAAACCCCCTTCATGGCATGGGGAATGTGTAGGATAATAGAGGGCATGATCTTATTATTCATATTATCCCATGAATTATAAGAAAGTGGTCTGTATTGCCCAGCATGTATTTGAGTTATAACTGCAGCCATATGTTTATCCTGGGCACTACAGAAAATGAAATGAAATGCGCTTATGTAAATAAAGTTGAATTTAATTCATCATCAATCATTTATTGATAATTTTTATGCATTATCTATTTTTCTGAGGATTGCTAATTATTTGCTAATTAATTTCTTTGATACCCCCTGTTTTGATACATGGAGATGCACATGCAGCAAAGTTACAGGGTATTTGCTTGATTTTTTTACTGAAAGGAAGTGTGCTACCATTTTTAGTTTTAGATAAAATTTGCAGGTAGCCCAGTTCCTTCAAAAATAAGATTTCAATAATCATAGCTTCTTTTGTGACATCTATTGAACTAGTTTACAAATTCCATTTAAGAAAAACAAAATAACTATCTGTGCATTTTTGATATGCTTCAGCATTGATAAATAAGATCAGTTTGTCCAGTTGAACACAGATGGGTTGAATTTGAAATATTGCGTCACACTCTTTAAGTCAAAGGAAAGGCGGACGTTTTGCCTAATTAGAATTTGATTTAATGTTTTTACAAGGAATGCCCCTATTTCATACATTCCTTGGTAAATTATGGAGTGCAATTTTGTTCACCCTGACCCAGCTTGGCCACCGCCGAATCAGGAGAAGCCCATTCCTCATTGCTGAATCATTTCTGAAATATGATGTTGTCACATCATTATAAATGTATCCCACAGTGCAAAATCATATAAACATCACATTTGTAAAGTCAGAGTCCTTTAAACCAGTATAGTCATCTTTTTTTTCAAATTTGGGCCTAATGTAATGTCAAGTTTGAATAATACATGTCTCCCAAGCAAATTTACTGGGCAGGAGGGTGCCACAATCACTTCTGAAATGCATACTTTGCCTGTGGAGGAGTCTGTTAATGTAATTGGGCCAAAAAGGCTCTCAGTTATTCTTCCCCTCCTGCATTTTGAACTTTAATTGTTCTTCCAGTAAATTTAGCACCTTTGGGGATTTTGCGAACAGTAGTGCGTGTGGCTCCTGTGTCACAAAGAAATTCAACCTCTTTTCCAATCACCAGTAACCATATTGTAGGGGCAGACAACGCACTGCTGTACATAATCAGGTCCAAAGTCTCATTAGGCCTTGTTAACACTTCAGATAGTCTTTTCTGTTGGTCAAGTACTATCTGTTTGTCCTCAGAAGAGAGTTTGTCACAGTCGGTTAGTCATGCTCTTCTGTCTGAAGGTCCTTGACCCCCTGAGGGTCCTTGTCTATTTTCACCTCCATAGTCATTTTGATATTTACCTCCTCTGCCTTGCTGAAGCCTGCCTCTCTGATCATTCTGAAATCTTCTTCTACCTCTACTTGGTCCCCTGCCTCCAAATCCACCTCTTTGGCCAAACCTGCAATCATGGGCCCAGTGACCAGGTTTGCCACAATTAAAACAAACATCCCGATTTCCATCATTCACTTGCATTGACCTGCCTGTCTTGGGTCTAACCCCACCTTGCACCATCCGTGCAGCAAACGCTTCTTCCAGGTGATTACTCGAAAACATAGAGTTTGGTCTTCCTTTCTAATTACCTTTAGTTGTAAATTTTACAGTTGACACTAGGACCGCACATTCGTCCACATCCACTGTGGGTTTGAAAGAATAATCTTTTTCCCATTTATTTAAATATTTTTCAGGATCCTTTATTTGCTCTTTTTCTTTTAGTTTGTCATTGTAATTTTTTACCGTTTGGCACGCAGTTTCCTCCTTTTTCTTTTGCTTATTTTTTGCTTTATTTGTTTTTCCTGTACAGTTACCCATTCTTTTTGTTAGTCAGGGACGTTGTGGTACGCCCACCACAACACTATTACTGCCCAATAGGTGCGCTCACCTTTTTGATGGAACCAGATGCTCACGCGACCTTTTAAAATGCGCTCACCTTTCTGTGGAACTAGATGTTCACACGTTAGGACTTCTGTAGTTTCCTACAGAATCATTACCTGGTATAATCAGATAGGAAAAATATAGGGCGCCGCCCCACACCACCATTTCTAGGGAAAAAATATAAGGCGCCGCCTTATATTACCATTACTAGTTAAAGCTTGACCTATCAGTCAATACGCAGTGTGGAGTGCGTAATTGACGAGTCAGGTTTGTCTCAAGGCAGTTTATTACACGTCTCCAACATGAGCATTGTAGAAAGAGCACATCTCAGAAAAAAACTCGTCCCTTATATACCCAGGTCTCCCCACAGCTCACAAGTCACGTTGCATTCACATCAATGGTAACTTTGCATTTTCTCTTAAATCCCCTAGCATCCCCCTCACAGTCTTTGGCCCACAAAGGATCCTCCAAGCAGTGGCTTGGCACACAAAGGATCCCCCATGCAGTCTCTTGCATATAAAAGATTACGCTTTCACAGCTTCCTGTTATCTCCGAGGAAACTCTGCCCTTTGTTCTTATCTAAGATGCGAGGCATTATGCAAGGCATTAAGTAAGTCACATGTGTGGCTACACCCCCCCCCCAAACATTTAGATCGAACAAAAGAATAACAGTCTGCATGCTGTGATAGAATCATTACACATCAATCCCCATGCTGCCTGGGCTTCAGTCTTCTCCCGTATCTGCTGTAACCAGGATTTGCCGCCTCAGCGGCGCTGTCATGCTGGGGAGATGCTGTCTGGGGGTGAAGACCTTTTGTCAGTCCCTGCGGGTGCTCTGGGGAAATTTTACTCTGGGAAGCTCCTCATGGGGGTCTTCCATGCCGAGGGGCCCTCGCCAACAGCACTTGCTCGTCCGCCACCACAAAAGCGGGTTTGAGTCTGTTTAAGCCAACCTTTTCCCTCCTACCCCCCAAATCAAGCAAAAAAAATGCTTGTCCCCTGTTTCCAGCACTCTGAACGGCCCATCATAAGGTGGTCGCAATGGGGGCGATGTGCATCGTGTCTGACAAAAACAAACTCCGCGTTTTTCAAAGTTTTAGGTACAAAAACGCGCAGAAAACTGTGGTGGGCAGGGCCCGGCAGCGTGTCTGTGTCGATGCTACGCTGCAAAAGCCAAGATGGGGAGCTGCCCGGCGCAGGATTATCTGGGAGAAACTCCCCGGGCAACCGAAGTGGCTGCGCAAAAACGAGTTCGGCTGGGGAAGCCTCTAAGTCCTCTTTAGGCGCAGAACGTAACCCCAATAAAACCCACGGTAGCTTGTCTACCCAATTTGCATCCGTCAGTGACGCTCTGAGAGCTGCTTTCAATGACCTGTGAAAACGTTCGCATAACCCGTTAGCCTGTGGATTGTATGTGGTTGTACGGTGAATTGTGACGCCTAGGCCGCGGGCCATTGTTGACCAAAGTTCGGAAACAAATTGAGGACCTCTGTCGGACGTAATGTCCGACGGGACTCCAAAACGCGCCACCCATGCTGTTACAAACGCGCGCACCACCTCCTTGGCTGTGGTTGACGCTAACGGAACCACCTCCGGCCAGCGCGTGGTGCGGTCCACCATTGTCAGAAGGTGCGTGCACCCCTGTGATGGCGGGAGGGGACCCACGAGGTCCACGTGAACGTGGTCAAACCTCTTAGCCGGAATGTGAAATGGCTCCAAGGGAGCTCTCGTGTGTCTGTGTACCTTGGCTCGTTGGCACGCCATGCAGGCTGCTGCCCACTCTTTAACTTGTTTGCGGAGGCCGAGCCATGCAAATTTTTCTGCTACCATTTTGACCGACCCGCACACTCCCGGGTGCGCCAAAGAATGAATCGAGTCAAAAACGCGGCGGCGCCACGCTGCCGGTACCACGGGACGCGGTCTCCCCGTGGAGACATCACAGATTAAAGGGTGCATATCCTCCTGCAGCACCCTGCTCTCCAGCCTTAACCCTGTTGGTCCAGACTGGAGCGCGCGCACATCCGCGTCACTAACTTGCTCAGCGGCCATGGCTGTATAATCTATCCCCACTTGGATGGGGGCAGCCATGGCACGCGAGAGGCAGTCTGCCACTACATTCAGTTTACCCAACACGTGCTGAAAATCGGTAGTAAACTCTGAGATCGCGGCTAGCTGCCTCTGCTGCTGGCCCGGCCACAGTTCTGAAAATTTTGCCATCGCGAAAGTTAGTGGCTTGTGGTCAACTGAACGCGGTGTGAAACATCGCCCTTCTAGCCAGAACTGAAGTGGCGAATGGCCAAATGGAGAGCCAGCAACTCCCTATCAAACGCGCTGTATTTACGTTCACTATCGCGCAAGGTCCTGCTGAAAAAGGCGAGGGGCTGCCAAGCCCCAGCTACATGCTGCTCCACAACCGCCCCATGGCCACATGTGATGCGTCAGTGGTGAGCGCTATGCGGGCCATTGGGTCTGAATGTGCCAACAATGCAGCGTTTGCCAGGGCTGCTTTGACTTCCGCGAACGCTCGCTCCCGCTCCGGGGACCACTCGATCTTATTTGTGGGTTTCTGTTTTTTGAGCGTGGCATACAGTGGTTGCATGAGTTGTGCTGCACGGGGGAGGAAACGGTTATAAAAATTCACCATTCCCAAAAACTCCTGTAATGCCCTGACCGTCTGCGGCCGGGGGAAGTCTGCTACCGCGCACACTTTGTCAGGTAGCGGAACAGCTCTTTGGGTGAGACGTGGTTGTCCTAAAAAATCGATCCTGCATCACCCTGAACTGACACTTCGCTGGGTTGATTATTAACCCATGCTCTCCCAACTCCGGGAAAACTCCGCGAGGTGGCTTTCTTGTTCGTCTTCGGATGCGCTGGCTACCAAGATATCGTCTAAGTAGACGAACACGAAAGGGAGATCGCACAGCACCGCGTCCATCATGCGTTGGAACGTCTGTGCAGCCCCTTTAAGCCCGAATGGCATGTGCAAAAACTCGAATAGACCAAATGGAGTTATCACCGCCGTTTTGGGTATGTCTTCAGCGTGCACTGGGACTTGGTGGTAACCGCGGACCAAGTCTATTTTAGAAAAAACGCGCGCCCCTGCCAAATGAACGGAAAAATCTTGGATATGCGGGATTGGGTAGCAGTCATGCGCTGTGGCGTTGTTCAACCTGCGGAAATCCCCGCATGGTCGCCACGAACCGTCAGCTTTCGGGACCATGTGTAGCGGGGAAGCCCATGGGCTGTTCGAACGCCTGATGATGCCTAACCTCTCCAGGCTGGTGAGCTCCTCGCGCGCTATGGCCAGTTTAGCTGCGTCCAAGCGCCGAGGTTTTGCAAAAATGGGAGGCCCAGTGGTGGTAATAAAATGTTCCACCCCGTGCTTAGAGACGGCTGCCGAAAATGTGGGGACCGTGAGTGCTGGGAACTGAGTGAGCAGTGTGTGGAACTTACCGCTTGCAGCTGTGATGTTGGCTTGTGCTGTTGGCCGGGACGCTCGAGCTGTACAGGGAATAGAATCAAAAGAAAGTGCATTAACCAGGCGCCTGTTAGCAACATCAACCAACAAACCATGTGAGCACAAAAAATCAGCCCCCAATATATTGAAATTCAATGCTGCTATGACAAAAGTCCACTCAAATGTACGGCCGTGTAGAGACAGAAGAAAAGTCTTCTCACCAAAAGTCTTAATCTCTGAGCCGTTCGCTGCTGCCATCTCGGGACCGCTGGAACTTGCCAGCCGGTCAGCATAGGAAGGCGTGATGAAACTCAACTGGGTGCCCGTGTCCACGAGGAAATGCCTCCCCCGAGCGTGCCGTCGTCAAGTACAGCAGCTTGTTCTCCTCCCCAAGGGCCGCAGCTGCTACCGACCCCCGGTCTTGGCATTTTCCCGAGCGCTTGAACTGGCACGGTGGTACACATTTGCATGCCTTCTCTGCAAAGCAGCGGTGGTAGAAACAAAGAGTGTCTCCTCCGGGTTCCTTGGCTCCCGCCGCTGCCGGTCGTCAGTGGCTCTGATACCGCTTGTCAATGGCTCCCCACCATCTCGGCCGTCGCGCCGAGCTCCGTCGCTGCCGCCGTGGCCGTGGTTCTCTGCTGGCCATGACAATCGGATTCACCTCCCGGGCCAGCGCAGGGTAGTCCCGCTTGGCCAACAACGGCGAACTGGCCAGTGCCGCTCTCGTCGCTGACGGCAGGTTCCTGAGGAAGAGGTGGGTAAAGATGAAGTGGTCATCGTCCGAGCCTTTCAACCTCAGCATCTTCTCCATCAGGTCAATGGGCGTGCAATCTCCCAACCTGGTCAGCGCCAGGAGTCTCTCTGCTCTCTCCTCCACTGAGAGCGTGTAGTGCTGGATGAGTGCAGCCTTCAACGTGCCGTATTTGTCGCTGGCTGGTGGCTGCTCCAGAAGGCTCTCCAGATGCTGAGCCGTGTGGTTGTTGAGCTTTGCGATCACATGATAGAATTTCGTGTCGTCTACCGATATTCCCCGGAGGGCGAATTGTGCCTCAACCAGGTGGAACCGGAGCACGGGTTGTGCTGCCAAAAGTCGGTAGCTAGACCGTAATGGCATACGCTTGGCTGGGGGCTCCCAACGCGGCTGGCCCCAGGGAATTCTCTTCTTGCTGCATGCTACGTCTTGGGTCACCAATGTGGAGTGTGTAATTGACGAGGCAGGTTTGTCTCAAGGCAGTTTATTACACGTCTCCAACATGAGCATTGTAGAAAGAGCACATGTCAGAAAAAACTCGTCCCTTATATACCAAGGTCTCCCCACAGCTCACAAGTCACATTGCATTCACATCAAAGGCAACTTTGTATTTTTCTCTTAAATCCCTAGCATCCCCCTCACAGTCTTTGGCCCCACAAAGGATCCTCCAAGCAGTGTCTTGGCACACACAGGATCCCCAAGCAATCTCTTGCATATAAAAGATTACGCTTTCACAGCTTCCTGTTATCTCCGAGGAACTCTGCCCTTTGTTCTTATCTAAGATGTGAGGCATTATGCAAGGCATTAAGTAAGTCACGTGTGGCTACAGCAGCACCTTTACTTTTTTAAAACCTGACCTCTTCGGCCGGGAAAACAACACAAATCCTTATTTCTTTGTTACTTCAGAAAATATTTCACTTACTTTATGACTCTACTAGCGAGGATGACCGTCAGTAGGACAGAGCCAGGATGTCAGTCTCCTCCCCGGCGTTCCCTGAAGGCGGGTTTCCAAAACTGACCGCTGATCAGACCATGCATGGATTTGTCAACCCGGGGAAGACGTCTTCTCCTGGCTCGTCTAGCTGTCGGCCATCCGGGTCATGGCACCACGTATGTCAGGAATCTCGGAACTCAAAAAAGTGATCGTATATTAGTTTGTTACCTCAATAAAGATTTGAGACACAAGAATATTCTTTTAAGAGTTTTACTTGCACAAGGAGTACGAACCTCTGGTTACAGGAAGTAGGTACTGGAGGTAATCCTCACAGTTCAGACATTTTATACACAGCAGTTGCATGGTCAAACATACAGCAGTTGCATGGTCAGATAGATAAAACATGCTGACACTGAAGAAAGGAGAACAGCTTCATTTTATCAGAGTGCTTTGCTTCCTGTGTTCTAGGGAGTAACAGTCCCATGTTATCAAGGTGGCCCTGTGCTCTAGGGAGTAGCTGTCTCTAAGGCAGGTGCAGGCATGTGTTTTAAGATTAATCTACCATGAAAGGACAACTGGAATTTCAACATAATTAAAAATATAAAAAACAATTTTAGCCTTCATGCATCATGTACAAAACCTCTAATACACAGACAGTTTTAGTATTTTTCAGCAGATAGTTACATATACACTTCATTGTATTATATAAAATGATAATATGTATACACATAACAATTTTCTGACAAAGTCAAACAGCAAAAATCGTTTTTTTTTCAAAGTCTGACAACTTTCTGGCAGAAAACAGTGGAAAGAAAAGTTTAAATGACTGAAATTCTAATGATTAATTTATTTCTCCCAACAGTCCAGACTGACCAAAAACTACATCAACTTTTTTGTTCTTAACTACATTCAGTCAGATTTGCAGAAGATCAGCAGCTCCATAAATGCAACATTAGTGAGAATAGCTGAGAAAACAAGCAGCAGTTTTGAACATATTTTTATTATTAAAAGTAAATTCAGTGAACAAAATGTCAACTTTGTTTGTGATGGTTAAACTGTTAAAATCAGTGTTTGTCCACATTTATTACCTAGTTCCTCTGAAGGATTCTTGATTGTGAACAATGTGTTTCCTCTGTTTTTATTATTAAAATGAGTTCAGAGAAAATCAGAATAAATGTTCCCTTCTGCTGTAAATCAGTGGTTGTACAGATTAATAATGTCACTTTAGAAGAAAAAGGTTCACATTTATGAGAAAAAAATGAAGTTGAAGAAAAAGTTTCAAGTTACAAATTTAAAAGAGCCTCAAATTTATGAGACACAGAAATTAAAAGAAAGAAGGTGGAAATTAAAGAGTAAAATAAAGACATTTATGAAGCAAAAAAAGTTGTAGAAGAAAATGAGCAGTTTCAACAGGAAAAAAAGAGCATGTCCTTTTAGCTTTATAGTGAGGCTGAAGTATGTTTGAAGAGATAAAAAAGATCGACTTCACTGAATGTTTCCAGTTTGGATTTCATGTCAAATCAGTTTTCTACTGACTGTGATTGATGGGAGTGATCACTAGAGGAGCAAAGGTTTTACCTCCATCTTTCAGACCAGGACAGAAGTATGGGAGGAGTTTGTGGTTGAAGGAGCAGCCAGTGAAGGAGTAGATCAGAGCCGCAGCATCTACATCATAAAAGGAGACTAGACCCTCCTCATAGTCACAAACACCCCCACCTTCTCAGGGACCAGACTGGAGATGAAGACGGACTAGAGAGTTTTCACAGGCACTGTACTCATTTCCATTTCTCAGCCACACAGTCCAGTATCCATTCTGAGGAGTCAGTGTGATTTGTCCCCTTCCTGTTGATCGATTCTCTGGCCACTCCCTAAATCCCACCCAGTCTTTCCTTTAACCTGAACCCTCAAGTAAAATTTGCCTGAAGAGAAACTCTGATTTCCTAAAACACAGCAACAATAAGAAAATCTCTCTGGATTGTCTGGTAGTTTCTTCCACTCATCACCATGTTTCACTTGTTTTCCATCCTCAGACAGGATGAGCCACTCATTTGCAGTATCAAGATCCAGAGTCACATCCACTGCATACTGCTGGACCCTCTTCAGCTCAGCCTCCATCAGCTTCATCTTCTTCTGTTCTTTGATCATCTCCTCCAGCTGAGCCACAGCTCTCACCACAGTCCCCTCATATGATGGAGGACAGACTCTGACCCTCTGTCCAGTCCTTGGTGGGTGGAGCAGCTTTCAGGGAGGAGAAGCTTTTGGAGGAGGTGGAGGTGGTCTTCAGACTTTAGGAGCTGCCTCCACCTCAGAGCTCCTCTTCATCAGCTCAGAGATTTCCTGTTCCAGATCTTTGATGGAGTCTTCAGCCTGTTTCTCCATTCTTTTCTGTTTGTCTTCTATCTCCTGATGAGCTCATTCAGGCGTCTCTCAACAGACTCCTTCAGAGCAGTGAAGACCTGAACACCTTCTGCTTTCTCTCCATCTGCAGCATCTTACTCTTCTTCACCGACTCTTTGATCTCCTCAATCTTCAGTCGTCTCTTTTGGATCATCTGCTGCATTTCAGCTTCAGTCTTCTCCAGCTCTGCCTTCTTTCCTTCACACTCTTCTCTCAGAGGAACAACATCATGGGTCTTGTGGTCTGAGTATGAGCAGAGCATGCAGATACATGTCTGCTCGGTCTTACAGAACAGCTTCAGAGGTTCATCATGCTTCATACACATCCTCCCTTCCAGGTTATCCACAGGATCCATCAGTAGATGTTTCTTCAGACGATTCACTGTCAGATGAGGCTCCAGGTGAATCTCACAGTAGGAGAACAGACACACCAGGCAGGACTTCAGGGCCTTCAGTTTGGTTCCAGTGCAGACGTCACAGAGAACTTCTCCTGGTTTGGCAGCTTGTTGCTCTGAGCTGCTGCTGCTGCTGGATTTCTGTTGAGATTCACGTCTGAACTGAGAAACTGTCTCAGAGATGAAGGTGTTGATATGGAGTTCAGGCCTCATGTTGAATTTGAATTTCTTTTTACACATGGGACACTGGTAGTTGTTGCCAAAATCCCAGTGCTGAGTGATGCAGTTTTTACAGAAGTTGTGTCCACATGGTATGGAGACTGGATCAGTGAAGACATCCAGACAGATGGAGCACAAGAAGTGATCTTCAGATGACAGACTGGTGGCAGCAGACATGACTGAACTCTAAGGGAGAAACAGAATAATTTGATGTAGAATAAAAACATCAACTAAAGTTCTAGTCTTGTTTTCCTGTCATATCCATCCTGTTCTTATCAATCATGTTTCTAATAATCAGGTCAGTGTATGTACAGTAATCCACATGAGACCAAAGATCACATTCACACTTTAACATCTTTGTTTCTGACAAATTTTTAACAGGATCTCTGTAATTTTCATTAAAAAGTCCCATCTAAAAGTATTGACCCCCCTACATTTCTGTTAGATAACACACCAGTTCAGCCAGATAATTGCTGTAATTACAAATGTGTTGGTCTGTTCATGTTGATTTCTGTTGTTAATATTGGAACATGATGGAAAATTAGAGGAATAAAAAGTCAAATGTGAGACATTGCCCACAGAAGTCTAAAAGTGGTCTGGACACAATTCTTGACTCTCTCAACTGAACATTTGGTAGCACATATCTGTTGGAAGAAACACCTGAATCAGTCACTTCCTGTAACAATCACTGAGTTTCCGACACCTCTCTGCTGGAGTTGATCTCAGGATACAAATACGATCAAATCAGTCAACACAAAGTGAGAGAATTTGGGTTGTGAGCAACAACAAAGAAACTAAAAATCTTCTTCTATTTATTGCTGATGTAGTAGCAGTTGATTATATCTGTAGATGTAGATGCACTTCCGGCGCCACACGAGTAGGCTGCCCTTTGCAACAGCGGATCAATTTCTGCCTATTTCTGTTACTATCTGGCTCTCTTGCCAATCTTTATGATCCAGCGTCACCGTTATTCCATCCGAACACGTAGATCGCCCAAATGTCTCCTGATTCAGCGGACAGAGCCATTGTTTCTGGCAGGAGGCAGTTTAGCAGGGACCAGATGCTAGCACTCAACCGGCTCATGATGCTAATGCGAAAACTCGACATACCAGGAGAATTAAGACGAAAACGATGTGGGTGTCGAGCTGGAGTTAGACGGCGGGCCAGGAATATAAGGTACAGACCCGCCCTCCCATCTGTCATTATGGGGAATGTACGATCTATACTCGGAAAGACAGATGAACTAGCGGCTATCTCCCACTACGATAGCATATACCGGGAGTGTAGCCTTTTCCTTTTCTCAGAGACGTGGCTATCAGGACTAGTAGCAGATGCTAACATTGAACTGGAGGGTTTCCATGCAATACGGGCAGACCGAACACCAGACAGTGGAAAGGCACGGGGCGGTGGGGTGATGATGTACGTCAATAACAACTGGTGCAGACCGGGACATATCACGGTTAAGGAACAGCACTGTAGCAAAGACATTGAGTTGCTAACTGTTATCATGCGGCCTACCTATCTCCCAAGGGAATACTCACACGTGATCTGCATTGTTATTTATGCAAATCCGACAGAGAACGCTGGGACAGTGCGTGACGTCATCCACTCAGTAACTGGCAGGCTGCAGACAGAAAACCCAGGTGCTCTTTTCCTCATCTCAGGCAATTTTAACCATATTTCACTGTCTCCCATTCTACCCACGTTTACCCCAGCATGTCACATGCCACACTAGAGACAATAAAACACTGGATTTATTCTATGCAAACACTAAGGGGGCGTACACCTCATCACAACTCCCCCCACTCGGGAGATGGGATCACAACTTGGTTCATCTCCTGCCGGTGTACAAACCCGAGTGCACAGACAACCTCCAGTCATGCGCACAGTGAAGTTATGGTCTGAGGAGTCAATGGACGCTCTAAAGGACTGCTTTGAAACCACTGCCTGGAGCAGCTCTGCGATCCACATGGTGAGGACATCGATGGTCTCACTCACCACCATCACGGACTACATCAGCTTCTATGTGGACAACACCATACCCACCAAGACATACGGTGTTGCTCGAACAACAAACCCTGGATCAACCCTGAGATAAAAACACTTCTGAGAGAGAAGAAGAAGATCTTCAGGGCGAGGAACAGGGAGATGCTGAAGCCCGTACAGAGGGAGCTGAGGAGGAAGATCAGGGAAGGAAAGGGCAGCTTCAGGAAGAAGATGGAGGTCAAGTTGCAACAGAGCGACATCGGTGGGGTCTGGAGAAACCTTAAAACCATCTCTGGGCTCCAGAATACCTCCTCCCAGGCCATGGGGGGCAGGGAGTGGCCGAACAATCTGAACCTTTTTTTTAATAGGTTTGACCAACCGCCCTCCCCCCCCGACTGCACAACAACCACTGCTGCATCTAAAGACATCAAGTCCTTCTGCCCACACCCCACTCCATCAACACCCCCCCACTCCCAACACACAGCCCTCCGACATGACCCTCACTAAGACCCAGGTGAGGACGGAGCTGAGAAAGATCAAGGTGAGGAAGGCATCGGGACTGGACAGCATCAGCGCAAAGCTCCTCAAGTCCTGCGCAGATCAGCCATGTGGGATTGTGGAGCTCATCTTCAACCTGAGCCTGAAGCTGGGGAGGGTACCACAGTTATGGAAAACATCTTGTGTGGTACCTGTACCAAAGACCTCCCACCCCAAAGATCTGAACAGCTACAGACCAGTGGCCCTGACGTCCCACATGATGAAGACCCTGGAGAGACTGCTCCTTGCTCACCTCCGCCCCGTGGTGGGACCAGCGATGGATCAACTCCAGTTCGCCTACCAGCATGGCATTGGGGTGGAGGATGCGGTGATCTTCCTCCTTCACCGTTCTCTGTCCCATCTGGAGAAGCCCGTGAATGCGGTGAGGATCTTGTTCTTTGACTTCTCCAGTACTTTCAACACCATCCAACCGATGATCATGAAGGACAAGCTGCTGTGCGCAGGGGTGGACCAGCACCTGTCATCATGGATCCTGGACTACCTCACAAACCGGCCACAGTTTGTGAGACCCCGGGACTGTGTGTCCGACACGATCATCAATAGCACTGGGGCCCCCCAGGGAACGGTTTTGGCTCCCTTCCTGTTCACCCTTTATACTGCGGACATCTCACACAACACAACAAACTGCCATCTACAGAAGTTCTCTGACGACTTTGCGATCGTCGGCCTCATCTCCAACGGAGATGAAGCTGAGTACAGAGGACTTATCCAGGACTTCGTGGGCGGTTGCCATAGGAACTGCCTCCAGATCAACGCGAGGAAAACTAAGGAGCTGGTGGTGGACTGCCGCAGGCAAGGACAACCCCTCACAGCACCAGTAAATATACAGGGAACAGACATCAAGATGGTGACATCCTATAAGTACCTGGGTGTTCATCTGAACAATAAACTAGACTGGTCACACAATACTGATGCACTCTACAAGAAGGGACAGCGCAGGCTGTTCCTACTGAGGAGTCTCAGGTCTTTTGGTGTACAAGGGTGCTGCTGAAGACATTCTACGACACGGTGGGTGGCATCAGCCATCACTTTTGGAGTGGTCTGCTGGAGCAGTGGCATTACAGCGGCCGATAGGAAGAGACTGAACAAACTGATCAAGAAAGCTAGCTCTGTCCTGGGGCAGCGCCTTGACCCAGTGGAGGAGATGGGAGAGAGAAGGACGGTGGCTAATTTATCATCTCTGCTGGAGTCCGAGTTCCACCCTATGCAGGACATAGTGAATGCACTGAGGAGCTCATTTAGCAGCAGACTACATCATCCTAGGTGCACACCCGAGAGGTTTCGCAGGTCCTTCCTACCTACGGCTGTCAGACTATACAACCTAAGCAGGGCTGCTCGCAGAGATAGCAAAAAGACGTGACTGTGGGGAGACTTGAATAACGAAACCGAATTGTCTTCCATTCCAGTTTATTCAAGAAATCATTCCACTGTCTGCTCTTATTCTTGAGCAGCGAACAAAGAGAGTGAACACACCAAAGTTCTCTCATTTAAACATTCTCACATCAAACCATTTCCCTCGCGGGGGAAATCACACATCTATATCAAAGTCTCTTTATTCACATTCATTAGCCTTTTATTTACATAACTCCCCCCTCTCTCCTCTCGAGCCCTCAGTGGTCAGGAAGTCTTCTGTCCCTGTCCTCCGCAGGGGGTCCAGGCTCTGTGGCTCCGCACCGCAGGGGCTGGCTCTCCTTCATCGTGAGGTTAAATCACATATGCAGTGTCCAACATATACATGTCTCACAACACAGCCATATAACCCCCCCCAAACGATGAAGAACAGACTAATTCCCAAAATTTAATAGCACCTTACTCACTACTGAATAATCAACACCAACATCAGTCTGTGCGCCGCTTGGGCTTCAGCCGTCTGCCGAATCTGCTGTGCGTTGGCCCCGCCTTGCCTGCGGTGCTGTTCTGCTTCGGGTCTGTTGACTGAGGAAGAGAGTGGTTAATTGCCCTCTGCGGGGGCCTGCCTCGTCGAGGCGCCACCGCGACCGGTACAGAAACGTCCTTCATGACAAAAGCAGGTTTTAGTCTGTCAATGCTGACTGTCTCTTTTCTGTCTCCCAAAATCTAGCACAAATTGCTTATCACCTGCCTCCAGCACTCGAAATGGCCCTTCGTAAGGTGGTTTGAGCGTTGCTTTAAGGGCTTCGCGCCTGACAAAACGAAATCGGCATTTTTCAAAGCCTTGGGGACGAAAACTCGTGGAAAAGCGTGATGAACCGGACCCGGGAGCGTGTCTGCCCCCGTGCCGACTAACGGTCCCAGAGCAGAGAGAGGTGGGGCTCTGGGTGCTCTGGTAAAAACTCGCCCGGCAGCCTCAGAGTTTGTGCGAATACCAGCTCCGCTGGGGAGGCGTCTAAGTCCTCTTTAGGCGCAGAACGCAACCCTAATAAAACCCATGGAAGTTTATTTACCCAATCTGCATCCGTGAGCGACGCTCTGAGTGCTGCCTTCAAAGACCTATGAAAACGCTCGCATAAACCATTAGCCTGAGGGTGGTAAGCCGTAGTGCGGTGAATTTTGGCTCCTAAGCCGTTGGCCATCGCTGACCACAGCTCAGAGATGAATTGCGGTCCTCTATCGGACGTAATGTCCGACAGAACCCCGAAGCGCGCCACCCAAGCCGTTAAAAAAACGCGAGCCACCTCCGCGGCCGTGGTCGTCGCAAGTGGGACCACTTCCGGCCAACGCGTGGTGCGGTCCACCATTGTCAAAAGATACGTGAACCCCTGTGATGCCGGTAGGGGGCCCACAAGGTCGACGTGCACATGGTCGAACCTTCTGGCCGGAATGCGGAACGGTTCTAACGGGGCTCTTGTGTGCCTGTGAATTTTGGCCCGTTGACAGGAAATGCAGGTTTTTGCCCATTCCTTCACGTGCTTGCGCAGGCACGGCCAAACAAACTTTTCCGCCACTAGTTTCACCGACGCGCGCACCCCCGGGTGCTCCAGTGAGTGGACCGAGTCAAAAACACGGCGGCGCCACGTGGCCGGAACCACCGGACGCGGGCGCCCCGTCGACATGTCGCAGATCAGGGGGGGCATACCGGTTTGTAAACACTTGCTCTCCAGCCTCAACCCTGTTGGTCCAGACTGGAGCGCGCGCACGTCTGCGTCCGCCCCCTGGTCCGCTGCCATGGCTGCGTAATCTATACCCACGTGCACCGGGGCTGCGCGCGCCACCGTGCCGCTCTCCTGTGGCGCGGTCACGGTGGCCCGTTCTGCCTCTGCGCGTGTTGGGGTCGTGAACGCGCGTGAGAGACAATCCGCTACTACATTGAATTTGCCCGCGACGTGCCTAATGTCAGTGGTAAATTCCGAGATTGCGGCCAGCTGCCTCTGCTGCCTGCCGGACCACGGATCTGAAATTTTGGCCATGGCGTATGTGAGCGGCTTGTGGTCCACATAAGCGGTGAAGCACCGTCCTTCCAGCCAGAACTGGAAATGACGAATAGCCAAATGCAGCGCCAACAGTTCTCTGTCAAACGCGCTGTATTTTCGTTCAGCCGCGCTTAAAGATTTGCTAAAGAAAGCCAAAGGCTGCCAAACTCCGGCTACCTGTTGCCTCAATAACGGCCCCTATGGCTAAATCTGAAGCGTCTGTCGTCAGCGCGATACGTGCTGCAGGGTCTGGGTGGGCCAGGAGCGCAGCGTCAGCCAAGGCTTTTTTAACCTCTGTGAACGCGCGCTCCCGCTCCGGGGACCATTCGACCGCCTGGGTCGGCTTTTGTTTTTTGAGCGCGGCATATAACGGTTGCATGATTTGAGCTGCGTGGGGCAGGAACCGGTTATAAAAATTCACCATCCCCAAGAATTCCTGTAGTGATTTGACCGTTTGTGGACGGGGAAAATCCGCTACCACGCGTACTTTCTCTGGTAACGGAACCGCTCCCTCCGGGGAGACGCGGTGACCCAAAAAATCGATCCGCTCGACGCCGAACTGGCACTTGGCTGGGTTAACTATTAAGCCGTGCTCTCCCAGCCTCCTAAAAACTGCTGTGAGGTGCGTTTCGTGTTCGTCCTCTGAAGTACTCGCGACCAAAATGTCGTCGAGGTACACAAACATGAAAGGGAGATCGCGTAACACGGCATCCATCATCCGCTGAAATGTTTGCGCCGCCCCTTTGAGACCAAACGGCATGCGTAAAAATTCGAAAAGTCCGAACGGGGTTATTACCGCTGTTTTAGGAATGTCCTCCGGTTGGACCGGGACTTGGTGATAGCCGCGAACTAGATCAATCTTTGAAAAAATGCGCGCCCCCGCCAGGTGCACCGAAAAATCCTGAATGTGCGGGATGGGATAACGATCGTGCGCCGTAGCGTTGTTTAGCCTGCGGTAATCCCCGCACGGTCTCCAGGAGCCATCGGCTTTCGTTACCATGTGCAGCGGCGAAGCCCACGGGCTCTTCGACCTACGAACGATGCCCAGCCTCTCCAGGCTGGCGAACTCCTCGCGCGCAATGGCGAGCTTAACTGCATCCAAGCGCCGAGCTTTTGCAAACACGGGAGGACCAGAAGTGGGGATAAAGTGTTTCACCCCGTGCTTCGCGACCGTCGCTGAAAAAGTGGGCACAGTGAGCGCTGGAAATTGGGTGAGGAGTGTGTGAAACTTACCACCTGCTGTAGCGACGTGGGTCTGTACTGGTGGCGGGGACACTCGAGCTGAACAGGGGAGAGAGTAAAAAGAGAGTGCATTTACCAGCCGTCTATTAGCAAGATCAACTAACAGATTGTGTGAACACAAAAAATCCGCGCCCAACATGTTGAAACTCACCGCCGCTATTACAAAAGTCCATTCATATGTGCGGCCATGTAAGCATAAAGGCAAGGTCCTTCTCCCGTAGGTGTTGATGTTCGAGCCATTTGCCGCTGTAGCTCCGTCACCGTGGGGTCCAGCCACCCCGGTCCGCGTATGTTGGGGTGATGAAGCTCACTTGTGCTCCGGTGTCAATGAGGAACACTCGTCCGGAGCGCGCATCCGTGATGTAGAGCAGCTTGTTGCGTCTCCGAGGGTCGAAGCTGCTAGCGACCCCCGGTCTTGCCGTTTCCCGAACTCCTGAAGATGCAGGGCGGCACACACCTGCGTGCCTTCTCTGCGAACCTCCGATGGTAAAAGCAGAGATCTTCTCCTCCGCTGTGTCGTGCCCGCGCCTCTGTCGCCGGGCTATTGGCTCCCCCTCGCAGTCGCGGTCGTGTTGCCGCCGTCGTCGGCCAGTCTGGTTCTGCCGCCTCTGGCTCCCCGCTGTCTCGGGTCGCTGCTGTGGTTGCTTGCCCGCCGCAGGCGTCCAGGATCCCATCTGCCTCCTGGGCCAGCTCCCGGAACTCCTCCAGGGTGTGACACTTTTTGCCGGCCAGCGTGCTTCTCGCATGCGCCGGGAGGTTGGAGAGGAAGATGAACTGAAAAATGAAATCATCGTTGTCCAAACCTCTCAGCTGTATCATCTCCTCCATCAGGGCGCTCGGCCTGTGTCCACCTTGGTCTAGCAAAGACAGGATCCTCCTCGCCCTCACTTCAGCCGAGGGGGTGAAAACTTGATGAGGGTGGATTTCAGCTTGCCGTACCTGTCGGTCGCGGGTGGCTGCTCCACCAAGCTTTGCACGCACCGAGCTGTGCTGTTGTCCAGTTTAGCGATGACATGGTGGAACTTAGTGTCATCCACCGTTACTCCTGCGAGCGCGAACTGCGACTCTGCTTGCAGAAACCACGACCGTGGGTTATCCTGCCAGAAATCAGGCAGCTTAACGGCCACTGCGCTCGCCAGCTCTGAGCGCTGTGAGTCCGGGACCCTGAGAATTTCTTCGTTCATTCTCAACGTCGTCAGTCACCAATGTGGGGAGACTTGAATAACGAAACCGAATTGTCTTCCATTCCAGTTTATTCAAGAAATCATTCCACTGTCTGCTCTTATTCTTGAGCAGCGAACAAAGAGAGTGAACACACCAAAGTTCTCTCATTTAAACATTCTCACATCAAACCATTTCCCTCGCGGGGGAAATCACACATCTATATCAAAGTCTCTTTATTCACATTCATTAGCCTTTTATTTACATAACTCCCCCCTCTCTCCTCTCGAGCCTCAGTGGTCAGGAAGTCTTCTGTCCCCTGTCCTCCGCAGGGGGTCCAGGCTCTGTGGCTCCGCACCGCAGGGGGGTGGCTCTCCTTCATCGTGAGGTTAAATCACATATGCAGTGTCCAACATATACATGTCTCACAACACAGCCATAGTGACAACCTAATAGTATTGAATGCAAAAGACGCAATAGACTTAAACAATAGTCCCCTCCGGTATACAACTAGGACAATACCGGTAGCTATGGAGGGTGACAATATGTATGGATACATAATCATACCATGTAGGATAACTAAGTAGACGGTTATGCCGTTTATTCCATCTAGCTACAATGCTCCGCACTGTGTGTCTATATATTTATGTTTATCTGTACATATGTATACTCGCTGCTCTTGTTTTTTTTTTTTTTTCTTCCCTTCTGATTTGTTGCTCTGAGTGTTGCTATCCCTGTGCTGTTGCAATCCTGGAATTTCCCCATTGTGGGACTAATAAAGGCTTATCTTATCTTATCTTAGATCTTCTTCATTACTTTGCTCAGTTAAAGTTGTTTAAAATGTGATGCAGAGATTTGGCCTTAAAATACATTTCCAAGTTTAAGAGTGTTTAACAGTATAAACATTGCACATGTAAAAAAACTGATAAAAATGAATGAAAAATTGATTCTGGTTTCAGTCAGTTTAAAACTAATGACATTTTAGGATTCTATTTTTAACTGCTGACAAAGCTGCTTTTCTTTTGTATTTCCTTTGATTGTTTTGTGGAGAATGTGCTCAAGGATGAGGCTGAGTTTATTCCTCAGAATCAGCTTTATTCACAGATCACATACTCCAACTATCTCAAAGCAAGTAAAGAGGAAGTTTTCATCTGCCATCAGGGTTTTATCCCCTGGACACGAAACAGCAGTCACATGGTGTTTAATCAAACATACAGTCACATGGTACTTAATCCCAATCACAAAGTAACCACTTTGATCTCACACCATTGTCCTTTAGTCTCTGGTGGTCCGGGAATCTTCCCAGGTCGTCTCCCTGAAACAAAGGCCGAATCCCCCATTCTTCCGTTGTCCCTCAGAGGCTCAGTCCCTTTTGTTCCATGAGACGTGAAGCACACAATAAACATACAGCAATACATTTGTGGAGAATATGTAACCAACATATGTGCCACAGTTTCACAATAAAAGCCTGCCTGTGGTTTTCAGTTTTACTGTGAAACAATAAAGGAAACAGACTGGTTTATGGACCATTTGCTGCAGTCTGTTTCTGACATGAGGAAGGCTGAATTCTGACTAAAGTCCAACAATCATGGAGGTTTGCAGAGATTTTCAAAGTGCTGAGAAGTGACCCAGAGAGACGGTTTCAAACAGCAGCTCCATGTTTCCACAGTGGATCTGTGGCCCAGTGACCATATTTCTACTGGGACCAGTGTGACTGTGCTGAGTCAGCATGAAGAGAGTGAAGTGTAGAAACAGGAGATGTTGGACTCACCAGTGTTTGGAGAGAAAAACCTGATGGACTCGGCTGAATCTTCTCTCACAGACAAACAGGACGTCTGAGCTGCTGCTCTCACACACTTGAACTCTGGTTTCTGGAAAGTGACGCAGAAAACTGGTGTTTCTGGTTTGATCCGCCTCCTTCCTGCAGCTCTGTCTGTCAGAGTTTGATTCCTCCTCTGAGTTCCGCCACTTTCACCAATCAAAGTTGTCAAACTGGCGCTGAAACGCTCAGTCTAACCAATCAAATGCATCGTTGCACTGCGTTCACTTCTGTGTTTACCGTGAGGAGTGAATTTATAGTTTACAGAGATGTGTGTGTGTGTGTGTGTGTAGCCTAACATGCAGCAGACAGGTTGTCATGGAAACATTTAACATTTTGCCATCATACGAGCGCTGCAAATTTATGAGGAAAAAGTTTGACATTTAGGAAAAAACTTGAAAATTCATGAAGGAAAAGCAGAGAATTTACAAGAAAAATGTTGCAAATTAACAAGAAAAGTCACAGAAAAAGATGCAAATTGAAAAGAAAAAGTTGAAAAATTACAAGATAAAAGTAAATTTAAAAGCAAAAGTTACACATTTAATAAAAAAAAACTTTACATTTATAAGGAAGAGTTGCAAGTTTAAGAAAAAAGTTGTACATTTATAAGCATAAAAGTTACAATATTAGGAGAAACAAGTTGGAAATTTTTGAGAAACAATTTGCAAAATTACAAGAAAAAAGTTGCAAAATTATCAGAAAAAGTTGCAAATTTAACAGAACAGACTTTGAAAATTAAAGACAGAAAGTTGCAAATTTACAAGCTGCAAATTTCTGAGAAAAAGTTGAAAATCTCTTGTGAACTAAGTGGTGAATTTAGCAGCAAAATGGTGCAAATGAAAAAGTGCTAGATTGATGTGGGGCAGAATGCAGACTGCAGAAACGCCTCTGTTGGCACACATTACACAACATTAAAAGCCAAATGTCACGTAACAGGGTACTTTAAATATCTTGAAACTAGATATAAAAGGGAACCGATCCGTTCGGGTCTTGGTGCATTTGCTTCAGTAACAACGGAATATTCGTTAATTTAAAACTGCCGCGCTTGGCCTGACACGGCCCCTGGAATCGCCTGGGGAAGAAGGCGGAAGTGACGAAATCGATTGTACCCGAGTTTGATGCTTGGGGTATTTCAATTGATTGTTTATATGGAGACTGGAAGGTTGAAGTGAGCAACAAGAAAGAAAAAATTGGATATTTCACCCATACCTTAAAACGGGACTATCAGGGACAGCTGGGTAATAAGGGACACTTCTCTGGGAAATGTTTTCATACCTGTCAAGTGAGATGTTTTCGCCGTACTTCAACACCGTAAAAAGCGGCTATAAGGGACGGCGGAGCAACAAGGGACACCTCTCTGGGAAATGCCCCAAATGCAACTCGTGTTGTTATTGTCAAATATTTTAAGGATTCGTGGATATTTGACAATAACAACACAACTCAGCGTCCGGCGCAAAATAAAAAAAAAAGCAGAAAAAAAAGCAGGCGATCTCTCTCTGTTCCGCAACCGCTGCACAGCTGAACGGGTTAAACCATTGTCCTAATGACTTCTCATTGTAGTGAGAATAGCTCACGCTGAGCGATCTGCCAGCACCAGCTGTGGGGGATCACACACAGGAGTGCTCCTCAAGACACTCAATTTTTTTTCCTGTATATTTTTCTTTTGGGCGTACAGAAATGGCAATACACCCGTTTTTGCTAAAATTGCATTTTCTCCGTATTAAAATATGGCGAAAATGTCTCACTTGACAGGTATGCGCCTCCATTTTCATATTGATCTGGTCAATTTCTTGACAGCAGCGGCTCTCCTCCACTGTAATAATAATGGCTTCCGAAAAATCAATATTTATGGGGCGCCCTCGACAGACCCCCTTCGGCTTTGCAATTCTGGAGGCGATTAATGTCCAGTTCAATGACATTTTCCACTGGTTCTGCTCTCTGGTCATCGTTGGAACTGTTGTCATCAGACAAAGCATCTGATTCCGTCTCGGACGGCTCGAACCAGTAAGGTTCTATGCCTCTGTCACTGTCTGAACCACTGACAAAAAAAAAGACAAAAAAAAAAGACAAAACTAAACTAATTTGTTCACAATCGCTGTCACTTTCCGTCATGATTGTCCAATGTTGATAAGTGTGAATGTGGATAGGCAGGGCAGCCAGGGTACAACTGGTGATGTCAAAAACATGGGCGTGGTCTGGACTGGCTGTCACAAGCCAGCAAGCAAGGTGGGGCCTTCACCTGGTGTATTTTGTGCAATTATGTAAATACAGGTGGGTGATATGGTCTCCGGTATGAATATTTGGTTTAAGCTATGTGTATTTTATCTAAATTCGTTGTCATTTAGAAAAAAAAATTACGTGACATTTGGCCTTTAAACTTCCTGTTTGAATCCATCAATATTTCTCACCAATTTTTGTCTTAGATTCTATTTCAGTGTTCAGAGAAAGGTCATTTTAAGTGTTTCCAGATGTGACTCTGATGGAAACAAATGGGATTTTCTTGTGAAAGCTCAATCAAACATCAGGTTAACTTGTGCTGGGCGTTGCTACGGCAGCTGCAGCTTTAATAGAAGCTGCTCACGCTTTGCTATAAAGCAGAGAGAAAAGAATTAAGATGCTGCGTTCATAGCAGCCATAGAAGGTCAAAGGTCGAGTCGCTGATTGAGACTTTGACTGAAAACAAGAGGATGAAAAGGGTCACATTTACCTGAAAAATTACAACGAAAAAGACCTGAAACTTACAAGAAAAATGCATCAAATTTATGTGGAAAAAATGCACATTTATGGAGAAAATAGTCTCAAAAATATGAGTAAAGCTGCAAATTTATGAGCAAGACTGACAAATTTAGACCAAAAAGCTTCAAATTTCAGAGGGAATGTTTCCTATTTCAGTGGGAAACTATGGCTGTTTCTCCTTCTTTGTCCTCTGGGCAGGATTTTAAGGCTAAAATTGGCTCTTTTGATGCAAAGTTTAGAGTTTTTCTTGTAAAATCATATTTTTTTCTTCCATATTTTCTTCATCACAATTTTGAGAGGCTGTTACTCTTAAATGTGCAGCTTTTCTTGTCACTTTGCACCATTTCCTCCTTTAAATTTGCTCATCTTTTCCTCATATTTGCATCAGGTTTAACCCCTTGACGCCTTGCCACGTTTTTTAAAACTGCCTTGACTAGTACTACTCATTATTACTAGTATTGTTATTATTATCATTATTACTTATTATTACTTATTTTTCTACACTTATTGCACGTTTTCAGTCCTTTAGTTTTTTAGTTTATCTCTTTTTCTCATCATGTGTTTAATGTTGCAGCATGGCATCGAGACAAATTCCTAGTTTGTGTACTACATGAACAATGGCAATAAATCTGATTCTGATTCTGAATTTATTTCCAATTATGCAAAAAAAATTTCACTTGTGTTTTTGCTTTCAGATAGATGCTAAATTAAGTTGAGAAAGTTAATGTGACTATAGCACATCAAATAGATATAATTTTAGGTATGATGCAAATTAGCAACAACAGGCATCTATGGTAAAATGGTAAAAAGCACCTGTTCCCATCTCAAGTATGAAGAGCCTTTTATTTATGCAACAAAGTTATTTTCAGTATTTTCAACTGTCATGACTGCCAAACTATCATCAACCACTACAATGAACCATAAAAACACATTATAAACACAAAACCCAAGCAATGCAGAAGAACAAAAAGCTGCTGGAAACGCCTCGTTCCTCCCACTCAGCTTGACGGTTCTTTCAACGTGAAGAGTGAGCTTTGCTTCAGGTTCTTTGTGGAACCAACTTTTGGACAAGGGCAAAGGAACCATTTACTCATCAACACACAACATTTGTTGTTGAGGGAGAGCCTGAAATGTGGGGGGAAGTGAACCAGCAACCAACGTGATTGTGAAAAGCCTGTGGTTACTGTCGGCTGCCATGTTGTCACTGGAATGAAGGAAATGTTTGATTTCTTCCCATCTGGCTCGGCTGCCGTTTTCATCAGCTGGTGTAGAAAACAATCACTTTAGAAAAGAGCAGACATTTTTATCTCTTCAATGTGGATCCAGACTTACATCCATAAATATGACAAACAGGCTGAAAATCTGCCCAACCTGATTCTGTGATCCCCTGGTCCACGAGTGGATTCCTCATCCCTGTCCCCACTTTCACTGAGACAGCTGTGGTCCCTGTCCACAGCTGCAGCCCTGGGCCCAGGTCCACCTGCTGGCTCTCCATAGATGATGCTGCCTTCATTTTTACATCTACAGATACAAAGAAAAATCATGGACAGAAATGACATTTATATCCCAGCACATTATTTCTGTCATGATTCTAGATGTGAGGTAGAATGGCAGTTTGTCCAGAAAACGTGTGTGAGTGCTGAACTCCATCTAAATACGCCACCTTATTGCCTTCCATTGTGGCTGAATGGAGCGAATCAGCATCACAGCGAAATCGTCTAACATCTTCAAAAATATTGGTCGTAGGTCCTCCACTCCTTCGTGGGGGTGATAAAAGTTCACAATCAGCCTGAACATATTTTATCTTAGTACAACTGACCTGAGATTGGACAATTTTACCACCATTGTCTTCTGAAAATGCAGACGTGGCACGAGGCGAGCGTAGCAATCAGGAAATGGATGGTGCTCCGTCTCTGACCGTTCCTACGAGAAACTAATGCTTGCAAAAGGTTCCTAGGTGTGTGTTGGAAGTTCTCCAACCGGAAGTGGAGGAATACGGACGGTATTTTGGTTGCATTTGGAGCGGAAGCAGTTTGATGCGAATTCGCCACGACAGGCGTCAAGCGGCCAAATATCAACTGGTCTATCAATAATAGTAGAAATAAGCAACTTTTCCCCTTATTTAAATTTGTATTTTTTATACGTTTTCTTGTAAATTTGAAAGAAAAATATCCTTAAATTTGAAGGAAATTTTAAGGGGGAAAAGTCTTTTCTTTCCCTGAACAACTTCAGATTTCATTCTCATAAAATTTGAGATGATTCTACATATTTAAAACAAATTGTAATTGTAAAATTTTACTTTGATTTTTTCCTATAAATTTGTACAAAGTTCTTATAAATGTTTCTTGTTTTCTACCTTTTTTCTTCAATTTGCAGCGTTTCTTCTTAATTTGTAACTTTTTAACGTAAATTTAAAACATTTCTCATAAATTTGCAATTTTATTCCAGTAAATTTCAATCATTTTTCAAATAAATTTGTGATTTTGTTTTCTTGTTAATTTGCTAAATTTTTCTTGAAAATTGTATTTTTTTCCTCAAAAATTTGCATCATTTTTCCTGCAAATTGATCTTTTTTCCTCATAATTTTTAAGTTATTCTGATAAATTTCTGCATTTTCTAGTGATTTATTTCCATTCATTTGTAAAAACATATTCTGATGAATTTGTACCTTTTTGTCATAAATTTGCAACTTTATTCCCATAAATTTTGATCATTTTAAAATATATTTGTGACTTTTTTGCTGTAAATTTGAAAAATTATTCTTGTAAAGTTGTATTTTTAATCTGATGAATGTGTGTTTTTGCTGGTGAATTTTGCTCTTTTTAAATGCATGGATTCCAGCATCAATATCTGCGCTGATGTGAAGGAACCAAACTGTCAGTCAGTGTCTCAGTGCGAAGGTAAAGGCCATGGAGAGGCGGCGGCGGGTCGGTCAGAACGCCGCATGGGCTCAACACATCTATTGGTTTCCAGTTTGAAACAAAGATGCAGGCACACTCTGAACAAAATCAACATCCATGTTGGTCATTTCAAGCCTGAAACATTTGCTTCCTCCTCAGCAGAAAAGAAGGAGAAACGTCCGTTTTAATGAAGACCTTAATAATATTCTAGAGTCATAAACTAGTTCAGCCAATAATATGGTGAAGTCTGAACCAGTTTACACTGAACCTCTGAAATTTGCGGTGTTTGGCGGGCAGAACGTGTCAGATTTTCTACTGCCACTCAGTGAAGAAAGAATCTGAGTTTCTTTGCATCTGCTAAATTTAGGGAAACTGGCCGGAATGCTTCAAAGAAAAGTTTCACATCTACAGGAAAAAAGTTGCAAATTTACAGGGAAAAAGTAGCAAATATTTGAGGAAAAAAGTTAAAAATTTACAAGAAAAATGTGGCAACTATTTGAAAAAAAAAGTTGCAAATTGAGGAGAAAAAAGCTGCAAAAAGTATCAAGTTTAAAAGAAAAGTTTCAATTCTACAAGAAAAAACATTGCAAACTTACAGGAAAAAGTTGAAGATTTGCAAGAAAAAGTTGCTTTTTTTGACAAAAAAATTGTTACTTTTTAAAAAAAATTGCATATTGAGGGGAAAAAAGCTGTAAACTGAGGAGAAAAAGTTGCAAATTTAACTTTTTAAATTTCTGGTGTTCTAGCAGCTGGAAAAGAATTCTGGAAAAGAATCTGATTTTCTTTGCATAAATGTAGGAAATTTGCTGGAATGTTCAGGGGTTAATATACAGTTAGCGATGTGTCCAGAGTCTCATCTCTGGACACACCCGACACCTCAGAGGGTGAGTAGCATGTTTGCTAACTGCCAGTCTGTGCTAACAACACAAACGTCGTCATGACAGCAAAATATCGGTGCATCATGTAAAGTTGTTCAGTTTGGTTGAGTAAGGAACAGCGTGAAACCAAACCTAACCAGACTAGATGTAGACACTGGAATATTAATATGAACCTTGGTCCACACCTTCAGTTTTCTCTCAATTAGCATTCTTTCCACAGAAATTAGCAACTTTTTTCAGATAAATTTGAGACTTTTTTCTCATAAAGTAGCAACCTTTTTCATGTAATTTTACATTTTCTTTTACATAAATTTGCAAATTCTTTTACATAAATGTGCAACTTTTCATGTAAATCTGCAACTTTTTTGTGTAAATTTGCAACTTCTTTTAAATAAATTTGCAACTTTTTCATGTAAATTTGCAGCTTTTACATAAATTTGTAATCGTTTCATGTAAATTTGAAACTTATTTTACAAAATCTGCAACTTTTCATGTAAAATTGCAACTTATTTTACATAAATTTGCTACGTTTTCATTGAACTTATTGGCAACTTTTTTTCTCTTTTTTGTCATAAAGAATTTTTTTTAGAAGTTTGTCATTTAGAAAATGCCCTGATTGTTTTCTTTTTGGAGTATAATCCCAAAAAAGCATTAATTTCCGGTAACGTAAAAGTGTTCTAATGTGTTCCTTTCCATGGTAGCTACACAATAATGTAATGGATTACTTTTCTGCTAAACTAATGAGTTCCTTTTAAAAGCAAAGGTTCTGTTCCCCAACACTGTGGTGCCGCTTTCTAGGAACTTTGTAGATGTGAGTAATGAGGTCAGAATGACATCACCTCCACGTTGTTGTAGAAAAACATGTCACTATAGTATTTTGATGCACAAATTACCGCTTACTGGCTTGTTTTGGGTCAGCGTTGCTAACAACTAGCTAACAAGAGATGCTAAGCCAAAACAAGGCGCTGTAATTTGTAGCAATTAGCTTTGCTGGGACCCAGTTAACTGGCCTCATTACTCAGACATCTGACATTCCTCCAAGACCACAGAAACCAGTGACATCAACAGACACACTGATGGCAGCAGATGGAGCCATATGATTGGTGGATGCCATACAGACACATGACCATATAAGGAAAGAGCTCAGTCAGGCTTTTGTTGCTACCGGATCAACCAGAAATTCCTTTTTCAACCACCAGACTCTTCCATTCCAGTTTGTCAACACCAGTGAGAAACCTTGATTCTCTTCTTTGGTTCCTCTGTTATTGAACCGTTGAAAATACGTTTCAAACTGTGAAACGTTTCACTATGAATGTGGAAAATGACGTCGCTCTTTGGCTAAAACAAGGTTTTCTAGGAGTGCTGACGTCACGTGTCTAGAATGCGCTTCTTCTTGTTTTAGTTCTATTTTTGAAGCTGCTACTATTTCCCTACTTCACAACTGACTCACACAGACACAATGATATTTACAGTATTTACAGCATCTTTTATCCTCCATAAACTGCTGTAAACCAAGGAGAGGCAGCAGCTCCAAGTCTGGACTTAGATCTGTAGGTAGAAACTGGAAAAAGTTGGATGCAAATCTGAACGCTGAGTTTGGTGGAGACGGACTAAAGAAAAATGTCCAAAGAGAAAAACTTTGCAAATGAGATATATTGTTTTTGGTTTTTGATTTTTTTTACAGAACTTCTTTGAAAATCAAACTTGACCAACAGGGGTCACCAACCTTTACCATGGATTTTTTCTCCAAAAATTGGATGATGACAAACTAAATATTTGAGCTACAAGAGAAAAACTAGTCACCTTTCTCTCATGAATTTTGAACTTTTTTCTTATACATTTGGAACTTCTCATTTTTTTAGAAGTTCTTTAACTTTTATTGAAGCTGGAAGTCCCTTGAGAGTCCATCTCTTTTTCGAGGGAGACCAGGCCAAGACGGCACACCAGTACACAGAAGAATAGGACAAGAAAAATCAGCACATCTAAAACAATAGAAAACAAGAGAGAAGAGAATAAAAAGAATAAAATAAATAGGTAAAAACCAATAAAAACATTAGCCAAACAATTCCAGCCCAGGAAAAGCATTTACAATCCTCTGTAATCCATCTGCTGATCAAGGTTTTGTATTTCTGTTAAGCCACTTCATTTAATTGTAATGTTTTCTGAAGATGGTTCCAGTCTACGCTCTCCTTGGCATCAAAGAAGCTGCTAAAAGGAAGGCCATCAAATCTGCCACCGAGGCTGCAGAAAGAGCCTCTCGGTGGCTATGGATTAAGAGCTCTGAATGGTGGGCCGATGCTGCTGGGACACAAGTCAGGGTCTGATCAACCCTGGCTGGGTCGCCTGATTGAGGGGGTTTGATGTTGTGAGACCCGAAACACCCGATGACATCAGGAAACATCACTGATGGTGTGTCCCAGCGCATCCATGGATGCATCTATTCATCAAGACGTAGCAGCAGGAGAAGAAAATACAGACATTTGGACTTTCATTCAGGTTCAGGTTCAGGTTCCTTTATTTGTACCCGTAGGTAGATTTGTTTTGCAGTCTGGTGACATCCATATTTACAAGCCACTAATTACATTCAACATAGACACAAACGCAGGCACACATGAAGCTGACTATAAACATGATAAAAATACTCAAGGCTCCATCAATCAGGATATAAAAAGACAAAGAGATGAGCGAAAAACCAGAGGTAAGAGAGAAGGGTCATAAAAAAGGTTAAAAACTAGTCAAAGGGGTTAAAAAACTCAAAGGTCTAAAACCCAATAAAAGATTTAGAACCCAAGTGACATCCTAAAAAAAAATAAGTAAATATAAAATGAAGTTAATAAATAGATACCTAAATTATGTACAATATATTTTTACAGCTTGTTCAACTCTTTGACAGCAGCAATGTGTGACGTTTTTCTTGTAAATTTTATGCTCTTTCACACAAATTTGTGATTTTTTGCACAAAATAGCAACTCTTTCCTTTAAGAATGGAAGTTTTTCAATTAAATTAGCATTTTTTTTCTTCTCAATTAGCATTTACCACATAAATTAGCAACTTTTTTCATATATGTAAATTTGAGACTTTTTTGTCAGATTAACAATCTTTCTCTGGAAAGTTTATACTGTTCCTCAAAAATTTTGAACTTCTCATGTAAATTTGGAACTTATTTTACGTAAATGTTCAGCTTTTTCATGTAAATTACCAACATTTTTAACAGCAATTTGCAACTTTTTAATATAAATTAGCAACATCTTACATCAATTTGCAACTTTTTCATGTCAATTTGCAACTTATTTAAAAACTAGAAAAGCACTCGGAGAGCGCAGACCTCCGCCAAGCACCACAGTTCCCCCCATACAGTGTTTGTGTGTACGTTTTCAGATTCCTTGACCATGAAAACATATGACTAGCAATTGGATTGACAATGATAGGATTAGTAGTTCAGTAGTTATTCACTAAAATCACATTTTCCGTAATGGCGGTTTTCTTCTGGACGGTGATCCAGATCACCACCAAAATCTAATCATCTGTAGGATACCCCATTTCTGACAATCTGTGAAAATTTCATGAAAATCCATCCATAACTTTTTGAATTATCTTGCTAACAAACAGACAGACAGACAGACAGACAAACCAACGCCGATGAAAACATAACCTCCTTGGCGGAGGTAAAAATTGCTACTTTTTCATTTTAATTTGAGACTTCTTTTTCATAAATTTACACCTTTTTCATGTCAAAATGCAACTTCTTTAACATATCTGAAATGTTTTCATGTAAATTCTTCTTCTTTTAGATTTGATTGGTGGTTGGCAACCAGCTTACAGGTGCATTGCTGCCACTGACTTATTATCATCACTCTATATCTTTGTATCAGGAGTTCTAAACAACTCCTTATGTGTGAAAAAATTATCCATCTTTGGACTGTGTCCTCGGCGGCGGCGTTTTACAGGTATGCACTAGTTTCAGTTTTTTCAGACAAATTTTCAACTTTAACAACTTCACAACTTTCATATAAATTAGTAAATTATTGTACATAAATTTGCAACTTTTTCACCAAATTTTGCAACATTTTTAGCATAATATTGCAACTTTTTCATGTAAATTTTTCAATTTCTTTTACAGAAATTTTCTACTTTATATAAATCTGCAACTTTACATAAATTTCCAGCCTTTCATGTAATTTGAAGCTTATTTTACATAAATTTGCAACTTTTCATCTAAATTTGCAACTTTTTCATGAAAATTTTATACAAATTTTTACATAAATTTGCAACATTGGTAAATAAGCAAATCAATAAATTTGCAACTTTTCATGCAAATGTGCAGCTTATTGTACATAAAAGCTTCAACTGGCAACTTTTTTAGAATTATTAAAGTACTGACGTGATGAAAGGCCACATGCTTTATCCTGCAGTTAGTAAAGGTCAAGGGCATCATTGCGGTGTATTCTAAGTCTGATTTAAAGAAACTTGTTTGGTTAACTGTTGATAAAAGGCAATGTGTCTTGGGTGAGATCTGAGAGATCTTGTTTGGTATAACAAGCTTTTAAATGTTTGAAATTATCTAAGAGAAAAAAAAATATGTTGTATTCTGACTAGATTTGACATTTGTCTGTATTTCTTGATAAACTTTGATTGAATTTAGCTCTTGGCAGAATTACTCCACATAATAATGGTGCTTGTTTGGCATATAGACCATTTTGATCAATCTAAAAGGAGTAAAGCAGTCTGATTTTCAGAAACCTACAACCAGTTGGGCCAGCTTCAGAAAGTTGAAATGGAACATTCCTAAGAACAATGACTGACATGTTTGGTTTCTGACTGTTTTGACAGGATGTCTGAGATTAAACAATGGTGAACCTGTTTGGTTTCTAGAAGATGAAAAAAGATTCTATCGAATACTGGATGATATAGGGCAGGGGTGTCCAACCATGTGCCATGGAGAGCCAAGACCCTGCAGGTTTTACCTCCAACCAGTGTCTTCAACAGCAGATTTCAGTGAACTTCTTCCCACTGATTGCTGATAAGTGAAAACACCTGCTGAAGAGACTGGGTAGAAGAGAAAACCTGCAGGGTCTTGGCTCTCCATGGCACATGGTTGGACACCCCTGATATAGGGCTTGGCAGCTTTCATAAAGTAGACCACTTTGTAAAAGAAAAGTTCTATGTGCTCTAGACGAGCAATTAGTAGGCTTTCTGGATTTCCAGTAAACCACATCTACAAGTTGATGTAATGGAGCTTGTTCTAGACCAGAGGTGAGGGAACCTGTTTGGTTTCAACTAGCTACGCCTCAGTGCCTGTGGCATGGTAGCATGGGCGGCTGTAAAATAGTGGCACTCCCACCTCTAGTGGCCCGGGATAGTTATTACAATACCTTTTTTCCCTGCAGCATTGACAGAAATGGTGAGTTAAATTTGTGTTTATTTCAAAAACAAAATGTTACTTTGAAATTCTAGCAAATGGAAAGTCGAGAAAATATGGTCATACAATGATACAAGCCTTTAGTTCCACTTAATTTTGACCGGGTGAGCTGAAATAGAGAGGAAGATGGACAAACAGACAGACAGACGAACGGACAGATACTCACAGCCACAAACAGAGGCATTAACCAATTACTGCATGCCTCTGTTTCACCGAGGCATAATAAGCAGATCAATGGCTAATAATAATGATTGAAAATCAGACCGTCAATGGTGGAACAGTTAATAGAATCCCCCCAAGAGTACTCAGATTTCATGACCATTGCCCTTGAACAAAGTGTAGATACAGACCAATGTGAGGATCATTGTGCATGAGTTTGCCGAACATTAGGGCAATTGCCTAGGAGGAGTAAGGATTTTTGTGAAACCATAAATGCCCAGATCCCCTGACCTTTGACAATGATCTTGACCTTGATTCAGACTCACCAGACAATCTTTATGTGTGAATGTGTTGAGAATTAGTGCAATTGGTACCTAGGAAGAGTAACTATTTTTATGAAATCATTTCAGCACCAAGATCTCTTGACCGCTAACAACACCTTGATGCAGACCCACCTGATCATTTGAAATGAATCTGGTGACAATTAGGGCAATTGCTTAGGAGGAGCATTGATTTTTCTGAAATCACTTAAGTGCCCAGATCTCCTGACCTCTGGCCTTGGATGCAGACCCATCTGAGGATCATTGTGAGTTTTGTTGAGCATCAAGGCAATTGTCAAGGAGAAGTAGCGATTCCGCTAAAAGGTGAAATGGACACTGTCTCATTGCATTAGCTCCATACCCTTGGCCAGGGGATCCTGGGTTCGATCCCAGCCCCCAACCAACAGTGATCCGTGTGGAGTTTGTATGTTCTCCCCGTGTCTGCGTGGGTTTACTCTGGGATTTCTCTGGTTTCCTCCCACATGCCAAAAACATGCAAGTTAGGTTAATTGGCATCAAACTGGGGATTCTAAATTGTCCTTAGGTCTGACTGTGAGAGTGAATGGTTGTCTGTCTCTCTGTGTTGGCCCTGTGATGGACTGGTGATCTGTCCAGGGTGGACCCTGCCTCTCGCCCAAAGATTCTGGGATAGGCTCCAGCACCCCCGCGACCCGAAAAGGATTAAGCGGAAGAAGATGAATGAATGAAATGTAAAATACAGGATATAATTTATTGTGTTTTAATCCATGTGGTCAAATTGTAGGTCACAAAATGATTCCTAAATTCACTGTTTAAACTTTATTTATTTTAAGCTTTAATGTTCTACTTGTGTTTTCCAGTGTAGTTCATGCCATCCTTGTTAGATATACTTTAAATACAATCAAGTGTACTAATGTTTGAATTCGTAGATTGCAAAATAAAAGCCCAAGTTCTGCTGAAAGGTTACTATAAGCTGTCATGAACCGAGGGCTGAAGATTTCCTCCAGACTCGGTTTCATGGCTTTTTTCCTGTTTATCACTCATCTCTTGTATTTTGTCTTTCGGTTCATGTATTTAAAATTAAATCACCCTTTATTGTCATTCAGCTGTACAACCAATCATGTACAGTAGAACGAGATTGTGTTTTACCTATCTACTGTGTTAATTACACACACCACAAGTGCAGATTCAGAGGGCCGCTGCCATGCAAGGCGCCGCCACAATTTTCCCTCCTTCATTCCATTATTGCTGAGCACCAAGCTGGATGGCAGGAAGTTCCACTTTTATATGGTCTTCGGCATGACCCGGCAGGGATTTGAACCCCTGCCTCCCGGGTGTGGGGCGGATGCTCTACCAACTGAGCCACCACTCCCGTTATGTTCTGCTTGTCATTTTTTCTGTTTGTTACTGTTATATTTTTATTTTTCTGTACTTATTTATAATTATACTGGGGTATGATATTTTATTCCTTCATATCTAAATTGTCCCCTTTCCTGTTGACAGCTGTCAGGAGGCATGTAGCCTCGTGTGGGCGTATCCTGTCAGTTGTCAGTTTTTGATCTGTCTCCCGAACACTCGCCAGCTAATGTCAGTCACTAGTTTTTGTTCCCTTCTCCTGCTCACGTGAACCCACACCAGTGATCATTCATGCTAACTGGTGCAGTGCTGTTTAAGGACCGCTTTTTTGTGCAATCATCGCTGCGCTATTGAATGTCAACGTGGACTCGTATCTGCATTCTCCCTGTTAACTGCTGCGTTCGCTGGGCGATACCAGCCCAGGGACGGCAGCTGTAAGTTTTTTCATTTCTTGTATATTTGCACTGTTTTGGACGTGTGCTTTGTTCTGTTAATAAATGTCATGAGTGTGATCCAGCGCCTGAGTCTGTCCTTCTGCCCCGAAGGGGCCAGCACATGACAATAAGCAGTAGGTAGTTTGTAATTTTTAACTAGGGGGATGGGCGGTTTTGACCAATTTAGCAGGAGGCACAAATGTCTAAATTAGGTACAAATTTACAAGAATAAAGATGAAACGTTGTGGTAAAAGATGCAAAGTTAAAAAGGCACAAATTACAATTTAATTACACAAAATAAAAACTAGTAACTATAGCATCCAGATGAGCGACACAAATTTACAAGACAAAAGTTGAAACATTTACAGAAAAAAAATACAAATTTTTGAGATAAAAGTTGCAAATTTAAGACAAAAAAAAATGACATTTTTCATGGTGCCAAACACGGTGGTTTGGGACCATCAAACCCAGGTTCATGACAGATGTTGGGATGTTGTGTAAAATGTAAATCAAAACAAAATACAACCTATAATCAGCTGATAACACGACTAAGACCAGATATTTAGCCTCTAACTACATTACTAGTCCTTCCAGGAGAAGGATTAAATATGAAACGATTGTCAATTTAATGCTCCACTCTCAAAAACTCAGCTCAACAAAATCTAAAAACCAGAACAATGATGGTTCTGACCTTGAGGCTGTGTCTTGTTCCCAGGCTGGTGGGGGATGGACTGGACCTGGACCACTTCCTAGCTAACTGGGATCCTGAACTTTCACTGACTGGTTAAAAATGGGCAGAAACAATATTACTGGCAAATAAAAAATGTGCATTTTTGTGACTTTTTGCTTGTAAATTGTCAATAAAAACCTGTAGTGAATTAGCAATTAAAACTGGTAAATGGCGTTGACTTCTATGGGGCTTTTTCTCCTCCCTGGATGAGCAAAGAGCTTCACAGATGCTGCTGTCCACACACACATTCACACACTGATGGAGGCACAGCTGCCACACACACACAGGCGCTGGCCTGGACACCAGCAGCAGCAATTAACTTCTTGGAAATTAACTTGAAATTAAGGCCAACGTTTTAGACATGCGATTTTTTTTACATTTGTCAAACTTTATGAGTTTTCTTTTTCTGGGTCACACTTGCATGGAGCCGCAGGTTGTAGACCCCTTGTGTAACAATTGTAAGTGTTCAGTTTTTCTTCATACCTGGTCCTGGTGACCTGGTCCTGGTCGGGGCTTTGGGTGGGGTCTTGGTGGTTCTCTGAGGAGCAGCAGAGCGGGATGCCTTCGCCCGGCACTCTGCACACACAATGAAGGATTCAGGCACTTTGATCATATTTAAAGCTTCAGTTGTGGAAAGGAACAAAACGTTTCACCAAGTTAAGAACTGAACCTGTCCAGGCAAGTTTAGCATTGAAAAGATTGATGAATATTTTGAATTTAAAAACAACTGACAGATTTCCAATAAAAACTCTTACGTTTATTTTTTAAATTGTACAGTTTCTCACATTTTAGCACAAAAAAAATGATAAATGTAGAAAATACATGAACACAAAAATGCACCAATTAAAAAGTAAATCACAAATTTAGGAGGGAAAAAAACGTAGTAAAACCTGCAGAACTATGAAAACACACAAACTGATCCCACGAGGAAAAAAATTTGAAAAATATTGTAGCGAACTCAATATGAGCACCCTACTTGGCTTGCCAAGTGGGTTGACCCTATTGGCGACACAGGTAGAGTCGGGACTCCGGAGCGGGAGGCGTGAGTTCGAATCTCCCGGTGGGACGTCGCCATGTCGAGCAGCACGTTACAATATCTTTAAAAAATCTTGCAAAATTAAGAAAAGAAAAACCACAAAATTGAGAAAAATATGTAAACTTGTGAAGAAAAACACAAATTTGGTACAAAAAATACACTGATAAGGAAAAAAAAAATCACAAATTTAGGAGAAAAAAAAAAAAACTAAATTAAGGAGAAAAAAAACACAAATTTGGTAGAAAAAAATGGACCAATACAAAGCAAATTTGCAAATATAGGAGGAAGAACAAAACTAAAAACCCCACAAATATATGAGAAATAACAGGAAAAATTATCAATTAAATACAAATTAATGAGAATTTTTTGAACTCATAAATTCGTAAAAAAAAAAATAAAAAAAACCTTTGAAAAAGCAGATTTTTTGTTGCCAAATTGGGAAAATAAAAAAGACAAATTCATGAGGAAAAAAATGCACAAATATTTAAAAAAATTAAAAAAATCCACAACTTTATAACAAAAGAAAATTTTTAAAAAACATAATTGTATGAGGAAAAAACAAAAAAAAAATATAAAGCAGCACAAGTTTCTGATGAAACAATTGTGGTAAATAGTAATGGGGGAAAAACCTACAAAAGAAGCAAGAAGAATGGAAAATTGTGAAGAAAAATTCATATAGTCACAAAAAAATCAGTAATGGAGAAATACTGAACGACGTTGGCATCCAGTGTGACTATAAATTAATATATATAACTATGTTATTCTAAATCACATACAGTGGCTATAAAAAGTCTACACACCCCTGTTCCAGGTTTTTGTGATGTAAAAAAAATGAGACCAAGATAAATCATTTCAAAACTTTTTCCACCATTAATGTGACCTATAACCTGTACAACCCAAATGAAAAACAAACTGAACTCTTTTAAGGGGAAAAGTAAAAAAACAAACAAACCTACAATTACCTGGTTGCATAAATATGCACACCCTGTTATCACTGGGGGTGTGGCTGTGTTCATAATTAACCAATCACATTCAAACTCATGTCAGTGGGAGTCAGCGCACACCTGCCACCATTTAAAGTGCCTCTGATTAACCCCAAATAAAGTTCAGCTGTTCTAGTAGGCTTTCACTGACATTTTTCTACTCACATCTTACAGCAGTGGTTCCCAAGCCTTTTCCCAGGAGCCCCCCCGCCTGTGTCACAGAAGTACCGGGCCCCCCAGCCCACACCATCACACCAGAGGAATTAAGTCATTTTAGAACATTTATTTAGGACAAAATCACATCAGTTTTGCTTAACCTATTCCATTTGTTTTGAAATGTAGATTTGTTTTCCTTTATACTTCAACTAAACTGAATTATATGAACATGTGTATCACACACAGACAAAAAATAAATGTGGCAAATGACTGCAATGGTATTAAAATATTTGTCCTTTTGGTTGAAGACAGCATCACTTTTAAACATGGCCTTTTTGACACCAGGAGGCAGTCCTGAGTCTTCATTCTTCATTGTCAGTAACAAAGTTTTCATCTTTGCCAGAGGTACGAAACAGAAATGTTAACAAGAACATGTCCCTTGTGAAAGCAAACATTTCTAACAACCAAAATAGTGGGTCTACACACACATGACGGCAGAAACCAGTAAAGGTCTAAAAGTCAGTCAGTGTGGGCCTAATGGCAGTAGGCCTAAAAACAGCCCTGTCATCCACAAAGAACAAATGTCCTTGACTGCTCTTTCTCACAACACTACCCAGCAATTAACACTGCAAAAAATAGTTCAATGATTCTTTGCTTTTTACTCTCTCCAGTGTGTTAATTCACAAAAGAATATTAATGTGCACCTTGAGCTTGCATGTCTCTGACCAGGGATGCCATGTTTGGAGTGATGGTGGTGATAGCCAGTCTAAAGTCCTGGTGGACATCCAGCCTCTTCCTTACTTCGGTTTTTATGGTTAGAAGGGCACTGAAAGCTGCCTCAGACAGGTACGTAGTACCAAAAGGAAGGATGGCACTCTTGATTGCGTGTTTGGCCAGTGTAGGAGTGACGGTCTGTCCTTTGACCATCCAAAACTTATTGTATCAGTCTTCCTGGAAATATTTGTTGACACTGAATCAGATTGAAGGTCACACAGCTCATCTTCACAGCCCAGGTATTCAACGTCCTTGTGACTGGAAATGTAGTGCTCCATCACCCATGCTTCCTTGGATACACTTTCGTTGATGTGGGCAAAGCGACTCCTCATCTCGTCACACAGCAGGTTCATGTGGCGCGTGAAGTCCGTACGTAAAGACGCACGCACGGTGCCACCGGACTGCTTCTGCAGAAGTGGAAACTGCTGCAACTTCCCTTCTGACATTTTAGCAACCCTGTCCTCCAGTTTTCGCACAAAAGCGTCCAGTCCGTCTTTGCATTGTAGGACGTTTGATTCAGGTCCCTGCAGCCCCTTGTTTGTTTCGATGAAAAGAGCGAATGTGTTTGTTGTGTTGGTTCTGTTCTAAATCAAGACTGCTGCTTTGGGTGTTCACGGAGACTCTTTTATTAACTGGCTGCAACAGCATTATCACTGTAACTCTGCCATAGTGTGTCTCTCCACATGCAGTACTCAGGCAACATCTAGGCATGGTCTGCCCTCTAGTGACAACACATATGTAATACTCTGGATTCCACCACATCCCCCTTACTGAGGTTAGGTTGACCCCTTCTTCCTCATAAATCCTCATTTTTAAACAACCGCATGGGTAAGATAAGATAAGACAAGATAAGCCTTTATTAGTCCCACAACGGGGAAATTCCAGGATTGCAACAGCACAGGGATAGCAACACTCAGAGCAACAATCAGAAGGCAAGAAAAAAACAAGCAAGCAAGAGCGGCTAATATACATATGTACATATTACTATAAAATATATATATACACACACACACACAGATACACAGTGCAGAGCATTGTAGCTGGATGGAATAAATATATGAATATATGAACACACAGTGCAGAGGCTTGTAGCTAGATGGAATAAATATGTAAATATATAAACACCCACAGTACGGAGCATTGCAGCTAGGTGGAATAAATATGCAAGTATATAAACACACACAGTGCGGAGCAATGTAGCTAGATGGAATAATATGTAGATATATAAAAACACAGTGCGGAGCATTGTAGCTAGATGGAATAAGTATATAGATATATAAACATAAATATAAACACACCCAGTGCTGAGCATTGTAGCTAGATGGAATAAATATGTAAATATATAAACACACACTGCAGAGCATTGTTGCTAGGTGGGATGAAACAGCATAACCGTCTATTTAGTTATCCTACATGGTATGATTATGTGCCCATACATATTCTCACCCTCCATAGCGACCGGTATGTTCCTAGTTGTATGCCGGAGAGGACCATTGTGTAAGTCTATTGCATCTTTTGCATTCAAAAAAACTATTAGTTTGATACGTCTTTTTGCTATCTCTGCGAGCAGCCCTGCTTAGGTTGTACAGTCTGACAGCTGTTGGTAGGAAGGACCTACGAAACCTCTCGGTTGTGCACCTGGGATGATGTAGTCTGCTGCTAAATGAGCTCCTCAGTGCATCCAGTATGTCCTGCATAGGGTGGAACTCGGACTCCAGCAGAGATGACAGTTTAGCCACCGTCCTTCTCTCTCCTATCTCCTCCATCGGATCAAGGCGCTGCCCCAGGACAGAGCTAGCTTTCTTAATCAGTTTGTTCAGTCTCTTCCTATCGGCTGCAGTAATGCCACTGCCCCAGCAGACCACTCCAAAAGTGATGGCTGATGCCACCACCGTATCGTAGAATGTGTGGCGCCGAGAGTCATTTTTTTTTTTTTTTTATTTAAGTTTTTGTAAAGGGTATACAGGTCGTTACAGCAATGCAGTGTTTACATTTTCATCACATGTTCCCTTATTTTCTGATATCTGACAACATTGGAAGATTAATTCTTACAACACCCCTTTTTTTTTTTTTAAAGTGAAAGAAAAAGTGAAATTAAAGAGAAAAAAAAACAAAAAACAAATAACAAAAAAACCCAAACAAACCAGTAAAAAACAAACAAAAAGAAAAAGTAAGTAAATAAAGATAAAAGAGCATCTGAGTAGTGTTGGAACAAAGAGCGGAACCATTATTGAAATGGTATTTGTCAAAGATTAGATCTAATGGAAGACACATATGCGGTCCAGGGTTGCCAAAAGTTCATGAACCCATCCATGTCCTGTCTCAGTGCGAATGTCAACTTTTCCATCGAGTAAATGTCTTGGATCACGTTAGTCCAATCTTCAGGTGTAGGACAGTCCTTCAACATCCATTTTTTAGTTAGAGCTTTTTTGCTTGCCAATATTAAAACATTGAATAAGTATTTTTCTCCTCGTCTTTCCAGTGAGTCCGGTAGTAAACCCAAATACAAAGTTACAAAAGAAAAGGGAACTGTAATTTTGAATATTTTCCCCAATATTGTCTGTACATTGGTCCAATATTGGTGGATAACTGGGCATGACCAAAACACATGAAAATGATTTGCAGTCTTTTCACCACACAAGCGCCAACAGTTCAATCCCTTATGGGTAAATTTGTTTTGTGCAGGTGTTCTGAAAAATCTTGCCAAGTTTTTCCATCCAAATTCTCTTCACTGCAGGGATGAGGTACTTTTCCATTGCTGTTTATTTAGCTTTTCCCATATTTCCAGTTGTAAAGTGAAATTCCCCTCTTTTTCCCATCTCTCTTTTATATAAGATGTGTTGTCTCCTTTTAAGTCTTGAAGACCTTGGTATATTTTAGAAATGTATCTGATCCCTGGGATCCCTTTATATGCCATTAAGAAGACCTTCAGAACACCTGACTGGGCCCTTTCCAAAACCTCCTTTTTAAGTATATTGTTTATGTGGTGTCTAAGCTGGAAGAACCTGTAAAGGTCTTGATTTATTAGGCCTTGTTTTTTCAAATCTTCAAAACTTCTTAAGATTTGCCCTTTAAAAAAATCGTAATATTTTATCAGCCCTTTCTCCTTCCACTTTTTAAATCTGGTGTCTGTTTTATTAGGAGTAAAGTCCTGATCATAGGCGATCCATTGCAGAAGTCGATAGGGCTCTTTAGTTTGATTCTCTCTGACTATCTTAAACCAAATTTTTAGCGGGGTCTCTATCCACGGGTTAGTGTTATTCAAAAGCTTAGGTAAGGCATTGTTCCCTATTATCGCCTGTAGGGGGATGTCACTTGTTATTTGGCATTCGATCTCCTTCCATTGTGCAGTGTAGACTGGGTTACATATCTCTACTAAAGTTTTAATTTGTGCGGCTTTAAAGTAGTCCCTGATATTTGGCAGCGCGAGCCCACCTTTGTCTTTGTTTAGCTGTAGGGTTCTATATCTGATTCTACGTCTCTTGCCCTGCCATATGAATCTTGAGATCCTTCTGTCCAGCTCCTGCCATGTTTTTTTGGGAGGTTCTACCGGTATTGTTTGGAAAAGGTATAGAAGACGTGGAAGTATATTCATTTTGACTGCTTCAATTCTTTGTGCAGTACCCAAGAATGGTATCATATTCCATCTTGCTAGGTCAGATTTTATTTTTGTCACCAGTGGATCATAGTTTAGTGATATAATTTTGTTGAGTTGTTTCGGGATATTGACCCCCAGATATTTCATAGATTCCGACTCCCAGTTAGTTTTGAGTTTGCTTAGTGAATAATGATTTGGGTCATAGTTGAATGTTAAAACTTGGGTTTTATGCATATTTAATTTGTACCCCGATAAATCTCCATACTCTGAAAAAACTGAGGTTAGTTCTGGTAAAGAAGTGTCCGGCTGCCCTAGGTATATTAAAATGTCATCAGCAAAGAGTGCTATTTTATGTTCCTTCTGACCAAGTGTAATACCTTGAATTTTTTGGTTTTGTCTTATCCATTGGCTCAGAGGTTCTATGAAGATTGCAAAGAGCAGTGGAGACAGGGGGCAGCCCTGACGACATCCTCTTTCCAGTTCAAAAGATGATGATAAATTACCGTTAATCCTTATTTTAGCTGTTGGTTTTTTATATAATGCCTGTATAGTTCTAATGAAGTTGTTATGAAAATTGAAACTGGATAAGATTCTATATAGAAAAGACCAGTCAACCGAATCGAATGCTTTTTCAGCATCTAATCCCAATATGACTGCATTTAAGTTATATTTTTTTATATGATGAATTATGTGTAAAGTGCGTCGAATGTTGTCTTGTGTCTGTCTTTGTCTTATAAAACCTGTTTGGTCTAAATGAATTAGGTCTGTCAGTATATTTTCTAACCTTTTGGCAAGGATAATGGTAAAAAGCTTATAGTCCTGATTTAGTACACTGATTGGTCTGTAGTTGGAGCACTCTAGTTTATCCTTTTCAGGTTTAGGTATAACTGCAATGACCTCTTCTCTCCAGGAGGGGGGGATTTCCCCTGTGTGGAGGACATAATTAAATGTTTTCAGGAGGAGAGGAGATAGTTGCTGTTTAAAGGTTTTGTACCACTCTGCTGTATAGCCATCAGCTCCTGGGGATTTGTTAGCTTTAAGTTTCATAATTGCTTTTTCCAATTCTTTAGGATGTATTTCTGACAGTAGTGTTTTATTTTGTGACTCCGTAAGTTGGGGAAGGTTTAATGTGTTTAGGAATGCCTCGGATGCGTTTTTATGTTTTTTGTGGGAGTATAAGTTCTTATAGTAATTCTCGAAGTTTTTAAGAATATCCTGAATTCTGAATTTTATTTCCTTTGATACTGGGTCTCTGATTTTGTAGATTGCTCTTTCTGTTTGATGTTTCCTCAATTTATAGGCTAGCAATTTTGCCGATTTACTGCCTGCTTCATAGTATTTTTGTTTCAGAAATGTAAGTTTCTTCTGGATTTCTATTGTGTAGATCTCATTTATTTGGTTTTTAATTTCCTTAATCTTGAGCGAGTCAGTAGAATGAGTGTTGCCTTTGTGTTCTTTTTCTAGGTTCCTAAGTTCTGACTCTAATGTGGATAGTTTTTCTTGTCTTAGTTTCTTTTGGGTTGCCAGTTTTGCAATAATCTTTCCTCTTATTACAGCTTTACATGCATCCCACAGTATTAAAGGGGATACTTCTCCATTATCGTTATCTTCCAAATATCTGAGAATATCTGATTCCAATTCATCTTTCAATGGTCCTTTCAGGACATTTGAATTTAACCTCCAAGAAAATGTATTATTTGTGTATTTTTGGATATTTAAGTCCATGTAGATCGGACTGTGGTCGGAGAGATTCGACTTCCGCTTTTGAGAGAGAGCAGACACTTTTCTTCCCTCTCCCTCCTAATCCTCTCCCTTCTGATCCCAGCTTGCAATGTCACTCTTCTCCTGGCTGAATCTTAATCCAAATGGAAATTATGGATCTGGAAAGCGACTTATATGCGATTGTCACCACTTTAAAAAGTAGAAGATCGGGTCAGGGGGAACCCAAGGGAGACTCATGGTATTGGAATTCATGTGTCTGTGTGATTCGACTGAGATTGAACTGATCACAGGATCTTCTGTTTGGCCCCTGGAGTTTTCCTAGTGTATCGAAATTATCTGGGTGAGCTAATCAAATGCGGACCCCGGCGTAGCTCCCTTAACAAATTCAACAATTCGTCCAGCTGGGGGGAGCACTGACTGTCAGCGGCAGGATTAACATGGAATTTACTATCTGGCATGCCTTGAAGAGAGAACGAACTCTCTGGAGATGTTTTACCTATGTTTCGGTAGGTGGATAACATCTGTGGATCGCTGAGTGCTCTCCAGAGAATGATCTAAAGTATGATTCAAGCCTGTATGAAATTGAAGCACAGAATCGAAGAGAGAGAAATTTTTTTATTCTCTGAGTGCACTGTGCAGATTTGACCTTGTGTTTTGGTGCCTTTGTTTACATTCCTCCTCGATGAAGATAACGCTGGGAAGTGGCTTATGTCTACCCATACATCAACAATCAGTTGTTGTCGTCAGCGGATTGGTCTCTCGAGGACATTGCCCATGTGCCTTCTGCAAGGAAGAGGAAAAGAGAGACAGACTCTGATCTCTGACTTGTTTATAAGTCACATGATTATAACATCTATCCACTGCCTGGAGGCGCCCTCTGCTGCTCACTAACAACTGTTACACTCACACTACACAATGACATGCAAATATACACACACTGCTCTCCCTCCCTCTGCTGTGTGATTGTATCTATCGTCTGCTAATGTGCATAGAGGGTTTTTTTTCTGTGTAATCAAAATTTGGCTCATGAGCTTATATGAGCTTATACGAGCGTGATTCTGATAACTATGTTTTTTCTCTCTGCCTATTGTGTTCCCCCCCCCCCTTCCCCCCTTTACCCCCACTGCAGACAGGCGCCTCTATGGCTGCCGTGTCATTGGATGCGCCTAATGTGCGCGCCCAATGTCAAGTCAAATTCCTTGTGTGTTTACTTGTAAATATACTTGGCAATAAAGCTGATTCTGATTCTGATTCTGATTCTGAGATCCATCAGTCCTATTTTACATGTTTTTACTCTTCCAATGTCTCTATTAAACATAAAAAAATAGTCAATCCTTGAGTAAGATGAATGTGGAGTTGAGTAAAATGTATAGTCTTTTACACTGGGGTTGAGTTCCCTCCACACGTCACAGATTCCCAATTCTTTTAGTAGCATCCGAGTCTTCCTGTTTTGGGTGTTATTTTGATGTGGGGAATTACCAGAAGCATCCCAGTATGGATTCAGTCTAAGATTGAAGTCCCCACCACATATCACTAAACCTTGAGCTTTAGTTATCATTAGGTCGAATACATTTTTATAAAATTTCCAGTTAGCCCCTGGGGGAGCATACACATTCAGCAGGGTGATATCTTCTCCCTCTAGCCGCCCAGTTACCAAACTGTATCTCCCTTCTTTATCTTTGTGTTCTGATTTTTTTTCAAATGTAATTTTGGTTGATATCAATGTCGCTACTCCCCTCCTCCTCCCTGATTTATATGAAGATGAAGAGATCATTTTAAACCCTTGTCTACTGAGTTTATTGTGTTCCACGTCTGTTAGGTGGGTTTCTTGTAAAAGTATTATTCCTGCTTTGTCTTTTTTCATTTTGCCTAGAATCTTGGATCTTTTAACTGGATTCAGGATTCCTTTTACATTATATGAAATTATTTTGGTTACACCCTGTTTCTCCTTTGTGTTGTTTTGTTTAGTATAACTGTGTGGTGGCCCTCTTTTGTGCTACTCAGAAACTGAAAGAACATTAAAAACAAGAAAAACATTAAGAACATAGTGTAAAAAACTTTAAAACAAAAAGCTGTCATAAGAACTTCCTGAGCTGAGGTCTTTTTAAAGACCCTGTAAGAGCCTTGATGGAGTGAAGGCTCTGAGGGAAATTCCTCAAACTCTGTTATGTGTTGAGGGCCCTCTCTTACCACTGAAAGTAGTCCCATGCTTTTAACGTGAGTTTCAGAACCCAATCCAAACTTGTAATGATTTTTTTTTTTCCCTTTTATGCCTAAACCCTGTGAAATTGTGTGCACCCTCCCACCCCCATCACATCAAACATTCACGCAAAAACAGTATTTGTTAGTATGAGGAGAACATGTGGATTATTGTCACATTTCTATTTTAAGAAGTTTTTTTTTTTTTTATTACAAAGACTTATTTGTTTCAAATAATATGATTGTTCCATGAAATGTTTTACCACATGCTGAATATGCATCTCCTTTAATGTTTGTTACCTTGTATGAGGGGGGTTGGATGTGCGGATTGATTCAAGAGAAAAGAAAAAAAAAAAAAAAAAAAAAGGTCGCTATTCCAACCTGAAAACGGATAGTTTATCCGCGACGCTCTGGTGCTGGGTTTCCCGCTGCTGGTCCGTGGATTTTGAGGGTCTTTGTGTTGTCCATGTTTGCGCTTTGATCTTCTCACTCGGGTCTGCTGCGGGTTTAAATACCGTTACCGGGAGCCCTCTTTTCGCCATGTCAGCTGTTGCTTCTTCCGCCGAATTATAGAGACACGTTTCATCGCTGTAGAAGACCCTTAACTTCGCAGGAAATGGTGTCTGAAAGCGCAATTTCTTCTCTCTTAACACCTTTTTCGCGTCATTGTATTCCCTGTGCTTTTTAAGGACCTCCGGGGCGTAATCGTGTTCCACGTAGACTTTTCTCTCCTGGTGCATAAATCCTTTTTTCTGCCAGGCCAGTCTTACAACCTCTTGTTTTATTTTGAAATTGGAAAATCTTACCAACACCGAACGTGGGGGCGCTTCCGCCGCCGGCCTAGCGGCTAATGAACGATGTGCCTTTTCTATCTTCAAGTCGGTGGTTTGTGGAATATCCAATTTCTCTCTTAGTAAGGATTCCACGCATTCTGCCATTGAGTTAAAACCATTTTCGGTTCCTTCTATCAGACCATGAATTCTTATGTTGTCTCTTCTTTGTTTTCCTTCTTGGTCGGTTAGCTTAGCCTCTATAGCTGCTTGTCTTTTGCGTAGGTCTAGCACAGAATCTTCGAGCACTTTTATTCGATCCTCTGTTTCCAAGATTCGGTTCTCGGCCTGGTCCACTCTGCTGTTTGTCCTTTTCAATTCTTCTCTGAATTCCCGAAATTCGGCCGTAACATCTCGGCGAAATCGTCGTAGCTCCTCAAATAGTGATTTCAGGCTAACCCTTTTGTTAGCTATCACCAGTTCCTCGTCTTCTGAACGGAGATCTTCCAGTTCAGATTCTCCGGCCGATACGTGTCCTGGCCTGGAGAATTTCAGTTTCTTCTGTTTTCCTTTAGACATGATGATTTTGTCTTTTGATTTTCACTCCTCCAAAAATCCGTTAAGTTTGATTTTCAAGGTGTTATCCTGGATTGGGTCTGAGAGCTTCAGTGTTAAGCTGCAGTCGCCATGGCGTCCAGCGAGAGTCATTTTTGATACCCTTGTGGGATACCCTTGGGTATCCCACAAGGGTCCATTCTTGGTCCTTTACTTTTCAGCATTTTTATTAATGACTTGCCGTTACACTGCTCAGCTGCAACATGCCAACTTTATGCAGATGATGCAGTTATTTACACAGCTGCCAAGACTCCAGCACAGGCTGCAGATGTACTGTCTACAAGTATGGTTGATGTCCAAGAGTGGCTCCTCCAGAACCATCTATTGCTGAACCTTCAGAAAACAGTCTCAATGTGCTTTTCAATCAAAAAATGTAACCTGCAACGTTTTAAAGTTAATATACATGATCATGACATCAGTTTAGCTACAGAATTCAAATACCTTGGCATTGTACTAGATCTTCAACTCAAATTTAATCTTCATATAAAGAAAATTTCAAAAACAGTAAAAAAAAAATCTGAACTGCTTTAAATTAATTAGATATTACATACCTTACGAAGCAGCTGTACTGTATATGCATTCTATGGTTTTTTCTCATATATCATACTGTTTGACAGTCTGGGCTCAAGCAGCCCCTTCCACAAAAAGACATATAGGTTCATTATATAATCAAACCCTAAAAATCTTGGACCAAAAGCTCATTAGGTGGCATCACTGTAATGTTTTAAAAAAATACAACCTATTGAGTTCTGAGAGTTTCATTGACCTTTGTTTTCTGAAATTAATGTTCAAATGTTTCCATAAATCAGCACCCGAGCCACTTGCTGGTTTCGTCCAAAGACAGGACAGCAGCAGAGCCACCAGGAGTTCTGTTAACAATAACTGTAAAATATTCCACCGCAGAACCACATTTGGACAAACAGCTTTCTCTATAAAGGGCAGTCACATCTGGAACACAATGCCAAATGTAATTAAAATAATAACGGACTTTAAAACATTCACTAAAAAGGTTAAAAACTGGCTGAAAAATAAACAAGAATGTACTCATGTATGAATTGATTGTCTGCAAAGTGAGAGTGAATGAAGGGATGGAATGAATGTGTTTGTTTATAATGAGTGACGAAGGGAGGGAGGCCTGAAATAGGCAAATGTGAATCAGGTTGTTATATTTGTGTATTTATAATATTTATAATATTTATAATTGTGTATTTATAATCTTTTTGCATTGATGTATGTGGTTATTGTGTATTTTCTTTTTCTTTTTTTTACTTGATTCTCTTTTCTAAAGCCCATCCAGGGACAAGAGTTGCAAATTAGCTAATAGCTATACACTCTATGTGCAACACATCAGATTGATTGTCATTGATTAATTGTCTATGTTTATTGCACTGTCCCTGTCAAATAAACGAATCTATCTATCTATCTGTAAGCACATAATACATTTTTATATCAGATTGTTTGAGTTCACACTGGTCAACTATGACAGGGCAAACCTAACTTTTTCTAACCCTTTTCTTTTTAAACACTTATTCCATGTATGAGACCATTTTTATGCAAAAGCCTCTTATATTGTATTTTGAAAGCATTTCTAGAACTCAAACTCTGCATATCAGAAATGGCAATACATAACTTTTACAGATCCAGTCTTTTGGGTTTGATCACTTCTGTCATGTTCACTGCGTGAACTGCACAGTGAACATAGGAAATGGCAGCAAGCCCGACATGCAGAGCAAGTAACGTGTTTATTTACAGTGGGTGAAATGTACAATTAGTCCAAAAAACAGTCACAAAAAGGGAAGACACCCGGCTACAAACGAGGTCAGAATACAATGTCTACACAATCTACTGTGGAAATCCCCAAAATAACGTCATGCTTAGGTTTACATTATCCAACGGGGGCTCAACTGAAAAAGTTGTCTCTGTCTCCAAAACTTTACAAGATGATGGGTGTTTCTGTTGCTAGCTTGCTAGCCCTGTTAGGATGTCTGTGGCAGGAATCCGTGGGTAAATAACTCCGATCTCCCGATTTAGCTGCAGAGTTCCCTGTCCTCTTGTCTCTAGGTGAGTGTCAGTCTCATTTTCAAACTACTTTACTCTCCAGTGTTGATACTTTTACTCCGGTGACGGTAAAATCTCTCGGACGTGAATGCAAAAATTGTACAATTTAGTGTGTACTCGTCTCTTTCCATTGACTTTGTATGCATTCGCGCTGCCCGTTCCAGTTTGGTGTGAAGGCACCTTAAGATGTATGCGGAAGATTAGACAGTTGGCAAAGCTGTCTTTTCAACATTTTTCTCAACCAATTTGTGCTGGGAGGGACCTTTCTATGTCATTTCCCTCCATACTTTAGCATTACTTGCCCAGTCCTCTAGTAATTCTTCCCAACCACCCAGAGCTTTTCTCAACTAGTGCTGTGCGATGCTGCAAGATTTGGTATCAATCCAGTACCAAGTAAATGCAAGGCCAGTATTGCCAATACTGAAAGTGTGGCTACGTTTTAATAATTAATGTGGATGGCATCATCAAATTACTAAATCTGAATGAATTTTCATGACCTTTAAGTGTTTTGTGATTTTTCCTTTGGATTATTAATTAGTTAAAACCCAGGACAGAATCCAGCTAAAGTTTCGAGGTAAATACATACAGAATCACTTTGACACTTAACACAAAAGGGTCATTTTATTCAATCAAATCTGAGCCATATTATATTCAGAACATTTGTTTCAATTCCGGTAAATGTATTCATATAAATAACACACTTCAATGGGATAAATGTATTATACCAAGGTCTTAGCATAATTTATACTTTTTGAGTTCGCTAAAGTAACAAATGACCGGTTACACTTTGAAAGTTAATATTAACTAATGCTGAAGATGACTAAAATATTACTTTCAGTTTTTCACTTCATTTTATTTCCTGTTGATAGAATGAACAGCTCACGTGCAGCAGCAACACCAGAGAAAACATTCAAGACACAGAGAAGCAAGTTTAAATGGTTTAGTGATAAATTTAAAAAGAGGAGCACTCGTAGGGTAAACGTTACTCGCCAGAGGGAGATGCAGCCTGTGGAGGCACCGATCTCCTGCTTGGGGCGTGGGATGCTGGCGTCCCGGTGCTTGGGGCCCGGGGACTGCTGTTGACCCCTCTGGGGGGGGTGTTGTTGGTGAGTCCGGGGGCACAGCAGCCTGGCGGCCCAGCCTCCCTCCACCATCCCTCCTGGGGTGGATGCCTGACTTTTCTGCACTTGTTGGCCTCAAACATTTGTGCTCTGTGGGAGTTGGTGATGATAATGTCCTGCTTGCTCGGGGTTTCCGGGAGGGCGGGGGGGTTACTGCGACCGGCAACCCTCTTTGTATGTTTCCTGACAAACCACTCACATGCACACACTTATTTTGCACGCCCTCTCATGTACACACACAAGGATGCACACACACAAATGTCTCCCCTTTAACAGGTGTGGATACCAGACTGGTGGTGAGACGTCTTCAGTAGAAGAAGCTGTCTGTCTTCTGTTTGTTTTACACACATGGATAAAACTGTTGGTACCCCTCTGTTAATGAAAGAAAAAACCACAATGGTCACAGAAATAACTTGAATCTGACAAAAGTGGTAATAAATAAAAAGTCTATGAAAATTAACCAATGAAAATCAGACAATGCTTTTGAATTGTGGTTCAACAGAATTATTTTAAAAAACAAACTCATGAAACAGGCCTGGACAAAAATGATGGTACCCTTAACTTAATATTTTGTTGCACAACCTTTTGAGGCAATCACTGCAATCAAACAATTTCTGTAACTGTCAATGAGACTTCTGCACCTCTCAGCAGGTATTCTGGCCCACTCCTCATGAGCAAACTGCTCCAGTTGTCTCAGGTTTGAAGGGTGCCTTCTCCAGATGGCATGTTTCAGCTCCTTCCACAGATGTTCAGTAGGATTTAGATCAGGACTCATCGAAGGCCACTTTAGAATAGTCCAATGTTTGGCTCTTAGCCATTCTTGGGTGTTTTTAGCTGTTTGTTTTTGGGTCATTATCCTGTTGCAAGACCCATGACCTGCGACTGAGACCAAGCTGTCTGACAATGGGCAGCACATTTCTCTCTAGAATACCTTGATAGTCTTGAGATTTCTTTGTACCCTGCACAGATTCAAGACACCCTGTGCCAGATGCAGCAAAGCAGCCCCAGAACATAACAGAACCTCCTCCATGTTTCACAGTAGGGACAGTGTTCTTTTCTTGGTATGCTTCATTTTTGCGTCTGTGAACATAGAGCTGATGTGCCTTGCCAAAAAGTTCCAGTTTTGTCTTGTCTGTCCATAGGACATTCTCCCAGAAGTTTTGTGGCTTGTCAACATGCAGTTTGGCAAAGTCTTTTCTAGGGGTACCATCATTTTTGTCCAGGCCTGTTTAATGAGTTTTTTTTTTTTTTTTAATAATTCTGTTGAACCACAATTCAAAAGCATTGTCTGATTTTCATTGGTTAATTTTCATAGAATTTTTATTTATTAACACTTTTGTCAGATTCAAGTTATTTCTGTGACCATTGTGGGTTTTTATTTCATTAACAGAGGGGTACCAACAATTTTGTCCATGTCTGTAGCTGTTGGTTTGTTTGTCTTTTTTGTCTGTTCCTCTCCCTTTTCTTTCCCCCTCCCCACACTTCCTTTCCCCATTCCCCATCCTGTTGGGTCCTTCATGGGTAAAATAACTTAAATAAAGTATTAAAAGTTATTACAAGAGGAGTTCACAACAATATACAGTACATAGATAGGTACTGTATAAAGCTCCTTTTGGCAAAGTGAATCTGTTTTGGCACAATAAGGGTAGCAGATTTCTGTTCTGCTCACCTAGCTGCCTGACAGGACAAGGGGAAAAAAGAAGTCATTCTGCTATACATCCAGTTAAATACTTAAAAGCCTCAATGTACAGACAGCAAAATCCTGTGAATTATGCATCAGGTTTGTTTAAATAAACATTGCTTTACCATAAACCAAAGATTTCCCCCAACTTAATTAAATGAGAATTGGAAAACAAAACAAAACAATTAAAGGCATCATTTTGTTATAGATTTGACTTTGTCATGTAGCATATTGAACAACTTATAAAAAGGGGCAATACTGAAATTAATGGAGGAACAAAAAAGGATTTCATTTGAGAATAACACATTTTTCATCATCAGCAACAACTTCTGGTTATTCAGAATTGTTAATAAAATGTTTAGGTTAATTACTTGCAATTTGTGCTTCTGAAACAACTCAACAGTGTGGAAGCAGCCATCTCCCCAAGCTTCTCCACAAAACCCAAACTTTATTTTAGTCCAAGCTATGAGCTAAAGTGTGCTCTGATGCTAATAGGTTGCACTCAGATCACTGAGTGGAAGTTCTCCGTCTAAACGTGGCTTGTGCGGCAGGGAATGAGGTTCTAATGTACAGGTCATGGTGGTGGAATGGTAGCATCCTCTGAGTTCATCTGACAATAACTGATAACCTGCGTCTCCGGGGATTGCTGTGCGCTCACCTGCCTCATCATCCTCACCCCGCTGCAGCTTCCACTCTCCACCCGGTCACACACTGCTCAGCCCATTCCCTTCCTACTACTCACCAGCATCATCCTGCTGGTTTGTCTGTTCTTGCTGGGTACTCTGTCGGGTTCTCTGCTCGGCCCACATAAGTGGCAAATTTGTGTCTTCCACTTCCTACCTCCCTTCTCCTGCTAATTGCTCTCGTCTCTCCCCACAGGCTGAATTTTCCTCTGGCGAGTGATGTTTTCTCTAGCAATGCTCCTTTCTGAAATTAATAAACTGTTCAAACGTGTTTCTCTGTGTCAGTGTTTTTTCTCTAGTGTAGCACCCAGCACTTGAGCTGATCATTCAGTCAATGTGACAAACACAGCATTTCAGAAAAGGAACATCATACCAACAGTAAAACATGGTGGTGGTAGTGTGATGGTCTGGGGCTGCTTTGCTGCTTCAGGACCTGGATGACTTGGTGTAATTGTTGGAACCATGAATTCTGCTCCCTACCAGAAATTACTGAAGGATAATGTCCAGCTTTCAGTTTGTGACCTCAAGCTCAAGTCTTCCAGTGTGGCTGAATTTAAACAATTCTGCTCAGAAGACTAGGCCAAAATTCCTCCACAGTGATGGAAAAGACTCATCATCAGTTACAACAACTGCTTGATTGCAGTTGTGGCCGCCAAGGGTGGAACAACCAGTTTCAACCAGTTTCACTTCCGGCTTCTAGAGAGAGCAGATGCTTTTCCTCTCGCTTTTCCTCTCCTCTCCTCTCCTCTCCTCTCCTCTACTATTCCCTGTTTGCGATGTCTGCCTTTCGCTCTTCTTCTGGCTGAATCTTAATCCAAATGGAAATTATGGATCTGGAAAAGTGGCTTATATGCGATTGTCACCTCTTTAAAAGGAGAAGATCGGATCAGGGGGGAACCCAAGGAAGACTCATGGCATTGGAATTCATGTGTCTGTGTGATTCGACTGAAGATTGAAATGATCACAGGATTTTTCTGTTTGGCCCTGGAGTTTCCTGGTGTATCGAAATTATATTTGGGTGAGCTAATCAAATGCGGACCCCGGCGTAGCTCCCTCAACAAATTCAACAATTAGTCCAGCTGGGGGGAGCACTGACTGTCAGCGGCAAATAGGATTAACATGGAATTTACCACCTGGCATGCATTGAAGAGAGAACAGACTCTCTTGGACATGTTTACCTATGTTTCGGTAGGTGGATAACATCTGAGGATCGCTGAGTGCTCTCCAGAGAATGATCTAAAGCATGATTCAAGCCTGTATGAAATTATGAAGCACAGAATCAAAGAGAGGGAAATTCTATTCTCTGAGTGCATTGTGCAGATTTGACCTTGTGTTTTGGTGCCCCTGTTTACATTCCTCCTCGATGAAGATAAGGCTGGTGAAGTGGCTAACCCAAACATTCAACAATTGTTGTTGTTTCAGCAGACAGAGCTCCAAGGACAGCGTTATCATGTGTCTGGACTATAGAACACATGACTGAATAATATCTATCCGTTGCCAGAGGGTGCCCTCTGCTGTTCACTAGCAATGACACACCTACATTACACTGCATTCAACATTACATGAATGACTGATACACGTAAACTGACACAAATATACATACACTGACTCTCTCAATTTGCTTTTTGTCATTGTGTGATCTATTGTCTGCTAATTGCAGATATCACAGAAACGATATCACTTCAGAGGAACATGTATATTTCAAAAGCCTACAGTGAGAACAACCACCAAGCAACACTGTATTTCAATGCAAGGAGTCAGATTATGGAACGATTTTGGACCTGAATTAAAATCATGTACAACGCTTGGACAATTTAAACAAAAACTAAAGGAAGAAATACTCCAAACATATTTACAAGACGACATGTAAACTCACATAAGGATTGACATATCCAGCCTGTGTTGTGTTGTAGCTTAGTTTTTTTTTTCCTCTGTCACATTTTGTCTTAGATTTGTTTTTGAATAGTAACCGCTTAACTTAGCCTAGCTTAGTTTTCTTTTTTTTCTCTCAGTCACATTTTGTCTTAGCTTTGTTTTGAATTGTAATCGCTCTTGACTGTTTTCTCTTTTTTCTATTTTGAATTCCTGGATGGAATATGGGTGGGCAATATAAGCTGCGGCTTCAGCCATCGCCCATTTCGGATAACTTACGTGGAATTGTATAATCAGAGGAGTCTTTGTCTAATTTGACCTTGTTGTTATATTATTCAGTTTCTTTTAACCTGTACTGTACTATCCGAAATAAATTCATTCATTCATTCATTCATTTGTTCATTCATTCATTCATTCATTCAAAATTGTGCATTTGAGAGTTTTTTTCTTGTAATCAAAATTTTGGTCATAAAATGAGCTTTATTTTGATCAACAATGCTTTTTTCTCTCTGCCTATTGTGTCTTTCCCTCCCCTCCCCCCTCCCCCCTCTTTACCCCCCCCCCCCGTATGACAGGCGCCTCGTCATGGCTGCCGCGTCACTGGGATGCGCCTTTCGTGCGCGCCCAATGTCAAGTCAAATTCCTCGTATGTTTACTTGTACTTGTAAATGTGCTTGGCAATAAATCTGATTCTGATTCTGATTATTTGGTTTAGGGGGCAATTACTTCTTCACATAGAGCCAGGCAGGTTTGGATAGCTTTTTTCTCTTAATAAATGAAATCATCATTTCATTGCATTTTGTATTTACTCAGGCTATCTTTGTCTAATGTTAACATTTGCTTGATGATCTGAAACACTTAAGTGTGACAAATATGCAAAAATATGAGAAATCACGAAGGGGGCAAACACTTTTTCACAGCACTGTATGTAATGTATTTCTGAGGATGTTGAAACTTAAATTTATTACACTGACAATGCAGAATATGGGGAATTTTAAACCACACAATGTGCTGAAGTCATGCATTCAGCAAGTTAACCACAAAAAAAAAAAAAAATGAGATTTGCAATAATAAAGATGACATGGTCCTGATTTGGTAATTGTTATGGAGAAAACAATTCCCTGTAAAGCACGACAAGGAATTCTCTCCGAGTGCAAAGCCAGAGTTCTAGTGCCCAAAAAGATTAGACAATGTTCTAGATGACAACTTTGATCTCTGGAGGTTTAGCAGGGGCGATGCAGCTGACGGGGCTTTTGCACCTCCATCAGCGTGGAGCTCCAGACATATTCCTTATTACTTAGATCTTTTCTCTGTTTCTTTCAGTTGTTGAAAATGTTTTGTCGTTCAGAGCTGCTGTGTGATCAGAGAATTGAAAGGAAATACACTGGAGTTTACCAAATTAATATTCTAAGTTCTAATAAATTTAAACCTTCAGCAAGATAGTAAATACTGTACGTTCTTTATATCATCACTGGAAAATAAACAGAAATGTATAAGATATTAATTGCTTTGATATTCTGCAAAACTGCAAATAGTGCTGTTTACTCATCACCTTTCATCCAGTTAAATATTATCCATCAGAACTATTCTTCCACTGCAGGAACTTTGCACTCATCAGACATCAGCTGGACCTGAATAACAAGGGTGGAGCCCTTCCTGGTTAAAACCTGGGGGCCCCTTATAGCATCTCCAACTGAGTCACAGTCACCCTGAGAGCTCTGGTTCCAGCTCAGCAACTCCCTCCACCTTTTTCCTGCAAATGCTCTCATTTATTCTAAACTGCCCCTGATGGATGAATGTGGAACTACAGAGTCAAAGAACAACTGAATGTGCTGTTCTGTTCAGAAAGCACCAAGTCACACACTGACATGTCGTTACTGGAAAGTGTGACTGTTTTTTCACATTAAGTCAGCAGTGAATATGTTAGGTGAATTTCTAGATTTGAATCTAACATTCCACTGCAGTTTGTAGAGATGAGGTCTGGATTTTCCAAGTTCTGACTGTGGAGCTGACTCCTTCTATATGGTTCAGCATTACTCATCATATCTCACTACTGTGTGGTTAGTTCATTCAAACATCTAACACTATGTAGGACTACGGCATCCGTCCTGGGTCAGAACAGTATCTGCAGTGTTCTCTAAAGCAGTGCATTAATTTATCAGCATTAACTGTAGTCACTATCTGAGGCCTGTTGGCCCCAAATTGTATTATGTGAGTTAGGGGTGGGAATCATGAGGGACCTCATGATTGGATTTGGATCGCAATACTTGGGCCACGATACGATCCTATCATGATTCAACGATAATCACCATCGTCTCCACTTCCCCCTGATCACCTGTTTGACCACCAGCTCCACTATGTCCTGCATCTGTCTGGCCATCAGCCCCACCCTCCTGTACGCCCCCCTGTCCGTTTGCCCTGTTTTTCTGAAAGCTTGTCAGATCATCAGTTCTACCACTTTTCCTTTCACCTACATTTTCCTCCTTCGTGCCCGATTGTCCACTCACTTCCTCCCCCTGCATACCTGTCTGCCCATTAACTCCACCCCCCTGTGCATCTGCACCTGCCTGCTCACCTTCTCATCTGTCCCCCTCACCCTGCTTGTCAGACTGTTCACCAGCCCCCCCACTTTGTCCCCGTCTCCCTGCAGCTGAAGTTGAGGCCCTGTGTGGACAGGCCCTGATGAGGTGTTCTTCTTCCCCAAAGGCAAAACATTTCATGTTCTCTGATGGAACAAAAATAATGTAGTCAAAGTCCCCCACCCTTACAGGTACATCTCAAAAAATTAGAATATCATGAAAAAGTTCAATATTTTTTTGTCACTCATTTCAGAAAGTGAAACCCATATATTATATAGATTCTTTACACAGAGAATGAAATATTTCAAGTGTTTATTGATTTTAATTTTGACAAATATGGCTTACAGCCCATGAAAACCCCAAATTCAGTTTCTCAAAAAATTAAAATATTGCATAAAATTAATTTTAAAAAAAGTTTTTTAATAGAAATGTTGGCTGGCTGAAAAGTATGTCCATGTACACACTCAGTCCTTGGTCAGGGCTCCTTTTGGATTAATTACTGTATCATTGTGGCGTGGCATGGAGGTGATCAGCTTGTGGCACTGCTGAGGTGTTATGAAGGTCCAGGTTTCTTTGATAGTGACCTTCAGCTCGTCTGCATTGTTCAATTCAATTCAATTCAATTCAACTTTATTTATATAGCGCCATTTCACAACAACAGTCATCTCATAGCACTATCAACTGAAGGGGGGACCCCCACAGTTGCAGAAAGACCCCAGCAATCAGGCGATCCCCTGTGAGCAAGCACTTGGCGACGGTGGAGAGGAAAAACTCCCTTTTAACAGGAAGAAACCTCCAGCAGAACCAGGCTCAGGGAGGGGCAGTCATCTGCTGCGACTGGCTGGGGGGTGAGGGGATAGAGAAGATGAAAAGAACAGACATGTAGAGAGCAAACAGCACGATGGGGACTCAATCTATGGGAGAGAACAAACAAATGTTAATGACCAGCAAAAAAAAAAAAAAAATATTTCATAGAGAGTGAGGAAAGGAGTGAGGCCCAGTGCATTACTGGAGGTCCCCCAGCTGACTAAACCTATTAGCAGCATAACTAAGGGAGGGTTCAGAAACACATGATCCCTCCCTAATTGTAGGCTATATCAAAAAGGTAGGTTTTAGCCCTATTCTTAAAAACAGAGATCGAGTCTGACTCCCGAATCCAGATTGGCAGCTGATTCCACAGGAGAGGAGCTTGATAACTGAAGGCTCTGCCTCCCATTGTACTTTTGGAGATTCTAGGTATTACAAGTAATCCTGCATTTTGGGAGCGTAGTGCTCTGTTAGGATGATACGGTAGTATCAGATCTTTTAAATAAAAAGGAGCCTGATTGTTTAGAGCTTTGTAAGTAAGAAGAAGGATTTTAAACTTAATTCTAAACTCTATGGGAAGCCAATGAAGGGAGGCCAGAACCGGAGAGATATGATCTCTCTTTCTAGTACCTGTTAAAACTCTTGCTGCAGCATTTTGGATCAGCTGAAGACTTTTTAAAGATGTTTTAGGGCAGCCTGATAATAAAGAATTACAATAATCTAATCTCGAGCTAACAAAAGCGTGGATCAGTTTCTCAGCATCACTCTGAGACAAGATGCTCCTAATCTTGGCAATATTACGCAAATGATAGAAGGCAGTCTTAGAAACAAATCTAATATGTGAATTGAAGGACAAATCCTGATAAAAAATAACTCCAAGGTTCCTCACAGAGCTATTAAGAGAAAGAGTAACTGCATCCAAACTGAAAGTTTGATTTGGAAAGGAATTTCTAAGGTTTTTTGGACCAACAAGAATGACTTCAGTCTTATCTGAATTTAATAGCAGGAAATTACAAGTCATCCAAGCTTTGATTTCCTTAAGACAGGCTTCTAACTTGGCTAATTGATTAGTATCATCTGGCTTCATTGACAGGTATAATTGTGTGTCATCAGCATAACAATGAAAATGTATACAGTGCTTTCTAATAATGTTGTCTAACGGAAGCATATATAAACTAAAAAGAGTAGGGCCTAGCACAGATCCCTGTGGAACTCCATGACTAAGCTTTGAGCTGAAAGAAAACTCATCATTTACATGAACAAACTGGAACCTATCAGATAAATAAGATCTAAACCACTGCAACGAAGTTCCATTAAGTCCAACATAGTGTTCTAATCTATCAAGTAGAATATTATGATCAATAGTATCAAAAGCTGCACTAAGATCTAAAAGGACAAGTACAGAAACTAGTCCATTATCAGATGCAATGAGGAGGTCGTTAGTGACCTTCGCTAAGGCTGTTTCAGTACTATGATGGATTCTAAACCCAGATTGAAACTCTTCAAGTAAACCATTTCCCTGCAGGTGGTCAAATAATTGCGTAGCAACCACTCTTTCTAAGATTTTTGAAATGAAAGGGAGATTAGAGATTGGTCTATTGTTAGCTAAAGCTCCTGGATCTAGCGTTGGCTTTTTGAGTAAGGGTTTAATTACAGCCGTTTTAAAAGCCTGCGGTACATGGCCTAAAGTTAATGAAGAATTGATTATATGAAGAATAAAGCTACCAATAAGTGGGAAGACTTCTTTAAATAACCTGGTGGGAATAGGGTCTAAAAGACAAGTTGAAGGTTTGGATGAGGAAACTATTTTGTCTAACTCACAAAGGTCGATTGGAGTAAACTCATCAAGACAGACATCAATAGAAGGAGTTGTAGTAGTTACAGTATTTAAGTTAACTGTGGGAAGAATCTGATTGATTTTATCTCTGATGGATGAAATTTTATTATTGAAAAAGTTCATAAAGTCCTGACTAGTAAGCTCTAAGGGAATGCTAGGATTGACAGAGTCCTGACTCTTTGTCAACCTGGCTACAGTACTGAAAAGAAACCTGGGATTATTCTTGTTCTCTTCTATTAATGCAGAGTAATAACTCGTTCTAGCTTTTCTAAGAGATTTTTTTTATAAATTAAAAGATGATTTCTCCAAGCTAAATAGATTTCATCTAAATTAGTAGAGCGCCATTTTCTTTCTAATTGACGAGTCTTCTGTTTTAAGCTACGAGTTTCTGTGTTGAACCAAGGAGTTAAAAATCTCTGATTAGACTTTTTCTTTTTTAAGGGGGCCACCAAGTCTAGAGCCTGATGCAGAGAAGCTGAAACACTATCCACCATGTTATCAATTACAGAAGGAGCAAGCTGTCTATAGCTTATTTCCGTTGTGTTGACACATGGCATAGAGGAAACAATCTGCATAAATTTGGAAACAGCATCATCTGAGAGGCATCTACTGTGATAATATTTTTCTTTAGGAGCCAAATAGTCAGAAATAGTAAAATCAAAGGTTAACAGACAATGGTCTGACAGTACAGGGTTATGAGGAGACACTACAAGATTTTCTATTTCTATGCCATATGTCAGAACAAGGTCCAATGTATGGTGGAGGTAATGAGTAGAATTTCCTACTTTCTGAGAAAACCCAATCGAGTCTAATATTGAATTAAAAGCCACATTAAGGCAGTCACTATCTACATCCACATGTATATTAAAGTCCCCTACTATAATTATTCTATCAGATTTCAGCACTAAATCAGCTAAGAAATCAGCAAATTCGGATAAAAATTCTGAATAGGATGATGGGGGACGATAAACTATGGCAAATAAAATTGGGTTTAACCTGAAATTGCTAAAGTGCCCAACACTGAGGACCAGGCCCTCAAAGGAATTATAACATGTTTTTTGCTTTACATTAACTAGTAATTTGGAATGGTAAATTGTTGCTACTCCTACTCCACGACCAGAACTTCTGGGATTTTGACAGTTTAAATAACCAGAGGGAGTTGATTCATTTAAACCAACATAATCCTCTTGCCCTAACCAAGTCTCTGTAAGGGAAATTAAATCAATCTGATGATCAATTAACAGATCATGGACTAACAGAGACTTGGGAGTTAGAGACCTAATATTTAATAAACCACATTTAATTTTTAAATTATGAGGAGGAACAGAGGCCAAATCATTCAATTTAGAGGCTTTATGTTTAATTTGAGTTTTACCAATATTTTGCTTTATCACTTTGGGATGCTTATACATTATATTTTTATTTACTTTGGAGGGAGCAGACAACGATTCTCTGATGGGGAAGACAGGGGCTAAGCTGAGGGGTGGCGGATGAAGAGGAGCTGCAGAGAGGCGTGTAAGACTGCGACTCTGCTTCCTGGTCCCAACTCTGAGTAGTCACCGTTTTGGAAATTTGGATAAAAAAGATGCCAGATTGTTAGATAAATGAGAAGCACCATCCAAAGTGGGATGAATGCTGTCTCATCTCATAAGACCAGGTTTTCCCCAAAAAGAGCTCCAATTGTCAATGTAGCCCACTATGGCTGTGTTGTGAGACATGTATATGTTGGACACTGCATATGTGATTTAACCACGATGAAGGAGAGCCAGCCCCCTGCGGTGCGGAGCCACAGAGCCTGGACCCCCTGCGGAGGACAGGGGACAGAAGACTTCCTGACCACTGAGGCTCGGGAAGAGAGAAGGGGGAGTTATGTAAATAAAAGGCTAATGAATGTGAATAAAGAGATTTTGAGAGAGATGTGTGATTTCCCCCGCGAGGGAATGATGTCAGAATGTTTAAATGAGAGAACTTTGGTGTGTTCACTCTCTTTGTTCGCTGCTCAAGAATGAGAGCAGACAGTGGAATGATTACTTGAATAAACTGGAATGAAAGACAATTCGGTTTCGTTATTCAAGTCTCCCCACATTGGTGACTGACGACGTTGAGAATGAACGAAGAAATTCTCAAGGTCCCGGACTCACAGCGCTCAGAGCTGGCGAGCGCAGTGGCCGTTAAGCTGCCTGATTTCTGGCAGGATAACCCACGGTCGTGGTTTCTGCAAGCAGAGTCGCAGTTCGCGCTCGCAGGAGTAACGGTGGATGACACTAAGTTCCACCATGTCATCGCTAAACTGGACAACAGCACAGCTCGGTGCGTGCAAAGCTTGGTGGAGCAGCCACCCGCGACCGACAGGTACGGCAAGCTGAAATCCACCCTCATCAAGTTTTTCACCCCCTCGGCTGAAGTGAGGGCGAGGAGGATCCTGTCTTTGCTAGACCAAGGTGGACACAGGCCGAGCGCCCTGATGGAGGAGATGATACAGCTGAGAGGGTTGGACAACGATGATTTCATTTTTCAGTTCATCTTCCTCTCCAACCTCCCGGCGCATGCGAGAAGCACGCTGGCCGGCAAAAAGTGTCACACCCTGGAGGAGTTCCGGGAGCTGGCCCAGGAGGCAGATGGGATCCTGGACGCCTGCGGCGGGCAAGCAACCACAGCAGCGACCCGAGACAGCGGGGAGCCAGAGGCAGCAGAACCAGACTGGCCGACGACGGCGGCAACACGGCCGCGACGAGGGGGAGCCAATAGCCCGGCGGCAGAGGCGCGGGCACGACACAGCGGAGGAGAAGATCTCTGCTTTTACCATCGGAGGTTCGCAGAGAAGGCACACAGGTGTGTGCCGCCCTGCATCTTCAGGAGTTCGGGAAACGGCAAGACCGGGGGTCGCTAGCAGCTTCGACCCTCGGAGAACGCAACAAGCTGCTCTACATCACGGATGCGCGCTCCGGACGAGAGTTCCTCATCGACACCGGAGCACAAGTGAGCTTCATCACCCCAACATACGCGGACCGGGTGGCTGGACCCCACGGTAGCGGAGCTACAGCGGCAAATGGCTCAAACATCAACACCTACGGGAGAAGGACCTTGCCTTTATGCTTACATGGCCGCACATATGAATGGACTTTTGTGATAGCGGCGGTGAGTTTCAACATGTTGGGCGCGGATTTTTTGTGTTCACACAATCTGTTAGTTGATCTTGCTAATAGACGGCTGGTAAATGCACTCTCTTTTTACTCTCTCCCCTGTTCAGCTCGAGTGTCCCCGCCACCAGTACAGACCCACGTCGCTACAGCAGGTGGTAAGTTTCACACACTCCTCACCCAATTTCCAGCGCTCACTGTGCCCACTTTTTCAGCGACGGTCGCAAAGCACGGGGTGAAACACTTTATCCCCACTTCTGGTCCTCCCGTGTTTGCAAAAGCTCGGCGCTTGGATGCAGTTAAGCTCGCCATTGCGCGCGAGGAGTTCGCCAGCCTGGAGAGGCTGGGCATCGTTCGTAGGTCGAAGAGCCCGTGGGCTTCGCCGCTGCACATGGTACCGAAAGCCGATGGCTCCTGGAGACCGTGCGGGGATTACCGCAGGCTAAACAACGCTACGGCGCACGATCGTTATCCCATCCCGCACATTCAGGATTTTTCGGTGCACCTGGCGGGGGCGCGCATTTTTTCAAAGATTGATCTAGTTCGCGGCTATCACCAAGTCCCGGTCCAACCGGAGGACATTCCTAAAACAGCGGTAATAACCCCGCTCGGACTTTTCGAATTTTTACGCATGCCGTTTGGTCTCAAAGGGGCGGCGCAAACATTTCAGCGGATGATGGATGCCGTGTTACGCGATCTCCCTTTCGTGTTTGTGTACCTCGACGACATTTTGGTCGCGAGTACTTCAGAGGACGAACACGAAACGCACCTCACAGCAGTTTTTAGGAGGCTGGGAGAGCACGGCTTAATAGTTAACCCAGCCAAGTGCCAGTTCGGCGTCGAGCGGATCGACTTTTTGGGTCACCGCGTCTCCCCGGAGGGAGCGGTTCCGTTACCAGAGAAAGTACGCGCGGTAGCGGATTTTCCCCGCCCACAAACGGTCAAATCACTACAGGAATTCTTGGGGATGGTGAATTTTTATAACCGATTCCTGCCCCACGCAGCTCAAATCATGCAACCGTTATATGCCGCGCTCAAAAAACAAAAACCGACCCAGGCGGTCGAATGGTCCCCGGAGCGGGAGCGCGCGTTCACAGAGGTTAAAAAAGCCTTGGCTGACGCTGCGCTCCTGGCCCACCCAGACCCTGCAGCACGTATCGCGCTGACGACAGACGCTTCAGATTTAGCCATAGGGGCCGTTATTGAGCAACAGGTAGCCGGAGTTTGGCAGCCTTTGGCTTTCTTTAGCAAATCTTTAAGCGCGGCTGAACGAAAATACAGCGCGTTTGACAGAGAACTGTTGGCGCTGCATTTGGCTATTCGTCATTTCCAGTTCTGGCTGGAAGGACGGTGCTTCACCGCTTATGTGGACCACAAGCCGCTCACATACGCCATGGCCAAAATTTCAGACCCGTGGTCCGGCAGGCAGCAGAGGCAGCTGGCCGCAATCTCGGAATTTACCACTGACATTAGGCACGTCGCGGGCAAATTCAATGTAGTAGCGGATTGTCTCTCACGCGCGTTCACGACCCCAACACGCGCAGAGGCAGAACGGGCCATCGTGACCGCGCCGCAGGAGAGCGGCACGGTGGCGCGCGCAGCCCCGGTGCACGTGGGTATAGATTACGCAGCCATGGCAGCGGACCAGGGGGCGGACGCAGACGTGCGCGCGCTCCAGTCTGGACCAACAGGGTTGAGGCTGGAGAGCAAGTGTTTACAAACCGGTATGCCCCCCCTGATCTGCGACATGTCGACGGGGCGCCCGCGTCCGGTGGTTCCGGCCACGTGGCGCCGCCGTGTTTTTGACTCGGTCCACTCACTGGCGCACCCGGGGGTGCGCGCATCGGTGAAACTAGTGGCGGAAAAGTTTGTTTGGCCGTGCCTGCGCAAGCACGTGAAGGAATGGGCAAAAACCTGCATTTCCTGTCAACGGGCCAAAATTCACAGGCACACAAGAGCCCCGTTAGAACCGTTCCGCATTCCGGCCAGAAGGTTCGACCATGTGCACGTCGACCTTGTGGGCCCCCTACCGGCATCACAGGGGTTCACGTATCTTTTGACAATGGTGGACCGCACCACACGTTGGCCGGAAGTGGTCCCACTTGCGACGACCACGGCCGCGGAGGTGGCTCGCGTTTTTTTAACGGCTTGGGTGGCGCGTTTCGGGGTTCCGTCGGACATTACGTCCGATAGAAGACCGCAATTCATCTCTGAGCTGTGGTCAGCGATGGCCAACGGCTTAGGAGCCAAAATTCACCGCACTACGGCTTACCACCCTCAGGCCAATGGTTTATGCGAGCGTTTTCATAGGTCTTTGAAGGCAGCACTCAGAGCGTCGCTCACGGATGCAGATTGGGTGAATAAACTTCCATGGGTTTTATTAGGGTTGCGTTCTGCGCCTAAAGAGGACTTAGACGCCTCCCCAGCGGAGCTGGTATTCGCACAAACTCTGAGGCTGCCGGGCGAGTTTTTACCAGAGCACCCAGAGCCCCCACCTCTCTCGGCTCTGGGACCGTTAGTCGGCACGGGGGCAGACACGCTCCCGGGTCCGGTTCATCATGCTTTTCCACAAGTTTTCGTCCCCAAGGCTTTGAAAAATGCCGATTTCGTTTTTGTCAGGCGCGAAGCCCTAAAAGCAACGCTCAAACCACCTTACGAAGGGCCATTTCGAGTGCTGGAGGCAGGTGATAAGCAATTTGTGCTAGATTTTGGAGACAGAAAAGAGACAGTCAGTATTGACAGACTAAAACCTGCTTTTGTCATGAAGGATGTGTCTGTACCGGTCGCAGTGGCGCCTCGATGAGGCAGGCCCCCGCAGGGGGCAATTAATCACTCTCTCCCTCAGTCAACAGACCCGAAGCAGAAACGCACCGCAGGCAAGGCGGGGCCAACGCACAGCAGATTCGGCAGACGGCTGAAGCCCAAGCGGCGCACAGACTGAATGTTGGTGTTGATTATTCAGTAGTGAGTAAGGTGCTATTTAATTTTAGGAATTAGTCTGTTCTTCATCGTTTGGGGGGGGTTATATGGCTGTGTTGTGAGACATGTATATGTTGGACACTGCATATGTGATTTAACCACGATGAAGGAGAGCCAGCCCCCTGCGGTGCGGAGCCACAGAGCCTGGACCCCCTGCGGAGGACAGGGGACAGAAGACTTCCTGACCACTGAGGCTCGGGAAGAGAGAAGGGGGAGTTATGTAAATAAAAGGCTAATGAATGTGAATAAAGAGATTTTGAGAGAGATGTGTGATTTCCCCCGCGAGGGAATGATGTCAGAATGTTTAAATGAGAGAACTTTGGTGTGTTCACTCTCTTTGTTCGCTGCTCAAGAATGAGAGCAGACAGTGGAATGATTACTTGAATAAACTGGAATGAAAGACAATTCGGTTTCGTTATTCAAGTCTCTCCACACCCACGTCATTTTTAGGACAACACAGACAGCCAGCGGTTCAAGGATGACGAGCGACTAAACATGTCATCACTGGTCAGATTGGGGAGGGGCCCAGAGAATACTACAGTGGCAGACATCGTTTTGGCAAACTCACACACCGATTCTATATTAAGTTTCGTGACTTCCGACTGCCGGAGACGGATGTCATTAATGCCGGCGTGAATAACAATTGTGGAATATTTACAGTTACTTTTAGCCAGCATTTTCAAATTTGACACGATGTCACCTGCTCTGGCCCCAGGAATACATTGGACTATGGCCGCTGCAGTCTCTAGGTTCACGTTTCTGACTACAGAGTCGCCAATGATCAGAGTTTTTTCCTCAGCGGGTGTGTCGCTGAGTGGGGAAAAACGATTAAAAACGTGAACAGGTTGGTGGTGAACCGGGGCTTTGCGACTAGGCTTCCTTCTCACCGTCACCCACCCAGTCTCCTCGCTGCTGAGGAGAGCCGGGGAACCGCTGACAGTGGGACCTAAGCTAGCCAGCTCCGCTGCAGCTAATGGGCGTCCGTCGAGATTAACTGGCGCAGACGGTGTTTCAATGCAGCGGAGCCGGGATTCCAAATCAGACAACCTCGCCTCGAGCGCCTCAAAAAGACAACATTTATTACATTTACCGTTATCACTAAAAGAGGCAGAGGTGTAGCTAAACATCTGACAGAGAGAGCACACCAGAGGAGGAGAGGAAAGAGAGGTAGTAGCCATAGCTAGTGGCTAGCTAGTGGCTGGAGAGCTGGAGAGCAAACCACACAGGCGGACAGCAAAACAGGAAGTGACGATACGTTACCACAAGGAAGTGACGATCTCCTCAGGGTGAATGTTTGGAAATGTTTGTTGGGTTTGGTGTCTTTCATCTTTCGCTTGACAATACTCCATAGATTCTCTATGGGGTTTATTTAGGTCAGGAGAGTTTGCTGGCCAATCAAACACAGTGATGTCATGGTCATTTAACCAGATTTTGATACTTTTGGCAGTGTGTGTGTGTGTGTGGGGGGGGGGGTACAAAGTCCAGCTGGAAAATGAAATCAGGTTCTCCATAAAGCTTGTCAGCAGAGGGAAGCATGAAGTGCTCTAAAATTTCCTGGGAGACGACTGCACTGACTTTGGTCTTTATAAAACACAGTGGACAAACACCACCAGTACCTGTAGTTGAACAGCTGTCTTCTGTGAGACACCATTCAAGTCAATTCAATTCAATTCAACTTTATTTATATAGCGCCATTTCACAACAACAGTCATCTCATAGCACTATCAACTGTAGGGGGAACCCAGCAATCAGGCGATCCCCTGTGAGCAAGCACTTGGCGACGGTGGAGAAGAAAAACTCCCTTTTAACAGGAAGAAACCTCCAGCAGAACCAGGCTCAGGGAGGGGCAGTCATCTGCTGTGACTGGCTGGGGGGTGAGGGGATAGAGAAGAAGAAAAGAACAGACATATAGAGAGCAAACAGCACGATGGGGACTCGATCTATGGGAGAGAACAAACAAATGTTAATGACCAGCAAAAAAAATATTTCATTGAGAGTGAGAAAAGGAGTGAGGCCCAGTGCATTACTGGAGGTCCCCCGGCTGACTAAACCTATTAGCAGCATAACTAAGGGAGGGTTCAGAAACACATGATCCCTCCCTAATTGTAGGCTATATCAAAAAGGTAGGTTTTAGCCCTATTCTTAAAAACAGAGATCAAGTCTGACTCCCGAATCCAGATTGGCAGCTGATTCCACAGGAGAGGAGCTTGATAACTGAAGGCTCTGCCTCCCATTGTACTTTTGGAGATTCTAGGTATTACAAGTAATCCTGCATTTTGGGAGCGTAGTGCTCTGTTAGGATAATACGGAAGTATCAGATCTTTTAAACAAAAAGGAGCCTGATTGTTTAGAGCTTTGTAAGTAAGAAGAAGGATTTTAAACTTAATTCTAAACTCTATGGGAAGCCAATGAAGGGAGGCCAGAACCGGAGAGATATGATCTCTCTTTCTAGTACCTGTTAAAACTCTAGCTGCAGCATTTTGGATCAGCTGAAGACTTTTTAAAGATGTTTTAGGACAGCCTGATAATAAAGAATTACAATAATCTAATCTCGAGCTAACAAAAGTGTGGATCAGTTTCTCAGCATCACTCTGAGACAAGATGCTCCTAATCTTGGCAATATTACGCAAATGATAGAAGGCAGTCTTAGAAACAAATTTAATATGTGAATTGAAGGACAAATCCTGATCAAAAATAACTCCAAGGTTCCTCACAGAGCTATTAAGAGAAAGAGTAACCGCATCCAAACTGAAAGTTTGATTTGGAAAGGAATTTCTAAGGTTTTTTGGACCAACAAGAATGACTTCAGTCTTATCTGTATTTAATAGCAGGAAATTACAAGTCATCCAAGCTTTGATTTCCTTAAGACAGGCTTCTAACTTGGCTAATTGATTACTATCATCTGGCTTCATTGACAGGTATAATTGTGTGTCATCAGCATAACAATGAAAATATATACAGTCCTTTCTAATAATGTTGCCTAACGGAAGCATATATAAACTAAAAAGAGTAGGGCCTAGCACAGATCCCTGTGGAACTCCATGACTGAGCTTTGATTTGAAAGAAAACTCATTATTTACATGAACAAACTGGAACCTATCAGATAAATAAGATCTAAACCACTGCAACGAAGTTCCATTAAGTCCAACATAGTGTTCTAATCTATCAAGTAGAATATTATGATCGATAGTATCAAAAGCTGCACTAAGGTCTAAAAGGACAAGTACAGAAACTAGTCCATTATCAGATGCAATGAGGAGGTCGTTAGTGACCTTCGCTAAGGCTGTTTCAGTACTATGATGGATTCTAAACCCAGACTGAAACTCTTCAAGTAAACCATTTCCCTGCAGGTGGTCAAATAATTGCGTAGCAACAACTCTTTCTAAGATTTTTGAAATGAAAGGGAGATTAGAGATTGGTCTATAGTTAGCTAAAGCTCCTGGATCTAGCGTTGGCTTTTTGAGTAAGGGTTTAATTACAGCCGTTTTAAAAGCCTGCGGTACATGGCCTAAAGTTAATGAAGAATTGATTATATGAAGAATAAGGTTACCAATAAGTGGGAAGACTTCTTTAAATAACCTGGTAGGAATAGGGTCTAAAAGACAAGTTGAAGGTTTGGATGAGGAAACTATTTTGTCAAACTCACAAAGGTCGATTGGAGTAAACTCATCAAGACAGACATCAATAGAAGGAGTTGTAGTAGTTAAAGTATTTAAGTTAACTGTGGGAAGAATCTGATTGATTTTATCTCTGATGGATGAAATTTTATTATTGAAAAAGTTCATAAAGTCCTGACTAGTAAGCTCTAAGGGAATGCTAGGATTAACAGAGTCCTGACTCTTTGTCAACCTGGCTACAGTACTGAAAAGAAACCTGGGATTATTCTTGTTCTCTTCTATTAATGCAGAGTAATAACTCGTTCTAGCTTTTCTAAGAGATTTTTTTATAAATTAAAAGATGATTTCTCCAAGCTAAATAGATTTCATCTAAATTAGTGGAGCGCCGTTTTCTTTCTAAATGACGAGTCTTCTGTTTTAAGCTACGAGTTTCTGTGTTGAACCAAGGAGTTGGAAATCTCTGATTAGACTTTTTCTTTTTTAAGGGGGCCACCAAGTCTAGAGTCTGATGCAGAGAAGCTGAAACACTATCCACCATGTTATCAATTACAGAAGGAGCAAGCTGTCTATAGCTTATTTCCGTTGTGTTGACACATGGCATAGAGGAAACAATCTGCATAAATTTGGTAACAGCAACATCTGAGAGGCATCTACTGTAATAATATTTTTCTTTAGGAGCCAAATAGTCAGAAATAGTAAAATCAAAGGTTAACAGACAATGTTCTGACAGTACAGGGTTATGAGGAGACACTACAAGATTTTCTATTTCTATGCTATATGTCAGAACAAGGTCCAATGTATGGTGGAGGTAATGAGTAGAATTTCCTACTTTCTGAGAAAACCCAATCGAGTCCAATATTGAATTAAATGCCACATTAAGGCAGTCACTATCTACATCCACATGTATATTAAAGTCCCCTACTATAATTATTCTATCAGATTTCAGCACTAAATCAGCTAAGAAATCAGCAAATTGGGATAAAAATTCTGAGTAGGTTGATGGGGGACGATAAACTATGGCAAATAAAATTGGGTTTTGTAGAAGAGCTTGAAATAACGAGGCGATGTGATTCATAAACCCAAAGTTTATTATCAGCTCCTCTAACAAGTCTCATCTAAGTGCAACAGCAGAAGAAGGAAAAAGAGACCGAACACCTTCGGCTCTATGAACTTATACTTGCACATAACAAAAGACATGCATGTCAAAAGCTGACATCCCTCATTATCTTAATCCCCCCATTGTCTTCGTACTCCTCCTCATGGCCCTGGGGGGTCAGGGCAGCTCCTCCGGTCTCCACCGCAGTGTCTGGGAAGCTCTTTGATCTTCACTGGCAGTTGAGACTCTTTGTCATGTTCTGAGGTGTGAAGTCGCCTTACATATGTAATCACCAAACATTCTCACATGCTTCAACATATGTAGGTTATGGAATTTATGATTAATATAGACCACAGCCCCCCCAAACGACTAAGAAAAGGACAATAGAAAAATTCACAGTTTAAGATAATTACTATGACATACTAACTGCTACACCTCTTGCCACAGAAGAAACTTTCCAGCAGCCATGCTCCTAAGAGAGTTCAGTGGTAATCATAACAGCATAGTAAAATCACAAGTCAGTCCTAATCTGTTACAGCACAATTAGTGAACAACTGTTGAGTAGTTTGCATCAGTCTCTGTGCCGTCTGGGTTTTAATCTTCTCCCGAATCTGCTATGGGTCCGCTTGGGCTTCGTGCTGGGACCTTCCTGTAAGGAATCTGCAGCTTGGGGAGGAGAGTGATTATTTGTTCCCTGCAGGGGGGCTGAGTCTTTTCTCTTGGGGGGTCTACCCCGCCGAGGTGCTCTCGCCAACCGTGCAGGCTCGTCTCTCAACAAGAAGGCAGGTTTAAGTCTGTCAATGCTGACTGTTTCTTTTCTATCCCCAAAATCAAGCACAAAGTGTTTATCACCAGGTTCCAGCACTCTGAATGGTCCATCGTATGGTGGGCGGAAAGTTGGTTTTAAAGCTTCATGCCTAACAAAAACGAATTCAGCGTTTTTTAAAGCTTGGGGGACAAAAATCCGTGGAAAAGAGTGATGTGCCGGTCCGGGGAGAGAGTCCGGTCCGTTGCTGCCTAAAAACCTCGGGGCTGGAAGATGCCCTGGCTCTGGGTTCTCTGGTAAAAATTCACCTGGTAGCCTGAGAGGTTGTGCAAAAACTAATTCTGCTGGAGAGGCGTCTAGATCCTCTTTGGGCGCAGCACGCAACCCCAATAAAACCCAGGGAAGTTTATTTACCCAATTTGTATCCGTTAGTGAGGCTCTGAGGGCGGCCTTTAAAGATCTGTGAAAATGCTCGCATAACCCATTAGCCTGAGGGTGATAAGCAGTGGTGCGGTGAATTGTCGCCCCTAAGCTGCTGGACATGGCTGACCAAAGCTCCGAGACAAATTGAGGCCCCCTATCGGACGTGATATCCGATGGGACGCCGAAACGTGCCACCCAGTTTGTCAAAAAAACGCGAGCGACTTCCTCTGCTGTGGTTGACGCCAGAGGGACTGCCTCTGGCCAGTGCGTGGTGCGGTCTATCATTGTTAACAGGTGTGTGAAACCTTGGGAGGAAGGTAGTGGCCCCACGAGGTCGACATGAACGTGGTCGAACCTTCTAGCAGGGATTGGAAAAGGCTCCAGAGGGGCTTTTGTGTGTTTTTGTATTTTGGCGCGCTGACAGGAAATGCAAGTTTTTGCCCATTCTTTTACGTTTTTGCGCAGGCCAGGCCACACAAACTTTTCGGCGACCATTTTAACCGAGGCGCGCACACCTGGGTGCGCGAGGGAGTGAATTGAGTCAAAAATACGGCAGTGCCATGTAGCTGGGACTAACGGGTGAGGTCGGCCAGTTGAGATATTGCATATTAGGGGGGGCACGCCATCGCGTAAACCCCTTTCCTCCAGCCTTAACCCTTTTGGTCCAGACAAGAGTGCGCGCACGTCTGCGTCACTACTTTGTTCCTCTGCCATGGCTGCATAATCTATCCCTGCATGGATTGGTGCTGCGTATGTGTCCACGTTGGCGAAGAGTTCTGCGGCTTAGGTAGTATAATCTATCTGAGGCAGTCTGCTACCACGTTAAGTTTGCCTGCCACATGTCGAATGTCTGTGGTGAACTCTGAAATCGCAGCTAGCTGTCTTTGTTGCCTGCCTGACCACGGTTCGGAAATTTTAGCCATGGCAAAGGTGAGCAGTTTGTGGTCTACAAAAGCCGTGAAACGCCGCCCTTCCAACCAGAACTGGAAGTGGCGGATGGATAAATGAAGCGCTAGCAGCTCCTTGTCAAAAGTGCTGTATTTACGCTCGGTTTGGTTTAGCGATTTGCTGAAGAATGCCAAAGGTTGCCAGATTCCGCTGACATGTTGTTCTACAACTGCCCCTATAGCTAGGTCCGAAGCGTCTGTGGTTAGCGCAATGCGGGCCGAGGGATCGGGTTGAACCAACAATGTGGCATTAGCTAGGGCGCTTTTTACTTCCGCGAAGGCGTGTTCGCGCTCTGGGGTCCATTCGACCGCGTTGGAAGCTTTTTGTTTTCTGAGCGCGTCATATAGGGGCTGCATGAGCTGAGCTGCGTGGGGGAGGAAACGGTTGTAAAAATTAACCATTCCTAAAAATTCTTGCAGTGATTTGACCGTTTGTGGCCGTGGGAAACTTTTTATCGCGTGAACTTTGTCTGGGAGTGGGACTGCCCCCTTCGGAGAAACTCTGTGTCCTAAAAAATCAATTTGTGACACGCCGAATTTGCATTTGGCTGGATTGATTATTAACCCGTGCTCTTCTAGCCTCTGAAAAACCATAGTGAGATGCTGCTCGTGTTCTTCCTCAGACGGGCTGGCTACCAGCATATCGTCGAGGTAGACGAACACGAAAGGGAGGTCGCGTAGTACCGCGTCCATCATCCCCTGAAAGGTTTGAGCAGCGCCTTTGAGGCCAAAAGGCATCCGCAAAAATTCAAAAAGACCGAAGGGGGTTATTACAGCTGTTTTAGGAATGTCCTCTGCTCGAACTGGGACTTGATGATAACCGCGGACCAGGTCTATTTTTGAAAAAATGCGTGCACCCGCCAGATGCAGTGAAAAATCTTGAATGTGAGGAATTGGGTAGCGGTCAT